>CM060903.1:1060548190-1061753190 GCA_030737815.1 Allium fistulosum
TTCCCTTGCCCCTAAATGAAATACTAAATGAAATAATGATAAACTGGAACTGAAGCCTCTTTCTCACGTTCATTCTCGGTTTAACACAACTTGTATGTCTATAGTTTTCAAGGGTAATTAATGATCTATTAATCTAATATAGGAATTAGATTATAACCGTTGATAGCTTTAAATGATTTATTGTAGTAGTCCAAAGTAGTAGTGAGCAATATTTGTAAACCAACCAAATTAATTTATTTCGATCGGTTTGGTTTGGTTTTGAAACTACATTGCTTTATAATCGACTCGTAAGAAAATTTAGTTTGGTTATCGGTTTAACCAAATTAAACTTTTATTATATTTTCGAAATTACTAATGTTATAATAATTTTTTTATATTAAATTTAGTTATCTAAATAGATTTTATTTATCATACATGTGTCAAAATTACTATTAGAAATCATAATTATGCGAAATAAGAGTACTTTGATATATATTTAGTTTTTATTTCAAATTACACTGAATATCCTTAACATAAAATGTAAATCGTTTTAAGTTCGGTTAAATCAGATAACCAACCAAACTTAATTTGGGAGTTTGATTTTGTTTTCATTTTTATTGGTTTTAGTTCCGTTAACAATTATTATCATTGGGTAAACTAAACCAAACAAATGCGCATCCCTACTTCAAAGCATATGACCTTAAAAAGCGAGTTTATTGCCTTTTGTAGAAAGTCCAAGTAAACTTAGAGTGAATATCCCAATTATTCCCTAGATTGATATTTGTAGGCTCACATACTAGGTTGTAGAGTTTTAAAGGTTTCATCCCTACTTAGACAATGTCCACCCATTACTTAGTACAATCATTCGTTGAGTACGCTTTACAAAACAAATGAATTAATAATATAATCCATCTCATATCGTGTTCTGTTAATAATCTATTAGTTCTGTTATTATGTACTGTGAGAACAAGATGTAACACAATAAATGTCCCATACTGTTTCATGTTACTAATATACTTACAGCTCGTTTGGATCGACTTATACAAGTCGTTTTTTCCTTTTGAAAGCCAAAACCTATTCATTTTGGCTTTAAAATTTAAGTCGATCCAAACGAGACGTTACCTTTGCATATCCTGGCTTATGATTTTGGGTAATTCCTCTGTGTCAGTACTTCCTTACCATATATCAAATTCGGTTTAAAACACCATTCCCACCTCTATTTGGGAACTACTCAAGATTGATTTATTTCAAATTCCGTAGCCTTATAGATCAACTTTGATAGATGAACAAAACTTCATACTATAGAATACCAGATACTACTGTTGTAAAAATCATTCTAAGTCTCTGTTTAGGCCCTGCTTAAACGCTATACAAGGCTTAACGTCTAGCAATTTTGCCTAGGTTCGTCAAAATAGGTTCTATTACCATGTAAAAATCTAAACATGTATTTAGACATTTAGTACGAATTACTTAAGGTTCACTGTCATGTATAAGTAGGAGCGGAGCCACCTTATAGTTGGGATAGGCAAGTGACTCCCCCTACAGAAATTTTATACTCCCTGCTTAGAAAAATAAATGAAAAAGGTATGGTTAAAAGTAGCAAGAGGACGAAGAGAGAAGGAAAGAAGAACTGACTATGTACCTATTTTTCCTCTTTGTTAAATGGAACCACATGGTTTAATTCCATCCCAAGTTACGCGTTGATAAAAAATCTAGTCACCTCAAAGCAAAGTTTAAGAAGGAATCAATCCCTTCGAAACCCCTTTCGAATGAG
This sequence comes from Allium fistulosum, assembly GCA_030737815.1. Lineage (NCBI taxonomy): Eukaryota > Viridiplantae > Streptophyta > Magnoliopsida > Asparagales > Amaryllidaceae > Allium > Allium fistulosum. Next base: position 1,060,549,944 of record CM060903.1, read on the forward strand.
TAGAAAGGGTTTTTGTACCTTTAAAGGGAAACCCATTCGAATGCATTGATTATGTTGTCATGGAGAGGGTTCCTTCGAAAGCAATTATATGCTTCAAAGTATTTAAACACCTTTCAATGAAGTTTCCCAAAGGCTGTGACTTTAATGATCACATGGTCAATCCTTTCGAAACCCCTTTCGAATGAGTCGAGAGGGTCTTTATACCTTCGAAGGGACTCGTAACACAACATACTTAATAAATAAGAAGTAGACTCAATATGCTATGGAATCTCATCTTGAATAAATGATGCAAGTCCAATTGACTTGACATTATTGGATTATCATTAACACGTCAATTTAGTATTATATGGGCTTTAGATGTGATGATAGTATGCTTTGAAATCAAGATATCCAAGTAAACTCCATTGCATTGCATATGCCAAATAAGAGTTAGGAAGATAAGTGAGTATCATGTGCAATTGGTCATTAGACATGCTAATGGCCGAAATGATCATCCTCATATTCAAAATCAATATTAGATCCATGCATCCTCTCCTTTTATTTCTCAAAAATTGGTTTACAGGTAATAGAATTTTCCCAAATTGATCTAGGGTTACAAGAGTTTGGTTTTGCTAAGAAGTGAGAGGGAAATCCAAAAATCCAAAATCCGGCCACGAACTTGGACCCCTAGGGTCGTACTTATAGATGCAGATTGGATCCTTCCGCCTTCGTCCTTTCGAAGCTGTCGAAAGATCTATTTTCTCTCTTTTCGCATCCATCCTTTTGCCTTTATTCTCCCGTCTTCGTCGAAAGCATGCTAGTGGAAAATATTAATCCATTGTTTACCAATATTGCTTTCGGGTACTTCTAGAGCCTTTCGACATCATCAAAAGGTACACTTCCATTAGTGGTGAACGAGTCATGGTTCATCATTATGTTGTTTGAATATAAGTGGAAGCACTTTTAACTCCTTCATTTCCTTCGTAACCTCTCCATTGTTATCAAGATCTGTGCGAAAGATTATTTGTGATGGAGGAAGATTCTTGGTGGTCAAATGATAGTTGCGGAAGGTGGCTCCCAAAAGAATTTCCCTGGTTAGTGTAAAAGCTCATCCTTTGTTGTTTGCGGAGGCAATATTAGTTACATGTGAAACCTCTCTAATACTTGTGGAAGGATTCAACCGTTTCGAAGAGTCTAATATAGGTGCGGAAGCTCATTATTTGATACCTTTGAAAGGCATTCTTAACACATTCAAAACTTCTTTATGCATTTGGGCCCAACTATTTTGAAATGATTAACTGAGTCAAAAGGGTAGCTTTGCCTCCCTTTCCGACTCCTTTGAAAGCCATTATTTCACTTAATACTTGCAGGAGCATCAACTGCTTGTGGCATCAATCCAACCTCTTCGAAAGTTACTCCAATGCCTTCGAAATGTCGCTTTTGAACCATTCTTTTTAATTCTTGTGAAGCTTCTATAACACTTTCATAGGCCTTCTTTCATACCTTCGTTCTTAAGTGAGCTTTATGATTAACATTTTGCCCCCCATTGTATGAAAGAAGCTTTTGTTCTTTAGGACAAAAATCTACTAATTTCCCTTTTGCACTATTTCATCCTCAATGACCTTATTTTCCTGCAAAGTACAAAATAGGCAAAATTCCTTATTGTTAGTTCAAAATTCATGTAAGAACATGTTTAGTAGCTTGATCATAATATTATTGGAGACAATGTTAGAATTTCTAATTACAGTTCCAGAATTCTAAATCTGGAAACAACGGAAATTAATAGACCATTATCTGGAGTTAATAAGTGATGAGAAATCCATAGTTGAGAATGATTGAAGATAAAAAATTCTTATCTAGCAATAATAATAGAAGTCCCAACTTCCAACTTTGGTAGTAACGAGAGAAATCCAAATATTAAAATCTTGTTATATTAATAGAAGACCATGCATCTATTTATATTAATAATAGAGGACCAAAAATTTAGATCTGGCATTAATGATAAAGGTTCAAAAATCTTCTTCTGGTTATAATTGATAGAAAACCAATAACAGTTGTCTGGTAATAAAAGGCTAGAAATTATCATCTGGAAATAAGTCGTAGAAAACCAGGAATTCTCATTTTGGAATAAATAATTGGAGTTTAGAGATCCTTATCTGGAAATAATATAAGTTCTAAAATCCAGATTCGAGTGTTGATTAGTGATGTCCGAAAGTTAATAGTAGAAGACCAAAGACCTTGATTCGACTATTAGTAAGATATATCTAGATATCAATAGTAGACTAGACGTCCATAATAGAAGTCCCATAACAACAGTCCCGGAATCCAGAATCAGGCACTAATGAGTGAAGTCCAAAAATTAATAGTAAAGGACCCGAAACCCAGATTCGGGTATTAATAAGTGAAGACCAAAAATTAATAATGAACGACGTGAAACCCAGATTCGGGAATTAATTATTGAAGCTTAGAAATCATCCTTTGGAAATTAGCGAACAGCTGTAAATGCTTATCTGAGCTTCTTGTCTTGCACCAATTTTTGGGCTTCAATTGTTCGAATGTTTTGCTTCGAGTGGCCTCTTCCGATTCTCATCATGTGCCATATTTCAGGCTTTGTACGTTGTTATTGTTTAGGGTGGCACTTCTTAGGCTTGGACGTCTTAGTTTGTTGTTGTCTGATGCGCTTGGTTAGCTTATCCACAAGAAGGATCCAAGGACTTACCTGACCTTCCTTCAGGAGGCTCTCCAGCTAGGCCTTATACGCGGGACTAAAGGCTTGTTTGGTGCCTTGACCAGGCCATAGCGTGGCGGAATCAAGGGCTTACTCCATCGTCCCTCGAGGAGGTGCTTCAGCCAGGCCTTATAGGTGGGACTGAAGGTTGGTCGGTGCCTTGAGCTGGCCATAGCGTGCGCCTTGATCTGACCATAGCGTGACGCGATTAAGGGTTTGTAGATACTTTACCCTGGCCATATCATGGCACGGATAAAGGATTACTTTGTCCTTCCTCCAAGAGGTGCTTTAACCTCGCCATCTCAGCACGAACAAAGGCTTATGACCATTTAAGGTAATTTCCAAGTTTAAGGAAAATCCAACCGTGTAGACTTTTCTTAGGAAAGAGGTGCTTTATTCGTTCATTGTGGGAAAATATAGTCGCAACTGTTCTGCATTTCATATTCTAAGATCTATATTGCCATCTGGTCGACACAATTTGTAAGCTCCAAGAGGAAACACAATTAGGGGACCCTCCCAGTTTGGTCCTAATGGTCCATGCATAGGATTTTTTTATTCGCCTTCACCCTTCAGAGTACTAAATCTCCCTCTTGAAATGATCTTGTCTTTTCTTTCGAGTTGGAGTATTTTGAGATTCTTCATTGATATTCTACAGTCTGAATAACTGCTTCATCTCTTAGCTCTTGTATTAAATCCAATGACGCTTTTTTCAATTCTTGGTTTGGATCGAACGCATATGCAATTCTTCAATGTGAGGGTACCTCAATTTCAATTGTTAACATTGGTTCACACCCATATGTTAGAGAGTAAAGGGTATGACCCGTTGTAGTTTTGGTGGATGTACAATAGGCCCAGAGTACAAGTCGCAGTTCTTCTACCCAATTTCCTTGAGCTTTATTCAATCGACTTTTTTGTCACATCAACGACTCCATTAGCCTTTGGATGTGCCATGGAAGAAAAGCTTTTGATAATCCCATTCTTGTGGAAAAATCGAGAAAACTCTTTACTTTCAAATTGTGTTCTATTATCAGAATAATCTTGTAAGGGATCCCAAATCTAGTAATGATGTTTTAATAACGAATCTAAGCACTTTTCCAGAAGTAATTTTAGGGAGTGGCTCTGCTTCTACCCACTTAGTAAAGTAATCAATGACCACTACAACATATTTTGCTCCTCCTTTGGAAATCGGCAATGGTCTGATCAAATCAATTCTCCATATATCAAAGGGCCATGGGCTGAAGATCGGGGTTAATCGGCTTGGTGGTAAACGGGGAATCTTTGACTATTTCTGGCACCTTTCACATTTCTTTACGTACTCTATAGTTTGTCTTGTCATTTGAGGCTAGTAGAAATCTTGTCTCATTATTTTCTTAGCCAACTTTATCATATTGGAGCAGTCTCCGTAAAATCCTTCATGCGCTCCCCCTAATAATTTCATTACATCTTCGAGACTCATACATCTTAAGTAAGGAAGGGCATATCCTTTCTTATAAAGAATTCCATCCATTATTGTGAAAGTTGGAGCCTGCCATTTGATTCTCCTAGCCTCCATTTCGTCAGATGGTAGTATTCCATTGGTAAGATCTTCTACAATAGGTGTCATCCAAGTTTTACCGTAACAATTATCTGCCTTTGGATGATTGAGCTCCTCATATGGAATTTCTTCATTAATTTCTCTTTCTTGCATCATCGCTTGGGATCTAATCAAAACCAATAGTTCCTTTCCTGGTTCGGGCATTTCCACTTTGATGCTGGGATTTGCTCGATACCTTACTGGTACGATACGGGTTTCTGGAGCTCCTCTTGAGCTAGCCAAATTTGCTAATGAATCCGCTTGAGAGTTATCTTCCCTTGGGACTTGATGTACAGAAAAATCTTCAAATAAGGCTAGCATTTTTAGCACCTTCTTAACATATAGGGCTAGTTTGGCTTCTTTAGTATGATATATTTGCTTTATCTTATTCACCATTAGTTGAGAGTCGCTAAAGATTTGAATTCGTGGGATATTAAGTTGCAAGGCTAGAGTTAATCCTGCCACCATCGATTCATATTCAGCTACGTTATTTGTTGCAGTAAACCCTAGCTTCATTGCATAGTGTAAGCGATGCCCATCGGGTGTGATTATGACGTACGCTGCTCCAGCTCCCTGCTCATTTGGTGCCCCATCCACAAATAGTTGCCATATTGGTTTTTGATCTCTCTCTTTCTCTGACCGTTCTTTAATGAAATTTGTACATTCATTGATAAAGTCTGCTAACGCCTGCCCTTTAATTGCTGTTCGTGGATGAAATTCAATTCATATTGGCTAAGTTCAATTTCCCATTTTACTAGCCTTCCTGAAGTCTCAGGTTTATTGAAAACTTGTTTGAGTGGAAAGTTAGTCAATACTCTGATTAGAGACGCTTGAAAGTACACTTTGAGTTTCCGTGCTGTTAGTATCAAACAGTAAGCTAACTTTTCTATGACTGGATATCAAACCTTGGCATCCTTCAACCATCTGCTTACATAATAAATGGGAAGTTGAGTTTCACTTTCCTCTCTAATCAGCACCGAACTGACCGCATGTTCTGAAACCGCCATATACAAATATAGGCTTTCTCCAACCTCGGGGAAGGATAACATAAGTGGCCTTTCTGAATGATTTTTTAATTCTTGGAAGTCTTTCTTACAATCTTCTCCCCACTCAAAATTCTTTCTTTTCTTAATCAATGCATTTATCGGTTGTCTTGGAGATGAATCTGCTTAGGGCTGCGATTTTACCATTCCAACTCATTACATCTTTACTGGTTTTGGGCTCTGCCATATCTTTGGTAGCTGGATCTGGTCAAGACTGGCTTTGATTCCCTATGCGCTAATGATGTAATCTAAGAATTTTTCGGAATGAACTCCAAAAGAACATTTCTGAGGATTCAATCTCATTTGATACCTTCGTAATACTTTAAACATTTCTTCAAGATCCTTAAGGTGATTCTCAGCTTCATGGGACTTTACTAGCGTATCATCCACATAAACTTCCATATTTCGTCCAATCCATTCCTTGAACATTATGTTGACCAATCTCTGATAAGTAGCTCCCGTATTTTTTTAGCCCAAAAGGCATTGCTTTATAACAGAAAGTTTCCTAATCGATAATGAAGCTTGTATGCACTTTGTCTGGTTTGAACATGGGTATTTGGTTATACCCCGAATAAGCATCCATGAGAGATAATAGCTTATGACCACTAGTTGCATCAACTAACCGGTCTATTCTGGGTAACGGATAAAAGTCTTTCGGGCATGCTTTATTCAGATCAGTGTAATCGACACATGTTCTCCATTTGCCATTTTTACCAATACTGGGTTTGCTAGCCATTTTGGATAAAAACTTCTCGAATGCATCCAATTTCAAGCAGCCTTTTAACTTCTTCTTTCAAGGCATCAGATCGAACCTTATCGAATTGCCTCTTCTTTTATCAAACGGGGGTCACATTTGGATCAATATTTAGTGCATGACACATAACTGATGGATCAATCCCGATCATATCCGAATAATTCCACGCAAATATGTCTTTGTTAGCTTTAAGTAATTAAATTAAGTCTGCTTTCAAGTTGTCCTTTAATTCCTTTCCCACTCTACCTATCTTGGCCGAATCAGTTGGATCTATACATATCTCCTCGAGATCCTCTATGGTCTTTATCCTCTCCGTTTCTCCTCGACAATCTAATTCTGTAATGATCTCTCTTTCTTCTATAGAGTTAGCATCAGTCCTCTTCCTCTTGCTCCCAGATGAGATGTACTTTCCAAACACATGTTTATTTATTTTATTTGATCTTACTTTTGCTTCAAATGTTGGATGTAAAAATCCATCATCTAAAGGCTGAAAAATAGTAGAGGAATCATAATAAGAAGAGTACTCCCTTTTGTATTGATGAAGAGTGGAAAAATACATTTCGCGGGAGGTAATTTGTTCTCCTCGAATAGTACCCCAACCTCTTTTAGTTAAGAATTTCACCATCAGAAATTTCGATAAGACAAGTGCATCCACCTCATCTAATACTGAATGACCAAAGAATGCATTGTAATATGATGGCTGATTGATGATCTCAAAATGAGTTTCAAAAATTCTGCATCATGGTGGACTCCTATTTGTACTAGCAACTTTACTTAGCCTACCGGAGTTGACCCTTTATTATTGAATCCAAAAATAGGTTCAAGACTAGGCTCTAGCTTATCTTCAGGAATGCGCATTTGATCAAAGGCATGCTTGAAGATGATGTTGACTGCGCTTCTAGTGTCTAACAGAATCTTGGACACTAAAGAAAGCCCAATTTGAGTAGTGACCATAAGGGGGTCATTATGGGGACGATGAATTCCTTTTTGAGCTCTTGTGGGGTGATGACAAGACTCGGCATCTGTATATTAAGCCGTTATTTTTTAAGCAAAGACTCTTCCTGGATAGAAAATACTCCTTCCTTGGCTTCCTTGATATATCTGTTTCTGGCTCCTTTACAAGTTTTCGATGGATGCGGTCCCCATGAATTACATCAATCCTATTCAAGAGTGGACTCAAGTTTAATGGATCTTCATCTTCTAAGATATTCACAGCATTATTGGAGAACTTTTGCGATTCATCGCTAGTCTGGGGTGCTTTCTGTTTATCCTGGATGAATTCATTCAGTTATCCTTCACGGATTAGCTTTTGAATAATTCCCGCTAGCACTCGACACTCATCAGTATTATGGCCATTCGCTTTATAACAAGTGCAATAATCATCCCCCTTTCTTTGCTCAAGGTTGTTTCTGGCCTTGAATGAAGTTAGGAAGTTAACCTTTTCTTTTTTTGTGGCATAAATATAAGACAATGGCTTGTTTAAAGCGATTGAATTAGTATTAGAATCCTCCCACCTTGGCCTTTTGTGTGCTCGTTCAAATCCATATCTTCCACTCTCCTTCTTAAGGTTAGCTTTCTTCTTGGCATAGTATAATTCATAATTCATCCATTCGAATGAATTTATCAGCTTGGAAGTGAAAGTCTTGTAAATCTTTACTTCCATGAATGAAGAGCTCTTTCCAAAATGGTATATTTTCTATCAGCTCTGAATGCACTGCAATTAGCTTATCCCTATTGTTCATGTCTTTGGCCTTCAGTGCCTCTATATTTAACCTTCTAAGGTATTCACCCAGGGATTCTTCCTGCTTTTGTTTAATGTTTGCTAAAACAGTATAATCAACTGTGGGATCTTTGCATATGCAGAATTGAATAGAGAATTCATAGGAAAATTATTTTCATGAGTAAATAGTCATCTCTTGAACTGGCAATACCATTTTACGGCAGCACCTTAAAGAGTTATTGGGAATAACCTGCACTGCACTGCTCCAGAAGCATAATATACATCCATTTGGCTGTCAAGAGCCACCAAGTGATCTTCGGGATCGATAGTGCCATGATATTTCATGGTTGGAATCTTAATATGAGATGGAGTTACTGTTGACATGATTTCATCAGTAAATGGAGCAGCTCGTTCATTGTCATTCACTCGCTTGTCTAGAGTTCTTTTCCCTTTAGCGTTTAGCATGTCTTTGACAGCCTTCTCTGCCACATCTTTCAAATAAGCTTCAGCGTCATGATAGCTTTTTTGATTTGGATTGTATTCCTTTGAAGTTGAACTTCCAGATTGCTCCAAAGATTTATGTTGTTTTCTACCTTGATGATCGACTTTAGTTGCATGATGTTCTTTCTTCTTTGATGATGTTAAGTCGACCTTGCTCTTATCTTTGAATATATGAGCTTTCAAGTTTCTCCTTAGAGAGACCACCTCGTCTCCCATTATTGGTTTAGCGGTTTTAGAAGATTTCTAAGATAGGGCTACTTTAAGGAGCTCTGGCACTTCTATGCCTTATCTTAACTACATTATCATATGTTTGTGCTGGAGTTGATGGTTGCCTTGGCACAACCCCTCCCAAGTTGAAGGTTGGAGTAATATTTTCTTCCAAAAATGTTGTGTATTGCCTCCTCATCCATTCAACTAAGTAATTTTGATTTCATTTTCCTACAAAAAGTCAACATTCTATAATTAGTCTATAAGGAAATAACAAGGTCAGAGGTTCGATCCACCTTCTAGCGCCAAAAATGTTGACAAGAAATCTAGTCAACACCTCAAAGCAAAGTTTAAGAAGGAATCAATCCCTTTGAAACCCCTTTCGAGTGAGTCGAAAGGGTCTTTATACCTTTAAAGGAAAACCCTTTCGAAGGCATTGATTCTGCTATTATGGAGAAGGTTCTTGCGAAAGCAATTATATGTTTCAAAGTATTCAAACACCTTTTGAAGAAGTCCTCTCAAAGGACGTGACTTTAATGATCACATGGTGAATCCCTTCAAAGCCCCTTTCGAATGAGCCGAGAGGGTTTTTATACAAGGGACTCGAAACACAACATACTTAACAAATAAGAAGTAGACTCAATATGCTATGGACTCCCATCTTGGATAAATGATGCAAGTCCAATTGACTTGACATTATTGGATTATCATCATCAGGTCAATTTAGTATTACATGGGCTTAGACGTGATGATAATATGCTTCAGAATCAATATATCCAAGTAAACTCCATTGCATTGCATACGCCAAATAAGAGTTAGGAAGATAAGTGTATATCATGTGCAATTGGTCATCAGACAAGCTAATGGCCAAAATGATCATCCTCATATTTGAAATAATTATTAGATCTATGCATCCTCTCCTTTTTATTTCTCAAAAGTTAGATTTCAAGTAATAGAATTTTCCTCAAATTGATCTAGGGTTACTAGAGTTTGATTTTGCTAAGAAGTGAGAAGGAAATCAAAGAATCCAAAATCCGACCACGAACTTGAACCCCTAGGGTCGTATTTATAGATGCAGATTGAACCCTTCCGCCTTCGTCCTTTCGAAGCTGTCGAAAGATCTCTTTTTTCTCCTTTCGCATCCATCATTTTGCCTCCATTCTCCCATCTTCATCGAAAGTATGCTAGTGGAAAAATATTGATCTTTTTTTACCAATATTGCTTTCGGGTACTTCTAGAGCCTTTCGACATCATCAAAAGGTACACTTCCATTAGTGGCGAACGAGTCATGGTTCATCATTATGTTGTTTGAATATAAGTGGAAGCACTTTTAACTCCTTCATCTCCTTCGTAACCTCTCTATTGTTGTCAAGATCTGTATGGAAGGTTATTTATGATGGAGGAAGCTTCTTTGTGGTCAAATGATAGTTGCGGAAGGTGGCTCCCGAAAGCATTTCCCTGGTTAGTATAAAAGCGCAACCTTTGTTGTTTGTGGAGGCAATATTAGTTACATGTGAAACCTCTCTAATACTTGTGGAAGGATTCAACCATTTCAAAAGGTTTGTCTTTTCTTTCGAAAGGATTGGTTTAGTAGAATCTTCTTCAACCGTTTCAAATGGTCTAATATAGGTGCGGGAGCTCCTTATTTGATACCTTCGAAAGGCATTCTTAACACATTCAAAACTTCTTTATGCATGCGAGCCCAATTGTTTCAAAAGGATCAACTGAGTCGAAAGGGTAGCTTTGCCCCCCCTTTCGACTCCTTCGAAAGCCGTTATTTCACTTAATACTTGTAGAAGCATCAGGTGCTTGCGGCATAAATCCAACCTCTTCAAAAGCTACTCTAATGCCTTCGAAACGTCGATTTTGAACCATTATTTTCAATTCTTTCGAAGCTTCTATAACACTTTCATAGGTCTTCTTTCATACCTTTGTTCTTAAGTGAGCTTAATGGTTAACATCACGTTAAGGTCCGTTTCTTTATTTTGTATAGGTATGCAAGTTTTAAACAACATAAAATCTGTTACTTAAATAAACAGTTATTCATGATGATTTCACTCTTTGCATTGTATACATTTTTTTATATTTGTAGATTAATTATGTTTTCAACCAAAATATAATAATATTTTATTTTCAATTTTGTAAGAAGGAAAAAACCACTACAAATCTTGAGTAGGAATTTGAAAGTAAAATTTTGATAAACTATAAAATAATGACCTAAAGTTTTTAAATAAACATCCAAAAGGTGACCATCTCAACAAAGCTTTCTGGCTTCGCCACTCCATATAAACATCATGCTAGTTTCAGTCGATCTTGCCTTCTTGGGTACTCCTAAGCATATCGAAAATCCCAAATTTTCAATTTATATTGATTGACACTAAACAACATTAAAATTTTACTTAAAATACACGAGTCATCAAAAACTCTTAATTTTGATTAATCCTCAATTAATCCCGTCAAAACGATTAATTCCTGATTAATATTTACTATCTAGCGTATGCCTAATGATTTTTAATTTAACATATGCCTTGTGATTTTTAATTTCCGATACCTTGTATCATGTATTAACATATATCCAATCTCAAAAGGTATCCAGTTAGGCTGTGTAACGACCCAGGATTCGACCATGTTTTTATATGGATATTTAATCAATCTTAAAAATAAAATAAAAAATATATATCCTTTGAAAACTCGATCGAAAAATCAAAGATTTACAATATTTATTTGAATGCAATATTGTTTGGATATCGTCAGTTGATTTTTGATTAAGAAGAAATTTCTTACAACACACATAACAACCCCAAAATTTCATGTATACATAAGAAACGTATTTGATGAGTGATTCGACATATTATATGTCCGGTATATTTCAAATATTTTGGTTTATTTAAATTGTTGGAAATTCTGTGTTGTGAGCTTCAAATACTCTATCTATAAGTTTATTCATCATACAATATATATATATATCTTCTTTAATCATGAGAAAAGCACACACATAATCATTTTAGCTATGTTGAGTCAAAAAAAAGATTAGGCTATGATCAGTCACCACCTAGATTGGCTTCAGTACATAAAAAAAAGAGTAATAGGCAATAATTCAAGAACAGAGATATTTTCTTTGAGAAGTATAATCAATAAAATCAAGATTTAGGCTTATAAATGGAACCGCTGTATCTCCATTTTGTTCATCTTTCATACAATCTTCCTTTTTCCATTTTCTTAATAGCAGAAGTCTTCTGGAATAAAATAATTATGAGTGCCTCTGTCTTTGATCTTTTTTTTGTAAATCATAATACAGTAAGATACAAGATTCATGAATAGGTAAAAGTTTAAAATGATTGTACATGTTTAGGATATATGATATTGTGATAACTATGTATATGACGACCCGGAATTTTGAGCTTTAAAATTGAAATATTTAATTTGTTTTAAATATTCAAAAGTTAAATTTTAACTTTAATTTCAAATATACAGTATTTATTGGATGATTAATTATTGAATCAAACAATCGAAAATAGGGTAAAATATAGAAAATCCTAAGTTTTTAGCCTGTAAAAATAATTTAAAGGGTTCAGAAAATTTATACTATCAATACTGAAGATGATAGAATTTTAAAATTTGATTTTTCAAAGTGTTTTGTTCAGTTTTAAAAATATATTGTTTAAATTGAATTTAAAAATAGCCTTCCGAGGCACAGTCTCAGAATTCGACGAAACCAGTTCTATTGGGTCCGTAATATTGAATTATTATCGGATTTCAAATTTCGTATTGATCGGAGTTAGTATGTGAGTATACGATATAAACACGCTGAAATTTAATTGGTAATGATCTGATGAAATTTAATTTAGTTAATCAAGCTTCTGGTATACGCCATCTCCCTGTTATTTAATCACATACTTTACCCATTTTAAGCCGTTCAATCAACTATCAAAATGCTCGAACTAAACTAAAAGGAAAAAAATATAATATTAACAACAGAGGCTTCCTTCAGAAGCAAATGGGAAAAAAATCTTCTGCCTTTCTTTTATCACTTCAGGACCGAATTCCCCTTTTCGTCAATCGAATCTACATAACAAAAGAAAAGAAATAAATATATAGCTGAGCCTCTCAGAGAAAATCGATTTCCAGTTTCGATTCGAATTAAAACAAGAAATCAGAAAAGGGGGGATGTTCGAAACCCCTCTTCTCAAATTAAAAACCCAGCCCGCCTCTACTTCTTTCAGAATGAATTTAATTCCCACTGATTCATTCGTTCCTCTTCACTATATTCTTATTGAATCATTTGATTTCAAAGAAAATATAATCGCTCGCAAGTGAATTCGTCCTCTTCGACGTCAAGGCGCGCGCGACTGTATGGGGTTTTGAGGGATTCGAGAAGTAATATACTCGACTTGAACGAGGGGTGGCGGTGAGTTTCGATAATCGCGATTAGTAAGGCTGGAGGGTGCGGCAATCGTTCGAGTCGAGGATTGAGGGCTTGAGCTCGCGTTCGAGTGGAGAAGCCTGCGATGAAGTTGCGGTGGCGACAATGGTAATCTGGGTTCGAGCGAATTGGATTTGTACATGGAATTGTTGGATGCATGTCGCGATAAAGGTAGTCGACTGTGATGATGATAGGGATGGGTAGAAGGTAGGGGTAAGCGGTGGTCAGAGGTATTCGTTTTTTTTATTTATTTCTTAGTTAAATTTAATTTAAATTTATATATGTTGGGATAATATAGAAGAGAATTTATTACAGTAAGATACAAAACTATTTTACTCAAAGTTCAGTATGTACATATACATGCTGGAATAGAAATTTTATTTTTCTTAGAATTTAATAAAATATGTGTGTAAGTATACTATGCAGGAAAAAGTACAGCAATGGTAATTTTATTTAAAAAAAATATATGGTTTAAAAACAGGAATATGTATATATATACATAAGATGTTAGGATATAAAAGTTTATATAAAGGATAATGGATTCTCAAATCTGTATATAGATTTTTAGTATAGTGGTTCTAAGAAAATGGAAGAAAATAAATATACTTATACACATGTTTAATTTATTATTTAGATTTATAGTAATATATATATATATAGGTGATTAACTCGTTCAAATTACTTATAAAAATTATTTTAGTTTCTAGAAATTATTTATCTTAGGAAAATTAGTTAAAATTTATTATTAAGTAATCGGAGAAGTAATTAGTTGTGTAGGGTAACTAATTAAATGGTAGTTAACTGTTTGACTATTTCGAATATTGATAAATTATATAATGTCATTCAAGGTCTAAAATGTATGGATAAATTGGCAAGATGGATCAGATTGCTAATATAAAGGCGAAGGTGAGTTAATCTCACTCAATTGAATTTAAATTTTAAATGGTTAAATTTAAATAATTGATTTAATGGTTGAATCGATTTCGATGTGCTATATTATATATATAGTAGTATATACCAATATATATATTGGCATATGTAAATATTGGAGTTGTTATTCCCGCATCATATAGCGGATGAGACCTTATGCGCTGCATAATTGCAGATGATATTTATTTAATCCCATATACCGCGATATTCCACCTTGAAGTGGAATTGGTATTTTATATTGTGCTAACGTTTGTGGATGCAGGAAAAAAACAGGTTGGAGGGATCCAACTGGACCCCTCAACATTTATTATATTATTCAATATCCTCTGTTGTGATTGTTTGATATTTCCTGATAAATTATATTGGAATATTGAATGTTATTGTTTGATTGAATATTTGGGTATAAGGAAATACCAGAAAATATAAATTGGGTTTTTGAAAGAAAGTAAAGGAAGTAAAATTGTAAAAGAAATAATTATCGAAAATTTGAATGAATTGAAAGATGGGAATGATGTTAAATACAAATAAATAACTTTGAATATGAAAAGTAAAGAATTTGCAATAACAGTAATTAAGGGATTAATGAATTGTAAATTCAAGTGATATTGTTCGAAAAGGAATTAAAAAAAATAAAATTTAAAGTTTAACTTAAAAAGGAAATTTGGGAAATCTAAAATTGGTATTTCCAGTTAAAAGTATTTTAAATCAAATGAAGGGTTTAAAATCTGAAGTTAAAGGATTTTTGAAATAAATGGATTAAATTGAAAATCAATTTGGGAATTGATTTAAATATGTGAAACCGAGAATTTTAAGGAAGAATGTGGCAATGGAATTTATAAACGGGGTTTATAAAAGTAAAGTAATATCTCAGAGGATATTTGGAAAGAATAAATTCAAATTGGGAATTTATTAAGGGAAATGAGAAATTGTTTAAAAATAAACAGTGTTTTATTTTTAAGATGAGGAGAGAAGTATATTTCTCTGGATAGCCAAGTACGTTTTCCAAAGCAATTTTAAATATAAGTTAAAAGTTCTAATTTTGTTTTTAAAAAGGCATGTTTTAGAAAATTGATTATTTCTAAATGTTAATTTCCAAAGTAAGTATTTTCAAAAATCTATTATTGTAGTAATTATATAAAAGTGATTTGGAATTATGTTTAAAAGAGAAATTTAGTTTATATTTATAAAGTGGCTTTATTTTAAATATTCTTAAAGTATATATTTGATAAAGTATTAAAGTGGTTTTAAATTTCAAAGTTATAAAGTATATTTATAATAAAGTGTTTTTAAATTATTTTAAAATCTAAAAGTATTTTGTACTTGGTGTTCCAGTGGAAATAAATATTTGAGATTTGTATTCCGTAAGAGGAAACTGTTTTGAACTGTTTTCAAAAGAGGTTTGAAAATAGAAATATATCTTGCGAAGATATTTGGGCAAATAAATAATGTGGGAAATTATTTATTGTGTGATGGTTGCTTGTGAATGTGAATTGATAGTTAAATCACCGACTATCAATATTGGCCAAATGCGCTGATCGTTTCGAAGAGACCGGGATCGAGTTTCCGTATACCGGGATTCTAGGTCTGGAGACTCGAATACCACTTCGATCCGGTTTGTACGTTTCGTGTAACGTGTCCGAAGTCGAAGATGGAGCAGTGAAGTGCAAGGACTAGTCGCTACTAATCCTGAGGATATTTCCAAAATGGATGTAGTAGGAATAGTGCCTTCGGTTCCGTTCGAACCCGGGACGGACTTGTATGGACGAATGCTTTCGTGACATCGTCAGGTGGACGATGGGCATTCTAAGGAATATGTTCTGAAAAGGGTATCGTTTAGCCTCGAACCTCATCAACCGGGAATGACTGAAAATCAGGGGTTATGCAGCAAGGCTTCGTGGGTAGCTCCCACTTGAGAGTAAGGTCATCCCTGTCTAGATGTCCCTTTATTTCGGCTTAGTGTTGCGGTTGCTGATCCCAACCGTGGGGTGATCTTATTTGGAATTATCCAGTAAGGGATGATTCCGACCTTGTGTTGCAGGGGAGCGGGCGTACTCCTCGGTACTGTGATCTAGGCCACGTACTGTGACAGGTGGTACCCCAGTGCCTAGTCATTCGTTGGAAATCCATTCTCCCTACGTGCCTTGTACGGTATTTGTTTGTATACCTAGTATGCTGGAATTTAATCATGTAACAATTTCAGCTATTTTAATAAGTATTTGTGAATAGACACTATTATAATATCAGAGGATTTTTATAAAAAGTGTTTTAGCTATCGTAAGGTAAAAACCCGACATGTTTATTTGTGGCGTGGTCTTACGAGATGCTTTTATTTTCAAAAGGATTTTTGAAACTTTAATAATCAATTGAGTGTGATTTTCTCACGCTGGTATTCCAGACTGACTCGGGTATTGTTTTATATGATGCTCGGGTCAGACCGAGATAAACAGGTTCAGGATATGATGCTGTGGAGCTCAGGAGACGAGCTGGATGACGATACGTACTTCCGTACTTGCTATTATTTTTCCGCTGTGTATTCAGTTGTATGTTATGGATGTTGATGTACTCTGATGATGTATTCTGATGACGTATTGTATAAACAGATATAGTTTTTGATTTGTGTAAAGATCTGTTAATATATTATATTTTATTCCGCTGCGATGGTTAGATTCTGATGTTGTTTTCTATTTTTCTTCTTCTACCTCTTCTTCTTATCTTAAATGGTTCGATTTTCCGGGTCTGGAAAGTCGGGTCGTTACAGTGGTATCAGAGCAGAGGTTGGCGATAACCTTGGCTCTGGTGGGAATTTTGAGAGTATTGATAGATATGAGCGCGTATTTGTTAGTGAATATAAAATGGTTTTATATTGTGTTGACTTATCGGTTGAGTGTTTATGGATTCTGGTCGATGTGTGGGACGCCACAATATCGATAGGGGTTTCTAAACTCTTGAATAAGATAAACCGACACAATATTGTTTTAAAGTAGGGTAAATGAAATAATTTTACCCAAATTATTTTTGTATATAAGGAAAAGTTTTGTAATCTATTTAATATATATGGTTGTTTAGATGTTAGAAGTGATAATATGGAATTATTATCATTATTATTATGGGAACCTAACTAGAAATTGAAATTTATAACCAAATTGAAAAAAAATAATTTAAGATATAGATTACAAATGTAATTCATAAAATTGAAATAAACTTCATATATAAATGGGATATGTAAATGTAAACTAAATGTCATATATAATTGAAATTTAGATGAAGTCCCAGAGAAATATTTAAAATTGGAACGAGATAAAATTCCAGAGTAACGATGGATATAAAACTGGATGGGTTTTAAATTTGGAATTTTGTGAAGTTTAAAATTCCTTTGAGTTGGAAATGGTTTCAAAACGGTTTTGGAGGGATTTTAAAGAGATAAAAGCATTTAATTCTCTTTCGGTCGCTGGAAAATAACTTCGGTGATGACTGCAGCATCATCGATGTTAATTTTCGGGTTTCTAGGAGAGAAATTGCTACCGAGTTGTTTGAAATGGGATTTGTTTGCGAACTGGATTTGGTTTTGAAAATTCAAGGGAATAGTTGAATTGCTAAAGAATTTTGGGATATAGTTGATTTCAAAGGGAATTCTGAAATTTTGAAAATTTGTAAAGCTCTGGAACTTTATTTAAAATGTTTATGGGAAAATAAATAAAGTTTGGACACTTACAAAATTTGAAGTAAGTAAGAAAATGAAAATAAGTTAGAATATAAGCCAATTAATTGTAGTAAATTAAAAGAAGTAAACAAATAGAGGGTAAGTAAATTGGGGAACTTCTAGAAACTTACAAATTTGAATTGTAATAAATAGTTTCTGATGGCTTATAAAATGATTGAAAACTAATGGAGTAAAAGTATACATGGCTAAATTAGATGTATAATTCCGGGTGAAAAGGTATAATGTGAATGGAGTGGAGTGTAATAAAATGGAAGTATGGATATAAAGAAGTTATGACTTATAAATTTAGAAGTGGGATAAATAAGCCAAAATAAAATTGTTTTGTATTTTGGGAAATGGATAAAAATCAAATATTGGGTAAAGTTAGAGTAAATTATTTGATTAATTAATGGAATATGGAAATGAAACTCGAATTGGTTAATTAAAATTTGAATTGTGAATAAATGATAAAATTTTAAAGTGAAGCTTGAGTTATAAATGTAAACCTAACTTGAAATTGCAAGTGAATAAAAAATGAATTGCTGTTGAATGGAATTGAATTAAAATAAGAATGATTTGTATTGCAAATAAAATTCTATGAATTGATAGAAAGGAAATAAAATTGATTTTGGAATCAATTGTAGTAAATGTGAGTTAATATAAGCAATATAATTGATTTTTAAATCAATCGTAATAAATACGTATTCATTTGGATTAAAATGAATAGAATGTAAGTAATGAAGTGTAAACCATTTAAATGGAAGCATTTAATTTGTGTTGGGCCTAATAAATTCACTTATGGAAGTGTTTAGTGAATATTGCTTATGTTGTATGTGTTAGCTAATGAAATTAATTGAAATGATAACAAATTTTGGATATTTGTCACTAACCTGTTTAAGTTGAGTTAGTACAGGTTCGGGAAAACCGTTTGGCTGGATTTGACTGCTCTAATTGCTAAAATAAATAACTGCTTGCTTTAAAATGCTAAAATAAGGTACGCCTACGCAATAAAAATTGGAAATATGAACTGTTTTTTTTTTGTTTTCAGGCCGGGTGAGCCGATGTATATACATATTTGTGCATCCTGCGATATCGCAGAAGTCCCTTCGTACAAGGGAGACTTTGCCAAAATTTTCCGTAAATTTTGGGAGTTGGAAAATTTTTGAAAATTTTCATTTACGATAAATGATTTAAATTTGCTAAGTAAATAAAATTGAAACTGGATATTGAAATCTAATTCAAATGTGAATGTAAGGTGAAGTGAAATCGAAGGAACTAAAGAAGTGAAGTTTGCGAATAAACTGTTAATCGAAATTTAAATTAATTAGTAAGTGCAACTAATTAAATATTCGAGTGGAAGCCAAATTGAAATCAAATGGAATTGTAAAGACAAGAGTAAATAGAAATGGATATGAACTTCAATAATGAAGTGAAAATAAGTATAAGCAGTATGTAAAATATTTATTTTGAACTTAAGGAATATGGTGAGATTCTTAAGTAATTTGGTATTGAGGAAAATTTTTCTAGATGAATAATTGAATGACGATTAAAATTTGAAATTGTGGAATGAGAAAGTTGTGAATAAATGGATAACAATCAAAAGGAATGCGAAATAAAAGAGAATTGATATAGTTGATAACCAGTTGAAATTAATACGTAAGATGTACGTATATTATTTTATTCGCATAGCTATTTGATCCAGATTCGAGCACAGAATTTCGAGGTAGTTATACCGATCCGAGTTGGGATTTTTCACTCGATTTTCGACGGCGAACCTGGATATGGATTGTTGATTGATTCTGGATATTCTCTATCATAGCTTGTGGCTATGCAAGGAGAATAACGGTTTCTGATCAAGAAACCAGATCTGAGTCCGCACTAGGAAGTCGGATGGACAATACTAGTTCGGAAGTGAAATTGTGTGATCGATTGAGCGATCAAATATGATATTGCTTACGGATGATATATGTGCATCGTACGGGCTTAAGTAAAACAAATATTGGAAATTTGTAAAGGAAAGTATAAAATGACCTTGGAATTGTGATTGAATATTATTGCTTAGTAGGATATACAGGTGTATAAAAGCAATTGATAAATTGGGATTTTGATTTTAGAAGATAAAATTTAATGGCCCGACAAAAGGTATGTATTTGAATTTCTATATGAAATTTGATTGGGTTTTTGATCCAGCCGCTTGGCTTTTTGTTTCCTTTTTGAGATTGGGAGGCCGTAGAGCCATTTTGTAGTAGTACCGAGCTAGCCGCGCAAAGGAGACGCTGGCAAAATTTTTCGGAAATTTAAGGAGTTAGAAAAATTTTGATAGTTCAAAATTTGAATTCAAATTTAAATTTGAATTGATAAGTAGGTGATATAGGTTGAACTTATGAATAAGTTTGGGAAGTTAAAAGATGATTAGTGTATCATTAATAAAAGATTGGTTGGGTATTGTTAAAACTGTTTGAATTTGGAAATAGCTAACGGGATACGGGACATTCTTCCTAACTAGTAATTTCGAGGACGAAATTCTTTTAAGGGGGGAGGAATGTGACGACCCGGAATTTTGAGCTTTAAAATTGAAATATTTAATTTGTTTTAAATATTCAAAAGTTAAATTTTAACTTTAATTTCAAATATACAGTATTTATTGGATGATTAATTATTGAATCAAACAATCGAAAATAGGGTAAAATATAGAAAATCCTAAGTTTTTAGCCTGTAAAAATAATTTAAAGGGTTCAGAAAATTTATACTATCAATACTGAAGATGATAGAATTTTTAAATTTGATTTTTCAAAGTGTTTTGTTCAGTTTTAAAAATATATTGTTTAAATTGAATTTAAAAATAGCCTTTCGAGGCACAGTCTCAGAATTCGACGAAACCAGTTCTATTGGGTCTGTAATATTGAATTATTATCGGATTTCAAATTTCGTATTGATCGGAGTTAGTATGTGAGTATACGATATAAACACGCTGAAATTTAATTGGTAATGATCTGATGAAATTTAATTTAGTTAATCAAGCTTCTGGTATACGCCATCTCCCTGTTATTTAATCACATACTTTACCCATTTTAAGCCGTTCAATCAACTATCAAAATGCTCGAACTAAACTAAAAGGAAAAAAATATAATATTAACAACAGAGGCTTCCTTCAGAAGCAAATGGGAAAAAAATCTTCTGCCTTTCTTTTATCACTTCAGGACCGAATTCCCCTTTTCGTCAATCGAATCTACATAACAAAAGAAAAGAAATAAATATATAGCTGAGCCTCTCAGAGAAAATCGATTTCCAGTTTCGATTCGAATTAAAACAAGAAATCAGAAAAGGGGGGATGTTCGAAACCCCTCTTCTCAAATTAAAAACCCAGCCCGCCTCTACTTCTTTCAGAATGAATTTAATTCCCACTGATTCATTCGTTCCTCTTCACTATATTCTTATTGAATCATTTGATTTCAAAGAAAATATAATCGCTCGCAAGTGAATTCGTCCTCTTCGACGTCAAGGCGCGCGCGACTGTATGGGGTTTTGAGGGATTCGAGAAGTAATATACTCGACTTGAACGAGGGGTGGCGGTGAGTTTCGATAATCGCGATTAGTAAGGCTGGAGGGTGCGGCAATCGTTCGAGTCGAGGATTGAGGGCTTGAGCTCGCGTTCGAGTGGAGAAGCCTGCGATGAAGTTGCGGTGGCGACAATGGTAATCTGGGTTCGAGCGAATTGGATTTGTACATGGAATTGTTGGATGCATGTCGCGATAAAGGTAGTCGACTGTGATGATGATAGGGATGGGTAGAAGGCAGGGGTAAGCGGTGGTCAGAGGTATTCATTTTTTTTATTTATTTCTTAGTTAAATTTAATTTAAATTTATATATGTTGGGATAATATAGAAGAGAATTTATTACAGTAAGATACAAAACTATTTTACTCAAAGTTCAGTATGTACATATACAGGCTGGAATAGAAATTTTATTTTTCTTAGAATTTAATAAAATATGTGTGTAAGTATACTATGCAGGAAAAAGTACAGCAATGGTAATTTTATTTAAAAAAAATATATGGTTTAAAAACAGGAATATGTATATATATACATAAGATGTTAGGATATAAAAGTTTATATAAAGGATAATGGATTCTCAAATCTGTATATAGATTTTTAGTATAGTGGTTCTAAGAAAATGGAAGAAAATAAATATACTTATACACATGTTTAATTTATTATTTAGATTTATAGTAATATATATATATAGGTGATTAACTCGTTCAAATTACTTATAAAAATTATTTTAGTTTCTAGAAATTATTTATCTTAGGAAAATTAGTTAAAATTTATTATTAAGTAATCGGAGAAGTAATTAGTTGTGTAGGGTAACTAATTAAATGGTAGTTAACTGTTTGACTATTTCGAATATTGATAAATTATATAATGTCATTCAAGGTCTAAAATGTATGGATAAATTGGCAAGATGGATCAGATTGCTAATATAAAGGCGAAGGTGAGTTAATCTCACTCAGTTGAATTTAAATTTTAAATGGTTAAATTTAAATAATTGATTGAATGGTTGAATCGATTTCGATGTGCTATATTATATATATAGTAGTATATACCAATATATATATTGGCATATGTAAATATTGGAGTTGTTATTCCCGCATCATATAGCGGATGAGACCTTATGCGCCGCATAATTGCAGATGATATTTATTTAATCCCATATACCGCGATATTCCACCTTGAAGTGGAATTGGTATTTTATATTGTGCTAACGTTTGTGGATGCAGGAAAAAAACAGGTTGGAGGGATCCAACTGGACCCCTCAACATTTATTATATTATTCAATATCCTCTGTTGTGATTGTTTGATATTTCCTGATAAATTATATTGGAATATTGAATGTTATTGTTTGATTGAATATTTGGGTATAAGGAAATACCAGAAAATATAAATTGGGTTTTTGAAAGAAAGTAAAGGAAGTAAAATTGTAAAAGAAATAATTATCGAAAATTTGAATGAATTGAAAGATGGGAATGATGTTAAATACAAATAAATAACTTTGAATATGAAAAGTAAAGAATTTGCAATAACAGTAATTAAGGGATTAATGAATTGTAAATTCAAGTGATATTGTTCGAAAAGGAATTAAAAAAAATAAAATTTAAAGTTTAACTTAAAAAGGAAATTTGGGAAATCTAAAATTGGTATTTCCAGTTAAAAGTATTTTAAATCAAATGAAGGGTTTAAAATCTGAAGTTAAAGGATTTTTGAAATAAATGGATTAAATTGAAAATCAATTTGGGAATTGATTTAAATATGTGAAACCGAGAATTTTAAGGAAGAATGTGGCAATGGAATTTATAAACGGGGTTTATAAAAGTAAAGTAATATCTCAGAGGATATTTGGAAAGAATAAATTCAAATTGGGAATTTATTAAGGGAAATGAGAAATTGTTTAAAAATAAACAGTGTTTTATTTTTAAGATGAGGAGAGAAGTATATTTCTCTGGATAGCCAAGTACGTTTTCCAAAGCAATTTTAAATATAAGTTAAAAGTTCTAATTTTGTTTTTAAAAAGGCATGTTTTAGAAAATTGATTATTTCTAAATGTTAATTTCCAAAGTAAGTATTTTCAAAAATCTATTATTGTAGTAATTATATAAAAGTGATTTGGAATTATGTTTAAAAGAGAAATTTAGTTTATATTTATAAAGTGGCTTTATTTTAAATATTCTTAAAGTATATATTTGATAAAGTATTAAAGTGGTTTTAAATTTCAAAGTTATAAAGTATATTTATAATAAAGTGTTTTTAAATTATTTTAAAATCTAAAAGTATTTTGTACTTGGTGTTCCAGTGGAAATAAATATTTGAGATTTGTATTCCGTAAGAGGAAACTGTTTTGAACTGTTTTCAAAAGAGGTTTGAAAATAGAAATATATCTTGCGAAGATATTTGGGCAAATAAATAATGTGGGAAATTATTTATTGTGTGATGGTTGCTTGTGAATGTGAATTGATAGTTAAATCACCGACTATCAATATTGGCCAAATGCGCTGATCGTTTCGAAGAGACCGGGATCGAGTTTCCGTATACCGGGATTCTAGGTCTGGAGACTCGAATACCACTTCGATCCGGTTTGTACGTTTCGTGTAACGTGTCCGAAGTCGAAGATGGAGCAGTGAAGTGCAAGGACTAGTCGCTACTAATCCTGAGGATATTTCCAAAATGGATGTAGTAGGAATAGTGCCTTCGGTTCCGTTCGAACCCGGGACGGACTTGTATGGACGAATGCTTTCGTGACATCGTCAGGTGGACGATGGGCATTCTAAGGAATATGTTCTGAAAAGGGTATCGTTTAGCCTCGAACCTCATCAACCGGGAATGACTGAAAATCAGGGGTTATGCAGCAAGGCTTCGTGGGTAGCTCCCACTTGAGAGTAAGGTCATCCCTGTCTAGATGTCCCTTTATTTCGGCTTAGTGTTGCGGTTGCTGATCCCAACCGTGGGGTGATCTTATTTGGAATTATCCAGTAAGGGATGATTCCGGCCTTGTGTTGCAGGGGAGCGGGCGTACTCCTCGGTACTGTGATCTAGGCCACGTACTGTGACAGGTGGTACCCCAGTGCCTAGTCATTCGTTGGAAATCCATTCTCCCTACGTGCCTTGTACGGTATTTGTTTGTATACCTAGTATGCTGGAATTTAATCATGTAACAATTTCAGCTATTTTAATAAGTATTTGTGAATAGACACTATTATAATATCAGAGGATTTTTATAAAAAGTGTTTTAGCTATCGTAAGGTAAAAACCCGACATGTTTATTTGTGGCGTGGTCTTACGAGATGCTTTTATTTTCAAAAGGATTTTTGAAACTTTAATAATCAATTGAGTGTGATTTTCTCACGCTGGTATTCCAGACTGACTCGGGTATTGTTTTATATGATGCTCGGGTCAGACCGAGATAAACAGGTTCAGGATATGATGCTGTGGAGCTCAGGAGACGAGCTGGATGACGATACGTACTTCCGTACTTGCTATTATTTTTCCGCTGTGTATTCAGTTGTATGTTATGGATGTTGATGTACTCTGATGATGTATTCTGATGACGTATTGTATAAACAGATATAGTTTTTGATTTGTGTAAAGATCTGTTAATATATTATATTTTATTCCGCTGCGATGGTTAGATTCTGATGTTGTTTTCTATTTTTCTTCTTCTACCTCTTCTTCTTATCTTAAATGGTTCGATTTTCCGGGTCTGGAAAGTCGGGTCGTTACAATGTATAAAGAGGTGGATAGTTCATATATCTCAAAGTAACAATTACAGTAAGTAGAAATTTACACTTTTCCTCTTTTAAAAAAATCATATCTTCCTAAATACTTGAAATTAGCCTCGACCATCTAAATGAAAGTTCTTCGTATTCTCCTGTAGTATTTTTAGAAACTTACAGCACTGAATTTCGTCGAGTATCGATGGAGAAATCTTCAAAAAATTGAAAGGGGGAAAATAGTGTCGAAACATTGAAAAATGTTTTCTCTCAACTCAATGCGAGTCGCTCGACACTGTCTGCGCCATCAGGTTCGTATCGAAGAAAGAGATTTTTCACGTAATTTCAATGACAATCCGTGACGATGATTTGCAATCTTCAAAGCTTGGTTTAGATTTAATTCTTCATTCGGCCATCGATACTCGAATCGGAGGGTATACGAGTGATCACGACGGAGAGATGTGCGTGTGGTGAATTTTTCGTAGGTTTCAAGGACAAGAACTATCGAGTATTATAGCCATGCCTTGCGAAGTGAGATGATGAAGGAAAGCATCTGTCGAGTAAAGACTTGGGGGAAAAGGACGAGCGCAGGAAGAGAAGCTCGATGGTGTAGGAAAGTGCGGAGTTTGTTAAGAGGTAAGGTGGTGTACGTGCACCATGTGCACGACCCAGGTGGTGCACTGATACGAGAAACAAAGGAAGAAGAAGGGGGGAGAGCGGGTTTCGGGTTTAGGTGTATCTTTGGGCTCGGCCCATTATATATATAAAAAAATTAAGTTTGAATTTAAACCAGAACTTAAAATATCAATAGCGTGTTCGTTTTAAATCCGATCGATGTGCGGATTTTTTCACTGTGATCGTATTGACGAATACTACGCTTCATGTAAAGTGTTAGTGGATTTGGACCATTAGAATTTTATGACAATTTAAAGCAAACTGATTTTAAATTACGTTATTTAAATAAATAACGTCGTTTAAAATTATATACCTTAATCAGAGATGTTTATTTGGCCAAATAAAACATTGTTAAGTTAATTTGAGTTATTTAGATTCTTATGGACATCTATGGAGTAGAACAAATCCACATTATACACTTGCTAAGTAAATTGTTAATTTGTACACTAATTAACATACGGATAAATCAGTATGGATTTGATGGTAAATTAACTATGATTGTTAATAGCTTATCTGAAGTTAAATAGATATCGTTTAACCTCCACCACCCCGTTATGGCGTCCTCATCCCGTCCCTCCCTCAAGCCAACACCTCCACCACCTCCCATCGCATTCGTTCCTAACAAATACAAATCTATGTTCAACTCTCTGGCCTCCACCTCTCAGCTTCCGCCCAAACCATCCTCTCGTACAACTTCCAGCGGCTATCGCGGTCCTGCCACCACTAAGCCTCCTGCATCGGAACCCCTTCCCTCGTCCATCCCCTTCCTCCCCTCCTTTCAACACCAAGAAATCCTATGCTCAAGTAGAGACCTCCACCCCCCCGGTTTCATCCAACCCCCTCGCTTCTAGCGTCGTCGTCGTATTCTGCCAGATTTCATAAATGCTCGCTCCACTATCGATTTTCTGAAGTTGAAAGGCCGCTGTCTCAGGTGTGCTAGTCCGGGACACGTGGCAAGGGATTGCAGGGACTCAAAGATCTGCTATCTATGTGGCTTTTTTAGGCATGCACACTTGCATTGTCCCAAGAAAACAAATAATGCCTTTTCAGCTCAGAAAAATGACCCTGCCACTCCCACTAAAAAAAATTCAAGAGCAGCTCTGAACACGTAGAGAGGACCCCACACTCATCATACCTTCCCAGGAAATGAAGCACCACTCAGCACACATCACACCAACAGTCGCTTCGATCCCCTCCCTTATCTCATTCCAAACATTTTCCCCCCAATCTAAACCTTCTTCCCCACAAATTTTTTCAATGGCTGATTCTTCCCTTTACCTCACTACCACAGTCATCGATGGATTCTGGTCCATTGAATCCCTCCACCTCACCCTCTCGAGAAGCTTCCACCACCACGAGTGGCGGCTTTGGATCCTTTCCGACAACAGCTTCATTTTTTGCTGTCCCTCCGTCTCGATCCGTGAACAAGCTCTTCAGTTGAGAACTTTATCGAAGCCAGGCGGCTCAGTCCTCTTGCAACAATGGTCAGAACTTGATCATCAATCTCCTAATATTGAACCGGCTGCATGGGCTCGGGTTCGAGGCTTCCCCGAATTCCTTAGAAATAATCCGCTTGCAGCCAGAGATGCCTAAGCCCTGTTAACGGTAAAAAGTGAACGCTAACACCCGGTGTGTGTAATAGAATTGTGAAAGCACCACCCGTTGGTACGGGAACATAATATAAGCTGAAAATAGCAGAAAAGCGGTAAATGAACAACAGATTTATAGTGGTTCGGCCCGTAATTGAGCCTACATCCACTTTATAGTCTTTTATTGCTGATTCGGTTACAATTTGATACAATATCTCTCTAAAAACGATACAATTTGATCATGAAAGCATTCTTGACTACTAGCTCGATCTTTGATGATGAAACTCAACGAATCCGTGTTGGATGTTAGGAGCTCTTCTCGAAGATTGTTGTAGTGTCTCGAATGCTTGAAGATCTTTGATTGCTGAATGAGAGGAGGCTTCGACAGCGTAACGGCGTTTGGAGAAATGAATGGCCAAAAGTCCCCTCCATGTTGGAAGTGATGGGGTATTTATAGGAGCAGATTTCTGAACTTTCAATTCGACCAAGTCATGAGTCGTATCCGACTCATGGTAAGTCGTGACTCGTATTCGACTCATGATGTCTCGTGGGCGCCTTATGGTCCATCTTGCGGCTTAGTTGGAAGACAAGTGCTAAGTCGTAGTCGACTCATCAGATCAAAATAGCACAGGCCAGGGCCTTGGATTCCAGTTTCGATAGCCTTTAAGTCGTAAGCCTGATGAGTCGTACGCACCATAAGTCGTAAGCCTGATGAGTCGTAAGCCCTATGAGTCGTAAGACCTTATGAGTCGTACGTTTCCAAGTCTGATGAGTCGTAAGCCCTATGAGTCGTAAGACCTTATGAGTCGTACGTTTCCAAGTCTGATGAGTCGTAAAGACCATGAGTCGTTTACTCCATGACTCGTAAAACCATGAGTCGTATACTTCATGACTCGTAAGACCATGAGTCGTATACTTCATGACTCGTAAGACCATGAGTCGTATACTCCATGACTCGTAAAACCATGAGTCGTATACTTCATGACTCGTAAGACCATGAGTCGTATACTTCATGACTCGTAAGACCATGAGTCGTATACTTCATAACTCGTTGAACCTGATGAGTCGTAAAGACCATGAGTCGTAAGACCTTATGAGTCGTACGTTTCCAAGTCTGATGAGTCGTAAAGACCATGAGTCGTTTAACCATCTGGACCATGAGTCGTAGACTCCTTATCTCGTAAGTCCATGAGTTGTACAGCTCATAAGTCGTGAGGCCATAAGTCGTAGAAATTTAGGGGTTAACATTTGCCCCTCGAAGTACACGCCTAAGTCGTGGGTCGTGTGCTTCGACTCATCTTAACTCGTATATGCCTCTTCGTGTTCCGCTGCCCAATGGTATAAAATGCTTGAGTCGTTTCCTCTATCCATTACTCATATTCTGAGTCGTACTCGCCATTGCTGTTCCTTCAAGCTTTCTCAAGGCAATTTCATCCTTTCCTGTCAATCAATCAATTCGATTCTCGATTCTTCATTGCGTAAGTGCCTCTGACCCATCCTCGACCTTTAATCGTCATTGATTCGTGAACTCTCCCCCCTATACCTAATCCATCCCCTCGTGCAATGCTTTGTTGTGAATTCTTCCATACCGTTAGTTCATGAGCTTGATTTTTGCTCGATTTCATCTTTTAGATGAATAGGGCGATGGAGATGTAAGGTTATTGCGCTTCAGGCGTTAATGGACTAGGTTGGCGAGGTTTTGAGGATCTGAATTTAACTCAATGGATGGCTTAATGGTGTCTTGGAATGGGGATAAGGATAGTAGTTTGATTAAGAGGTTATCGGGTTTGGATGAAGATGGGTTAGAAGAAAAGTCAATGGGTTCAAATCAAGGGAGGTGCTGGCATGGCCATGGTTCAGTAACTTTGTACGACTCACGAGTCAAGCCCCCTAAGACATAATTCTTGAGTCGTAGACGACTCAGGACTTAGGATTTTATGCCGCTTTGGACTGTAGCCTCTTATTTTCTCACGACTTAAGACCTGAAGTACTGCTAACCTGCCCTGTAACCTTTAAGTCGTAGACGAGTCAGAACATAAGTCGTGGGCGACTCATGACTTAGACTTTGTATGAGTTTTGAACTGCCGTGGATGAACTTTGAATATAAGTCGTGAACGACTCATGACTTAAGCTTTACATGAACTTTAAACTGCTGCATTTTCCCACAGATCATTCTAGCTTGCAAACTAATAACCTGCCTAATACAATATCCACAGAAAATTGGGACAAATATACTGTCACCGACTGCCCACATCAAGTGACAGATTAGTCAATAAAAGATAGTCAACATAAATAGATTGTGTGAATGAAGTGTTTTAAATCAATAAGTTCAAGCAAAGTATTAAAGCAACATTGAACTAATCAACTGAAAATGTCTGGTTTGCACTAATGCCGTACCTGAACTTTTAAATTAACAATTCCTGAAATTTGATAATCGATCAATTACCGACTAACTTAATTCCAGCTTGTATTTATTTGTTATATTTACTAGTTTTGCACAACACTTCACACTATTTAGGAAACGTGCACCTTCATATTTGAATATCCAGTTGCTTGTGTAGAATGGCTTCTCAACAAAGAGATGTAACAGTTCAGACTGGAGAATCCATTCTCATTCCAGCTCCTTTAGTCAATCCCCCAGAGAGAGCATCTTCCACTCTAGTATACAAAACTTTTCAGCAGTTATGCACTCAATTTGGCATTGCTGAGGACAACGCTATCCTTCCTGAGAAGAACAACACTGCTGATGTAGCGCCTTCTGGCTTTGTGGCAGTCAACCGTCAAATGTGCTCGTGCGGAGCCATTCCTCCTTTCAACAACTTTCTTCAACACCTTCTCCGCCAACTGGCAATCGCTCCATTCCAATTACACCCCAATGGTTATGCTGTTCTAATGGGGCTATGCGTACTATTTGGCAGAACGCTTGACCGTCTCCCTAGTGTTGACGAAATTTGTTATCTATGCTCTTTCGTCAGAATCAAAGATCATCCTTCGATCATTGTTATAAGAAGTGCCAGGAATCGCAAACTGGTTGTCGGCCTCCCTGATACTGCTCACGGGTTTTTGACTCAGTATTTTTATGTTCGCTGTCCCCCTGGTTTTTATGCCGTGTGGAGAGAAGGAAGTAAGAATGCCTATCCTTTCTTCTCCTTGTTCTCTGAGTATCTTGCAGTCCGAATCACTAAGTGTTTTAACTTTGCTTTCTCATTTCAGCGCTCCTGTCTCCCTCTAGGGATCCTAGTCATAAGCAAACTCTGGAGAAGCTCATGGCTGTTCCGACTGAAGAACGGGATGTGAAATTCTTGTTGAAAGATGAGTTTCTCCACCAGTTTGGACTTTTACATCCTTCTAGATCGACTCAAATTCATGAAATCTCGAGTTCTGATGCGGAAACGTTAGCTGTCTCAGGTTCCCAAGCGGAGGACTTGAATGCCCCAGCTTCTGTAGAAGAAACTGCATCAGAAGCACCCGTCGCGGAGGCTGCTTTGGTAAAATGTTCCGCATCCATCAATGTCGTAGGGTTAGTCAGCAAGTCGGCGCTTACCCCAATTACTGAGGAGGAAGAGAATCCTCGAGTTCCTGAGAAATCCATTGATACAGAGGTTGAGAAAGAGAAGTCTGCTGAACTCCTGGGTGATGACACCTTTGATGGCTTGAGCGATATCATGATAACTTCTCGAGAGCTTTTTGGGGATAACAATCCAAAAGCAACTTCTCCCGTTGTCGAGGCGACTTCTACCTTTAAACAAACCCAGACGCCTACTACGCCAGTCGTCTCTGTTTCCACACTAAAGCGTGGTCTGTAGTTTGACGCATGTAGCTTGCACGCCACACACACTTAGGATTTTTCAGCACTTATAAACTTTTATCCTCTTTCTCCTGGAAATCTCTAAACTTTACTCCTTTTTTGCTTTCAAGTTCTCCAATGGGACGTACAGGTTCATATTATGACTCATTCAAGTACCGTGGAGGCCGCGGCACCTATGACTTTAGGAAGTACCTTGATACCCCAAAAGAAACAGATGAAGAGAGGGCTCGAAGGAAAGCCCAGGAGAAGCGGGATTACGATCAGTGGCAAAGAAGGAAAGATGCCGAGCGATATGACTCTTCGCATATGAGTGACTACT
The DNA here is from genome assembly GCA_030737815.1 of Allium fistulosum. NCBI lineage: Eukaryota > Viridiplantae > Streptophyta > Magnoliopsida > Asparagales > Amaryllidaceae > Allium > Allium fistulosum. Next base: position 1,060,581,154 of record CM060903.1, read on the forward strand.
CTCATAAGCGGAAGTCTTACGATGATAAGGGAAAAACTCAGATTGCCGATGAACCGAGCAAACGATCTAAACCGATTGACGCGTCTGAAATTTCTGAAAAGACTGACGCTCCCATTCCTTCCGATATTCTGGCTAGCTCTCCTCCTTTGAAGAAATCTGACATTCAGACTATCATTAACAGACCGCAATATCAAGTCAAGGACGACCCCCCAACACTTCAGAGCCGTTTTCCAAATTGGTGCCTAAAAGGGGTATGCTTCGACTTGGACATAGTTCCGATTGATAAATCAGACATGCTTAGCAGTCTTGACGCAGTCAGGCTTAATATCGAGAGGATGTCGCAATGGCAGAAGCTTGTTGATGAACTCCAAAGGGTTAATCGTGCAAACCTTGAGGCAATGCTGACTATGGAAAACGACAAGGCGGAGTGGGACAAAATTTGCAAACAGCATACTCTTGAGATGACAAATATTGCTGATGGTTATGCAAAACTTGAGTCCGAGGTTAAAAAACTTAAGGAAGATCTTGCTTCTTCTTCTGCATCTCATACTCAAAAAGAAGAAGTCTTTCAAAAACAGGTGCGGGATGCACATGTTGCACAGAGAGATGTCGAAATGAAGCTTGCCGCTGAACGGCATATTACTGAGAAATACCGCACAGAAAACGCCGATTTGAGGGAAAAAGTCACCTCCCAGAACGTAGAGATTGAGTTACTAAAGTCTCGACTCGCTAAAGCTGAGGTAGAGCGTGATGAGGCTACCGCTGGTTGGGTTGCTGCCGTTGCCGAAAAGGAAGCGGCTGAGCAATCACATGAGGCGACGAAAGCAGACATCAGCTCTACTTTATTCGACTTTTACTTACACAGCGTTCTGGGTCGTGGGAGCCTCTCTTTTCTTGGTCCCGGTTATGAAATTACATTGGCTGAAGTGTGGGAAGTCGCAATGGATATGCTCGGTGGGGCTGGCTATAATGAGTTGGAACTTGAGGAGCGCTATCTCGATGATGAGGCTCGTGCCGCTCTTGTTAAGGGGAAGGAGCAACTTGCCAAAATACGAGCTGAAACAATGGGAGAAGAGCCTCCAAAAGAAGAAACTCCTTTAACTGCCCCCGTTCTAACTTCCACTTCAGCCGACGTTAATATTATAGATTCCAGCTCTCATTCTTTACAACTAGCTAAAGTTGCCCAGGAAACTGCAACTACTCCTACTGAAGATGAGGCAATGGATGATATTGAAGCCGAGAAGTTTGAGGTGGATCTTGCGAAGCCAACTCCTCCAGGTACTCTTGGTGTCGTCTCGGGTCTAATGAACCAGTCATTTGACTTAGCCGAATTCGATGACCTTCTTACTTGTTACTTAAACTTTGATGAACCAATGCCTTCTTTATTTTCGGGGGATGCTGATTTTAACTTCTTTTCTTCTACAGCGGAGGCACCAAGCACTACACAAGCTTTCACTCCTTCGATTGCCATTCCTTCGTCTTCTCAAATTACTCCTCCCTCTGCTTCCCAACCGGGATCACAGGCAGAGAAAATCGAAGCTCTTCAAGGCTTGGATGATCCGGCTGCTTCTCAGGAACAGAAGGCGGAGGATTTTGAAGACATCAAGAAGACCCCGGAGCGGTCTCTTGACGACGATACGAAGCTTTCAACATTGCTTGCTACTCCGGGGAGCGAGTCTTCTTCAAAGAGGAAGGGAAAACGTGCTGTAAGGAAAAAGAAGAAGACTTCCACTGAAGAGGAAGCAGTAGTTGATCCGACTGTACCGCTTTCTCCTTCTGCCCCTGCCCGTTCTCAACGGCTTCAAAAGCTAATCATTAGGCCGGGAAAGAGCTCCAAGGGTGGTGAGAAGAAGGAATAATCAAGCTGGATTTTCTACTTATTATTTTTGCTCTTTGCATGTATTGACCGGGGATTGTGCGGGTACCGGTCCCCGCTTTTGCTTTTTGAGATATCTGCACATGTAAAGAATTTTCATAGTACTAAATAAAACAATTATTTTACTTGTACAAACTCTTGTGTATGTGAGAATGATCTATCTTTTATTTTAAGTGTAGAACAAACGATTCTTCTTACTTGTGCAAACTTTTTGTCTGCGTTTGAGAATGCATTTATTCCACATCTGTTTCGCGTGATATTGTTATGTGTTTGTGGTATGTTGCTTGAATACTGCTTTTTATTGTTGTAGCCGTATCATATGATATTGCCCCTATACCACAAGTGCATAACAATATCTTTCGCTTTTAGCGAGACCTGTACTCTTATTTTCCATAGAATAACTATTCCGTCTTTGAGGGAATGATTATTCTACTTAAACGGAGCGTGTCTCATTTTCGGATAAGCTTTTACGCTTCAACCTTCGGAAATGTTCATTTCATACTTTTGAGAAGTGAATTCTCCTACGCGGTGAAGCGAAAGAATCGAAGTGTGCCTCTAAGGAGGGCTTTATTTCGTTATTTTTTGAGGAGTAGCATGTGGACTCCGAAGAGTAGCATTATGCTTTGTGGATTATTGTTGTGCCTCCGGAGAGGTCTTGTGCTTCCAAAGAAGTCTTGATTTTGGTCTCCGAAGAGAAGCAATGTTGGTCTCCGAAGAGAAGCAATTTTTGTATTTCTACTTGGGTGAAGTGGGTCTCCGAAGAGAAGCATTTTGCACTTTTACCCTGGTGAAATGTGCCTCCGAAAAGGGCTTTTACCTCCGAAGATGGCTTGTGCCTCCGAAGAGGGCTTGTGCCTCCGAAAAAGGGCTTTTGCCTCCGAAAAGGGCTTTTGCCTCCGAAGATGGCTTGTGCCTCCGAAGAGGGCTTGTGCCTCCGAAGAGGGCTTGTGCCTCCGAAAAGGGCTTTTGCCTCCGAAGATGGCTTATGCCTCCGAAGAGGGCTTGTGCCTCCGAAGATGGCTTGTGCCTCCGAAGAGGGCTTGTGCCTCCGAAGAGGGCTTGTGATTGCCTGGAAGTTACTTTCTCATGGTCGGAGGGGTCCACGGGACAGGCGTAAGTTGTTTGATTGGATGTTTGTTTGTACAAACGATCGCAATCAATTAACAAGGTGCCCCTGTGGTAGTCCTACCGATCTTTTTGATTGAGGAAAGCTCTCCATTTATTGGCGTGCCTCGTTAGAGGGCTTTGTTGACCCTTGGGAAGGAGCATCAGTTGGTTGGTGTGCCAGGAAGGTTGCGTCTTAGGGGCAAGTAGATCCATGGGATGGACACAAGCTGCCTGATCGGATGCATCACAATCAGTTAGCGAGGGTCTTATTCCTTCTGCTTGGGAAGGTATCCCTTTAGTGGATCTACCTGCTTTCCTGTTGAGAGGCATACCTCCCTTTGGCTGCTTCCACGTTTGCCCGCTCATATTGTATCATCATCCGCCAATCTGCGATCCTTTATCATCGTTTCCAAGCGTGTGTTCCTTTCTTTTGCAAGTAAATCGCTTTATCCGAAGAAGTAGACTTCACTGTTGAATGACTCCACAGAGTAAACGCAAGTTATTTGGTTGGATCCCTTTTTATATCAGCGATCGCAACCAGTTAACGAGGGCTTGACCTAGTGGAGCCGTCAACTTTTTATGTGAAGTTCCTCTCGTATGGGATTCGAGTTTGGAATTTCTGTTGCTTGAAATTTGCTCAATGATTTGTAAGGCTCGCTTAGCTTTGCGATGGGTGAGCTTTGCTTTAATGACCTGCAGTATTAGATCGATATTTTAGCAATACATTTAGAGTATTTTCACATCGAAATATAACAGGCATTTTATAATAGAAAACACAATGCATAGTTTTTCTTTATTGAGTCACGCTGATTTCTCAGCGGTTTACAATGCAGAAGTTACACATCCATCATTATCTTTACAAATTCAAGCAATGCTGTTAAGTAAAAATGAATGCTAGTTATTGTTGTTTCAGAATCTCCAAGCTGGATTTCCATTTGTGCTTGATTCATAGCTTTTGGATTTTTATGCCAGAGAAAGTGAGAGATGTCCCAGTCGCAGTTTTGTGGGTAATTAGTAGTCATCCCAACTTCTGCTTGCTGGGTATGGTCCCCTTGTGATAGCATTAATGACAAGCTTTTCTGAATCTTGCACTGCAGTGTTGTTGTGAGAATCGGATTGATGGGTAGGGTGTTGTTGATCCCGAGTGGATGAGGTTGGATCGGCTCCGCTTTTCTTAACGTATTGTTGGAGTTTACCCTGCTCTAGCAATTCTTCAATCACCTTCTTTAATTGGCGACATTGGTCAGTGTCATGGCCAGGTTGATTGTGAAATTGGCAGAATTTTCCATTACGTTTTGCCCCTTTTGTCATCTCAGGTGGCTTAGGATACCTGACAACGTCTTTTGTTGCAAAAAAGATATTTCTTGGTGTATCAGTTAAAGGTGTAAAGTCCGAAGGATTAAAGCGGCGAGGTTTCTTTTCATTTCTCTGGCTTTTTCCTCCTTCATTCTCCCTTTTCTGACTTTCAGATTCTCTTTTCTTAGGTGGGACATTGTCATTATCAGTCTGGGCAATAACCACTTTCGATGTTGCAGAAAGGCTTTCAAGGCGAATGAACTCATCGGCCTTTTTATAAAATTTATCAAGTGAGTTCGGTTCCTTCATCTTTAGCCATATCCCAAATTTACTCGATTTATCAATGGCTCGCATCAAATAAGTCAGGATCATGCGTGGTTCCGCATTTTCTACCTCGGCTAAAGCTATATTGAAACGGCTCAAGAAAGATTTGATTGATTCTCCGGGCGCTTGTTCAAGGTTAGACAACGACATTATATCCTTAGCTTTTGAAGCATACAATCTGAACTGTTCTTTAAACTTTTGCGTTAAGTCGGAGAATTTATCTACAGACCGAACTGGAAGCTTTGTGAACCAAAGTAAAGCCACACCTTCTAGGTATACCAGAAAGTATCGACACTTGATCTCGTCTGACGCTCTTGCACCGGTCATATGCCAATCGTACCTGTAGAGGAAATGATTAGGGTCACTTGTTCCCCTATAGGCTTGGATAGTAGGAGGTGCAAATTTCCTTGGAAACTCCGCTCTTAGGATCCTTTCAGTAAACGGAGTTCTGCTTGGCGCAAATCCCCAGTCAGCCTCATCTTCTTCCCTTTGCATGCTCTCTTTCATGATGCGGCCAACCATTTCAGACAGGTACTCTTTATTGTTCAAAGATACCTCCGGGCAAGCATTAGTTCTTCCCTCAGAATTTTGCCCGGGCATATGCTCACGACAAGGTTGTTGCGGCATAGAACCATCATCTTGGAAAGGTGGCATTTCAGGAAGAGTAGTTTGATGGTTTTCTGGTTGACGATTTGCCCCGAGCAGAGCAGTTAATCTATCCATCATCAAAGCGTTTTGAGCTTCAATTTGTTGGTATAATCCAGAAACTGCGTCATCCAATTCAGCCCGGGTGACTCAAACGGTTGGAGTTGCTTGGTCTGTTATTGGGGAAGCGGAAGTTCCTTCGTGAGCATTTCCGGATCTGATAGGTCTACCTCTTCTTCCAGGAGCCATTATTTCAGATCTGGTTTTTAAGGAGAGGTTCTTTTTATGAATCTTTGAGAAGCAACGGTGGATGATCACCTGAGTTCAATTCTCAATGAAAGCACCAAAATGTTAACGGTAAAAAGTGAACGCTAACACCCGGTGTGTGTAATAGAATTGTGAAAGCACCACCCGTTGGTACGGGAACAGAATATAAGCTGAAAATAGCAGAAAAGCGGTAAATGAACAACAGATTTATAGTGGTTCGGCCCGTAATTGAGCCTACATCCACTTTATAGTCTTTTATTGCTGATTCGGTTACAATTTGATACAATATCTCTCTAAAAACGATACAATTTGATCATGAAAGCATTCTTGACTACTAGCTCGATCTTTGATGATGAAACTCAACGAATCCGTGTTGGATGTTAGGAGCTCTTCTCGAAGATTGTTGTAGTGTCTCGAATGCTTGAAGATCTTTGATTGCTGAATGAGAGGAGGCTTCGACAGCGTAACGGCATTTGGAGAAATGAATGGCCAAAAGTCCCATCCATGTTGGAAGTGATGAGGTATTTATAGGAGCAGATTTCTGAACTTTCAATTCGACCAAGTCATGAGTCGTATCCGACTCATGGTAAGTCGTGACTCGTATTCGACTCATGATGTCTCGTGGGCGCCTTATGGTCCATCTTGCGGCTTAGTTGGAAGACAAGTGCTAAGTCGTAGTCGACTCATCAGATCAAAATAGCACAGGCCAGGGCCTTGGATTCCAGTTTCGATAGCCTTTAAGTCGTAAGCCTGATGAGTCGTACGCACCATAAGTCGTAAGCCTGATGAGTCGTAAGCCCTATGAGTCGTAAGACCTTATGAGTCGTACGTTTCCAAGTCTGATGAGTCGTAAGCCCTATGAGTCGTAAGACCTTATGAGTCGTACGTTTCCAAGTCTGATGAGTCGTAAAGACCATGAGTCGTTTACTCCATGACTCGTAAAACCATGAGTCGTATACTTCATGACTCGTAAGACCATGAGTCGTATACTTCATGACTCGTAAGACCATGAGTCGCATACTCCATGACTCGTAAAACCATGAGTCGTATACTTCATGACTCGTAAGACCATGAGTCGTATACTTCATGACTCGTAAGACCATGAGTCGTATACTTCATAACTCGTTGAACCTGATGAGTCGTAAAGACCATGAGTCGTAAGACCTTATGAGTCGTACGTTTCCAAGTCTGATGAGTCGTAAAGACCATGAGTCGTTTAACCATCTGGACCATGAGTCGTAGACTCCTTATCTCGTAAGTCCATGAGTCGTACAGCTCATAAGTCGTGAGGCCATAAGTCGTAGATATTTAGGGGTTAACAAGCCCCATGGGTCGTTTCATCGCGTTTGATGACTACGACTGGGCTAACTTCGACCCCCGGTTCCTTTATGTAAAAATGCAATTTTTCAGCGGAGTAGCACCCCCAGCTCTTTTGTTGTGCATTTGAATAACGAGAATCACCTTCTTTCAGTAAAGAAATGGGAGCATGCCCACTCTACTCGTAGGCCTGAAATGATGTTCTTGGGTGTTGATTATGAAAAAGACTTCAAATGCTATGAAGAACCCATCCTCTCAGATGACTCGGATGAAGTCAGATTTGATGCTATGTTTTATGACCCTGCCATATCCCCACCGCTTCCACCGGCTGCCCAAATCCATGACGCATCTCCGGAGGTGATGGGCCCTCTGCACTGGGATGCTTGGCCAGATGAACCGCGTGGAGACCCACTTAGTGATCTTGACCTCTCCACACCCCTCCAGCACCAACTCCACCCTCAACCCATGGAGCCAACCCCCCTAGCAATTGTCCATGTAGCTTCTCCAGTTCCACCGATGCCTAGCCAAAGGTCTCCTCAGATCACTCCAGCTATTGTTCGCCGAAGCTCCAGAATCAACAGAGCAGCTTCTCTCCCTGGAGCTTTTATAAAACTGTTTTTTTCCTCAGCCAATAAAAGCCTAAATAAAAAAATGGCACGTTGCGTGGGTGTGAGTTTGCATGATGAACACTACACTGCCATGCAAGCACTAGAATTAGAGCGTTTGTCCCTTTCCCAATGAAACTAATTTCATGGAATGTAAGGGGTTTGTGTGATCCATCTAAAAGGCATGCAATCAGCCTTATTTTATCCCCTCATAAAGCAGATATTCTTTTTTTTACAAGAATCTAAGTTGATAGACCCGCCCCAGTCCTTCATTAGACACATGGGGGGCCCACTCTAACGGGTTGGGCTCACATAAATGCTGATGGTTCCAGAGGAGGTATCATCACTGCTTGGAACGAAGCTGTTTGGTCCCATTGTCATACCATTGCTCACCCATCCGCCTTACACCTAACACTCCGCCATATACAATCTGGTACAATATACTTTTTCACAAACATCTATGGTCCCCAAAGCATTCAAGAGAGAAATGAAATCTGGGCCAACTGTTTTACCTTTGCCAGCTATCTTAATGGACCTTGGATAGTTGAAGGAGATTTTAACACCACCAGATCCTCCGAGGAGCGAAATTCCGGCAGCAAATCGCAAGATTCAGACTCTTTCAACTCCTTCATCAATGCATGCTCCCTCATAGTCCCACCCATCTGCAATCTTCTCTTCACCTGGTCAAACCGTAGAGCTGATCCTGCCTTAGCAAAACTAGATAGATTTCTCTTCAATGCAGCCTGGGATGACCTCCACCCCCTTTCCTCGGTCTCTGGCCTCGCTACGACCATCTCCGATCATTGCCCCCTCATCTTGGACACCGGATCTTTGCCCAACATCAAACGCCCTTTCAGATTTGAGCGTCTATGGCTTCTGGAGCCATCCTTCGACAATTTCATCAAACAAGTTTGGTCCCAACCCACGCAAATCCAATCAACTTCCGCCAGAATTGTTTTCAAACTTCGCTCCCTTAGGAAAATTATCATACCATGGGCCAAATCCGTTTGGGGGTCCCTTCGCTCGCGTATCTCATCAACCCAAGACGAGATCTTAGATCTTAACATCCTTGAGGAATCACGACCGCTTTCAGATATTGAACTGACTCGCTTGAGAGATATAGAACCAGAACTGGATAGACTCATAAAGTAAGAAGAGATAGGCTGGAAACAACGATCCAAAGCTAAATGGTTGGAGGAAGGGGACAAAAACACCTCTTACTTCCACTGCCTGCCTAGTGGCCGCCGCAGATCCACTTTAATCTCCCAAATATCCCACAATAACACTTCCTACACTGACCTCTCTAACCATCTCCGCCTGTTTACGGACTACTACCGAAGTATCCTAGGCAAACAACCCCAGCTCTCCCCGACATCGATTGGTCCCTTCTTTATCCAACCCCCTCCCACATCCCCATCGACCATCCATTCACTAAAGATGAGATTTGGGCCGCTTTGAAAGACATGTCTGATGACAAAGCACCTGGCCCAGATGGTTTCGGCCCACTCTTTTTCAAACATTTCTGGGAAACTGTAAAAACCGATATTTTAGAATTGTGTGCTGAATTCCAATCCGATCCTTCAGCCATATCAAGATTGAACTATGCAAACATCATCCTCCTCCCTAAATCCCCTGGCGCTAACTCCCTCTCCTCCTTCCGTCCCATTAGCCTTCTCAACACAACCTTTAAAATCATTACTAAGGTCCTTGCCAACCACCTTCAAGCAGTTATTGCCCCCTGGTCGGTGTTGAGCAGTCAGCCTTTATTCTTGGTAGAAACATCATGGACTGTGCAGCAACAACTCAAGAAATCATTTCCTTCTGCCACCAAACGTTGACCCCAGGAGTTTTATTGAAGCTTGATTTTTCTAAAGCATTTGATTCGGTAAATTGGAATTTCATTCTTGATCTCATGAAACATAGAGGCTTTCCCCCCAGATGGTGCAACTGGATCAAACATATTCTATACTCTAGCCTCTCTTCTATCTTGATCAACGGTGTTTTAGGGGGCCACATCAAGTCAGCTCATGGCCTGAGACAACGTGATCCTCTCTCGCCACTTATTTTTGTCTTAGTTGCCGACGTTTTCAACAGAATGATCAAACTAGCCATATCCAACAACCTCTTCTCCGGCATTAAACTCCCAGATTCCTCCTTAGCAGTTTCCAACTTGCAGTTCGCTGATGACACAATACTTTTTGCCTCACCCATATCAACTACATCCATTGCCTGAAAGTGGCTCTCTACTCATTCGAGCTCATATCCGGCCTTTCCGTCAACTTTAACAAGAGCTCCATCATCATGTTAGGTAACTCGAATCATCTTGGCCCATCCATTTCATAGTTGCTTAACTGTAACCTTTCGGATTTCACTTTATCTTACCTTGGCATCCCCCTTCATCCCACCAAGCTTCATAGATCAGACTGGTCCCCACTTATCTTCAGGATCGAATCCAGACTTCTGAGTTGGAAGGCCCATTCACTCTCCGCAGCCGGTCGCCTCGTCCTTGTCAAATCTATCTTATCAGCCATCCCATCTTATTGGATGTCCTTCCACAAACTTCCTTCCTGGGTCATCAACAGAATTGATACAATCAGAAGTTCCTTCCTTTGAAACGGCGGTGGTGTCAAAAGGCTTGTTAATTGGAGTACCGCCTGTTTGCATCAGGATCAGGGTGGTCTAGGTATCACCAATCTCAGTGCCTTTAACTCCGCGCTCCTCACAAAATGGCTTTGGAGGCTACTCTCCCCTGGAAATTTTCTATGGAAAGATTGGATTCTCTCGCTTCATTACCGCTTAAACCACCACCTCGTCCTTCACTTCCCACCGCAATGTAGACCTTCTCCATTCTGGGCTGGCGTGCTCCAAACCCTTCCCCGTGTCAGACCTCTTTTTCATGTAGTCATCGAATATGGTAACAACTTTTTTTTGTGGTTAGATACATGGCATAATCAACTTCCCCTCGCCAAATCTTTGCCCCGCCTTTTCCCCCACTCGAGTACCCCTTCAATTTCGGTTAGAGACTGTGTCAACTTTGGTCCTGACTTCCTTTGCCCTCCATCCCTCTTCGACCCTGACACCTTTTCCGACCTTATCACCGCGTCCAATCTGCTTCATTCTCTAAAGTTCACCACCCTGCCGGATCGTATAGTCTGGACCCTTGCTTCTGCTAAGGGCTTCTTCGCCGCCACCTGTTACTCCCACCTCAATAACCCTGGTCGCTTCTTTGCCTTCCCCAGACTCTGGAAATGCCCTCTTCCGCCGCGTATCGCCTTCTTCCTGTGGTGTCTTGCTCATGAACGAATCAACACTAAAGAGAGACTTTATCCGTCTACATATCCCGGTTCACCCGTCTTGTGTCTTTTGCTCTAATCACATTGAAGATATTCCTCGCTTGTTTCGTGAATGTGACTTTGCATACTCGATCTGGGTTGCAACCAGTGCCCACCTCCTTGGCCATATCCCTGAACCTCCCATCATATTTGATCACTGGCAATATAACCCCCCTAACCTCCTCTTGGATGTCTTCATCGCTCTCTTCTGTTGGTGCATATGGAAAGAACGCAATGCACACGTGTTTAATAAACCGAAATATCATTTCGAAGGCATATGCAGACGTATAACTCATCTATTTACCACTTTTACAGGTCGAAGCCTATCTGCACCTTTCAGACTTCGTCTTCCACAGAGTAGTTCATCCCCAACCGAATCACAAGGAAGCTTTTCGGCGTACCCCCCCGGCCAGTAGTTTAGGCCATAGTTGCGAACCGTTGGTAGTAACTTGATGCTTTCAGATCTCTGTCTTCCCTTTTGTTATTTTGTTATGATACCCTTGTATATATTCATGCACTGCCTTGTCCTATCTTTGTCGACTGTTTGTGTAGTTTCTGTACTTGCTCTACGTGCCATCGATTAGGCCTGTTGATCGAAACAATATTATATTATATATGCTACTAACCGGCTGTGTAGTGTCACGCTACACACCCGTCTTGCTAAAAAAACTATGATTGTTAATTTTTTAGTGATAGATGCTTGGTAGCCGAGCCATATTGAATATGGCACCGACATATGGACCCTTTGTGATATGAAAAGAGATGGTAACTTGCTTAAGTACCCTTGCAGTCGCTAAGCCTCGGATTTGATAAATGTTTAAAATTACCAATTTCATAATTGAAATTGGTTAAATATTAATTATGTTTATTTAAAAGGTTTTAAAATTGATTTTATTTTATTTACATTATTTAAAGTTAGTTTTTATTTTTGATATTTTAACGTTATTTATTTAAGTTATTAAATTAATTTTGGGTTAATTAATTGTATTATTAATATTGTTTAACTTAATTTATTTAATTATTTAAGATATTTCAAATTAATAAATTACTCTATTAAAAATGTTTAGTTAATAAGTTTCCTTAATATATGGATTAAGGTTGATTGTTTACATAAACCAAAGTGACTTGTGTAAATTACTTAGTTAATGAAGTTAAGTTGATTTGGATAATGATGAGGTTAAAGTTAATTAACAAATGAAGTTTAAGTTAATCAACCATTTAATTAGCAGTGTTTAAGTTAATTAATTATTTTGTTATTAATAACTAGGAATTATTAATTAATTTTTTATAATATTCGTAGTTAACTAATTATTAATTAAGGGTGTCTAAAAAAAGTTAATCATTATAATTAATGATGTTTAAGTCAATTACTGAATAAATTAATTAGGTTTAAGTTTATGGAATGACTTGTCAAAGGCGTTTATAAATAATATTTTACAAACTAAAGAGATGATTTGTAAAGGATGTTTATATAAAAAGAATGGAGGTTTACACTAAATAGTAGGAGTAATAAAAAAGTAATTTTAAAAAGGATTTATAAAACAAGTCTTATAATGGTTTTATGGATTTATAAAGGCTTTATAAATGATTTTAGAAATGTACAAAAAGAAATTATGAGCGATAAAAATGTATAAAAGAATTTTATAAATGGTCCCGAAGATTGATAAAATGGATTATAAATGTTTTTAGAGAATTATAGGGAAGTTTTATAAATGATTTTTGAATCGAATAAAAATGGAATCTTTCTCAATTTGTGAATATAATTATACCATTGAGATAAGTATATGGACATTTTCTAATGTATTGAAAATATAGGGATTGGGGAATATATCTTTGTAAAAGTATTCTTATACAAGTAATTTACAAATGATTTTATTTATGAAAGATTTATAAAGGAGGCTAGTAATTGCTTATATGCTGAACCAATGTTGGTTTTCCCTATGAAATAAATTCTTGATTGAAAATTGTTATTCGATAGGTAAATAAATGACTATCGAAATTGGACGCAAACGTAACTTTGGAAATATCTTGGAGAAACACGTGAGTTATATGGCATAGTCATCTCCGATGATGTTGTTCTATGCGTATAAATCTCGTTTCCTCTCCTAGGACAATGATAAGGAAATCCATCCACTAATGGGTATTAGGTGATCTCCGATCTTATCTTCGACTGTTTATTTCCTAAAGAACCGGGGTTGAGTTTAACAAAAATTATCGAACGTTGTTTCGAAGAAACCGGGATTGATATGTTATCCAATAACAACTTCGATCCATTGAATGCATTTCGAACTGAAGGCATTGTGAAGAGCATAGAATCGAAGATAGAATTGTGAAGTGCAAGGGCTAATCGCTACTAATCTTTTAGGTGATTCGAAAATGGATGTAGTAGGAATAGTGCCTTTGGTTTCATTCAGACCCAGAGCGGATTTGTATGGATGAATGCTATCAGCATATTGTCATTGGAGGGAAATGAGCATTCTAAGTGTAAAGGTTCATGGAAGGTAATCGTAGCCTCAAGCTTCATCAATCGGGAATGACTAAAATAGGGGAGATGCAGCAGGGCTAAGTGGGTCGCTCCCAAGTTGGGTATGATTATCCTTATCTAGAGTCGCTATTTTCTCTCATTTGTATGCTTCGGGGCCCATTAACCGAGGAGGGGTGATCATATTCGGTACTATCCAGCAAGGGGTAGGCCGGTCCTGTGTTGGTAGGGGCTCCAGGTAAAGTCCTCGGTGTTATTTTATCTAGAGATGCACCGTGACGGGTGGTACCCCAGTAGCCCAGTCATTAGTTGGAATCCAATCTCCAATATGTGCCTTACGTCTTCGATTTTAGAGCCCAGTATGTTGGAATGTGAGAGATGCAAGCATTTCAACTATTTTATCTATTTACTTTGGCCCCTAGACATTATGATAATATCACTGGATTTGATATAAAATTTTTGATTATTGTAAGGTAAAAACACATCCTGTTTATGTGTGGTGTGGTCTTACGAGGTACCATTTGTTTGAAAAAATTTTGAACGTTGAAATCAGTTTGGTTATTACCTGTTATCGAGTTTACTCACGCTGGTTTACCTAGCTGACCCGGGCGTTATTCCATGTAATGTTCGGGTTAGACCGAGCATGTTTTTCCCAGGTTTGACTGGATACTTTGGAGTTGGAGGGAAGCTAGATGATTAAGACGCATTCACGTATATTTTTACTTCCACTGTATTATAGAGTCTGTATGTTGTCAATGCGAGGACAAGATTCTATAACTGTCCAAATTTAGGATAAGTCTAATGTACTATGATATTGTATATATGAATAAAGATGTTTCCTTTCTGTAAAGACCATGGTTGTATTATATATTATTCGTTGCTTTGATAGATTCTATATTGTTTAGTTTTCTTCTATCTTCTGCCTTCTTCTTTCACCCTAATAAATCGGTATTTCCGGCACTTGAGTATTCGACATATGATACAATGGACGTATTAGTGTCGATTTTCAAGGGTTGAAAATCCGATTCGTTACATTTGGTATTAGAGCTGAAGGTTAAGTGAGAACCTTAGCACTAGTGGGGAAACTTGGCTAGGAAAAGTTAGTGAAGTCCTAGATCGAGTTGAAAGCATTATATATATACACACACGAGTGCGTATTTGTTAATGATATAAAAATATTTTATATTATTTTGATTGATCTGTTCAGTAGTTTATGGGCTATGGTCGATACGCCTGATCAACGTTATCGATAAGAGTTCCTAAAGACTTAAACAAAGAAACTCAACATAGTATTGTTTTAAATTTGGTAAATGAAATAATTTTACCAAGGATTTTATTTTAATAAAATAAGAATTTTAAAGATGTCTTTCCTTAGGATTCTTCTATAATCCTTGATTAACCAGGTGATTAGAGATCTTCTGTAGAAGTAATTGCCATAGATTTAAGCAGCTAATAGTTTTTGAATGCCAAGAAATATAGTAAGAAAAGGAAAACAATAGGACTTTATTTAGGATACCTTAGCCTAGAGGTACTTAGAAAGGGAAAGTTGAGAAAAACCAACTAAGAAATAGGAAGTCTATCTATATGTCCCACCCTAAACATTCCCATTTTCTTTGGGGTTAAGTCTTTAAGGAACACTCATCCTTTATATATATAAATAAATAAAAGAGGGGTCACTTAGATTGGTAGTGAAAATAATTGATAGTAAACCACATTAATATACATATAGGCACCTTTTTCTTTAATTAATGCAGTAATAGACATTTTTTCCACCTTAGTTTATATTTTCCTAGCCAAATAGATGGACTAAGAATTTAAATAGCATAGTTTTGAGGACGTTTAAGACCCGAATACCCTGTTGCTTAAATTTCACACTTAACTAAAGAATGTTGAAATAGATAGCTTAGAATTAATTTTAAAAGGTTATTTATACAAGGTATTTCCCAAAATTTGGATACAATTAAATGAACCAATAAAATAGAGTCGGTATCGACTTGGATATAAAAGACATTGTAATCAATAGGATACACCGACCTTATTTATTAAGGAATTGAACTATCATTTTAGGATATGTGAACTATTTTAAGTTTAAGTACCTTATCCTTAGATATATTTGTTTGATTAGATGGAACCTATTATCCATGTGACTGCAAAGAAGAGACTCAGCCAGCTTCAGAGGATATGCTTAAGAAGGGGTAAGCCAGAAGTGATTAACCCTCCGATGTTTGAAGAGCCTATGGTAGACAGTGAGCAAAAGGATGAAGGGGAACCCATGGAAGATGAGGGAATGTAATATGACTCAGGGGAAGAGTTTGAGGTAGAACAGGGTGGAGTAGGTGAGGTAGATCAAGGAGAAGACCATGATTTCGAGGAGTATAGTGGAAGAGGAGGAAGAGTAGGAAGAACTAGACGAAGAGGAAGACCCAGATGAGGAGGAAGAGGAGGAGGAACCAGACGAAGAGGAAGACCCAGAAGAGGAAGAAGAGGAGGACCCAGTTGAAGAAGGAGTAGATATTATGGAGGAGGAAGGAGTGATAGGAGTGGAGCCCGACTGGAAGGAGATTGAAGGCACTCTCAATCAGCTTAAAGAGGCGATGGGCTATCATTAGGCAGACGAGGAGCTATTTGAATATGGATACGAATCCCTGATGCTTTTTCCACCAAATCCAGATCTGGAGATCATTTGGATATCAGATGACGATGAGGATGATGACGTTATGGAAGTTATTAATCTTTCTAGCGACGACGATTCGGATGAGGAAGGTTTTCTATAGGATAATAGAGTCAAGGGAGTAGTAATGTTTAATTAAGTGTTTTATTTAAGTATGTAGATATTTATGTTGACATATTTAATAAGGTAGCTTAAGTATGTGTACCTTATGCTCATGTATGATATGCTAATTAAGTGTTATGTTATATGGATGGCAGTTGGATGATAGTACTCTTGTTTATTATTTACTTTAATAAGAGTCTTTCTAGTTTTATTTCTGTGTTAAAAGATAGAATAAATTTCGAGGACAAA
The DNA here is from genome assembly GCA_030737815.1 of Allium fistulosum. Classification (NCBI taxonomy): domain Eukaryota; kingdom Viridiplantae; phylum Streptophyta; class Magnoliopsida; order Asparagales; family Amaryllidaceae; genus Allium; species Allium fistulosum. The sequence continues at coordinate 1,060,597,427 of CM060903.1, forward strand.
ATTCTTTTAAGGGGTGAAGAATATAACGACCTAGGATTCGACCACGTTTTTATGTGGATATTTATTCAGTCTTAAAAATAAAATAAAATAAAATATCCTTTGAAAACTCGATCGAAAAATCGAAGATTTATAGTATTTATTTGAATGCAATATTGTTTGAATATTTTCAGTTGATTTTTGATTAAGAAGAAATTTCTTACCACACACACAACAACCCCAATTTTTCATATATACATAAGAAACGTATTCGATGAGTGATTCGACATACTATATGTCCGATATACTTCAAATATTTTGGTTTATTTAAATTGTTGGAAATTTTGTGTTGTGAGCTTCAAATACTCTATCTATTTGTTTATTCATCATATAAATTATACATATACATATACATATATATATACATACATACATACATATATATATATATATATATATATCTTCCTTAATCATGAGAAAAGCACACACATAATCATTTTAGCTATGTTAAGTCAAAAAGAAGAAGAAGGTTAGGCTATGATCAGTCACCACCTAGATAGGCTTCAGTACATAAAAAGAAAAGAGTAACAGGCAATAATTCAAGAACAGAGATATTTACTTTGAGAAGTGAAATCAATGAAATCAATATTTGGGCTTATAAATGGAACTACCGTATCTCCATTTTCTTCATCTTTCATACAATCTTCCTTTTTCCTTTTTCCCAATAGCAGAAGCCTTCTGGAATAAAATAACTATGAGTGCCCCTATCTTTGATCTTTTTTTTTGTAAATCATATTACAGTAAGATGCATGATTCATGAATAGGTAAAAGTTTAAATGATTGTACATGTTTAGGATATATGATATTGTGATAACTATGTATATAGAGGTGGGTAGTTCATATTATCTCAAAGTAACACTTACAGTAAGTAGAAATTTACACTTTTCCTCTTTTAAAAAAACATATCTTCCTACATACTCGAAATTAGCCTCGACCATCTAAATGAAAGTAGTTCATATTCTCCTATAGTATTTTTAGGAACTTACGGAACTGAACTTCAAAAAGTACCGATGGAGAAATCTTCGAAAAACTGAAAGGGGGAAAAATAGTGTCGAAACTTTGAAAAATATTTTCTCTCAACTCAATGCGAATCGCTCGACGCCGTCTGCGCCATCAGGTATGTATCTAAAAAGAGTTTTTTCATGTAATTTCGGCGACAATCCGCAACGATGATTTGTGATCTTCAAAACTAGGGTTGGGTTTAATTCTTGATTCGACCATCGATACTCGAATCGAAGGGTATATGAGCGATCACGGCGGAGAGATGTGCATGTGGTGAAATTTTCGTAGGATTCGGCGACGAGAACTGTCGCGTACTATAACCGTGCCATGCGAAGTGGGATGACGAAGGGAAGCGTCGGTCGAGCATTGACTTAGAGGAAAAGGACGAGCATGGGAAGAGAAGGTCGATGGTGTAGGAAAGTGCAGAGTTTGTTGAGAGGTAAGGTGGTGTACGTGCACCATGTGCACGGCCATGGTGATGCACTGATATGAGAAACAGAGGAAGAAGAAGGTGGGAGAGCGGGTTTCAGGTTTAGGTGTATCTTTGGGATCGGTCCATTACATATTAAAAAAATTAAGTTTGAATTTAAACCAAAACTTAAAATATCAATAGCGTGTTCGTTTTAAATCTGATCGACAAGCGGATTTTTGCATTGTGATCATATTGACGAATACTACGCTTCATGTAAAGTGTTAGTTGATTTGGACCATTAGAATTTTACGTATATTTAAAGCAGACCGATTTTAAATTATGTTATTTATGTAAATAACGTCGTTCAAAATTATATACCTTAATCAGAGATGTTTATTCAGCCAAATAAAACACTATTAAGTTAATTTGAGTTATATAGATTATTATGGATATCTATGGAGCAGAAAAAATCCCAATTCTACACTTACTAAGTAAATTGTTAATTTGTGCACTAATTGATATACGGGTAAATCAGTATGGATTTGATGGTAAATTGACTATGAATCGTTAATTATTTAGTGATAGAAGCTTGGTAGCCGGCCCATATTGAATATGGCACCGACATATGGACCCCTTGTGATATGAAAAGAGGTTGTAACTTGCTTAAGTACCCTTGCAGTCGCCAAGCCTTAGATTTGATAAATGTTTAAAATTACCAATTTCATAATTGAAATTGGTTAAAGATTAATTATGTTTATTTAAAAGGTTTTAAAATTGATTTTATTTTATTTACATTGTTTAAAGTTAATTTTTATTTTCAATATTTTAGCGTTAATTATTTTAAGTTATTAAATTATTTTTAGGTTAATTAATTGTATTATTAATATTGTTTAACTTAATTTATTTAATAATTTAAGGTATTTCAAATTAATAAATTACCCTATTAAAAATGTTTAGTTAATAAGTTTCCTTAATATATGGATTAAGGTTGATTGTTTACATAAATCAAAGTGACTTATGTAAATTACTTAGTTAATGAAGTTAAGTTGATTTGTGATAATGAATGAGGTTAAAGTTAACTAACAAATGAAGTTTTGGTTAATCAACCGTTTAATTAGCAGTGTTTAAGTTAATTAATTATTTTGATATTAATAACAAAGAATTATTAATTAATTTTTTATGATATTCATAGTTAACTGATTTTTAATTAAGGGTGTCTAAAAATAGTTAATCATTATAATTAATGATGTTTAAGTCAATTACTGAATTACTTAATTAGGTTTAAGTTTATGGAATGACTTGTCAAAGGTGTTTATAAATAATATTTTACAAATTAAAGAGATGATTTGTAAAGGATGTTTATATAAAAAGAATGGAGGTTTACATTGAATAGTAAGAGTTATAAAAAGGGAATTTTAAAAAGGATTTGTAAAAGAAGTCCTATAAATAGTTTTATGGATTTATAAAGGCTTTATAAATTATTTTAGAAATGTACAAAAAGAATTTTATAAAGGGTCCAGAAGATTGATAAAATGGATTATAAATGTTTTTAGAGAATTATATGGAAGTTTTATAAATGATTTTTGAATCGAATAAAAATGGAATCTTTCTCAGTATGTGAATACAATTATACCGTTGAGATAAGTATATGGATATTTTCTAAAGTATTGAAAATATAGGGATTTGGAAATATATCTTTGTAAAACTACTCTTATACAAGTAATTTACAAATGATTTTATTTATGAAAGATTTATAAAGAAGGCTAGTAATTGCTTATACGCTGAACCAATGTTGGTTTTCCTTATGAAATAAATTCTTGATTGAATGTTGTTATTTGATAGTTAAATAACCGACTATCGAAATTAGACCCAAACGTAACTTTGGAAATATCTAGGAGAAACACATGAGCTATATGGCATAGTTATCTCCGATGATGGTGTTCTGTGCATATAAATCTCGTTTTCGTCTCCTAGGATAATGATAAGGAATCCGTCCACTAATGGATAGGAGGTGATCTCCGATCTTATCTTTGACTGTTTACTTCCTAAAGAACTAGGGTTGAGTTTATCGAAAATTATCGAATGTTGTTTCGAAGAGACCGAGATCAATATGTTATCCAAAAACCACTTCGATCCAACGAATGCGTTTCGAATTAATGGCATTGTGAAGAGCATGGAATCAAAGATAGAATTGTTAAGTGCAAGGGCTAATCACTACTAATTATGAGGGTGATTCCAAAATGGATGTAGTAGGAATAGTGCCTTTGGTTTCGTTCAAACCCAAAACGGATTTGTATGGATGAATGCTATCAGCATATTATCATTGGAGGGTAATGAGCATTCTAAGTGTAAAGGTTCTTGGAAGGTAATCGTAGACTCAAGCTTCATCAACCGGGAATGACTAAAATAGGGGAGATGCAGCAGGGCTAAGTGAGTCGCTCCCAAGTAGGGTATGATCATCCCTATCTAGAGTCGGTATTATCTCTCATTTGTATGCATGGTTGAATTTATAAATTATTATCAGTTTGGATGTTATATATATAGTCGTATATATATTAGTAGTTGGATATATTTCCCGCCTATTGGAGCATATGAGACCCTATGTGCCCCGCATAATAGTGGATGACCCTAATTACCGCGATATCCCGTCTCGAAGCGGGATTGGTATTTTATGTTGTGTTAACATCTGTTGATGCAGAGAAACAGGTTGGAGGGATCCAACTGGATTCCTCAAATATATTATTTATTTTTAATATATAGTGATATATGATGTGTGTGGATAATCTTCTAGAGATTATTGTTATGGTTTGAATTATTGGATGCTATAGTAGCACTGGCTTGAATTTTTGGTATTTAAAGTACCATAAATATTATTTTTGAATTCTAAGGAATTTAAAGAAGATTTTGAATATAAAAATATTTATATCGAAATTTGGATTGTTTTTTTAGGGAAATTTATTTGGATGAAACAATAATTGATTTTGGGTTGTATTTAACTATTTGTAAAAATATTTTAAATAGAGATTTTAAAATAATCTATATAGAAGATTTTTAAATGATGGATTTTTAAATGATATTTCTGGAAAATATGAAAAGGAGTTGAAATCGATATTTAAATAGATTTGAAAAATAAATGGAATTTATAAAGAGATGGATTTATAAAATGAGATTTTATAAATGAGATTAGTTTTTATAAACAAGTGAATCTCGGGAAAGTTTGTAAATTTATAAAACGATGTTCATAAATAAGGAAAATGATATCGGTTTTTAAATTGGAATATAAGTTCATAAATTGTTGGGTTCTAAATCGAGAGGAATCTATTAATTAGTTGGTTATTGAGATTTTAAAAATATATTTTATTACTAAGGAATTAAGTTGTTTTAAAAGGGAAGTTTTATTTATCAAACTATGTAATTTTGAACTTGTAGAATTGGAATACATCGAAAGGTGAATTGTTCAAATACTTAATATTTGTTTTAATAAATTCTAATTTTTAAAATCAGTTTGAAAATTGATTTGTTTATCGAAAAATGAATTATTGATGTTTATTAAAAGAGTTTCGATATTTTAAATAATTACTTGAACATGTTTTGAAAAAATAATTATTTTTTAAATACTTATTTTATATAAAGAGAGGGTTTTGTAAGGATTCAAATTTATTTGTAAATCTTCTCGAGATTTGGAAACGGGGTTTATTAGGTAAATGGGATATTTAAGAGGAACTCTCAACATGGAATTTAGGGAAAATGTAAGGAAAGTATTTAAATAAAAGTGAACTTCAAAAAAAAATTAGGATTCATAAAAGAAGTTAGAAATGGATATTTGGAATTATAGACAAGTGTTTTTGACTTTGGAAATATTAAAAGAAATTAATTAAGGAACCCCAAAATTTATAGAATTTGTTATAAACGAGTTAAGGAAATCACAATATAAATTGTGAAGGATTTTGAGGAAGGAGAAATAAATGGAACTTTCCTAAGTGTTGAGAAGTAGGGGGTTTTGAAAAATATATTTTTATATATTTTTCTAAGTGTTGAATTAAGAGATGGTTTGAAATATCCTGATATGGATATAAGTATTTGAGCTGTCTGAAATGTTGAAATTTTGAAAGGGATTTGAATATATATCTTATAAGGATATTTTAAAAATAAATTTTGGAGAATTATAATATGGGCCTAGTGACTGCTTATAGATGTTATATTGATAGTTAAATAACCGACTATCAAATATTGGCCAAATCTACTGATCGTTTCGAAGAGACCAGGATCGGGTTTAAATTATTTGAAAACCACTTCGATCCGGTTTGAACGTTACGAATGGTGATATCGTGAAGATGGTGAAGACGGCGACTCGGTTTGTCCAGACCCAGGACAACTTGTGTGGAAGAATGCTATCAGAACATCGTCATTGGAGGACGATGAGCATTCTAAGAGGAATTGTTCTTGAAAGGTAAACGTTAGCCTCAAGCCTCATCAACTGGGAATGACTGAAACTTAGGAGATGTAGCAAGGCTAAGTGGGTCGCACCCAATTAGGGTATGTTGTCACCTTGCTAGATACCCTCGGAAATATATATAAATTATGGATATGGTTGTGCATGGAAAAGTGAGCTCTCGATATTAAGGGTGGGAATACCCGGGGTGATAACATATTCGGTGCTATCCAGGTTAGGGCTAGGCCGGTCTTGTGTTTGCAGGGGATCCCAGCAAGGTCCTCAGTACATTTTTCTAGAGGTGTACTGTAATGGGCGGTACCCCACTAGCCCGGTCATTGTATGGAATCCATTCTCCAATAAGCGTCGTACGGTTTTGATTGTGCCCAACTATGCTGAAACGTGAGATGCATGCATTTCAGCTATTTTCTAATTTACTTTCTATACACACTATTATAATATCAGATGATTTTAATATCAAATGGTTCGGTTGTCATAAGGGAAAAACCCGTCATGTTTATGTGTGATGCGGTCTTACGAGATACCTTTGTTTTTCAAAGGATTTTGATAACTTTAATAATTTAAATTGAGTGTGTTTTCTCACGCTGGTTTTCCAAAACTGACTTGGTTGTTATTTTATTATAATGCTCGGGTCAGACCGAGTAATACAGATTTAGGATAGGATGCTATGGAGCTCAGGAGCCGAGCTGGATGACAAATACGTATTCCCGTACTTGATTTATATTTCCGTTGTGTGAGGACAAGTTATTAAACTGTCCAGATTGGTTCTTATCTATTGTACTCTGATAATGGTATGTATATTAACAGTACAGTTCTTGTATTTAAAATCTGTTATTATATATTATATTTTATTCCACTGCGATTGTGAGATTCTGTGTTGTTATTTCTATTTCTTCTTCTACCTTTTCTTCTTCACCCGTACTGATCTGGTATTTTCGACACTCGATTGCTCGACATTCTATACGGTGAGCGTATTGATGTTAATTTTCGAGGGTCGGAGTGTTTGGTTCGTTCTAGTTGGTATCAGAGCTGGAGGTTAAGCCAGAACCTTAGATTTGGTAGGGATTACTCATTAGAGATAGGGTTAGTACTCTAGAATGAGTTGAGTGTATTAATAGATATGAGCGCGTATTTTTTAGTGAATATAAAATGTTTTATATTATGTTGATTAATCTGTTGAGTGGTATATAAATTCTGGTCGAGTAGTGGGACGCCACGACATAGATAAGGGTTTCTAAACACTTGAATAGAGTAATTCAACACAGTATGGTTTTGGGAGTGGGTAAATGAAATTATTTTACCCAAATTATATTTTGAAATAAAAGAAATAATTTTCTGAAATTATTATAGTATATTGGTGTGTTTGGTTATTATTATATAATAAAAACAAAGTTATAAAATTGGAAATGGTTTATAAAAACCAAATTAGATTGTATAAGAATGAATTATACGAATGAGTTAAAAACTAAAAATGGATTCAAACCAAAATTTGGAAAATTAAATCCCAGAGATTTTCTGTAACGACCCCCCATTCATTCCACAGAATGACGCATCATTAATAAGAAAGAAAGGGATAGAAAAGAGAAAAGATAGGGAAAGAAATAAACAATATCAGAATCTCACAGCGAAAACGGAACAAAATATAATATATCACATAACTATTACATAGTCTTTACATAATCAGAGTTACACAGCTTATACAACACAATACATTAGACAGTTATAAAACCTGTCTATCATACAACTCAAGATACAACAAAAGACTCAGAGAAACCAACATAGCGAAATACTATATATCTACGAATGCTGAAGCCTCCTGCTCCATATCTCCTCCATAGATTCATCAAAGCTAACCTGAATCCCTTGGCTACTCGTAAAAATTTGAGTACCCAAGTGTTTAATAAAACAAGGTTTTCCAAGGCATTTTGAAATAAATAATGGTGATATTATTTTTGGATTATAAAATGCTTTAAAATGGGATTTAAAAATGGATTTTGGAAGTGATGACGCACTGAACTCACTTCAGTCACTGGAAAATAATTCTGGTGATGACGGCCGCATCATCAGTATTCATTTTTGAGTTTCTAAGTGACGAATTGTTACCAGGGTGGTTTGATATGGAGATTTTTAGGGAAAACAAGTGTTGTTTTGGAAATTCCAAATGGAATCGTTTTGGAAAAAAATCAGGTTGATTTTGAAAATCCAAGGAAGCGGTTTGTTAAACCATAGAGAGAGAGAGAGGGAGAGGGAGAGAGAGAGAGTGTGTGTGTGTGTGTGTTTGATTTCAAAGTGATTTGAATTGAATACCGGGTATTTGAATTTTGAAATCCTTGTTAAATGTTCTAGAAATATCAAAAAATAAGTTATGAACTTATAAATGGTGAATGATTTTAAAGAAAAATATGGAAATTGAATTTTGGAAATAAATTTTAACTTGAGTAAGTTAAAATGAATAAAATTTAACTTGAGCTAAGTTAATTAAATTGGATTTGAAATGGTATCGATTCGGATTGAGATATGAAATTAAATGGAACTCAACTTAAGTTAAGTTGAATGAATTAAATTTTAGAAATTTAATTGATGGTGATTTGAATGAATTTAACGGGATAAATTAAGAAAATGGTGAGTTAACTCAAGCAAAGTAAAATGGAATAAATTGGTGAAGTTGACTAATTAAATGAATTAAATTGAAAATGAATAAGTGAATGGAACAAATAAATATAAGAAAGGAAAGTGTGTGGCATTGAAGTTTGGAATGGAAATTTAACTTAAATTAAGTTAAATAAAAATTTAATTGGAATTAGAAATGATATCGAGTGGAATTGTATATATATAACCATGGATTGTAAAGCAATTATATAACTATAAGTTATAAAATTTTGATGGAATAAAATTTAAAGTGGAAAATTATGGAATTGTGAAGAAAATAAGTTGTGTAACTTATAAAATTGAAAAGTGAAATAGAAAACCAAAATAAAAATGGTTTGATATTTTGGTGAAGGAATAAAAATCCAAACTTAATTTATAAAAGTAATTTGAACTCAAGTAAATTGAATAAAGTGATTTTGAAAGGAAAATCAGATTTCGAACTATAAAATGGAAGTGAACTAATTTGATAAATTAATTAGTTAATTGAATATGGGAATGGAACTTGGTTAAGTAAATGGAATTGTGGATGAAAATTTAAATTGAATGTGGGACTTGAGTTATAAATGAAATTCGACTTAAAGAGTAAGACAATTAATTATATTTGAAATGTTGTCAAATAAAATAGAAACGAATTGAAATAGTTATGACTTAAGTTATAAATAAATTCAATTTAAGTGTAAATAAATTGAATATGGCCTTGGATATCATTTAGATAAATTCGAGAATGAATTTGAGTATGGGATTAAAATTTGAAGTGGATTGAGTGAATGAACTAATTAAATAAATTAGGAAATGGAATGAAATTTGATTGAATAAGAATCAATCTAAAATTGAAATGGGATCTGATTACAATAGAAATGAGCTTAAGTATATGATTGAATTAATTTGAAATAAAACTAATTAACTTAAGTTAATATGGAAGCTTGGCTTAAATAAATTTATGAAACGGTTCATAAATAAATTAGCATGGAATGATTCCAAGTTTAATAAAATGAATTTGAATATAATGAATGTGAATGGAATGTAAATAAATTGATTGAGAATCAATTTGAAATGGAATAAAATTAAATATAAATTGATTTGTAATCAATTTAAAATAGCTATAAACTGAAATGATTATTCTATAAAAAGAATATCGCCAAATTTGCATGAAAAAAATTGTCATTTGACGAAAACGAAAGTAAATAAAATTCTATGAATTAATAGAAGTGAATAAAATTGATTTTTAAATCAATTTGGAATGGATATGAGTTTGTTTGGTATAAATATGAATTGAATGCAAATAATTGGGTTGTAAATCATTTCGAATTGAATGAAAAGGTATAGGGATCGATTGAAAGTAATTAAATTAGTATCGAAACCCTATAATTGCTTATAAATATATGTTTGGCATGTGATTTATGAATTGTGTGTTTAACCAGTTAAATAAATGAAATGTTAGTGGATTTCATATTTTTGGACTTACGTGTTTACATTGAGTAAGTCCGGAGGCTATTGGGTTAGATTTGGGTTGCGTAATTACATATTAAATAAGCTGCTTGCTTAAAAACCCTAATATAAGGTACGTTTTCGGGTTTAATATCGAAAATGATATAAATATTGATATATATTGTGTTTTTCGACCGTGTGGGTCGATGTATATATTTTTATCTCTCTTGTCATATTGCAAAAGGCTCTCCGTATAAGGGAGACTCAGCCAAATATTTTTTGAAATTTAGGTGTAAGAAAAATTTTGAAATTTTTTTTGTTAACTAAAGGTTGATTTTTGAAATTGAAAGTTGTAATAAAGGGTTTTGAATTAAAAAGGGAACCTAAGTGTTTTAAAGGAAACTAAAGGGTTTTGAAAAGTGAATATTGAATTTTAACTAAGTGGGTTTGGATCATTCGTCCTACATTAGGAATTTGGAGACGAAATTCTTTTAAGGGGGGAGGAATGTAACAACCTGGATTTTTCTTCATTTGATTTTGAATATTTAAATGATTTTAAATATAGAAATTGGAATATAAGTTGATTTTGAATATGGGATTACTGGTTGAAATTTTAGAATGGAACTAAATTTCAAAATATAGCGATGTATCGTAACACGGAAATGGTAAATAATTGAAAATTAAAGTTGAATTTGACTCGAAATGATTTCTAATATTGATATAAATTCTATTTGGATTAGAATTTTTTTAATAAATTTTAAAACTGAAATTTCAAGTAATTTCATCAACTGTTGAAATCGTCGATTTAATCGACGCGTTAAAATAGCGATCTAGGGCACAGTCTCGGAATTCGACTTAACCAGTTCCATTGGATCCACAATAGTGTATTATTATCGGATTTTAAATTTCATAGCATTTGAATTTACCGTGTGGTCGCACAATCTGAAAACGCCTAGAATAATTGAATTGAATTTAATTTAAATATTCGATTTAAAAAGCTATCTTCCACATACGATCGAATTAGACCCGAGACTTGTTCCATTGGGTTCGGAATAGCGGTATAACATTAGGAATGCCAGATGGCACACCAAAATAAGGGTTCGAAATTTTGAGTTATGCAAAGCAGGAATAATTGGATATTAATAAAATAAAATAAAATAAAATCAAAGTCAATCATAACGGAACTATGTCACTTCCTTCCAGCTTTTAATCGCGTCCCCATTTCATTCTTTCAGTTCAAAATCATGAATTCTCCTCAGTCCTTCCTCTTCTTTAAAACCAAATCTATTCACAAAAATCATATTCTTATAAAAAAAGAGAAAGAAACAAATGAAATCAAATTAGAAAAAAAAGAGACAATCAAAATCATAATCGATCGGTGTGGGAAGAGAGGCGCAACCGAGATTGGCAGTGTAGGTGGGTCGCGTGATTGGCTGAGGTGAATCGCGATTTCTGGTCGCGTGTACGTGGAGCAGGGGTAGGGAAGTGGTGGTCGTCGATGCTGTCCAGGTGGCATCGCTTGGAGGAAGTCGCGTGAGGTTTTGAGGCTAGGGTATTGTGGGCGCGACTGTGGCATTCAAGTGCACGCGAGTAAGGCAACAACAGTGGTGGCGACTATTGAGGTGAATGTCGGCGGCGAATGGCAGTTGGGGATGGAAGATGCGGCTGCTACTGTCATGTTCGACAGTTTGGGGTTGTGCATGGCAAAGGCTGGAAGGATCGAAGAGGGTTTCTCGATCGGCTGCAGTGGAGTTTGGAGCTGGTGCTCAAGCAGTGAAGGCTGAGGTGAGATGAGGTCACGTTCTGGGTCGTGAAGTCAATTAGGTGATAGGTTTGTTAATTTAAAATTTAAATTTAGATTAAGTATGTTAATGATTAGTTTTAATTATTTTAAATGTTAATAAATTCGTAATTTATTTATACAAGGTCTAAAAATCGTGGAAAAATCAAGTCGAGATTGGAATGGTTTGCAAATAAAAATCAAGGTGAGTAAATCTCACTCCTTTTGGATTGCTGGAATTAATTAAAATGATTTGAATAAATTATTGGATGAATGGTTGAATTTATAAATTATTATCAGTTTGGATGTTATATATATAGTAGTATATATATTAGTAGTTGGATATATTTCCCGCCTATTGGAGCGGGTGAGACCCTATGTGCCCCGCATAATAGCGGATGTCCCTATATTACCGTGATATCCCGTCTCGAAGCGGGATTGATATTTTTATGTTGTGTTAAAATATGTGGATGCAGGGAAACAGATTGTAGGGATCCAACTGGATTCCTCAAATATATTATTTATTTTTCATATATAGTGATATATGATGTGTGTGTGTGTGGATAATCTATTAGAGATTATTGTTATGATTTGAATTATTGGATGCTATAGTAGCACTGGCCAGAATTTTTGGTATTTAAAATACCATAAATATTATTTTTGAATTCTAAGGAATTTAAAGAAGATTTTGAATATAAAAATATTTATATCGAAATTTGGATTGTTTTTTTTAGGTAAATTGATTTGGATGAAACAATAATTGATTCTGGGTTATATTTAACTATTCGTAAAAATATTTTAAATGGAGATTTTAAAATAATTTATATAGAAGATTTTTAAACTATGGAATTTTAAATGATATTTCCGAAAAATATGAAAAGGAGTTGAAATAGATATTTAAATAGATTTGAAAAATAAATGGAATTTATAAAGAGATGGATTTACAAAATGAGATTTTATAAATGAGATTAGCTTTTATAAACAAGTGAATCTCAAGAAAGTTTGTAAATTTATAAAACGATGTTTATAAATAAGGAAAATGATATCAGTTGATAAATTAGGATATAAGTTCATAGGGTGAATTTATATTAGAATATGGAAACAGGGTTGAGGAAAATAGCGAACTCTATTTTTGAAAAGTGAGGATGGTTAGGAGAATCGGAATGAAATCGATGGGTTGTGAATCGAGAGGAATCTATTAATTAGTTGGTCATTGAGATTTTAATAATATATTTTATTACTAAGGAATTAAGTTGTTTTAAAAGGGAAGTTTTATTTATTAAACTATGTAATTTTGAACTTGTAGAATTGGAATACATCGAAAGGTGAATTGTTCAAATAATTAATATTTGTTTTAATAAATTCTAATTTTTAAAATCAGTTTGAGAATTGATTTGTTTATCTAAAAATGAGTTATTGATGTTTATAAAAAGAGTTTCGATATTTTAAATAATTACTTGAACATGTTTTTAAAAAATAAAATAAAATATTATTCTTTAAATACTTATTTTTTATATATATCGAGAGAGTTTTGTGAGGATTCAAATTTATTTGTAAATCTTCTCAAGATTTGGAAATGGGGTTTATTGGGTAATGGGATTTATAAGAGTAATTCTCAACATGGAATTTGGGAAAAATGTAAGGAAAATTTCCGAAGTATTTAAATAAAAGCGAGCTTCGAAAAATGAATTAGGATTCATAAAAGAAGTTAGAAATGGATATTTGGAATTATAGACAAGTGTTTTTGACTTTGGAAATATTAAAGGAAATTAATTATGGAACCCCGGAACTTATAGAATTCGTTATAAACGAGTTAAGGAAATTACAATATAAATTGTGAAGGATTTTGAGGAAGGAGAAATAAATGGAACTTTCTTAAGTGTTGAGAAGTAGGGGTTTCAAAAAATATATTTTTAAATATTTTTCTAAGCGTTGAAATAAGAGATGGTTTGAAATATCCTGATATGGATATAAGTAATTGAGTTGTCTGAAATATTGAAATTTTAGAAGGGATTTGAGTATATATCTTATAAGGATATTTTGAAAATAAATTTTGGAAAATCATAATATGGGCCTAGTGACTACTTATGGATGTTATATTGATAGTTAAATAACCGACTATCAACTATTGGCCAAATCCGTTGATCATTTCGAAGAGACCGAGATCGGGTTTATATTATCCGAAAACCACTTCGATCCAGTTTGAACGTTACGAATGGTGATATCGTGAAGATGGTGAAGACGACGACTCGGTTTGTCCAGACCCAGGAAAACTTGTATGGACAAATGCTATTAGAACATCGTCATTGTAGGACGATGAGAATTCTAGGTGGAATTGTTCTTGGAAGGTAAACGTTAGCCTCAAGCCTCATCAATCGGGAATGACTAAAACAGGGGAGATGCAGCAAGGCTAAGTGTAACGCCCCTCCTCAATGCTCGCAATAACAAAGAGTATTAAAAGAAATACTGTCTGTTATTATGAAGAATAAGGCTGGATAGGAGCGGCCATCCGTAGTTGGCCTTACACTAGTATTGGTTACCTCGATAGGAGTGGTATACATTTTTTATTTTTCATCTCTTATTTATTTACTCCCATCGACATACCCAATTACCAGTATAAAACGAACTACGATGGTTCATAATAGTTTAGAACAATATATATAATAATAACAGAGATACAAAAGAATGCGGAACACAGATAACAAAAGTCTCATATATATATATAACTGATGTCAGTTACAATACAGTTGACACAATACATATGGTACAACTACAACTGTCGACTCTGGAAGTTATATATACAAATACATTATCAACTAATGTACATGAATACATATCCACCTATACAATGACACGACTTCTACAAAACGACGAAAACTACTTCAGAAGATATAATAAGTCTTCATAGCTCGAACAGCAACTCAAAGCAGGAAATCTACAACCTGAAATAACTCGGGTCTGACCCGAGTATTACATTAAAAAGAAAATAATACACGGGTCAGTCTAATTCAAACTCAGTTATTAGTGCATAAAAGCAATAATAATCAAATATCAAATAGACGACAGTCACAGAAATCTCGTATATCCGACTCCTCGATAAAAGAATCGGATAACGGCAGATATAACACTAAACAGTGTTAAACAACAAATCGGCAATCCAAATCAATTTAAACAATTGAAATGTCAATTTAAAAAAAAAACAATGCTGATTGGCTGCAGTCTATGAATTACTCAGAAGATCAATGAATCCAAAAGCCAACGGATCCAACTCAAATCAAAATGAACCATTTCAAAATACAACTTCAAAATATTGAATTGAACCAACTAAACAATTTAACAATCAAAATATCAACTAAATCTGTCAACCCTGCTAGGGCTGCAGTACACGCACGCGTGTACTGCCTCGCCACTACAAAACAACTCAAAACAATACTAAACAAGATCAGAGGCAACAAGTGAAACAAGTTCAACATGTCACAAAGCAAGGCACAGTGAAATAGCAAACTGAAGGTGAGAGCACCAAGGATAAGGCACTACAACACTCAACAGAAAAAGACGCAGATCAGCCTCATTAGAAAATAAGGTCACCAGTGAAGCAAAATGACCAAATGCAATTGGATACAGAGCATCAATGCAATGTATCAGATTCGAGAACAAAAGCAGTCCAGCAGCATAAAGCTTCAATTAAGAGAATACGAATTATGTACACAAGTGATGGTACATAACAAACTGCACATGGCAAATGAATCAGAGGTAAGCACCAAACAACAAACAAAATGCAAAGGTCAAGCCATGGTTGTCATGACTCAACTCAAATGCAAAGCTTCAACAATCGACAGCATCAAAGCATATGTATGCAGATCCAATGCCTCAAATGACTCAAATAAACAAAGCACCAAAATCAGACTCGAGAAAAATGTACAAAACCAATGCTACAACTACAAAGACCAGAGAAATGCAAATGAAGACCAGTAGTGTGCAACAACAACTAAATGAAACAGTGGACGGGACAAGTACAGTGCAACTAAATGCTACAAAAGACCACTAGTATGCAATGAAGACTTCAAGAAATACAACAGAGAACTCAAGTCCAGATGCTCAAGTGCAACTGCAAATGACATCAACCCAAATAGAAATGACCAGTTGTAACCAAGTGAAGATCAAAGACAGAGAGCTACATAGACAGAGGGAAGTAAAACAGTATCAAATGAATGACCCAAATGATCAAGCTACTCTGACAACTAAAAGAGCTCAATGCAACACAGTGGCAACCACAAGATGCAAACATAAACAACATCAAAGAAACAAAAGTACAACCTGAATTCTACCCCAAACCAATGCACTAAGCAAATAAAACAATCAGTTCAAACATGTATCAAAGAGCAAGTGATAATATATACAAGTGCAGTGTACAAGGTGAAGCAACTCAACAACAATACATGCCTGAGTTTACTTAAAGCCGTGAATGAACAGATTTAAAACCGAGGAACAACATCAAGTATGCTCAAGCCCAAATGCATCGGTTCGAACAATGCCAAAGACAAAGAGAAAGTCACGGAATCAGGTTCAAAGCAAGGCCATAATACTCAGACTCCAGAGAAACGCTAATATGCAAAACAGCGAAACAACACTGTACATGGCTGGAGTCGAGCATAAATATCAATATCAGTGGCAAGGCCAAATACAAGTTAAGACCAAATCATCACAACTAAATCATCAAGCCGTGAAAAAGCAAGAAAATGAACCAAGTCAGAATCATCCCAAGTATTAAAACAAATTCGAATGGCTATGATAAATCGAGTGATCAAAACCGCATGAAACATCAGAGAAAACATCACATTCAAACGAAATCAAACAGTCGAAACACAATATTGAATTGGATGTGAGTGATAAGGAATCACTCACCTCTTCCGTGAATCGAATCAATTGCAGCAGCGCCTCTATTGCAGCAGCGACCTAAGGCTTCACGACTTAAAGCCTCGCGACTTATAGTGAACGGCTTATCTCCCCAGATCTTCCCACGACCTAGCATAGGTAGTAACTCGTTAAGTCGTTCGAGCGCCTTTCCCTTTAGCTTGTTAACTCGCGGTTCTCCACTAGGTCGTTCACGACTTATGGCTTCTTTAGGTCGGTCACGACTTAGTCCCTTTAGCTTGTTAACTCGCAGTTCTCTACTAGGTCGGTCACGACTTATGGCTTCTTTAAGTCGGTCACGAATTAGCACTTCCTCGCGAACTTCCTTGGTAGCTCCCATGGTCTTAGGTCGTAAACGACTCAAACTTTCTGAGCGACTTAAGATTTCGTTAGGTTGGTCACGACCTAACACTTGGCCTGCATCATCCTCCCCTGGTTGAGAGAAATTCGTCCTCGAATTCGCATCTTCCTCCTCCGTAACACACTTATCCCCATGGTACAGAACTAAGTGTTTGACGTTAAACACATCAGAAGTATGAATATTATTCGGCAATTCCAATTGATACGCGTTCTCATTGATTTTCTTCAAAATTTTTACTGGACCAATCTTCCGCGCTTTCAATTTATTGTACGTTCCCACCGGAAAACGATCCTTTGTTAACACTACATAAACCAAATCCCCTTCATTAAATTCAACACTCCTTCGCTTCAGATCTGCAGATCGTTTGTACTTCTCATTCGCTTTCTCCAATCGTTCCTGAACGATTTGATGACATTCTGCCAATCCATCAACAAAATCAACAGCCCGTTTAACGATTCCCTTGGATTGTGGTACTATCGTCAAATCCAACGGTCCCTTTGGTAAACTTGAATATACTATCTGAAATGGACTGAACCCTGTACTGCGGTTTATAGCATGGTTATGAGCAAACTCCGCTTGACATAATTTCATATCCCAACTCTTCAGATTATCTTTCACAAGACATCTCAACAAATTCCCCAATGATCTGTTCACGACCTCGGTCTGTCCATCCGTCTGCGGATGATAAGCGCTGCTAAAGTTCAACTTCGTTCCCACCATCTTCCACAAACTTAGCCAAAATGACTTAGAAATCTAGTATCCCTATCCGACACAATAGATTCTGGCAATCCATGAAGTCAATATATCTCTTTGAAAAATAACTAAGCAACATGAACAGCATCCGCCGTCTTCTTGCAGGCAATAAAGTGTGCCATTTTCGAAAATCGGTCAACCACCACATAAATGGAATCATTACCACGCTGCGTTCTCGGCAATCCCAACACAAAGTCCATACTCACATCAACCCAAGGCTTAGTTGGTACAGGTAACGACATATATAATCCAGCATTGGTCGCAGTTCCTTTCGAAACCTGACAGATATGACATCGCTCCACAAACCTTTCCACTTCTTTCCTCATTGATGGCTAAAAGTAAGACTGTGAAATCAATTGTAATGTACGGTCTCTTCCCACGTGGCCTTCTTCATGTAGCTCCTTCACAATCTTCATTCTCAAACTACAATCAGGTATGCACAATCGATTTCCTTTGAACAGAAAACCATCTACCATCAAAAACTCATCCGTCTCTCCCTCTTTGACTTTATCAACAAACTTTGCAAAGTAAGGATCATCGACAAATAATTCTGGCAACACATCAAACCCTGTCACTTCAACTTTCATTGTAGTCAACAAAGGATTCCTTCGACTTAATGCATCTGCTACCCGATTCGTGATTCCCGATTTATGCTTCACCACAAATGTAAATTGTTGTAAGTATGCAATCCATGAAGCATGTCTCGCTGAAATCTTGTCTTGCCCTTGTAAATGCTTCAACGCCTCATGATCAGTGTAAAGAACAAACTCTTTCTGAAATAGATAGTGTCTCCAATGCTTAATAGCTTGTACAACAGCATAAAATTCCACATCATAAGTACTATATCTCATCTTCGCTCCCGATAGCTTCTCACTGAAATATGCAATAGGACGTCCCCTCTGACTCAACACTCCTCCAATCCCAACCTTGGATGCATCAGTATGAAGTTCAAACACTAACTAAAAATCTGGTAATACTAGAATTGGTGCAGACGTCAGCAACTCCTTAATTTTCCCAAAAGCATCCCCTGCTTCCTTTGACCATGAAAACTGTTTACCCTTCATACAATCTGTAACAGGTGCCATCACACTACTAAAGTGTGGAATAAACCTTCGATAGAATGAAGCCAACCCGTGGAAACTACGAACTTCCGTTATCGTCTTGGGTTGCGGCCAATCTCTGATAGCTTCAACTTTACTTTGGTCACCTGTATTCCTTCTTTCGATACAACATACCCCAGAAATAAAACACTCCTCGCCATAAAAACACACTTCTTCGTAGCAGCGTAGAATTGTTCTTCATGAAGGATAATTAACACTTTCCTCAAATGCTGAACATGCTCCCCTGTACTAGCACTGTAAATCAGAATATCATCAAAGTAAACCACCACAAATTTCCCAATGTATGGCCTAAAAATTTGGTTCATCACTCTCATAAACGTACTTGGTGCATTTGATAGACCAAACGGCATCACCAGTCATTCATACAATCCTTCCCTCGTCTTGATTGCTGTCTTCCATTCGTCCCCTGGTCTAATTCGTATCTGATGATAACCACTTTTAAGATCAATCTTCGAAAAGATCACAGACCCACTGATTTGGTCTAACAGATCATCAAGCCTCGGCATCGGAAATCTGTATCTGATAGTTATCTTATTCAGTGCCCTGCTATCCGTACACATTCTCCATGAACCATCCTTCTTCGGTACGAGTAATGCTGGTACAGCACACGGACTCAAGCTCTCTTGTATACGCCCCTGTTCAACCAATTCCTCTACCTGCCTACGCAACTCTTCATGTTCTTTCGGACTCATTCTATAGTGTGGTTTATGTGGCAACACAGCACCTGGAACAAGATCTATCTGGTGTTGTATATCCCTCAACGGTGGTAATTCCGCTGGTAGCCCTTCAGGAAATACATCATCAAATTCTTCCAGTACTGGTTTTACTTCATCAGGTATCTCAACCACTTCACTGCTCTCACGCCCAATTAACAAAAACACTTCAGGCTCCTCTTCAACCTCCTTAACAAACTCCTTCAAGGATAATAAAGTTTTCAACTCTTCAATCTCCTCCAGTTTGTTTTCTTCCTGTTGTCGCTTCTTTGGAACTAGAGTAATCTTTGTGCCTTCAAACATAAAGCTATAACTGTTGGTACGACCGTCATGTTGCACCGCCCTATCATACTGCCACGGTCTCCCCAGCAACAAATGACAAACATCCATATCTACCACATCGCACCAGATTTCGTCTTTATATTTCTTCCCAATTGAAAAATTCACACAAGCCCTTCGTCCAACCTTCACCTCACCGCCTTTCCTCAACCAAGCCAACTTGTACGGTTTCGGGTGTTTCTCAGTCTTCAATGCCAACTTCCTCACAGCTTCTGAAGAAATTATATTATCACAGCTTCCAGCATCAATAACAAATTTGCAAACTTTCCCCAGAATAGTACATGTCGACTGAAAAATATTGCTCCTTAACCAACTACAATCCTCCTCTAGCTTTGGTGTCAAACAAGACCTCCTCATCATCAGATTACAACCTTCGTCCCCTGACACTTCTTCTTCCCCCTCATCAGTTGGTGAATTGGAACATTCAGCTTCTTCATCCTCAACCTCTGCTATCATAGCTCTCTTCTTTGGCTTAGGACATTCATTACTTTTGTGGCCCATTTCTTGGCAATTATAACACTTGAAACTATTATTGACTTTCGCCTTCCCAACCTCATTCACAACTAGTTTTGCAACAGCCTTTGAAACATTAGAACTTCCACTACTACCCTTCACTGGATTGTTGGAATTTGTAAACACACCACCTCCTCGTCTTCCCTGTTTCTCCCAAGCCAACGCTTTCTGGTGTGCTTCGGCTACAGATCTGGGATCAAACATGTTAACCATATCTTGAATCTGCATTCGCAACCCTCCAACAAATCTAGCTGTCAATTGTTCCTCTGTCTCCATAATATCATTCCTTGCAATCAGTTGATAAAATTCGTCAGCATAGTCATTCACAGACTTCGTTCCTTGCCTCAAGTTTTGCAACCTCTAATACATAAGCGATTGATAATTATAAGGTAAGAATGTGGCTTTCATCATTTTCCTCATCTTTTCCCATGATTCAACCTTTGACTTCCCCATCCGTTCACGTGTAAGTTTGGTTTGCTGCCACCATGCCAAAGCTCTACCTCTCAACCTTGTAGCAACCAACTTCACTCTACGATGTTCTGGAACTTCCTTAAAGTCAAAAATCTCCTCCACATTAGACAACCAATCCAAAAACTCCTCAGCTTGCATACCACCTTTGAATTCTGGAATTTCAGTCTTCATCCCAGATTCCCACTTGTGATCATACTCCGACTGATTTCTTCCTTGTCCACATCCATGAACACTACCACCTTCAAACTCTTCTTCAAAATCTGATGTATATCGATGTCGATCCTGACCACCAACATCTCTACTACCATCACGTCTTCCACCAACATCCCTTCTATCTACATTCCTCCATTCTCGATCATTCACATTCCTATCACGTCTTCGATCATCATCATTTCTATAACAATCTCGACTCGCACTTCTATGATCATTATCAACACTTCTCTCTCGATTGGAATGTGGTGAGACTCTACTTCCCCCATGGTTAGATTCAGGTGAAACCCTTCTCCGGTTTTGATTCATCTCTAACATCATCTTCTCTAATCGTCCAATTCCTTCATTAAGTTTCTCACTAAAGTTTTCATTAATTCTTTGCTCCATCTCATCAGCTTCTTCTCTTCTATACAAAGCTTCTACGTTTTGATGACGATTGGCTCTTCTTGGCGGCATGATTTGAAACTTCACAAATACTTCAATGTTCGGCTTGGACAAAGCAAAAGATACCAAATGATGTACGGCCTAACTTCCTTAGCTCGGCTCTGACTTGCTCTAACTCGTCCACTTCAAAATTTCAACTCCTCTTTTGGCGCGCAAACAACCACGGCCAAATTCAAACACTTTTCCAACTTTCGATCTAAAATGATATGGATCAAAATCTCCAACCTTGTTGTAATTTTATGACGAACACGATGAACATAACTTCTCAAAATGATGCAAATTTCAATCTCCAACACTTCGATTTCAACTCGGCTTTGCTTGATGTAGCTCGGCCTCTCTAACTCTTCAAATAAATCGGCTCCAAGACTCGATTTAGCTATGATTGGCTAAAACAAGCTCTGATACCAAACTGACGCAGCGGATTAAACGAAAACCAGGTAGATCGATGAAAGTAGCAATCGGTGGATTGATGAATACTGGAATGCCCAAATTCGTTGATCCGAAGATACCGAATTCTAGCTATCTCTGACACGTTGATCGCGCACGATACCGTGAGGAGAGATCTACAATTCTTCGAGCGTTGATCAAGCGCACTTGATTCCGTGAATTGGCTTCAACGATCGAAGATTCGAGCGCACTCGAATGTCGAAGGTGGAGATAGGAGATTACACTCGACTACCAATTTGGATGAAAGCACAAAGCTAACAAAAACGAAATTTTATTCAAATCAACTAAACTATTACAAATGGCACCACCGGCCTATTTATAGAAGTTACAACACACGCCACAGAAAATGTACAACTCATAAGTCGTCCACGACTCAAAACACCACACGACTCACCTTAGGTCGTATGCGACCTAACAGACCCTACGACTTAAGAATGTATTACAAACACATTACAACATAATTCCAACGACATACGACTTATAATGAACGACTTAAAACAAACGACTTATACAACTCACACGACCTAAAAAGATGAACGGTATTTGGAGCGAGCGACCTAAAAATGAACGGCATCTGGAGCGAGCGACCTAAAAATGAACGGCATCCCCATCAGTGATATAAAAGAAGCGGCTTCAGAAAAACTTCACGACCTAAGTCTTCACGACCTAAGGCTTCACGACTTAAAGCCTCGCGACTTATAGTGAACGGCTTATCTCCCTAGATCTTCCCACGACCTAGCATAGGTCATAACTCGTTAAGTCGTTCGAGCGCCTTTCCCTTTAGCTTGTTAACTCGCGGTTCTCCACTAGGTCGTTCACGACTTATGGCTTCTTTAGGTCGGTCACGACTTAGTCCCTTTAGCTTGTTAACTCGCAGTTCTCTACTAGGTCGGTCACGACTTATGGCTTCTTTAAATCGATCACGACTTAGCACTTCCTCGCGAACTTCCTTGCTAGCTCCCATGGTCTTAGGTCGTAAACGACTCAACCTTTCTGAGCGACTTAAGATTTCGTTAGGTTAGTCATGACCTAACACTTGGCCTGCATCACTACAACTACAAAGACCAGAGAAATGCAAATGAAGACCAGTAGTGTGCAACAACAACTAAATGAAACAGTGGACGGGACAAGTACAGTGCAACTCAATGCTACAAAAGACCACTAGTATGCAATGGAGACTTCAAGAAATACAACAGAGAACTCAAGTCCAGATGCTCAAGTGCAACTGCAAATGACATCAACCCAAATAGAAATGACCAGTTGTAACCAAATGAAGATCAAAGACAGAGAGCTACATGGACAAAGGGAAGTAAAACAGTATCAAGTGAATGACCCAATGATCAAGCTACTCTGACAACTAACAGAGCTCAATGCAACACAGTGGCAACCACAAGATGCAAACATAAACAACATCAAAGAAACAAAAGTACAACCTGAATTCTATCCCAAACCAATGCACTAAGCAAATGAAACAGTCAGTTCAAACATGTATCAAAGAGCAAGTGATAATATATACAAGCGCAGTGTACAAGGTGAAGCAACTCAACAACAATACATGCCTGAGTTTACTTAAAGCCGTGAATGAACAGATTCAAAACCGAGGAACAACATCAAGTATGCTCAAGTCCAAATGCATCAGTTCGAACAATACCAACAAAGAGAAAGTCACGGAATCAGGTTCAAAGCAAGGCCATAATACTCAGACTCCAGAGAAACGCTAATATGCAAAACAGCGAAACAACACTGTACATGGCTGGAGTCGAGCATAAATATCAATATCAGTGGCAAGGCCAAATACAAGTTAAGACCAAATCATCACAACTAAATCATCAAGCCGTGAAAAAGCAAGAAAATGAACCAAGTCAGAATCATCCCAAGTATTAAAACAAATTCGAATGGCTATGATAAATCGAGTGATCAAAACCGCATGAAACATCAGAGAAAACATCACATTCAAACGAAATCAACCAGTCGAAACACAATATTGAATTGGATGTGAGTGATAAGGAATCACTCACCTCTTCTGTGAATCGAATCAATTGCAGCAGCGCCTCTATTGCTTGAAACCCTACTTCAGAGCGGAGAGGAACTAATGAATCGAAGTCGTGGCATTCAAAAATCAAAGGATACATCGTCTTCCAAACTAGGCCGTGGCGACCACGAAATTGCTCAAACCCTAATTTTTAAAGAAAAGGAACGAAGAAGCAAGCCGCCACCATTTTTCGTTCGTATTGATTTTAGGGCTTTGTAAATGAATACGAATAAGGGAGGAACGGGTATAACTCGAGATACACAGTACAACACCCATGGGCCAACATTCAAAGCCCAAAATATTTTCTTAACCAAATGTTTAAAAGAATTCAAACTGGATTCAAAACTCAAATTAACAATTAACAACTAATTAAATCGTCATTTGACGAAAATTAATTGTTATAAAATTCTGGGTTGTTACACTAAGTGGGTCGCACTCAATTAGGGTATGTTGTCACCTTTCTGGATACCCTCGAAATAATATATAAATTATGGATATGGTTGTGCATGGAAAAGCGAGCGCTCGATATTAAGGGTGGGAACACCCGGGGTGATAACATATTAGATACTATCCAGGTTAGGGGTAGGCCGGTCTTATGTTGGCAGGGGATCCCGACGAGGTCCTCGGTACATATTTGTAGAGGTGTACATGTGATTCAACTATAGCGATACAACTGATGCCATTCACAATGGGATGTTAGAATGGGTCAATGATTTCTGTCCCAAAATCAAAATTATCGCATTGAAAGTTCAGAAATTGACGTTTAAGGAGTTTGTAGTAAACTAATTTCCTTATAAAACAATGTTGTTATCATGCATGTGATATCTTAATAGATCTGGAATTCAAGATGATGAAGAAATGGATCAAGATGCTTAGGAGATTTGAAGGTTGATGAACGGATGCTGCACAAGGATTTTGACTAAGTTTTACACAAGTCAAAACTAGTCGGTACCAACCAAAAGGGGTCGGTACCGATTAGTCCGAAGATATGGGGACCCACTTCGAGCTAGTGGTGATGCCACTAATAAGTTTGAAGAAAAAGACAAGTTTTACACAACTGAAAAGTTTTTGATGCCATCAATGTTGAGCTATAATGGCATGATTAATCTAAGAAAACATCTGTTGAAGTACAGATGGCACATGGGCAGTGCCTGTGCGACAAATGCTACATGATGTGGATGTTTTCCTATTTTCCTTAAAGGATCGACGATAATGTTGATCAATTGGCTTGAGTCTAGATCCATATCATCATATAATTAGTTGGCTAATAGGTTTATGGATCAATTTTAGTTGCATACAGTACAACCGAAGGATGCTGTGTCATTGTCCAATGTACACCGAAGATCTGGAGAGACCTTGAAAAGCTTTTTAAAGAAATTCAATGCACCATAACGAATGTGAGTAACCCCAAGGAGGAGACAGTGCTGATGGCACTTATGAATAGGGTTCCTCCACATATAGACTTTGGTAGATGGCTTAAGAAAAATGAATCACCTACTTCGATAGAATTTCATCGAAAGACATCTCAGCAACTGCACTTAGAAAAGACATATTTTGAGGTTGGATTAGCTACCGGTGATCAGGAATGACCAATCAGCATGATTCCAAGCAACGTTCCTGTCAAACAAAGTAGTGATAATGGTGGAAACATTGTAGTGAATGTTAGTATTAACAACAACAAAAGAAAAAAAAATCAGAACACCGGTATTAGGAAGCAAGATATGAAGAAGCGTTCAAGGTATACTCGGCCAGGAGATTATATGTAATTGATGGATTCCATTGAAAGCATTCACTTAGTTACTCAACAAATGGAGCGTTACAAGAAGCCACCCTTAAGAGAGCCTACTAAAGTGGAAAGGTGCTTCAAAAATTATTGTCTCTTCTATGAGAGGCAAGGGCACCGTACAAATGAATGCAGGCATATTTTGATGTCGTTGAGGATTTAATTTGAAAAAAAGAAGTTGCAACAGTATATTCGAAACCCCAGGCTAGTGGGAAAGCTAGTAACTAACACCAAGGGAAATAGACCTAAGGGAATTTGGCTGGATCCAGTGGAGAGGGATAAAGACAGCCGACTAAAAGAATTATGATCAATACCATATAAGGAGTCCACACCTAGCGAAGATAATCTAGAATGAGATGGAGCACCATTGTAGCTCCTTTAGGCATGAACCTCAAGAGATGTGTTACACCATAAAAGAGGGAGCTCTAATGAAGTAGAAAAAGACAATTGATGATGACATTGTTTTCAGAAATAGAGATGTTGATGGGGTCGAAGCGTTGACACTTGATCCCGATCGGGATTACAGCCGTGACTGGTCCGATGATAGTGCATCGAGTCCTTATTTATTGTTAGAGCTCAATGAATATTTTGTTTAAGCAGACGTTTGATAAGATGTTCCTAAATGAGTGGGATCTGTGGCTTTACAAATCTCGTATCTAGGATTCACAAGAGAGGCCAAAGAACCAGTCAGTTGTATCAAGTTGTCTATTGAGTTGGGAGGAGTCCACAAGATGGTGCAATTGCAGATCTTTGTAGTGGTTGATGGATTCCCATCCTATAATGCTTTCTTAGCTCTATCGGCCCTTGTTAGTTTTCAAATTGCGCTCTCCACACAATGCTTGATGTTGAAGTTTCCTATAGAGAATGGAGCGGGAGCAATTCAAGGTGACCAGAGCACAAGTCGAGAGTGCTACGTTGTTGAGCTCAGAGAGACGGAGCAACGAGAATAGGGAAGAATGGAAAGAATCCTCTTTGCATCAAATCCTTGGAAGCACAACAACTACCTCCCAAGCCTTGGCTCGAGTGCAACAATAAATTCTACAAATCCATGGACCTATGAAGAAAGCCAAAAGAGGTAAGGGCGGCCATATTGGAGCTGATGATTGATGTTTCAATTGATGATACAGATCCTACTAAGGTCTCAAAGTCGGTCTCAACTTAATTTGAAGATGAGAAAGGAGTTGGTAGGGTTTATCCAGTGAACACGGATTTGTTTTCTTGGACACATTTCGATATGTGCGGGATATTACCTGAATATGGATGTCACGCTCTAAATGTGAACCTAAGTTTCCCTCCTTTGAAACAAAAGAGGTGGAGTATGGAACTGGAGCGATTGACTATAATGAAAGAGGAAGTGGATAAGCTGAAGGCAAATGTCTTTATCTTTGTACTGTACCCAGAATGGGTTTCAATCCCAGTGTTAGTAAAAAAAGGCAAAGGGAAAATGGCGAACATGCATTGATTATTTTAATTTAAATAAAGGTTGGCTCAACAACTGCTTCTCTTTGCCGTGAATATAACAACTTGTGGATGGAATGATTGGACATGTACCGCTATTTTTCATGGATGCATACTTAGGCTAAAGCTTGATTGCGATGTACATCCCAGATCAAGAACACACTAGTTTTATTACAGAAGTGGGGCTGAATTGCTATAGAATCATGCTATTTGGTTTAAAGAATGCTAAAGTAGCGCTTGGTAAACATAATATTTAAATACCAGATCAGATAGACAATGGAAGTCTATGAATGATAAACTTGTGAAATCATGAAGAACGACGGATCACATGGATGACCTTTTAGAAATGTTCGATGTGCTTTGAAAGTATGGAATGGAGCTGAATGTATTGAAGATTCTTTTCGTGATTGCTACGAGCAATGTAACAGCCCAAAATTTTTAACAAATATTTTGTTCATTTATTTAAAACCTTGGTGTTTAATTGATTAAAAGAGTTTGAAATGTTAAAATTTCTTGAATTTAATTTTAAAACATTTTCCCAATTTTTAAATAAATATAAGCAATTTCTGTAATGGTAGATTTTGGTTAAATTTTTTAACACTAATTGAAATTTTAAATTCTAAATTCTAACTTCAAATCTTTATTTAAAATATATATATTTACAACATTTATTTCGCTGTTGTTTTACTTACTTATATTGGTTATATACTTTTAAATTAAGTAATAAATAATGTTGTAAAAAGGCAATAAATTATATGTTTTAAATTAGTACGTTATATCCGTTCTTGTTTAATTTATTTGGCGCTATAAATGGTACGTTATTTCCTGATATATTCTTTAGCATATTTACTAAATAAATAAGAAACGAATAAATTTAAATTACGTTACTTTGTTAATTAATTTGGGCGTACGTTTCGTTTTAATTATTGCATCTATAATACACACTCTTTAATTTCTTACCTTAGCTGAAAAAAGAGAGAAAAAGAAATCAATCAATCAACAGCCGTTCAAATATGATTTCCTGCCTTGCAAATCACGTGAAAAACTACCGACTTTCATTTGCATCTCCGTATTTAATAGGAATATAATCTTTGAATTCACCGTTCAATTTCATTATTTCTTGCCTTGTAATTCGCATGCCATAATTTACCTTCTTTCCACTTTCCATTTGACTCTTTGTAATTAACTGGAAAAAAATCCTACAATTTACTCTAGCCGTTACTTTCTTTATTTCTTGCGTTACTTTTATTTTAATGTGGGCGTACGTTTGATTTGATTAATGCATCTATAGTGCGCATTCTTAATAAAAATTTATTACCTTAACTAAATAAATAAATTTATCTGTAGCCTTGCATTCCAAGTGGGAAAGAAATCATTTCCCTAGCCGTTCAATTTCTTTTAAATCTAGCTTTGATAGGTTACGTGTAAATTTCTACGCTTCTCTTTTTCTTCATTTTTATAATAGGAATAAAATCTCCAAATTCGCGTAGCCGTTTCAAGCAAATTTATTTCTCTTTAGACGTTCAAAATCCGTTTCAAGATTGCTTGAAGTTCACGTGTAAACTTTTACACGTTCTTTTTGATTCAATGGTTTTAATTTGGTATAAAAACTCTTTTATTTACTTACCGCTCAAAACAACAAATATTTGCTTGCCACATTTGCATTGGATTTACTAACTTATCAGCAATCCAATACGTGCGGAAACTTTCTTGCCTATATTCTCTCACCTCAATCAATGCAATCGTGTATAATTGATTTAAATTTATTTGCCTATATTCTCTCACCTTAATCAATGCAATCGTGTATAATTGATTTAAATTTATTTGCCTATATTCTCTCACCTCAATAAACGCAACCCTGATAAATATAAGCCTTGTACACAAATAGTTTTCAATTGCATCTCAACATTTCCTTCATTTCTTCTTGCGTGCATGAGCTCTGAAGGTATGACCTCTATTTTCTTCGTTTTATTTTATATTTTTTCCATGCTTTGCTTCTCCCCTCCTGTCCTCTGCTTCCAAATATATTTGACAAATCCATCTTTATATTTCAACCCGCGTTCACAAATTTTCACGTTATAACAGTCTCCATTTAATTGATTTTTTTTTATGTTTAATGCTTATGTGAATTTTAAGCCAAGCTTTTCAGAGACGTATATATACGTAGTCTTATATCTTATTTGTTATTATAAAATATTAGTAATATACATATTTTGAAAATATAATTTGATTTTTTTTATTCCTGTTCGAATATAACATATATTAACAGCTGAGTGTTGTAAAAGCATTAGTGACTAATGTTGTAAAACTAAAAATTTAAATGTATAATTTTCATCTCGATTCTAGTGTATATATATATATAAAGTATGTTTTGTTTTTCTCTTTTCTGTAGATATTCGTATATAAATACGTTGTTATATGGTATGTATATGATAGTTGTTGAGTCGATTTTATAAAACAGTGTTTAAAAGTTTCCATTTTGTTTAACAATAAATTGTAATTTTACAAGGTATGTAGATAACAGTGGTTTATAAGTTTAAGTAATATATGTATATAAATTTTCGATTTACATACATGACTTGTATGTATTATTCAAGTGCATGATCTATTAGTCTTATTTATATGGATATAAAATATAGGTTGATTTTAGTATACGTGTTCAAATTAAAACAACGATGTTTGAAATATATATATGTAAAATTTTATTGTGTCTAAATTAAATATCGATTTGAGAATATACGTTTTAAATTGATTTTTTCTGAAAATTATATATGCAATGTATCTTCTTCATCGATCCCGTTTTGATTTGAATTCGTCTACTCCTATTTATCAGCTTATCCGTGATTCATGTCAATCTTGTTCGTTTTGGAAATTTGTTCTTGGATTCGTAACTCATTTCAAATCTCTCTAGCCTCAAAAATTGAGCAATCACTCACGATTTATGTTCTTATATTTATTAAATTTGATTTCAATTAAAACGACAATTGAAATATGCTGCTGTAGTTATTTAAATTGTTATATATGCTATTATCTGTAACTGTTCACCTGTGGGATATGACACCATATCATGTTGTTTATATTTTATTGTTATTTATGATATATGCATGTTGTTGTATTTTATATTATCTGTTATCACTCTGCAAGTTCCCTGTTAGTATTGAATTCACTATGGGTTGAAATGATACATACCCGAATGGACTTTAGAATATGAGAAAATCGTTATGGGTTGAAATGATAAACCCAAGCGATTTTCATTTGAATTGAAATTAGGATTACGGGTTGAAATGATATCTACCCGTATATATATTTAAATTTCGGATTGAAATGATAAATATCCGTATCACTTAACCATATGATGGATATATATACAGACACCGTTGGTCCATATATATATATATATTTTGAAAATAAATTCTATGGATTTGGGAAGAAATATATGGTTTTAATAAATGTTGATTCTTAAATTAGTATATATAAATGGTAATGATATATATATAGATTTAATAATAATGTTTAATTTACTTAAGATTTATTTAATACATATAATATGGTTAAGTATTTAAAGTTATGTTTCAAAATAGATTTTAGTAATAATTTGAATAAGTTAAGGTTGGGAAGATAATTTGAATTTAGTTGAAATTGCATTCATTAAAGAATTTTATTTAATTAAACCTATTTGAAACTTATTGAAATTGAGATTTAAGATATGATTTATAACTTGGGTTTGATTTAAAATAATTTAATGAATATTTCTTGTTTAAATAAATTTAAGGAAATATTTGGTAAAATGAAATTTAATGCTAGTTAGATGATATTGAATTTATGAAGTGAATATTCCCTAATTAAATAATAATAAAGTTAAATCAAGAGCTATATGAAACTGTTAAATTTAACTTTGAAAATGTTGAGTATTAAAGCTTTGAAATATATTGAAAATTTAAATGGTATATTTAAAACTGAATTGAATTGATGAATTGAGCTTTGAATAAATTTGAATTTGAATTTGGGTGGATGTGAATTGATTTGTGAGACTTGAAGAAATTTTAAATACTTTACTTTTAAATTATTTAACCTATATATATATATACTATTTTGGAAAATAGATATATTTGAAATGAAATGATATTTTGGTTTTGAAGGATAAATTAATTTGGAATGACCACGGTGTTATAGTGTATATTTCCACCTTGTAGATAGTTCCGAAGATCCTTAGAGGATGGTTATCCCAAACATCCTTTAAGTTACTTGTATTTCAGTTGATATTCCACTTGAGTTGGATTTATTGATATCCAAATTAATTTGGCAAACTCAAGTGAATCCTTTATTGATTTCCTTTAAGCAAAACACAAAACACTCGAGTCAGGATTAACATTCTTATATCAATAAATCCAGCAATCCAATACGTGCGGAAACTTTCTTGCCTATATTCTCTCACCTCAATCAATGCAATCGTGTATAATTGATTTAAATTTATTTGCCTATATTCTCTCACCTCAATCAATGCAATCGTGTATAATTGATTTAAATTTATTTGCCTATATTCTCTCAACTCAATCAACGCAACCCTGATAAATATAAGCCTCGTACACAAATAGTTTTCAGTTGCATCTCAACATTTCCTTCATTTCTTCTTGCGTGCGTGAGCTCTTAAGGTATGACCTCCATTTTCTTCTTTTTATTTTATATTTTTTCCATGCTTTACTTCTCCCCTCCTGTCCTCTGATTCCAATATATTTGACAAATCCATCTTTATATTTCAACCCGCGTTCACAAATTTTCACGTTATAACAGTCTCCATTTAATTGATATTTTTTTTTATGTTTAATGCTTATGTGAATTTTAAGCCAAGCTTTTCAAAGACGTATATATATGTAGTCTTATATCTTATTTGTTATTATAAAATATTAGTAATATACATATTTTGAAAATATAATTTGATTTTTTTTATTCCTGTTCGAATATAACATATATTAGTATGGCAGCTGAGTGTTGTAAAAGCATTAGTGACTAATGTTGTAAAACTAAAAATTTAAATGTATAATTTTCATCTCGATTCTAGTGTATATATATAAAGTATGTTTTGTTTTTCTCTTTTCTGTAGATATTCGTATATAAATACGTTGTTATATGGTATGTATATGATAGTTGTTGAGTCGATTTTATAAAACAGTGTTTAAAAGTTTCCATTTTGTTTAACAATAAATTGTAATTTTACAAGGTATGTAGATAACAGTGGTTTATAAGTTTAAGTAATATATGTATATAAATTTTCGATTTACATACATGACCTGTATGTATTATTCAAGTGCATGATCTATTAGTCTTGTTTATATGGATATAAAATATAGGTTGATTTTAGTATACGTGTTCAATTTAAAACAACGATGTTTGAAATATATATATATGTAAAAATTTATTGTGTTTGAATTAAATATCGATTTGAAAATATACGTTTTAAATTGATTTTTTCTGAAAATTATATATGCAATGTATCTTCTTCATCGATCCCGTTTTGATTTGAATTCGTCTACTCCTATTTATCAGCTTATTCGTGATTCATGTCAATCTTGTTCGTTTTGGAAATTCGTTCTTGGATTCGTAACTCATTTCAAATCTCTCTAGCCTCAAAAAGTGAGCAATCACTCACGATTTACGTTCTTATATTTATTAAATTTGATTTCAATTGAAACGACAATTGAAATATGCTGCTGTAGTTATTTAAATTGTTATATATGCTATTATCTGTAACTGTTCACCTGTGGGATATGACACCATATCCTGTTGTTTATATTTTATTATTATTTATGATATATGCATGTTGTTGTATTTTATATTATCTATTATCACTCTGCAAGTTCCCTGTTAGTATAGAATTCACTATGGGTTGAAATAATACATACCCGAACGGACTTTAGAATAGGAGAAAATCGTTATGGGTTGAAATGATAAACCCAAGCGATTTTCATTTGAATTGAAATTGGGATTACGGGTTGAAATGATATCTACCCGTATATATTTAAATTTCGGATTGAAATGATAAATATTCGTATCACTTAACCATATGATGGATATATATACAGACACCGTTGGTCCATATATATATATATATTTTGAAAATAAATTCTATGGATTTGGGAAGAAATATATGGTTTTAATAAATGTTGATGCTTAAATTAGTATATATAAATGGTAATGATATATATATATATATATATAGATTTAATAATAATGTTTAATTTAATTAAGATTTATTTAATACATATAATATGGTTAAGTATTTAAAGTTATGTTTCAAAATAGATTTCAGTAATAATTTGAATAAGTTAAGGTTGGGAAGATAATTTGAATTTAGTTGAAATTGCATTCATTAAAGAATTTTATTTAATTAAACCGATTTGAAACTTATTGAAATTGAGATTTAAGATATGATTTATAACTTGGGTTTGATTTAAAATAATTTAATGAATATTTCTTGTTTAAATAAATTTACGGAAATATTTGGTAAAATGAAATTTAAGGCTAGTTAGATGATATTGAATTTATGAAGTGAATATTCCCTGATTAAATAATAATAAAGTTAAATCAAGAGCTATATGAAACTGTTAAATTTAACTTTGAAAATGTTGAGTATTAAAGCTTTGAAATATATTGAAATTTTAAATGGTATATTTAAAACTGAATTGAATTGATGAATTGAGCTTTGAATAAATTTGAATTTGGAATTTGGGTAGATGTGAATTGATTTGTGAGACTTGAGGAAATTTTAAATACTTTACTTTTAAATTATTTAACCTATATATATATACTATTTTGGAAAATAGATATATTTGAAATGAAATGATATTTTGGTTTTGAAGGATAAATTAATTTGGAATGACCACGGTGTTATAGTGTATATTTCTACCTTGTAGATAGTTCCGAAGATCCTTAGAGGATGGTTATCCCAAACATCCTTTAAGTTACTTGTATTTCAGTTGATATTTCACTTGAGTTGGATTTATTGATATAAGAATGTTAATCTTGACTCGAGTGTTTTGTGTTTTGCTTTACGCTCGGGTCAGACCGAGTGAAACAGCATTTGAGACTCACCCTTGGAGTTTGGAGCTTCCTTTGGAGATCCAACTATCGCCTCAGCTTTCAGCTCTTTTAGTTGATTTGTTCAGAGTAGTCATCTGTTGTACTGGAGACTTCACTGCATTTGAGATATTCTGTTGTATTTTATTTCTAACTCTGATGTTTATATAGTAGCTTCATGAACTACTATTTTATCTATTCCGCTGCATATTATTGTATTACTTTGTGTCTGTGATTCTGTGATTGATTTATTTACTGTATATGATGAGTTTGCCAAATTTAAATAACAATCTGATATTTTGAATTATTCAAGTCCGACATGTGTGGATTT
Source organism: Allium fistulosum (assembly GCA_030737815.1). Classification (NCBI taxonomy): domain Eukaryota; kingdom Viridiplantae; phylum Streptophyta; class Magnoliopsida; order Asparagales; family Amaryllidaceae; genus Allium; species Allium fistulosum. Next base: position 1,060,632,151 of record CM060903.1, read on the forward strand.
ATGGTCGATTTGAATGGTCCAAAATAGTGGGTCGTTACAAGCAAGTTATTGGGTTTCATAGTAAAACCAAGAGACATTGAAGCTAATCCAAAATACATTGAAACTGGTTATTGCCCACAAGACGAGGAGAGAAATTTATAACTTGAATGGGAAAGTCGTTGTATTGAGTTAATTCATCTCGAAACTGAAAGACAAGTGCATACCATTCTTTGATGCCCTCATGAAGGAGAAATGAAAATTCAAATGGATGAGTGAACATGAAGTTGCATTTCAAAATCTACTGGAGCACTTAAGGAACCACAGATATTATCCAAGCCTTTGGAAGGAGAGGATTTGTAGGTCTACTTAGTAGTATCAACTCACACACTAAGTGCAGCCTTTGTACCGAGGAGTGCAAAATCCAAGGGCCAGTCTATTATATCAATAATAGTTCATTGTAGCAAAGAAAGACTATCCAAAGCTTGAGAAGTTAGCATAATCTTTGTTGATCCCATTGAGGAAGTCAAGGTCATACATCCAGACTCATTCGATAAAGGTGATGATTAATCAACTGCTTAGACGAGTACTGCATCATCTAGAGACTTTGGGGAGATTGATGAAGTGGAACAAGAAGTTAAGCCATTAAGATATAACTTACCATCCTAGGAAGGCGATTCACGGATAGACATTGGCATATTTCATCGTTAAATTTACCATTTGGGATGATGAATGGTTGAACAATGAGCCCAACTTTCTAAATAAAAGTTATATGTTGATGGAGCCTTCAGTGAGCACGACTCTAGAGCAAGTGTAGTCCTTGTAATCCCGAAAGGACGGAGGATCTTTTATGCGTTGGAGCTAGAGTTCTTGGCGACAAACAATGCAGCTTAATACAAAGCGCTGATTGCAAGACTTGAGATAGCGAATGAATTGGGAGAGCAGCGGCTTCCAATTGGTGGTTTGTTAAGTCAAGAAGGAATTTCAGGCTAAGGGGATAAGACTCGTCCCTTACCTTTAAAGGTGTTGGAATTACTGGGTGATATTGAGCACTATACGATAATGCACATACTTAGTGAAGGGAATATAATGCTGATTCATTAGCAAAATTAACTAGTTCTAAGGATGCATAGCTATTGGGAATCATGTCAGTAGTGGTTTTAATGACCCCAAGCATTGACTAGATGGATGTTGATTGGATTCTGGAGGTGGAAGAAGAGAAGTAGTCGTGGATGACTCTGATAAAAAATTATATTCGAAATGGGACTCTCTTAAAGGGTCAAAAAAAAGGTAGAAGCTTTTACATAAAGTGCATCGTTTCATTATGCCTGCAATGCTATATATGAGAGGATTCACAAACCCCCTAATAAGGTGTGTCGCCAAAAATGAAGCTAAAAGGATCCTTGTGGAAGTACTTAATGGGAGCTACGGTGATCACATTGGGTAGGAGGGTGTCAAACTTTAGTAAAGAAGATTCTTCGCTATTGATATTTCAAGCAAACTATCAAATAGGATGCAACTGACTATTCAGGGAGATGTGATATATATTAGAAATTTGCAAAGATTTCAAGAACTCCATCAAAGAGCTGACACAGATGGTTAGTTAGTAGCCGTTTTTGTTTTGGGGAATATACATCATTAGAGTGCTGCTAATGTCAAGAGGTAGAGCCAAATATGCAATAGCGGTTGTGGACTATTTCACAAAATGGAATGAAGAGAGATCGCTCACAAACGGTCACTTCAGCGAAAGTGATCAACTTTGTCATGAAGAACATTTTGTGTAGGTTTAGAGTCCATAAAAGATAGTCACCGATAATGGAACTCAATTCAAAAGTGTGGAGTTGAAGGAGATCTGCACTTGATATCGGATTGAGACGGAAATAGCACACCCATAAGGGAACGGTAAGGTGGAACCAGTGAAATAGATCATCAAATCCATCAACAAGAAGTGATTGAAAATAGCCAAGGGTAGTTGGGTGGTAGAGTTACCTTTAGTACTATGGGATTATCAGACAACCTGGATGTCCGCAACTGGTCATACTCCATCTGCCTTTGCCTATGAGACCGAGGACATTATTCCGATCGAAGCTAAGGTTCCCTTTCATAGAAGATTGCATCTTGATCCTAAGGTGAACAAGGAACTTTTGCTTGAGTCCCTCGACTTGGTTGAAGAAAAATGAGAAGAGGCTGATTTGAGGGTAGCTGCTCACTAGCGAAGAATACCAAAATAGTTCAATGCAAAGGCCTGAAATCATATCTTCGAAATAAGCGATCTCGTTCCAAAAAGAGTACTTTTGGGTATGGGATACTTGGCCCGAATTGGGAAGGTCCCTATGTGGTTGCACAGAAGCTTGAAGATTGAACTTTATAAGCTATGAATAGTAGATAAGATCCCAATTCACCAGGCATGGAATAGCGAGCATCTACAATGCTGTTTTACTTGATTTACATTTTTAAATAAGGCAACCTATTCATCAAGATTCGATGTAATAAGGCAATAATTACTACTTTTTTATAAATAAAGCTGACCTTTTAAATCAATGGAACCGTGTTTTTAATGTCTGAGTTTGTACTGGAAGAGTAGTGGCATAGTAGATATTCCATGTTTTTATAATCGGGTGTTTAGGTACCCATAGATAGGTACCGATGAACTCCCTCGATCAATGAATTGATTATTTGAGTACAATCGGATTGGGGTCGATTGGGCAGTTCTTACGTACACATCTTATCTTTGACCAATTCCTAGAGATAGGTGAAGTCATAGGAAGATGCCTGGAGAAAGGCATCTAAGACAACGACTCTCAGAGATAAGAATATGTGTAGAATTGAATCCTTTGTTGGTACAGTACCAAATTATATCAGTGCTCATGTTAACATGAGTAGAAAAGCCGTATAATTTCAACCGCAATGACGAACCACAAGGATGTTTGGATGAACGAGATATGTTTAACCGATAATAAATGATGTTGACCGACGATATACAATTTTGTTTAATTAAACAAGGGATGTTTGACTAATGATAAGCATAACTAAGGAACCAAGCAACACCGATAAATCAAAGAAATTTATTTATATGTATAAATTACAATAAATAAAGGCATTGCACATACATGTATGATTTATAAGTAATTTCATTATAGATAATTATAGATGTATACATGCAGGTAAGCACATGGGCAAGAAAGTAAAGGGCGGTAATGTGAATAAGACAAAAATTTAATTGAAAACAACTTTTAATTTATCCGTCTTTTGATTATGAAATTACGCGTTTGCTCCTACACAATGATGACCAATGTACATAGAAAGCCAAAAGATTAAAATGTACAAAGGCTAAAAAAATCAATCTTCTGAGATTAGCCAAGTTAGTCATTTCTTTCTTCCATTTTTCCCTCCTTTGGTCTACTTCTTAGCGGGATGCTTTCTCTCTTCTCTTTTTTTGGAATGCTCTTGTCTAAATGTGAGACTTCTTCCTAAGTTGTCTAGTAGAGTAGGTTGTCAGAATTATCATGAGCCCTATGAGGTGTCTAGGAAGTGCCAGCAGTGAGAACTAATGGCAACACGACCTTGAGTGGAGGGATCAGTATGATGATAGAAGAGGTGCATGAGGCGATTCCAAGCCAGGTTCCTTCATCATAGCATTCAGCTTGTCAACTTGAACGTCCTTTTTAGCCTCTATCGAGGTCTCCTTACCAACGAGTAGGGTGATAATAAGCTCATCGTTGTCGTCGTTGCAACATTAAGCTCATCTAAAGTTTCTACCTAAAGTGTAATAATATTTTTAGCTCCGGGCTAGGGATTAGATCCTGTGGTGAAAGCGGAGATCGTGATGGGAGTTGAGACGACAACAGACGTGGTGGTAAGAGCTATGGTTGTAGAGGTTGAAGCTTTATAGACATATGGATTGGTTATGATCATAGGTTAACCTAAAAGCTGATAAATATAAAGATAAAGGTTAGAGATGTCCTCGGGTGAGAATTGAAGCTTCTCAAAGACCGAAGAGACAAGTTGTAAAGCTTGATTCCAGTAATTAAACTATCAGAGGAGATTATCGCATGACAGCTCGGATCAAAGGGCACGGAAAGAGCAATCTCTCGTACATGCTACTTTGGGTCAACACAAATATGTTACAGTATGTAATCACATTTGAAATAGTATATATGTCGTCTCAACACAGAGCAACATAAACGAGTTTCCCAGACTGAGTAATTCAATATTTGAGGCACATAACACTACGCCATAAATGGCCTACTGCAACACAAAAAAAATGTTGGCTCAGGTTCGAAAAATGTTGCCATAGGTCTATGGCAACACTTTTAGGGTGATGCAATTTTTGCCGTTGCCTTAGACCTCAAAGGCAACATTTGACTATCTAAGGCAACATAAGTAATATTGTTGCAATAGAACCCTATTTGGGTCTATGGCAACACCCATAGTTATCTGTAGCAACATTCCAAAATGTTGCTATAGATACGAACTTTTTGAATTTGTGGGGCCCACAATGTAGAGCATATTTGATTTTTTAATAAAAATAAATATTTATTTAACAAAATGCTATTGCACAGAATTTGATATTTAAACAGTAATTTATTTAAATAAATATTTTATTTCAACATTTGAAATAGTACAAATTCCTGACTCCACTATTTTACAATTCAATGATATATAACACTGATATTCACATATACAGATATTCCTCACTACATCACTCAGTTCACTCATTACATATGCAGTTTCAATTTATACAGACACCGACACTGACAAATATATGCCGAGCCGAAGGCGAGCCGAGTGCCGAGCCGAAGGCGAGGCGAGAAGCGGGTCCGGGCGCAGCGCCGGCGGGGGTCCGGGGCACCGCAGTCCCGGCGGGGATCGACCTTCTTTGAAACGATGTAAAATCGGAACAAGTGGGCACCGCCCGATTCATCCGATTTCGGAAGATCGAGCCTTCTTTGAAATGACGTAAAATGATGCACAAATGAAGACTGAACTTAGCAAACCCCATCCTCAGCAACTTCATCACCCATCGGAACTACTGCCCATCTACCACTTACCTGAAACACAATTGCCTGAAACACTAACCATCTACCAAACACTGACCACACTCCCAACCTCTTTCACAAAACACCCACTCACTGCCTCATCAAATTACATCATCAACACATAGGCAGCCTATCAAGCAAAAACAGTGAATGCATCAGGCATGTACAAGAGAAACATAGGCAGTAATATGATATACAAAGGACTTGGAGCATCAATTCATGTTAAAGAACAAGGTTAGCATGGTACCAGTTCAGTCCAGACCAAATATATAAGGTTAGCATGACTTGGAGCACTAGTTCATGTTAACAAACTTAAGGTTAGATATATATCTAACAAACTAAATATACAAGTTGAGCGTGAATACCAAATTTGACTTTACAACAGAACTAGTATCCACCAAGAATCTGAACTCATTTGGATACATATTTTCTAAAATGAATTTTTCTCTTAGGAGCTGCAAAACATCCAAAGTTAATAAGCTAACATATTCCCAAGCTTCAAAAACTGAAGAAGAAATCATCAAAAAGCACAAATAATATTAAAAAAACAAACCAGAAGCCTTCATATGCAAAACAGATTGCTGCTGTGAAGATGCTTGAGTCTGAGATACTGAATTTGAAGATGACGCCCTTGATTTTGCTTCTAGATCTGAAACACAACATTCGTTGTCTGTTGTTAATTTCGCTTCTAGACCGAATGATGGCACTGCGAGCCACTCTAGATCTGAAACACAGCATCACCGGTCAGTGGCATCGTAATCTCAGTAGTATCCAAGCCTCTATCTCGGCAATCTTCAGCAAACTTTCCAAGCACTGAACGCAACATGAAGCAGCAGGCGACTTCATCAATCAGACTTGCGGATCCCCAAAGAAGATGAATCGCGAATTGGAACTTGATACTTGATTTATTCTAATCGCCTGAAATCATCTTCCATCTCCACGCGAATTGATTTGAGAATTATGAATTGATTCTAATCGCGAATTGGAAGTATGAATTTGCTGGATTTCGTGAATTTGCTGGATTTCGTGAATTTGCTTTTTGATTTGGGGATTTCGTGAATTTGCTGGAAGTATGAATTTGGGGATTTCATGAATTTGCTGGAAGTATGAATTTGGGGATTTCGTGAATATGGTAAACTGAAAGGGGATCTACACCAACATAAGCGGGAAAACGAAAATTTGGTAAAAAGTGCAGCGGTGATCCATTTTAACAGTTGGATTAAATGTAGACCGTTGGATCGTATTCACGCGGATTGCTAACTTTATTAATTTTTTAATTTGTATACATCTATAGGAACACTATATAAAAATGTTGCATCGTGTTACACTTGTTTAGCTAGAGCAACACGTTTTTATGGCTAAGGTAAACCATAAATACAATGTTGCAGTAGGACCAAATTTTTATATCTATCGCAACATTTGAGCTGGCAACACCTTGCAAAAATGTTGCAGTAGGCCATTTATGGCGTAGTGTAAGAGAATAAACCCAAAATATATAGAATCAGAGACGAATAAAACAACAGATGTGTATATGTATCAATATCAATGTTTAAGACAATATCCCATACATCCATATATCATATAGAATACAAGGCTAAACACAATAATACATTATGCCATCCAAAACAACCAAGTCTCGATATAAGCAAAATGAATATCAATCTTTCTCATCGACTCCATCTCCATGATGTAGCCCATAAAGCACATATAAGCACATATCAAACCTGTAAAACAACCTTAGTTTGAGTCGAGGTTGTTAAATTCATAACAAACCTCAAGTCAAGAAGATACTAGTTCTAAATGTAATCATGCTCAGAACGTAACATAATGTGTGGGTGTCAGGTATAGCAATACATGATATGCTTTTACTTTCAAGAATGTCACACACTCGCTAAATACCCAACCACCTCTCCACTTTATCATATAAGTTTTAACACACAAATGACGGCTTTGAATTACGTGATACATAGCTGCAACTCTAATCTACTGGGATATCACATCCTATCTACATATATGAGTTGCAATCGTTAAACTCATTATATCATCAATATACAAGTGTAAATGAGGTAACTGTAATGACCCTGAAATTTTAACGATTTAAATAACGTAATTAATTAATTTTTTTATAAAAATATATAATAAAAATTTTGCAATGAAAATTTGATATTTGAAATACGTCTATTTAAACGTAGCAAGTGTCAAATTTTCATCAGAAAATATGACTGTTTGTTTGATTGTGAAATTTCAATTTTAAATTTAAATTAGTTAAAATTTGTTGGAAATTAAATATTTCTGAAATCTGAATATTTTTACATAATAAAAATGTAAATCATATTCTGAGTGAGACGTCGTATTCCGTTTCGCCAAATTTGGACTGCTCTAGTCCCATTTGTTTTATTTTCGGTAGTTTAGCAGCAGTTTCGACAACGAAATCGACTTTTGATAGGAAGGTCGTATCTCTCGTATCTGTGTACCATTCTGTTCGTCTCGTCATGCTGATCTTCGCAGTATATTCATTTGTTCATTTCGGTGTGTGTTACGCGGCGAAATCTACGATACTGTTAGCCATATCGGTACTCATTTTGAACCTTTTGGTTTCCCTATGCCCTTTTATCTGTCTACCGGTTGAATATAAACAACCATTTGCTTTTATAATTCCTGAATTCACATTCGTGGATTTTGTCATTCCCTAAATACTTATTATATTTGGTTGTGTCTTTTCATTCTCCTTTCTTCTTTGGGTTCTGATTCATTCATTCAGGAAAAAATTATATATCAATAATATTATATATAAAGTTTTATATATTCGCATGAACAATCTTCCTCCCCTTGCCTCACGTCTCTTTTTCTCACCGCCGCTTCACCCCACTATCTCATTGCCGTGCCAAGCTCCAACAATAATCACCACATCTTCTCCCTGCGCCTTTTCCCTTGTCGTAGCCTGCTCCCCATCTTCTTTATACACGCACCCATCCGATCCACTTCCTAAAACAAGAAAATCATCCCACAACCCTGCTCTACCATCCACTTAAGTCACCAACCGTATCATCTAGTGCCGACCATTCTCCTTGACCTGACAGCATTGCTCCTCCACAAAACCAAGCATCCGCCTCACTCCCTAGATCTACTCCACCCCAAACTCACCACTCCACCACCATCGCCCCACCCGAATCCATTTCCTCCGACCAGACAGGACCAGTCTCCCCATTTACAACCGCCATAAACCTTGAACCCACACCATCCCTCACCTTCCCGTTCTCCCACGCAACGCTATCTCCTCTGCTAGCCTGCTCCGACCACAGCTTCGCCAACTCGCTACCAATAACAGCCAAGCACCCTGACCACGTCAACCCCTTCAGCCTGTCAACCTCTCCGCTCCACCACAGTCCTCCTGCTTGGCCACCCAAGACCCGAACCCGAGCCACCACAATCCACAGCCTTCACAGCCCGTACGCCCCTTCAACTTTGCACCATCCTCCAATGCCGAAGTCAGCACCACGTCCAACCCGAATGCAGCCTCCTCTTGTTTATATATATAATATGTTAATATTTTGAAATGTTTAAAAATATATAATATATTTATGTTAATATTTTGAAATAGATTTTTAATGATTTTTAAACATATATATATATATATATATTATGTTTAAATATTTATTTGAAGAATTTTGTAAGCAATGGGTTTTAGTAAATATTGGTTTTTAATAAAAATATAATATGAAGATTTTATTTTAAATATGTGTTTTAAATTGAATATTGATTTTAAGAAAAAAAATATAATATATATATTGTTTTCATCGATCTCTAGTCCATCTTGCTTTGCTTGTTTCCATTGCTGTCCGAATCTGCATCCGAGTTGCCGTGTCCGTATCCGTATGCGTATCTGTGTCTGTTGCATCATTCTTCGCCGTTGTCTAATTTCTTTAGTGTCGAAAGGTGAGAAATCACTCACGATTAACATTCTTATGTTTAGTAAATTGATTTCACATGAAATGACGATTGTAATATGTTGTTAAATTTGAATTGTTAGTTATTTGATTGTTGAAATATGATATGTTAATATTTACATTGTTAATCTCTGTTAATTGAGATATGACACCATAACTTGTTAGTATATATATTAAATTTAAATTGTTAATGATTATATATGCTTGTAATTGATATGTTATGCTATTTTATTTTATTGTTTTCACACTGCAAGCTCCCTGTTAGTTTAGAAAATCCCTATGGGTTGAAATGATACATACCTGAACGATCTTATAGATTAGGGAAAATCGTTATGGATTGAAATGATAAACCCAAGCGATTTTATTGATTTTTGAATTTTCGGATTTCAGGTTGAAATGATATATACCCGTAAGTTTAAATTGTTGCGGATTGAAATGATAAATATCCGTATCACTTGACCATAGGATAGAAAATTATATACGAATACCGTTGTTCTATTTTTTGAAAAATGATTTCCAAAGTTTTGAAAGAAAATATATGGGTTTTAGTAAAATTTATTTTTTAAAATATAATGTAAAGATTATATTTTAATATATGTAAAATTCAGATTTTTAAATTATATGTTTCAGAAATTTTAAAAATTATAAGTTAAGTTGTGAAAAATGTAAATTTTAAGATTTTACTTATATTTTTATTATTTTTAAAATATATAAAATAAGATTTAAAATAGATTTAATAATAAAATTTAATTTAATAAAATTTAATTTAATATATAATATGTTTAAAGTATTTATTTAAAATTTATACTAATATTTTAAAAGAAATAGATTTTGTAATAACTTTAATAAAATTAAGGTTGGGAAGATGAATTGAAATTGATTTGTAATTTAATTTGTTTAAGAATTATATTAAAATAAAAATTGATTTGAAACTTATTAATTTTTGAGATTTAAAGATATGATTTTTATAACTCGATAACTGAATTTTGATTAAAGGTGATTAAATGAATATTTTCAAATTTAAATAAAATTGGAATTGAATATTTAATTTGATTTAAATTTGTAATTGGAGATTTTATTTAAATGTTATTAAAAATGATTAAGTGAATATTTTCAAATTTAAATAAAGTTAAAGTTGAATTTTTAAATATAAATGAAATTTATCGAATTGAGTTATTGTAAATTTTTGAATATTTAAACTTTAGAACCTATTGAATGGGAAGTGCTTTAAATTTGTAGTTCAAACCCGGATTTGAAATCGATATAAATTAAAAATGGTTTTAACGAGAATTTTAATTGAACCTTTAACCTTTTAATTGAAATTGTTGAGCTGAGAATGATTTAAATTGAATTTGGGAACTAAAGTTGATTTGAGTTGATTTGTGAAATTGGAAGAAACAATTCTAATTTGAAACTATTTTCGATATAAACTCTTTTAAATCTATAAACTATTTTAATATATATATTATTTTAATTTTATAAACAGTTTTAAATATATGTATTTTAATATATAAACTATTTTAATCTATAACCTATTTTTAAATATAAACTATTTTGATGTATAACTATTCCAATATATAAACTACTTTCAATATTCAAACTGTTTAAGTTGGAACTGTTATGATTTAGATTTAATGAATTTAAATGCGAATACTTTGGTATGATGGTTTAAAATATTTTGTGGTTATGATTTTGGAAGTGAATAAGATTTTGAAAGTGAATACGATTTCAAAAGTGACTATGATTTCGAAAGTGATATGGTTTTGAAATGAATGTGATACTTTGATAGGAAATATGAGCTGTTTGAAATGAAAATGACCACGGTGTGAAATAAGCATTTGGTTGTTAAAGAGACCGGGATCAGATATTGTCATACTCTTTGCCAATATCGAAAACTAATTTAACAACTGTGCACATAGTGGAGATTCCAGAACGAAGTAGGATGGTTTGGCGAACGTTTTTATGAGGTATGAATGCAGCCCTGACTCCCTCGAGTCAGCTTGATGTGGCCAAAACAGGAGCTATATCGGGCTAAGTGGGGTCGCTCCCCCTATCGGGCACATTTCTTCGATACCATTCTATTACTTTATGATTTTATTGGGTGCACCTTTGATGTTGGGAGTGTGTCTCAAGGTGGGCGGTAGTAGCTGCTATGCATTACCACCGGTCCGGGACAGCAAAACAGTAGTATCCTACCTTGGGCATTGCCTCACGTGCCTTGTCACATGCCTTATCGTGCCCACTACGAGTTTGGTTTGTACCGTACCTATTGAGTGCTCACCGAGTATCCCACCGGTTTGGTGGAGCTTACCGTATCTGTATAGACTACGGGAATATATAAAAATGTGTTAAGGGGGATATGGGTAATGCCTTAACACTATTTTAATATTTTACTTTACTGTAGGCATTATCTATGTACGTATTGTATTATGTATGTAGATAGTCTAACGGATCCTTAAAGGGTGGAATCCCAAACATCCTTTAAGTTATTTGGTATTTCACTTGGCATTTTACTTGAGTTGATTTACTGGTATAAGAATGTTAATCCTGACTCGAGTGTTTTGTGTTTTGCTTTATGCTCGGGTCAAACTGAGTGTCACAGCATTTGAGACTCGCCTTTGAAGCTTGAAGCTTTGCTTGAAGATCTGTCTTTTATCTGTTTATCTTTCCAGTTTGACTTGTCATTTTCTTATGTATTTGAGACTACCTTGTATTTGAGATTTTCGTTGTATCTTGTTTTAGACTCTGATGTTGTAATGGCTTCATGAACTACTATTTATCTATTCTGCTGCTTATTATTATATTACTCTGTGTCTGTGATTGATTTATTTACTATATATGCTAAGTATTTCCAAATATAAATTAACAATCTATGGTTTTGGCAATTCAAATCTGACATGTGTGGATGACTGTTTTGTGTTTTGCTTTATGCTCGGGTCAGACTGAGTGTCACAGCATTTGAGACTCGCCTTTGAAGCTTGAAGCTTTGCTTGAAGATCTGTCTTTTATCTGTTCATCTTTCCAGTTTGACTTGTCATTTTCTTATGTATTTGAGACTACCTTGTATTTGAGATTTTCGTTGTATCTTGTTTTAGACTCTGATGTTGTAGTGGCTTCATGAACTACTATTTATCTATTCTGCTGCTTATTATTATATTACTCTGTGTCTGTGATTGATTTATTTACTATATATGCTAAGTATTTCCAAATATAAATTAACAATATGTGGTTTTGGCAATTCAAGTCTGACATGTGTGGATGACTGTTGATTTGAATGGTTTGAAATGCCAGGTTGTTACAGTAACTTTTTCTAAGTTGCCTTATTCATTTTATTAATACGAAGCTAACACCAAGGCCCTTTAGTCTATTTCACCACATCCCCTCGACCAATTTTTACTAAACTCTGGCTCGAACCGATATCATGGTCCTTTTCATCCATATACACCACGATCAGATGTTGTGGGTGCCCCCGCATGATCTATTTGTTGCACTATCTTTTCTCGTTCTCGTTGGCACTCACCTCACTGTGTTGTAATCATCATCCCGTCCACTCACATATCCATCAATGTGATTACTATTCTCTTCCTCGTTTTCCATTTGCATTGCGCTATCACCATGGTTATGTCCGTGCAACAGATCGCTTGGACAATAAGTGAAATGGGACTAGTTCGTCATGATTCAGGTTGCGACCTTGAATCTATCTGCTAGGATGGATTCTAGTGTATAATAGCACACCTTGTACCAATCACATTATTAAAGGATCTATTCACATCGGCTTCACTGCAACATTACCCCATAAATGTCATTTATATCCTATTATCTTTACGGAGAGTTAATACTTATCTCACATAGCATATCACATGTGCATCATGATCACATCATTTATCAAATAAGACATTATGGAATAATAAATATTAGATTCCAAATCATCATATTACATAAATGACACAGTGAGGCAACGAAACATATACAAGCACATTCAGCAAATAACATGCATCCTAAGCATTTCAACATCTATATAACATCGTGTTATGTCATTATAACCCATGGGTATACTTCACTTCATGCATTTACAAATATTTGGCCTTCCTAACGCCATCCATTCCATTCTTGAAATGGCATTATATATCATATATACATACATATATAAACATACATACATATATATGTATATGCATGTATATGTCATGGTTGTGTATGCCTCACACCATCTCATAACATCAATTCATTAATAATTAGTTATAACATGGAAATTCAATAAACACTGCATCACATAGCAACATATGGGATATTAGTATATAATTTGGCATTATTTTTCAAACTAGGCCATATTTGGTTAACTAAGTTATCTAAATATGTCATATATAGCAATAAAAGGCCAACTTTCTTATTGTTCAAATCACGACATGAAAACAACTCATGCTCTATACATAAAATATCCACATTTCCTTCGGGTATCCTTTCATGGTTATATCACTTAGTAGTGGAGTTTTAACCTTTAAAACATGCATTTAACTATAGGATCACCCTATATTCGGTTCATCCATCCAAACTTGGAATAACTTGCATAATAATACCCTTAACACCCTATAACAACATGACGGGGATGTATGTCTTGATGGGTCAAGGTAGCCAAACATTCACTTATTAACTCCTATATAAACATGATAATATCACTCATAGTAAAGCAATGTAAATTCAGCTCATTTAATGTCATCTTACCATCACAGTGCATCAAATCCATTTTTATAAACATTATATAGCTCATATCCACTCAAGTGCATATCTACTATTAAATTTCTTTTGAAATATATTCATAATTTATTTGCAAATAAGCTTCAAGTTAAACTCCCTGAAATTCTTTCAGAAAATTATTGCAGCTCTTTCTTTTTAGGTATTAAAACAAGTTTATATATATGTCTACATAAAAACTATTTTGAAAACCAACTAAGATTTTAAATATTTGACCCGTTAAAGAAAGGGATTTTCCACTTAAAATATAGGGTACTTTTGGCACAGGTCCTTATTAAGGTTCAAAATACACGAAAAGTCCTTCACTAAATTTCAGTGTAAATTAGGTCTTTGTTTTTTATTCACGATTATTGCAGAGCATGATGCAACTTTTCATAAAAGTTGCTGACATTTCCGTAACTTTTCTGTACACTGTGAACACAGTGTATGAAAGTTGTTGAAATATCAGCACTTATTTATAAAAGTTGCTGACATTTCAGCAACATTTATGTACACCGTGAACACAGTGTATGAAAGTTGCTGAAATATCAGCACTTATTTATAAAAGTTGCTGACATTTCAGCAATAATTTTTTCTTAGTTTCTAGAAAATAGGGACCAGATTTACAATGAAACTTTGACAGGGAAAGTTGCTGAAATATCAGCACTTATTTATAAAAGTTGCTGACATTTCAGCAATAATTTTTCTTTGTTTCTAGAAAATAGGGACCGGATTTACAATGAAACTTTGACAGGGACCCGCTTTACAATATGAAAGTATGATAGGGATGCCTCCCTAATTTCCACTAAAATATATTTATAAAGCATTTTCCAAAGGATTATATGTTGAATTATTTCAAATAATATTTGCACTTCCCTTTATCTTTAAAATGAATACAAAATTCTTCTTTGTAAATATATTCATTGTTTCAATATTCAATTCAACTATTATGTACACAAATTAACCCTACTTACCCATAGCAATACACATTATACGTATATATACATAAAATGGATATGTTTTCACATCTAATATTTCAGTTGGTGTTTTCAAAATTCAAACACTACAATTCTATTTCAGATCTTCTCATATGATAGAAAATCATAAAATCATCCGGTGGTGTATGTATATATCAAATAGAAATGAAGATCATCTCACCTCAATACAAATTTTCAAAGCCCTAACTTCAACCAAGCCTATCCACGACATTGTCATCCTGCTTACATCCTTTTCCATGCTACCATCGATCTGCCCTAGTCGCACGTCGCGACCCCAAATGCACTTCTAATCTTACATCGATGCCACCCTTCACCTTAGCCGCTCACGCTGTCGGTTCCTATTGCGTGCATGGCCATGCCTCTAATCATGTCATGCACTTTCAGCCTCGCATCAACATCTCTGGTCACATGCCTCAACCCACAACCACTAGTGCATATCATTTTTTTTGTTTTGATTTATAGGTATAGTTTTAGGAGAATAAGGGGTCAGGGCTAGGAGAAGGAGTACAATAAGATGAGAAAGCAGATAAGGGATGGCTAGCTTAAGCAAAAAGGAATTGGTTAACAGGCTTTGAATGGCTTTATGCCAATTTACAAAAGTGAATTTTCCTTTTCAATTCACAAAGAAATTAACATGTTTTTAACCAATTCAGGTTATTTAACACTTGAAAAATTATTCAAGCTATCATAAAAAATTTCCCAATTTTATCCCTACCAGAAATAATTTTTTGATAGTCAAAATAACACTTTTAAGCTTAAAATAATTATTTATTTTTTCGGATAATTTCAATTATTTCACAAATATAGATTTAAAATGACTTTTGGATTTACAAAATATAATTCAAATGTCAAATTTGAAATTTTGAATTGATATTTTCTACATATATTCAACATAAATAAAAAAATTAATTTTATCATTTTCGATTAATATAAATTTCAAAAATAACCTTTTAATATCATAAAATAATTTCTATCTCAAATCACTCACCAAAATCTCAATTTAAATTCAAAAATACAGTTTATTGCATTTATTTTATTCAGCTTCTTACTGGGATGTTAGAGACTCCCGTTCTTAATGAAATTGCATCCTCATAATTTACTAGAGAGTACTGTAATTGATATAACCAATAACATTAACAATGAAATGTAATACATACATTCTTAGTTTGTATAAATCTATTTGCAATCCTAAACTCAAACGCGCATTAAATCATTCCATTCAAATGCAACCATGCATCAACTAACCCAACTTATTTCAACATATAGTATTTCATTAAAAATATATCCATTCATGTTAATTAATATAACGTAAGTACATATGTACTTACACAAGTAAACAATCAATTTTATTCAAATGCATAGCACGACATCATATATATGTATAGCTTACAATTGTTCTTTCAATAAACTTCTTTCAGTTCAAAAAGTATAAAATTTCAAAAAAAATTATAAATGTCGAAATTTCTAAAAGATTTCAGAAGAGACTCCTTTGTACTAAGAGGCTTTCGAACAGTTACAATATGAATATATAAGTATACACGATCAAAACTAATCAGATTTATAATATATAACACAATACACACACACATACACATACACACACACACACACATATATATATATATGGGATCTCTCTTTTAAGAGGAACTCTTCTAATGGATAAAGGATAGGGTAATTCTTCCAATTTTTTCTTCGTGATGTTCAAACGGGTGAAGGCTGTGAGAATTCTTCAAAGCTTTGGTTCCTGAAGATGTACTACACCAATGACGACGTACTACATTGCAACGAATGGGATTTTTGACCCTCGAAAATCGACATCAATACGTCCACTGTATAAAATGTCGAGCGGTCGAGTGTCGGAAATACCAGTACATTAGGGGAGAAGAAGAAAATGGTAGAAGAAAAGAAAAACACAACAACACAGAATCTCCCATCGCAGCGAAACAAAATATAATATATAATAACAGAATTTAAATACAAGAAATCTGTAACTGTTATATACTTACAACCATCAGAGTACAATAGGCAATAATCAATCTGGACAGTATAATAACTTGTCCTTACACAGCGAAATAATAATCAAGTACGGAAGTACGCCTTGCTATCCAGCTCGTTCCCTGAACTCCATAATCCCATCCTGAATCTGTAATGCTTGGTTTAACCCGAGCATTATAATAAAATAACATAGTCTGGAAAACCAGCGTGAGAATACACACTCAATTTGAATTATTAACTTTTCAAAAATCCTTCGAAAAACAAAGGTGTCTCGTAAGACCACGTCACAAATAAACACGACGGGTTTTTCCCTTACGATAACCAAAACACTTTATAGAAAATCCAGTGATATTATAATAGTGTCTAAATACAAATACTTATTCAAATAGCTGAAATTGTTACATTAATTAAATTCCAGCGTACTAGACTCTACAAACAAAACTGTAGGCTTGTATTGGAGAATGGATTCCAACGAATGACTGGGCCACTGGGTTACCGCTCATCACATTACACCTCTAGAACCATGTACCGAGGACCATGCTGGGATCCCCTGCTACACAAGACCGGCTTACCCCTAACCTGGATATACCGAATATGTTATCACCCCGGGTGTTCCCACCCTTACTGTAACAACCCGCAAATTCGTAGCAATTAATTATCGACACTAGGTGATTAAATCGTTCGCCAATTCTTATTGGAATTTTATCGAGTTGAAATTCTTTTGAAAAATGGTTGAGAAATTGTTGGTGGGCTTTAAACTTTAGGCCCATACCTTTTTCTTTTGATACCGTGATAAGGGTATTACCCGTTCCCCCTTTTTAATTTCCTTCCACTCTCATTCGAACCCTAAAAGCATACGAGAGAAAATAAAAATGGTGGCAGCCTCTTTTCTCGTTCGTCCCTCCGCCCCATTATACTCGCATCGCAAAGAAAAATGGTGGCTCGTTTCGTTCGCCTCCGTGGTACAAGGACGTCGACTCCGCCGAGCTGCTCGTGGCTGCCTCATCGAAAATTGTGAGTAATTTCTCACATCTAATTCTCCCTTATTAGTGGGTTATGTTGTTCGACTTTGCTTTGATGTTTGTTCTCGTGATAATCACTATTACGAGTTTGAATTCGAAGTATGGGAATGTATTTAGGCTTCGGCCTCCGCTTGCTATTCGAACGTAGTTTGGAGTTTTCGTTGTTGAGACTGACTTTGATCGAGTTGGGGCCATTTGAAGTTAATTTATATATTGGACTTCGTTCCATTTTTCCTGTTCGACCCTGACCATTCTTAGTGTATCTCTGTAGACATTGGCTTTGATTTTGAAAATGCGATATTATTTGGTCAAAACAGAATTTGATTTCTTTTCGTGACGACCACGGCTTCGACTTTGACTTGGTCCTTGTACTGGTTTTCTTGGCTAAAATATTTTGTGATGACCTGCACTTATTCGATTTTTTTTGGCCCGATCGACATTGTCGAACTCAGCTCTCCTCTGCTGTTGGCCACTGACCTCTCGTCTGTTTTTGTATTCATCCCCGATCATTTTTGATCTGCAGCTTTGTTCCATATACGTATGTTCATACATTGGTTGGGACTTGCAGTTTGTGTCGACTCTGATTTTGTTTACTGGACTAGTTTTAGTTCGCATATATTTGTGAATAGTTCCTGCTTGGATTTGAACTGTTTCATGTTGGCTTGGGTTTGGGTTTGCATTTTACTTGAGTCTAACTTGGAGCATTTTGTTGCTAGTCTTGTGTTTTACACGGTTCACTCTAATGTATATGCATTTGCCACTGTTTGTTCACTTTGATTCTGTTGTGTCTTGTTCATCTGGTTAAATTGAGTCAGGCTCCATTTATGTCTAGTGGTCTGCACCCTGGAGATTCATTTGAGTTGCATTATTGGTCTGTACCATTCTGACCTGTTACATTGAGTTGGTCTGGCCTGAACTCGATTTTAGGGTAATTGTTGTTGTGCACTGATTTGAGCTTCTTATCTGATTTGCTTCTGAGTTCATTTGCATGATGTTGAGCATTAGATTTCATTGTGTATATCTGCACTTGATACTGTCGAACTTAATGTGGTAATTGGGTTAGTGTTCTGGTTCATGTAATTTCTTACAGTCACTGCCTTGTAATTTCAGAGCCTTATCGTCACTGTCGTTTCTGTCATATTGATATTGCGTGGCATTCATTGCCCCTGTCCACTGTTTCATTATGGTGCCCCTGTAGTTGTCGGCGTCTCCGTACATTGCCTGAGTCACTTGTATTTGCTGTTGCTTGTTGTTCGATCTATTTGACTTCGCCTTTGTTTATGATGTTTGCACTTCACTGTGTCACTGTCCATACTCGTTTGTGACAGCCTTGAATCTGCATCCATGTTCTTCATCGATGTTGTGGTGGTGAGCTTTTGTAGTTGCTTGTGATCTGGTTTTAGTGGTCATCAGTTGCATGCATTCCTCTGCATTCATTATTGCCCACCCTGGTTTCTCTGCCTCGACTTGTTTGTCATGTGATTGCCACGGTCACTTGATCTTGCTGTGACATTGCGACTTGGTTCACTTTGTCACTGCATATCTATTTATGCTCGACCCATTTCTATGTTAGTTGTACTTGGGTATACACTGCATATCCATGTGTCATTTTCACTTGCATCTGTTCATCCCTGAGCACTTGCTGACCTGCTGCATTTTCGTAGCAGTTTTACCCTCGTCCCTTGTGGTGACTTTATATTCTGTTGTGGCGAGGCAGTGCACGCGTGCGTGCACTGCAGCCACACCGAATTGACAGATTTTAATCGATATCTCTTTTATTCTTAATTCATCGACCTGCTGTGTAATTCGTAAGCTGAATTGGCGAGGCAGTACATGTTAGCTTGTACTGCAGCCAATTAGCATTGATATTTTTAAATTGACATTTCAATTGTTTAAACTGCTTTGGATTTCTGTTTCGTGGATTAACACTGTTTAGTGTTACATCTGCCGTTATCCAATTCTCGTATCGAGAGTTGGATATACGAGATTTCTGTGACTGTCATCTATATTGAGATTGATTATCACTGCCTATATGCACTAATAAACTGGTTTGAATTAGACTGATCCGAGTATTATTTTCTTTTGAATGTAATACTCGGGTCAGACCGAGTATTTACAGGTTGTAGATTTTTTAGCTTTGGGTTGCTGCTAGAGCTATGAAGACTTTTTATATCAGTTGAAGTGGTCTTCGTCTTTTTGAAGTAGTCAGTGTGTCTGTTTTAAGATGATAATGTATTCATGTATATTAGTCGATAATGTACTTGTATATATAACTTCTTGAGTCGACAATTGTAGTTGTATCATTTGTATTGTGTCAAATGTATTGTAACTGATATCAGTTATTGTATATATGAGACTTTTCGTTCCATCTTTATTCCGCATTTATGTTATCTGTGTTATTTTTATATCTGTTGTCCTAAACTATTATAGCCACTGTGTAGTAGCTTTGAGTTTGTATCGGTATGTCGGGTTTCCTCTAAAAATGAAATGCAATGTTTTAATTATCCGACATATCGGTGCTCGCACAAGGCAATTACTTAGATGGTCGCTCCTCAACAGCCTTATTCTCCGTGCTAGTTGACAGCACTACACCGTAGTGTTCTTGACTAGCCTGGGTATAGAGGTGGGCCGTTACAGCTTGGTATCAGAGCCTGGGGTTTAGGACAATTATAAAACATAACTTAGATGGAGCATGTGTTACAACTATTTGTCGATGTTTTATCTCTCATCTTTACATATGATTATTTTTGACTGTTAGGTATGAATTCCTAACGCTTATTTTTGTGTTTTCCTAATCTGGATTTCCCTTCGACTTCGGTCACTCTGTTTTTGGGAAATTGCTAATTTCTTGATTTTCAAGACTCTGATTTTGTTTGCCGTTGGTTTCTTTGATAATGATGATTGATTCATTTTGTACTCGACTGCGGCTATTAATTGTTGACTTCGACATTGACTTGATTCTTACTTTTGTTGAAGTCATTTATGCATTTCTTCTCGATTTGCTTTGTTTTTCCAATTGATGATCGATTCTTCTTTTCTAATTAGTTGTTATCACCTTTGTCTATTTTGATAACTTCTATTTTTGGAATTTTTGGTATTCCTACTTTGATGAATTTGGAATCGAATTCTTTGGATTCTATTCACATCTTCGTATGTGAATTCTTGTGATTGATTGTTTCTACAATCATTTTTGTGATTTGTCACTTTGAAAATATAAAGGTTTTCTATACTAGTAGTAAATATTAAAATCCTTTTTCCAAACGATTTCAAAACTATTTTACTACAAAGCTCTTTTTTCTAAACCGTTTTCCAATCTATTAGTATATACAAGCCTTTATTTCACTCGTATGAGAAATTGAATTAAACGGCTTAGTAAAACAAGTGGTATGAAACGCTTGCGTTTACTTCGTCGGTTAACTCCTGGACTTGTTCGATTGAACTTTTTGTGACAATTTTCTAGTGTAATTGACACTTCTCGTTGATCATGACGATCATTTTAAGGTTAGTCTAGACCGCAGTAGTGTGATTCCGACTCACACATATCTTTTTGTTTCCAAGGTTAGACTAGACCGCAGTAGTGTGATTCCGACTCACACATACCTTTTTGTTTGCAAGGTTAGACTAGACACCACTTGTGTGATTCCATTCACACATACCTTTTTGCTTTTTGGTTAGTCTGGACCTTAACTTGTGTGATTCCACTCACACATATCTTTTTGTTTGCGAGGTTAGACTAGACACCACTTGTGTGATTCCATTCACACATACCTTTTTGCTTTTTGGTTAGTCTGGACCTTAATTTGTGTGATTCCACTCACTCATGTCTTTTTCTCTGCGAGGTTAGCCTAGACCTCAATCTGTGTGATTCCGACTCACACGCGTGGGATAGCGACCCACGGTCTTCGGACCATTCCTGTGTGAAACTTTAATGGATGGCTTCCATGAGATAGCGTCTCATCTTGTGATACCGGTATTTTGGAGTTTTCATGCTCCCATTTTGTGATAGGCATTTCCATTTTCCTTTTTTATGGTTTAGACTAGCAAATGTGCGATGTCTCTTTCTCTGCGAGGTTAGCCTAGACCTCAATCTGTGTGATTCCGACTCACACGCGTGGGATAGCGACCCACGGTCTTCGGACCATTCCTGTGTGAAACTTTAATGGTTAGCCACCATGAGATAGCGTCTCGTCTTGTGAAACCGGTGTTTTGGAGTTTTCATACTCCCGTTTTCTGATAGGCTTTTCCCCCCTTTTTATGATTTCTGGATTTCTTGTGATGATTTCTAGAATTTGTGCTTCACCAATTTTCGTGATTTCTATTGACAAGTTTTGTCAATTTTTGTGTATTGGTGAATTCATGTGTTATTGACTTGTTATGAATACAAGTTTAGGGTATGATATCCCTTTCTATCTTTGAGAAGATTCTTGTGACATCTTTGATGAATGAAAATTCATTTGGTATTATATTTTGATGCCAGTTATTTTAATGAGACTTTGACGTGTTAACTATGGTAACCGTCAATTTTGAAATGGATTTACAAGCGGTTCTCCCGCAACCCTGATATTGCTAATTTAATCACGTGTTTTCAAAATTCTTTATTTTTAAAAGTTGTTTCAAAAATATAAATAAAAATTGTTTTCAAAATTTTTACAGCTTACATTTTCAAAAGAACGAGGAAGCGAATTAAACATTTCAGAAAAATCGAGGACTATGACCCCTTTCTTTTACTGATTCGCTTAATTCCGGACTTGTCCGTTTGAGAATGTGAAATGTTAATTTTTAAAACACACAATTCTGCACTTTCAAGAAAACGATAAAGAGATTTAAACGATTTAGCAAAAGTAAGGAGTATGGAACCATACTTTTACTACTTCGGTTAATTCCGGACTCGTTAATTGAATATTTATGACTTCTGATTATCGTTTTTGATAATTAGATGTTTGTGTTTCTGATTATCGTTTTTGATAATCAGATATTTGTGAAATTTGATTATCCTTTGTGATAATTAAATTTTTTCCAATTTAATTATCGTCTGAGATAATTAAATATTTTTCGATTTGATAATCGAATCTTTGTGTTTCTGATTATCGTTTTTGATAATCAGATATTTGTGAAATTTGATTATCGTTTGAGATAATTAAATATTTTTCGATTTGATAATCGAATATTTGTGATTTCTGATTATCAATTTTGATAATCAGATATTTGTGAAATTTGATTATCGTTTGAGATAATTAAATGTTTTTCGATTTGATAATCGAATCTTTGTGATTTCTGATTATCGTTTTTGATAATCAGATATTTGTGAAATTTGATTATCCTTTGTGATAATTAAATATTTTCCAATTTAATTATCGTCTGAGATAATTAAATATTTTTCGATTTGATAATCGAATCTTTGTGTTTCTGATTATCGTTTTTGATAATCAGATATTTGTGAAATTTGATTATCGTTTGAGATAATTAAATATTTTTCGATTTGATAATCGAATATTTGTGATTTCTGATTATCGTTTTTGATAATCAGATATTTGTGAAATTTGATTATCGTTTGAGATAATTAAATGTTTTTCGATTTGATAATCGAATCTTTGTGATTTCTGATTATCGTTTTTGATAATCAGATATTTGTGAAATTTGATTATCGTTTGAGATAATTAAATGTTTTTTTGATTTGATAATCGAATCTTTGTGTTTCTGATTATCGTTTTTGATAACCAGATATTTGTGAAATTTGATTATCGTTTGAGATAATTAAATGTTTTTCGATTTGATAATCGAATCTTTGTGATTTCTGATTATCGTTTTTGATAATCAGATATTTGTGAAATTTGATTATCCTTTGTGATAATTAAATATTTTCCAATTTAATTATCGTCTGAGATAATTAAATATTTTTCGATTTGATAATCGAATCTTTGTGTTTCTGATTATCGTTTTTGATAATCAGATATTTGTGAAATTTGATTATCGTTTGAGATAATTAAATATTTTTCGATTTGATAATCGAATATTTGTGATTTCTGATTATCGTTTTTGATAATCAGATATTTGTGAAATTTGATTATCGTTTGAGATAATTAAATGTTTTTCGATTTGATAATCGAATCTTTGTGATTTCTGATTATCGTTTTTGATAATCAGATATTTGTGAAATTTGATTATCGTTTGAGATAATTAAATGTTTTTTTGATTTGATAATCGAATCTTTGTGTTTCTGATTATCGTTTTTGATAATCAGATATTTGTGAAATTTGATTATCGTTTGAGATAATTAAATATTTTTCGATTTGATAATCGAATCTTTGTGATTTCTGATTATCGTTTTTGATAATCAGATATTTGTGAAAATTCGATTATCGTTTTGGATGATTGAATATTTGCGATTTTGAGATTCGAGCTTCGTCTTTTTCTCTGACGATTCAGGTGAGTAATTTGATTTACTCACATTCGATTCGTGCAGTGTGTGAATTCTGCCCTGTCTTCCCTTTTCTTTTAAATGCCGGAACTCGATTGATTCTTGCTTTTGATAGTCGTCTGATTTTGATTCCTTGATCCCCACGATGTTGATTCTTTTGATTTGAATCAGTCGAACCTTTTGATTCTATATCCGATACTTCCATAATTCTGATACTTCCATGTTGACCTTTGCTTTGCTTATGCATTCGACATTGCCTTGTTCTTATGGTTGTTACCTTTTGTCCATTTATTCCTTATGATTGCGAGGACGCAATTTCTTTAAGGAGGGGAGTCTGTAACAACCCGCAAATTCGTAGCAATTAATTATCGACACTAGGTGATTAAATCGTTCGCCAATTCTTATTGGAATTTTATCGAGTTGAAATTCTTTTGAAAAATGGTTGAGAAATTGTTGGTGGGCTTTAAACTTTAGGCCCATACCTTTTTCTTTTGATACCGTGATAAGGGTATTACCCGTTCCCCCTTTTTAATTTCCTTCCACTCTCATTCGAACCCTAAAAGCATACGAGAGAAAATAAAAATGGTGGCAGCCTCTTTTCTCGTTCGTCCCTCCGCCCCATTATACTCGCATCGCAAAGAAAAATGGTGGCTCGTTTCGTTCGCCTCCGTGGTACAAGGACGTCGACTCCGCCGAGCTGCTCGTGGCTGCCTCATCGAAAATTGTGAGTAATTTCTCACATCTAATTCTCCCTTATTAGTGGGTTATGTTGTTCGACTTTGCTTTGATGTTTGTTCTCGTGATAATCACTATTACGAGTTTGAATTCGAAGTATGGGAATGTATTTAGGCTTCGGCCTCCGCTTGCTATTCGAACGTAGTTTGGAGTTTTCGTTGTTGAGACTGACTTTGATCGAGTTGGGGCCATTTGAAGTTAATTTATATATTGGACTTCGTTCCATTTTTCCTGTTCGACCCTGACCATTCTTAGTGTATCTCTGTAGACATTGGCTTTGATTTTGAAAATGCGATATTATTTGGTCAAAACAGAATTTGATTTCTTTTCGTGACGACCACGGCTTCGACTTTGACTTGGTCCTTGTACTGGTTTTCTTGGCTAAAATATTTTGTGATGACCTGCACTTATTCGATTTTTTTTGGCCCGATCGACATTGTCGAACTCAGCTCTCCTCTGCTGTTGGCCACTGACCTCTCGTCTGTTTTTGTATTCATCCCCGATCATTTTTGATCTGCAGCTTTGTTCCATATACGTATGTTCATACATTGGTTGGGACTTGCAGTTTGTGTCGACTCTGATTTTGTTTACTGGACTAGTTTTAGTTCGCATATATTTGTGAATAGTTCCTGCTTGGATTTGAACTGTTTCATGTTGGCTTGGGTTTGGGTTTGCATTTTACTTGAGTCTAACTTGGAGCATTTTGTTGCTAGTCTTGTGTTTTACACGGTTCACTCTAATGTATATGCATTTGCCACTGTTTGTTCACTTTGATTCTGTTGTGTCTTGTTCATCTGGTTAAATTGAGTCAGGCTCCATTTATGTCTAGTGGTCTGCACCCTGGAGATTCATTTGAGTTGCATTATTGGTCTGTACCATTCTGACCTGTTACATTGAGTTGGTCTGGCCTGAACTCGATTTTAGGGTAATTGTTGTTGTGCACTGATTTGAGCTTCTTATCTGATTTGCTTCTGAGTTCATTTGCATGATGTTGAGCATTAGATTTCATTGTGTATATCTGCACTTGATACTGTCGAACTTAATGTGGTAATTGGGTTAGTGTTCTGGTTCATGTAATTTCTTACAGTCACTGCCTTGTAATTTCAGAGCCTTATCGTCACTGTCGTTTCTGTCATATTGATATTGCGTGGCATTCATTGCCCCTGTCCACTGTTTCATTATGGTGCCCCTGTAGTTGTCGGCGTCTCCGTACATTGCCTGAGTCACTTGTATTTGCTGTTGCTTGTTGTTCGATCTATTTGACTTCGCCTTTGTTTATGATGTTTGCAATTCACTGTGTCACTGTCCATACTCGTTTGTGACAGCCTTGAATCTGCATCCATGTTCTTCATCGATGTTGTGGTGGTGAGCTTTTGTAGTTGCTTGTGATCTGGTTTTAGTGGTCATCAGTTGCATGCATTCCTCTGCATTCATTATTGCCCACCCTGGTTTCTCTGCCTCGACTTGTTTGTCATGTGATTGCCACGGTCACTTGATCTTGCTGTGACATTGCGACTTGGTTCACTTTGTCACTGCATATCTATTTATGCTCGACCCATTTCTATGTTAGTTGTACTTGGGTATACACTGCATATCCATGTGTCATTTTCACTTGCATCTGTTCATCCCTGAGCACTTGCTGACCTGCTGCATTTTCGTAGCAGTTTTACCCTCGTCCCTTGTGGTGACTTTATATTCTGTTGTGGCGAGGCAGTGCACGCGTGCGTGCACTGCAGCCACACCGAATTGACAGATTTTAATCGATATCTCTTTTATTCTTAATTCATCGACCTGCTGTGTAATTCGTAAGCTGTATTGGCGAGGCAGTACATGTTAGCTTGTACTGCAGCCAATTAGCATTGATATTTTTAAATTGACATTTCAATTGTTTAAACTGCTTTGGATTTCTGTTTCGTGGATTAACACTGTTTAGTGTTACATCTGCCGTTATCCAATTCTCGTATCGAGAGTTGGATATACGAGATTTCTGTGACTGTCATCTATATTGAGATTGATTATCACTGCCTATATGCACTAATAAACTGGTTTGAATTAGACTGATCCGAGTATTATTTTCTTTTGAATGTAATACTCGGGTCAGACCGAGTATTTACAGGTTGTAGATTTTTTAGCTTTGGGTTGCTGCTAGAGCTATGAAGACTTTTTATATCAGTTGAAGTGGTCTTCGTCTTTTTGAAGTAGTCAGTGTGTCTGTTTTAAGATGATAATGTATTCATGTATATTAGTCGATAATGTACTTGTATATATAACTTCTTGAGTCGACAATTGTAGTTGTATCATTTGTATTGTGTCAAATGTATTGTAACTGATATCAGTTATTGTATATATGAGACTTTTCGTTCCATCTTTATTCCGCATTTATGTTATCTGTGTTATTTTTATATCTATTGTCCTAAACTATTATAGCCACTGTGTAGTAGCTTTGAGTTTGTATCGGTATGTCGGGTTTCCTCTAAAAATGAAATGCAATGTTTTAATTATCCGACATATCGGTGCTCGCACAAGGCAATTACTTAGATGGTCGCTCCTCAACAGCCTTATTCTCCGTGCTAGTTGACAGCACTACACCGTAGTGTTCTTGACTAGCCTGGGTATAGAGGTGGGGCGTTACACTTACCATCAAGCGCTTCTTCTTTCATGTGTACCCATATATAAGATAAATAGGGTTTCC
Organism: Allium fistulosum; assembly: GCA_030737815.1. Lineage (NCBI taxonomy): Eukaryota > Viridiplantae > Streptophyta > Magnoliopsida > Asparagales > Amaryllidaceae > Allium > Allium fistulosum. Next base: position 1,060,659,704 of record CM060903.1, read on the forward strand.
GAGGACATCTAGAAAAATGATAACATACGCTATTAGGTACGACCCACTTAGCCTTGCTGCATCTCCCATGTTTTAGTCATTCCCGGTTGATGAGGCTCAAGGCTAAGCGTTACCTTTCAAGGAACGATTTCTCTTAGAATGCTCATCGTCCTCCAATGACGATGTTCTGATAGCATTCGTCCATACAAGTTGCCCTGGGTCTGGACAAACCGAATCACCGTCTTCATCATCTTCACGGTATTCATTCATGACGTTTCAACCGGATCGAAGTGGTTTTCGGATAATTAAATATGATCCCGGTCTCTTCGAAACGATTAACGAAATTGGTCAAAATTGATAGTTGGTTATTTAACTATCAATACACATCCATAAACCATCATCAGGCCTTATTATACATTCTCCAAAAATTATTCCAAAATATCTTTATAAGATATTACTTCCCATACTTCAACATTTAAAAACAGTTTTCAAATCCTTTTATTTTTCAACAAGATATTCTACCCCTTTCCAAGACTTAGATTATTTTTCCACTTCATTTTATATTCAACACTTGGGGAGTACTCTATTTATTTCCTATTCTTTTCTCAAAATAATTTACAAATTCTATTTGTAAATTTCTTGACTAGTTTATAACGAACCTATAAATTCCGGAATTTCTTTGATTAATTCCCCTTTAATATTTCCAAAGCCAATTATATTCGTTTATAATTTCAATTTTCCTTTGTACCACTTTATTAACTCCATTTCACTCTTCGAAGTTCACTTTTATCAACTACATCGAAAATTTCCTTACTTTTCCTCCAAATTCCATTTTAAGAATTTTCTTATAATCACATCTACTGAATAATCCCACTTTTAGACTTCCGAGAAGTTTTATAAATAAGTTTTAAAACATTTCAAACTCTATATATACATATGTAAATAAAAATAAGTATTTAAAGAAATTAATAATAATTTGTTTTTAAGACATATTCAAATAATTATTTGAAATATTAAAAACACTTTCTTATAACATCACTTTTCAAAGCAGGTTTAAACATTTAGGATTTTATTAAAATTGATATTAAGCATTATTATTATTATTTAAAAAAATTCACTTCCAAAGTATTTCGATACTAACTAACTTTGAATTCTTATATAGTTTAATAAATAAGAATTTCCCTTTTAAAATAAAAATTTAACTTATCTTTAAAATAAAATTTAAATCTCAATAACCAAATTTTAATTTATAAATCTTCTTGATTTCCATCACATTACTTCCACTCCGATCTCCTTAACCATTTAACTTTAAAAATAGTATCTACTATTTTTCTCACCCTATTTTCATATTCCAATATAAATTCTTCTCGTAAATTTATAGTACCAATTTATTATCCGATATCACTTTCCTTCATTTATAAACTTCGTTTATAAATTTTCAATAACTCCTTTGAGTTTCACTAAAATAATCTCATTTATAAAATTCTACTTTTATAAATTCAATTTTCTTATAAATTCGATTTGCTAATCTATTTTTAATATCGATTTCACTTCTTTCTATATTTCCCGAATATCATTTTTAAATTCCAATCTCAAAAATCCCTTATATAATTTTATTTTTAAATCTCTATTTAAAATATTTTTCCCGCATTATTTTGTATGATCAAAAATCTATTTTTGCTTATTCAAATCAGTCTCTTTTAAATACCAAAATTTCGATGTATATATTTTCAACTTAAAAATCTCTTTTTAATTCCTTAAAATTTTAAAATAATATTTATGGTATTTAATATACCCAAAATTAATTTCCATGCCATTATAACATTTAAAAAATTTCATCACACAATAATCCAGCAGATTATTCATTCACATCATATATTTTTATATATATAAAAACACTAAATATTTTTGAGGAATCCAATTGGATCCCACCAACCTATTTCCCTGCATCCACAGATGTTAGATAATAAAAAAAATACCAATCCCACTTCGAGGGGAATATCGTGGTATATGGGGTCATCCGCTATTATGCGGGGCGTATAGGGTCTCATCCACTATAATGTGCCGGAATATCAATCAATCTAATATATATACACTACTATATATAATATCACAGCCAACTGATAATAATTTATCAATTTTATCAATCAATCAATAATTACTTTTTATATTTAAAATTAATTACGGTAAATCCAAATTTGAGTGAGATTAACTCACCTTGATTTTTATTTGCAATCCATTCTAATTTTATTTTGTATCTTATGCCATCACGAATCCAATGGAAAAATCCACACCCGAATCCCACCTCGTATAAGCCATTTACGAATTTTATAAGTTTTAATTTATTAAAACAATTGATTATTGATTAATTCAATTGGTTAATTAATAAAAAAATGTTAATTACCTTCTAAGCTAAACCCCCCTCTCCCAAAATAAACTCCCGCTATAAACTGCAACCTCAAAAGCTATGGCCGAAACTTTATCTCACTACGTCTTCTCCTTATCTCCCTGACCCACCACACAACTACCGCCATCGTCCAAACCTTCGCGAGTCTGGAAATTGTCTTCCCCTTCCAAACTCCTCCACCGAGTCCACTATCCCCCATCGCAGCATCCACCAAGGCCACTGCATCTCAATCCATTTCCAATGAACCCCACATGCACTCGACAGCGGTTCGAGCTCGACTAGAGCCCTAGCTGCTGCAAACGAGATTCGCCATCCATCGTCAATGCTCGCACCAATGCCTCAATCGAGTCGCACCTCTGGTCGCTCACCCTAGTCAACGCGGCAGCCTTCCAAACACGACTTCGCCCACGACCACCACATCCGCGACTACTGCTGCTTTCCCCTCCTTCGTGAAATCGGGATATCCTCCTTTTTTATATTAAACGAATTGATTTCGTTCGTTTAAACTTACATTCATTTCTCCCTGAAATGCTTAAAAGCAAGTGACGAGAGGAAATGGAAGAAAACGTATTGAGGAATGGATTAACGATGCCACTATTTTTATCTCTTTTTTTCATCTTTTCACTATCGCGTGTTGATATAGAAAAGAAGGAAAGTGGCGTATAACAGAAGGAATAGGTAGGGTCAATCCATAGGGTGGCTGATGGATTTGAAGGGTTGATCAAAATATATTAATTGAATTTTCAAATGTCCCAGTTTACATAGCTTAAAAACTCGAACCCCTATCGCGGCATGCCGCTAGGCATTTTTAATGTTATACCCCTATTCCGAACGCAATGGAAAAGGTTCCGAGCCCTAATTTGATTGTATGGAGAAGATATCTTTTTTTTAAATCGACTGTTTTAAATTAATTTCGATATTAATTTCAACTCGTTTATATCCCGTACGGCTAAATGATAACTCCAAACGCTACAAATTTTGAAATCCGATAATAATAAACTATTACGAATCCAATCGAACTGGTTTCATCGAATTCCGAGACTGTACCCAGGAAGGTTATTTATATACGTTAATTTAAACGAGCTATTTTTAAAATCGAGTAAATCACTTTTAAATTAAATTTCAAAAATTGCATTATCTTCATTCTTATGAATATAGATTTTGTAAGCCTTTAAATTATTTTTATTGAGCTTAAAACTCTAGATACAATAATTCAACCAATATTAAATTATAAAATTCAATAATTAAATTATCCAATAAATCGCTATATTTAAATTCTAAATTTATTTTATAAATAAAAACCAAATTTTCATATTCAAAATCAATCTATAATTCAAATTCAATATTTAAAACCATTTAATATTCGAAATTAAATGACGAAAAATCCGGGTCGTTACATTCCTCCCCCCTTAAAAGAATTTCGTCCCTGAAATTGCTAAGGAGGAAAGAATGCTTCAAACTCTTAACTTATCAAAACCCACTTAGTGAAAACTCGATATTTCACTTTCCTAATCTTTTACCTTCATCCAAAACAATTACTTCTCCATCCTAAACCAAAATCCTTTATTTTGATTATAAATTCGAAATCGATTTTCGTTAACAAAAAAATTTCAAAAAAATTTCTAGCACCCTAAATTTTTGAAATTTTTTGGCAGATTCTCTCTTATACGGAGAGCCTTTTGCAATGTGACAAGAGAGATAAATATATATATATATATCGACCCACACGGTAGAAAAACAAAAATATATATCAATATTTATATATTTGCTGTATTTAATCCGAAAACGTACCTTATTTTAGCGTTTTTAAGCAAGCGGCTTATTTTTATATGCAATTACGTTACCCAACTCTAGCTTAATCGCCTCTGGGTACCTGTACTTACTCAATTTGACCACGTAAGTACCAAAACATGAAATTTAATCAAATTTCATTCATTTAAATGGTTAAAACACCTAGATTTCATAATAATGCATGCTATTATATATTCATAAGCAATTATGAGGTTCGGATACTAATTTAATTGCTTTCAATCAATCCATATAATATTTCATTCAATCCGAAATGATTTACAACCCAATTTGCTTACATTCAATTCACATTAGTACTAAACAAATTAATATTCATTCCAAATTGATTAAAAATCAATTCATTCACTTTTATCAATTCATAGAATTCTATTTACTTGCCGTTTGCATTGGACAACAGTTTTTCTATGTAAATTCGACGCTGTTCATTTTAATGAATAACCATTTAAGCTTATAACTATTTTTAATTGATTCCAAATCAGTTTATATTTAATTTTATTCTATTTCCAATTGATTCTAAATCAATTCAGTTGCATTCCATTCATCTCTACTCTCTTTATATTCAAATCCAATTTATTTTAAATTGATTTCTGTTCAATCGAATTCCAATTCAATTACTAATTAATTTATTTGTTCATTCATTTAATCCACTTCACTTTTAATTCCATACTCAAATCCATTTATTTAATATCCCAAGCCATATCCATTTATTTACGCCTTGCTTGAATTTATTTATAACTTGAGTTATTACCATTTCAAACTATTTCCTTTTACTCGACACATTTCCAATTTTTGTTTAATTTGCTTGCCATCTAAGTTGAATTTTATTTATAACTCAAGTTTGATTGCAAAATCCATTTTCAATCCACAATTCAATTTATTTAACCAAGTTAATATCCATTCTATATTCATTTAACTAATTAATCATCTAATTAGTTCATTTCCACTTTATAATTCAATATCTGGTTTTTATTCTCAAAAATCACTTGAACCAATTTACTTGAGTTTAAATTTATTTTATAACTCAAGTTTGGGTTTTTATTTCGTTTCCAAAATATCAAACTCTTTTTATTTTGGTTTATCTATTTCAATTTTCAATTTTATAAGTCACACAACTTATTTTTCATATTTCCATCAATTTTATACTCGATATATTCCCATTTTATTTTTAACTCGAGACTATAAATTTATTTACAGCCTAAATATATTTTTATTCAATTTATTTCAATTTTTATATGCTATTCCAATTTATTTATTCACAATTCCAGATTTTCACTCTAATTTTATTTCATTCAAGATTTATGCCATATGGTTTTTATAATATTCCAAAATTCAAATTTTTATACTTACTTCAATTCAATGTTATTACTAATCCAATTCGAATTTTATAACTGAAAGTTATATAGTCACTTTATAATTCACGTTTACATATTTTAATTCAATTCCATATAACTCAAATCCAATTCACCTTTTAATTTAAATTCAATTCCTTTTAACCAACATTTCAAAATCATATTCGAGTTATTAATAATTAAATCAATTTCACTCCAAACCATTTTATTTTTAATTCATTCAATTTCATTATATATTCTAATTACTTCGCTTAAGTTTAATTTCATTTATTTTAACTTTCCCAAGTTAAAATTTAATTCCGAAATTCAAATTCCACACCATTCTCTCTTCTTTAAAATTATTCTCAATTTTATAAATTCATACTTATTTCCTAATGTTTTCTAAAATATTTTAAATAAGGGTTCTAGAATTTAAACACCCGGTATTTATTTCAAATCACTTTGAAATCACAAATATCCCAAATCACACTTTTTTTTTAATTTAAACCAGCCCTAGTTTTTATCCCAAAACGACTTCCCTTGGAATCTCTAAACAACGTTTGTTTTTCCAATAAAATCTCCAAATCAATTATTTTGGTAGCAACCCGTTACTTAGAAACTCGAAAATGAATACTGATGATGTTGCGCAGTCATCACTAGGATTATTTTCCAGCGACTGAGGTGAGTTCAATGCTATTTCTCTTCCAACATCCATTTTAAAACAATTTCCTTTCAAAAATATTCAAAAATAATACTCTTATTATTATTTTCCACACCACTTTGAAAAAATATTTTTTCTTCTAACTTTCCGGGATTTAAATTTCCAGATTCTGGTTTAAATCCAATTTTAATCATAATCCATTTGTATAATTTATACTTATACAAATTTTCATTTGGTTATATAAATCATTTTCAAATTTTATAATCTTATCTTATTATACGATTATCATCCAAATATTCCAAATATATATAATAATTTTAGAAATTTATTTCTTTTATATCAAAATATGGTTTTGGTAAATTATTTCATTTACCACTTTTTTTAAAATAATACTGTGTCGGTTTGCCTAGTTTAAGAGTTTAGAAATCCCTATCGATATAGTTGTCCAGACTATACTGACCAAGATTTATATACCACTCAACCGATAAGTCAACACAATATAAAATAATTTATATTCACTAACAAGTACGTGTTCATATCTATTAATACACTCAAACTCATTCTAGAGTGCTACTGACTCTATCTCTAATGAGTAATCCCCACCAGAGCCAAGGTTCTTGTTTAACCTTCAGCTCTGATACCAACTGTAACGAACGGGATTTTCAACCCTCGAAAATCAACATCAATACGTCTATTGTATAAAATGCCGAGCGGTCGAGTGCCGGAAGTACCAATTCATTAGGGAGAAGAAGAAAAAGGTAGAAGAAAAGAAAAACACAACAACGCAGAATCTCACCATCGCAGCGGAACAAAATATAATATATAACAACAGAATTTAAACACAAGAAATCTGTAACTGTTATATACTTACAACCATCAGAATACAATAGGCAATAATCAATCTGGACAGTTTAATAACTTGTCCTTACATAGCAGAATAATAATCGAGTACGGAAGTACGCCTTACCATCCAGCTCGTTCCCTGAACTCCATAGTATCCTATCCTAAATCTGTAATGCTTGGTCTGACCCGAGCATTATAATAAAATAACACCCGAGTCAGTCAGGAAAACCAGCGTGAGAAAACACACTCAATTTGAATTATTAACTTTTCAAAAATCCTTCGAAAAACAAAGGTATCTTGTAAGACCACGTCACAAATAAACACGACGGGTTTTTCCCTTACGATAACCAAAACACTTTATAGAAAATCCAGTGATATTATAATAGTGTCTAAATACAAATACTTATTCAAATAGCTAAAATTGTTACATTGATTAAATTCCAGCATACTAAGCTCTACAAACAAAACCGTAAGCTCGTATTGAAGAATGGATTCCAATGAATGGCTAGGCCACTGGGGTACCGCCCATCACAGTACACCTCTAGAACCATGTACCGAGGACCACGCCGGGATCACCTGCTACACAAGACCGGCCTACCCCTAACCTAGATAGACCGAATATGTTATCACCCCGTGTGTTTCCACCCTTACCATCAAGCGCTTCTTCTTTCATGTGTACCCATATATAAGATAAAAAGGGTTTCCGAGGACATCTAGAAAGGTGATAACATACCCAACTAGGGTGCGACCCACTTAGCCTTGCTGCATCTCCCCCGTTTTAGTCATTCCCGGTTGATGAGGCTCGAGGCTAAGTGTTACCTTTCAAGGAACGATTTCTCTTAGAATGCTCATCGTCCTCCAATGACGATGTTCTGATAGCATTCGTCCATACAAGTTTCCCTGGTTCTAGACAAACCGAATCACCCTTTTCATCATCTTTACGATATTCATTCGTAACATTTCAACCGGTTCGAAGTGGTTTTCGGATAATTAAATCCGATCCCGGTCTCTTCGAAACGATTAACGAAATTGGCCAAAAAATATAGTTGGTTATTTAACTATCAATACACATCCATAAACAATCATCGGGCCTTATTATACATTCTCCAAAAATTATTCCAAAATATCTTTATAAGATATTACTTCCCATACTTCAACATTTAAAAACAGTTTTCAAATCCTTTTATTTTTCATCGGGATATTCTACCCCTTTCCCATACTTAGAATATTTTTCCACTTCATTTTATATTCAACACTTGGGGAGTATTCTATTTATTTCCTATTATTTTCTCAAAATCATTTACAAATTCTATTTGTAAATTTCTTGACTAGTTAATAACGAACCTATAAATTCCAGAATTTCTTTGATTATTCCCCTTTAATATTTCCAAAGCCAAATATATTCGTCTATAATTTCAATTTTCCTTTGTACCTCTTTATTAACTCCATTTCACTCTTCGAAGTTCACTTTTATCAACTACTTCGGAAATTTCCTTACTTTTCCTCCAAATTCAATTTTAAGAATTTTCTTATAATCCCATCTACTGAATAACCCCACTTTTAGACTTCCAAGAAGTTTTATAAATAAGTTTTAAAACATTTCAAACTCTCTCTCTCTCTCTGTATATATATATATATATATATATATATGTAAATAAAAATAAGTATTTAAAGAAATTAATAATAATTTGTTTTTAAGACATATTAGAATAATTATTTAAAATATTGAAAACACTTTCTTATAACATCACTTTTCAAAGCAGGTTTAAACATTTAGGATTTTATTAAAATATATATTAAGTATTATTATTATTATTTTTAAAAAAATTCACTTCCAAAGTATTTCGATACTAACTAACTTTGAATTCTTATATAGTTTAATAAATAAGAATTTCCATTTTAAAATAAAATTTTAACTTATCGATAAAATAAATTTTAAATCTCAATAACCAAATTTCAATTTATAAATCTTCTCGATTTCCATCACATTACTTCGACTTCGGTCTCCTTAACCATTTCACTTTAAAAATAGTATCTACTATTTTTCTCACCCCATTTCCATATTCCAAAATAAATTCTTCCCATAAATTTATATTCCCAATTTATTATCCGATATCACTTTCCTTCATTTATAAACTTCGTTTATAAATTTTCTATAACTCCTTTGAGTTTCACTAAAATAATCTCATTTATAAAATTCCACTTTTATAAATTCAATTTTTGTCACATCCTAGAATTTTCGACTTTCGAAAATTCAACATCGATACTCACTTTATCGACTGTCGAGCAATCGAGTGCCGGAAACTCCAATAGTGAGGGTTTTAGAAAGAAGAAATAGAAGAAAAAGAGAAGAAGAAGAGAAAGACAGAACAACTGAACAACATCAGACAGAAAACAATATCAGAATCTTACACATCGCAGCGGAACAATATATAATAGATAAACACTAGTCTTTTAAAACAAAGAACTATATCAGTTTATACATACATCAATCATCAGAGTCAATATACAACAATGGACAGTTATATAAACTCGTCCTCATACAGAATACACAGCGGAATAAAATAATATCAGATACAAATACTACGTCTCGAACTCCAGCTTATCTCCAAGCTCCAGAATATCCTGATAATCTAACTCTAGACTGCCCGTGTGGAAATTGGTGGGCACCCAGAGTTTAGAAGGGAAACAATAAACTCCGAGTCAGTCATGGTGACTGGTATGAGATCGTAAAACAGTTTATCTATCTTTAAAATAGACAACAAAAAAAATTTTAAAGTCAATTCGCAATGCTTTTGGAAAATGAAACTACCATAAGACCTCCCGCCACACACACAATGCAAACGCAGACTTGGAGGAGATTTCTTCTTATGATAGTCAAAGATGCTTACTACGAAAAAATCAAATTCTTTTTGATATTATTATTAGTGCATAGTGTGTAAAAACATTTCGAAAGTAGAATATAAATCTTAGCCAGCATAGGTACCATTATAGTATGCTTGCTATAGCTACCATATTAAATGGCAGGTTCTACAACTAAAATCGTACAAGTCACGTATTGTTTCTTTGGATTTCCAACAAATGGTCAGGCTAAGGAACTTCCTATCCACGATGGGTACGTCCCTGGAATAGACGACCCGAGAACCTAACCGGATCTCTTCCAACACAAGGCCGGGTTACCTCTGCAAAAATAGGTAACTACTGACACGCGTATGCCATCCCCCGATCGTCACCGATCTTCCCGAGGATCCCCGATTCGCAACAACCACAAAGAAATAAATTTTGCAGCAACCACAGAGGTTAAGTATCTGGGCTCCATACCATGATACCACCTTTATCCAGAAGGAATGACATACACTAAGGGGCGCTACTCCCTAGAACCTTGCTGCATTCTTCCTGTTTCGACCATTTCCGGGGTGTGAGGCTCGATGAAGTCTCGTCCACAAAGCTACGCTTTCTCAAAAAGCCCTGCTTCGGGTCAAACAAAATGATCAACCTATGATCACAAAGATATAAGATCAAACAAATGATCATATCACAAATGATCAAACACTGATCATTTCACAGCAACACTCAGTATGTGATGCAGCGCAACCCTTATTTTGGCTAAGGCATGAGTCGTATATGACTCATGATGAGTCGGATGATGAGTCGGATGATGCAGCGCAACCTTTATTTTGGCTAAGGCATGAGTCGTATATGACTCATGATGAGTCGGATGATGAGTCGGATGATGCAGCGCAACCTTTATTTTGGCTAAGGCATGAGTCGTATATGACTCATGATGAGTCGAAGATGATGAGTCGAAGATGATGAGTCGAAGGTGATGAGTCGAAGGTGATGAGTCGAAGGTGATGAGTCGAAGATGACTCATGACTTAGGATTTTTTCTGAATATGTGTTGTAGCCTATAATGATGAGTCGAAAACGACTTATGATGAGTCGAAGGTGATGAGTCGAAGATGATGAGTCGAAGGTGATGAGTCGAAGGTGATGAGTCGAAGGTGATGAGTCGAAGATGACTCATGACTTAGGATTTTTTTCTGAATATGTGTTGTAGCCTATAAATAGGCAAGTTGTGTCATTTTGTAAGGTTGTTGATTTTTGAATAAAATTCTCTTTTGATTGCTTTGTGCTTTCATTCCAAATTGGTAGTTGAGTGTAATCTCCTATCTCCTCTTTCGGATAATCGAGTGCGCTCGATTCAACGATTGTAGAAGCCGATTCGCGGAATCAAGTGCGCTTGATCAACGCTTGAAGAATTGAAGATCTTTGAACCCGGTATCGTGCGCGATCAACGAGTTCGAGATAGCTAGAGTTCGGTATCTTCGGATCAACGAATTCGGGCAATTCAGCATTCATCAATCCATCGACTGCTACTTTCACCGATCTACATCATATTTGAATTATCCGCTGCGTCAGTTTTGGTACCAGAGCTTGTTCTAGCCAATCATAGCTAGATCGAGTCTTGGAGCCTAATCATTTGAAGAGTTTTGAAGTTTGAGGAGAAGCCGAGCTTGAAGTGTTGGGACACGGCCGAGAGGAAGAAGTTGTTCGCATTTTTTTGAAGATTGAAGTTCGGATTTGCATTGGAGGCCGAAACTTTGTCCATCGTGTTCATCGCGATTTGCTACAAAGTGGAAGTTTTCGATCCGTTTCATTTTGGATCAAAATCCGAAAAGTGTTAGAATTTGTGAAGTTTTCAAGTATGCCGCCAAGAAGAGCAAATCGCCACCAAAACGTAGAAGCTTTATATCGAAGAGAAGAGGCTGATGAGATGGAGCAAAGAATCAATGAGAATTTTAGCGAGAAGCTTAATGAAGGAATTGGCCGATTAGAGAAGCTTATGACGGAGATGAATCAAAATCGGAGAAGGGTTTCACCAGAATCTAACCATGGGGGTAGTAGAGTCTCGCCACATTCTAATCGAGACCGAAGTATTGAAAATGATCAAAGACGTGAGAGGAACGCGAATGATCGCGAACGGAGGAATGTTGATAGAAGGGATGATGGTGGAAGACGTAATGGTAGTAGAGATGTTGGTGGTCAGAATCGACATCGTTATGCGTCTGATTTTGAAGAGGAGTATGATGGTGGTAGTATTCAAGGAAGAGGTCAAGGAAGAAACTATTCTGAGTATGATCACAAGTGGGAATCGGGGATGAAGACAGAAATTCCTGAATTCAAGGGTGGTATGCAAGCAGAGGAGTTTCTAGATTGGGTGGCTAATGTTGAGGAGATTTTTGACTTCAAAGAAGTACCAGAACATCGTAGAGTGAAGTTGGTTGCTACGAGGCTGAGGGGTAGAGCTTTGGCATGGTGGCAGCAAACCAAGCTTACACGTGAACGTATGGGAAAGTCAAAGATTGAATCTTGGGAAAAGATGAAGAAATTGATGAAAGCGACATTCTTACCTTATAATTATCAATCGCTTATGTATCAGAGGTTGCAGAACTTGAGACAAGGAACGAAGTCTGTGAATGACTATGCTGATGAATTTTATCAACTCATTGCAAGGAATGATATTATGGAAACAGAAGAGCAGCTGACATCTAGGTTCATTGGAGGATTGAGAATGCAGATTCAGGATATGGTCAATATGTTCGATCCAAGATCTGTGGCAGAAGCACATCAGAAAGCGTTGGCTTGGGAAAAACAAGGGAGACGAGGAAGTGGTGTGTTTACTAATTCTAACAATCAAGCGAAGGGTGTTGGAGGAAGTTCTAATGTTTCTAAACCTATCAGTAGACCAGTGGTGAAGGAGGTTGAGAAGACGAAAGTTAACAATGGGTTTAAATGTTACAATTGTCAAGAATTGGGTCATAAAAGCAGTGAGTGTCCAAAGCCAAAGAAGAGAACCATGATTGCAGAAGTTGACGATGAGGATGTTGATGAAGATTGTTCTAATCCAATTGAGGAGGATGAGCAGGATATTGCGTCAGGAGACGAAGGTTGTAACCTAATGCTGAGGAGATCGTGTTTAACCCCAAAGCAGGAGGAAGCTAGTTGGTTGAGGAGTAATATCTTTCAGTCAACATGTACTATTCTGGGGAAGGTGTGTAAGTTTGTGATCGACGCAGGAAGCTGTGATAATATTATTTCAACCGAAGCTGTGACGAAGTTGAAATTGAAGACAGAGAAACATCCGAGTCCATACAAGTTATCATGGTTGAGAAAAGGAGGAGAAGTGAAAGTGGATAGACGAGTTCGTGTACCATTCTCTATTGGGAAGAAATACAAAGATGAAATATGGTGTGATGTCGTAGAGATGGATGTATGCCACTTATTATTGGGAAGACCATGGCAATATGATCGAGCAGTACTACATGACGGTCGGACCAATAGCTACAGTTTTATGTTTAAAGGCACGAAGATTATTTTAGTTCCAAAGAAGAGATCACAAGAAGAAAGTAAGTCAGAAGAAATCGAAGAGCTGAAAACTTTATTATCTTTGAAAGAGTTTGTTAAGGAGGTTGAGGAAGAACCGGAAGTATTCTTGTTGATTGGGCGTGAGAGCAGTGAAGAAGTTGAAATTCCTGAAGAAGTTAAACCAATCTTGAAAGAATTTGACGATGTATTTCCAGAGGAGTTACCAACGGAGTTACCGCCGTTGAGGGACATACAACATCAGATAGATCTTGTTCCAGGTGCTGTATTGCCACACAGACCACATTATCGAATGAGTCCGAAGGAACATGAAGAATTGCGGAGGCAGGTAGAGGAATTGCTTGAACAGGGGCGTGTGCAGGAGAGTCTTAGTCCTTGTGCTGTACCAGCTTTATTGGTACCCAAGAAGGATGGGACGTGGAGGATGTGCACTGACAGTCGAGCATTGAATAAGATTACCGTGAGATATAGATTTCCAATGCCGAGGTTGGATGACTTGTTGGATCAGATAAGCGGAGCTACTATCTTTTCTAAGATTGATTTGAAGAGCGGATATCATCAAATTCGTATCAGACCAGGAGATGAGTGGAAGACTGCTTTTAAAACCAGAGAGGGTCTATACGAATGGTTGGTTATGCCATTTGGTTTATCCAATGCACCAAGTACTTTCATGAGGGTGATGAATCAGATTTTTCGACCGTTCATTGGGAAATTCGTGGTGGTGTATTTCGACGATATTCTTATTTACAGTGGGAGTTCAGAGGAACATCTGAATCATCTTAGAGAAGTGCTGATGGTACTGAGACAAGAACAATTCTATGCTGCAATGAAGAAATGTGTGTTCATGACGCATAGTGTTTTATTTCTGGGGTATGTTGTTTCAGAGAAAGGAATACAGGTTGATCAAAGTAAAGTTGAGGCGATCAGAAATTGGCCGCAACCCAAGACGATAACGGAAGTTCGTAGTTTCCATGGGTTGGCTTCATTCTATCGAAGGTTTATACCACACTTTAGTAGTGTGATGGCACCTGTTACAGATTGCATGAAAGGTAAACAGTTTACATGGACAGAGGAAGCAGGGAGTGCTTTTGGGAAGATCAAGGAATTGCTGACGACTGCACCAATTCTAGTATTACCTGATTTTCAGTTGGTATTTGAACTACATACTGATGCATCCAAGGTGGGGATTGGAGGGGTGTTGAGTCAGAAGGGGCGTCCAATTGCATATTTCAGTGAGAAGTTGTCAGGAGCGAAGATACGATACAGTACATATGATGTGGAGTTTTATGCTGTTGTACAATCAATCAAACACTGGAGACATTACTTGTTTCAGAAGGAGTTTGTTCTCTATACTGATCATGAAGCATTGAAACACTTACAAGGACAAGACAAGATTTCAGCGAGACATGCATCGTGGATCGCATATCTGCAACAGTTTACTTTTGTTGTTAAACACAAGTCAGGGGTGACGAATCGAGTAGCTGATGCTTTGAGTCGGAGGAGTCATTTGTTGACTACACTGAAGGTTGAAGTAACAGGATTTGAATTATTGCCAGAATTGTTTGAAGAAGATCCTTATTTTGCAAAGCTTGTTGAGAAAGTGAAAGACGGAAGTACTGATGAATTTGTGATGGTAGATGGTTTTCTGTTCAAGGGAACTCGATTATGTATACCAGATTGCAGTTTACGGTTGAAGATTGTGAAAGAATTACATGAAGAAGTCATGTGGGAAGAGACCGTACACTACAATTGATTTCGCAATCTTACTTTTGGCCATCAATGAGGAAGGAAGTAGAGAGGTTTGTGGAGCGTTGTCATATTTGTCAGGTTTCGAAAGGAACTGCGACTAATGCGGGTTTATATATGCCGTTACCAGTGCCTATAAAACCATGGGTGGATATCAGTATGGATTTTGTTTTGGGTTTGCCTAGAACTCAAAGGGGAAATGATTCTATATTCGTTGTGGTGGACAGATTTTCGAAGATGGCACATTTTATTGCTTGCAAAAAGACGGCAGATGCTGTTCATGTCGCTCAATTGTTTTTCAAGGAGATTTATCGACTTCATGGATTGCCAGAATCTATTGTGTCGGATAGAGATACTCGATTTCTGAGTCACTTTTGGTTGAGTTTGTGGAAAATGGTGGGAACGAAGCTGAAATTTAGTAGTGCTTATCACCCACAAACGGATGGACAGACTGAGGTGGTTAACAGATCTTTGGGAAACTTGTTGAGGTGTCTTGTTCAAGATAATCTGAAAAGTTGGGACATGAAATTATGCCAAGCAGAGTTTGCCCATAATCATGTTGTAAATCGAAGTACTGGGTTCAGTCCATTCCAGATTGTTTATTCGAGCTTACCAAAGGGCCCGTTGGATTTGACGGTAGTGCCACAATCAAAGAAGACAGTTAAGAAAGCTGCTGATTTTATTGAAGGGTTGACGGAATGTCATAAGGTCGTTCAGGAACGATTGGAGAAAGCAAATGAGAAATATAAACGAGCTGCAGATTTGAAACGACGAAATGTTGAGTTTAACGAAGGAGATTTGGTTTATGCAGTATTAACAAAAGATCGTTTTCCAGTGGGCGCTTATAACAAGTTGAAAGCCAGGAAAATTGGTCCGGTGGAAGTTGTGAAACGAATCAATGAAAATGCTTATAAACTGAAGCTGCCAGATGATGTGTATACATCTGACGTATTCAATGTTAAGCATCTCGTACCATATCATGGGGATGAGTTTGTTGGGGGTGAAGAGTGTGCAAATTCGAGGTCGAATTTCTCTCAACCTGGGGAGGATGATGCAGCGCAACCCTTATTTTGGCTAAGGCATGAGTCGTATATGACTCATGATGAGTCGGATGATGAGTCGGATGATGCAGCGCAACCTTTATTTTGGCTAAGGCATGAGTCGTATATGACTCATGATGAGTCGGATGATGAGTCGGATGATGCAGCGCAACCTTTATTTTGGCTAAGGCATGAGTCGTATATGACTCATGATGAGTCGGATGATGAGTCGGATGATGCAGCGCAACCTTTATTTTGGCTAAGGCATGAGTCGTATATGACTCATGATGAGTCGAAGATGATGAGTCGAAGATGATGAGTCGAAGGTGATGAGTCGAAGGTGATGAGTCGAAGGTGATGAGTCGAAGATGACTCATGACTTAGGATTTTTTCTGAATATGTGTTGTAGCCTATAATGATGAGTCGAAAACGACTTATGATGAGTCGAAGGTGATGAGTCGAAGATGATGAGTCGAAGGTGATGAGTCGAAGGTGATGAGTCGAAGGTGATGAGTCGAAGATGACTCATGACTTAGGATTTTTTTCTGAATATGTGTTGTAGCCTATAAATAGGCAAGTTGTGTCATTTTGTAAGGTTGTTGATTTTTGAATAAAATTCTCTTTTGATTGCTTTGTGCTTTCATTCCAAATTGGTAGTTGAGTGTAATCTCCTATCTCCTCTTTCGGATAATCGAGTGCGCTCGATTCAACGATTGTAGAAGCCGATTCGCGGAATCAAGTGCGCTTGATCAACGCTTGAAGAATTGAAGATCTTTGAACCCGGTATCGTGCGCGATCAACGAGTTCGAGATAGCTAGAGTTCGGTATCTTCGGATCAACGAATTCGGGCAATTCAGCATTCATCAATCCATCGACTGCTACTTTCACCGATCTACATCATATTTGAATTATCCGCTGCGTCAGTATGCCACGTTACCAAATTGGGATATATCGCTGATAAATTTCAACTATATAACCTCTGAGCTCGTACGTCTCAGAGAAGGGTGTTAAGCTAAGAGAATAAATTCTCCGCCACCAACAGAAATGTATTTGAAAGAAATCAGCTTTATATCTCAAATTGTAACGTCAGACACACAATCCATACAAGTCTGTTCCGGGATCGAACAAAACCGAAGGCACTCCTCACGAAGCCCTTGCATTTCCGGATAATTTTCAATCACGTCAGGACTTCCCGTCACTAAGGGTGATAAAACCTCTAAATCGAAGATCAGTCGATGTAGAGTAACTCGACGGTAATCCTTCCGTTCTCAAAAATATCCGGTCTTCAACACCGGTCTTCGAATGCAATTCATATGACGTATCACATATTCGGAATGGGTTATACGACCCCATGGTCCTTTCCCGGCTAACCCGAATAGTGAGCGATTATTCAAAAATAAGTGTGGCATTCAAATTCATCCAATTCACAACAAATACCTATTTAAGGTAATTATTGATAGTCGGTTATTTAACTATCAATAAAGATGTGCGACATCATCAGATTCCAAATAATTTTCCCAAATTATTTATTCTTCAAAAATATCTTTTACTAGATATAAAATTTCCACACTTAACCATTTGAAAACAATTTCAAATCAAATTTCCACACTTCAAAAATAAATCAATATTTATTTTTAAACAACTTCGCTTTCTTTTATAAATTCCGTATTGAATTTATACTTTCGAATATCTACTGATATTCGATTTTCAAATCGTTTTCAATATTCAATTTCAATTTATCTTTAAGAAGATAAATTCTCAAAACATTTCATTTCATTTTGGAAAACATTTCCATACTTATTTAAAAAAATAAGTCAGCAATTCACAATCCATTTATTTTCAACACTTGGAAAATATTCGATATACTTAAATCAAATTAAGTATATATATATTTCATTCTTTTAAGGAAATCATTTACTTTGACGACATTTGTTTGAGTCAAAACGAATGTTACGTAAAACATCGTTACGACGACTCAAAACCACTAGTATAGGGATTTGAAAATTAAGATAGATATTTATAAATCCCAATATTACATAAAAACATTTCCTTTCGGAAACCATTTACTATAACAACAGTGTTATAGTCCACCATTTCCTTAAATTTCTCGAAAACGTCTATTTCAACAAGTATGTTGAAATCTATGCTTTCGATTCATAATACATTTTAAAACATCGTTAAAAACAATTTAACTTCATTTTAAAATATCCCTTCTTCAAAAATGAATCCATTTTATTCAATAATATATTCACGATCCAGAGTTGTGAATATATCTTTTCTTTAAAAATCTTCTATAAATAAATTTGTCCAATTCAATCTATTTCGAATTTATAAACACGTCTATAAATTCCATTTCTATTTTAATAACAACCTTGACTTATAAACCTTCTTTTTATTAACTTCTATATTTTACTTATCAAAATAAGTGATTTCGTATTTATAAACAGCATTTGTAAATTCCAATTTTTTTTATAAGAACTTCAATATCAAATCAATTTCAATATTGATTTCTAAATTTATTTATCACTACTAAATAAATTCCTTATTTTTCTCAAATCATTCAATATTCTATTTTTAAATGGATTCTTCAAATTTAAATCATTTTACATTGATTTCCCGAATTATTTTAATTTACCCAATTAAATTTCTAGTTGGATTTTCAACTGATCTCCTTTTAAATAAATTCCTTTTTAGAAGATAAATTTCAATTGTTTCTTTCAATCTATTTAAAAATCCAGATTTTAAATTAATTTCCTCAATTTAAAATCACTATTATACGAAATTCATTTATTTAACATTTTCACTTTATTCTGGAAATAAATTCGATAAGATTTTAAAAATTAACTTTTTATACTTTAAAATTTTCTTTTTTTTCAAAATATATTCAATTTCAAAAAAATTGATTCACTTAGAAATTTCTACTTTGATTTCAAAAATTCAATTTCGTTTTATTTTTGGAATCCAATGATGTCAAAACATCCATTCAGCTAAATTTTAGCTTTCAAACAATTTCCAGATATCAATATGATGTATAGCATCACTATAATCATTCACAGATTCATATCACGATAGAAATAAATTCAATCAATGTGAGGGGTCCAGTTGGATCCCTCCAACCTGTTTCCCTGCATCCAAAGATGTTAGCACAATACCAATTCCGCTCCAGTACGGAATTATCGCGGTATATAGGTTTTTTATAAATCCGCTTACTAACGGCGCAATAGGGTCTCATCCGCTATACGAGGCGGGAAATCAATCAATCCAATATATACATATGCCAATATGTATATACTGCTATATATATAGATATATCCTATCATATCTAATAGCACATCCAAATAGCAATCAAATCAATAACTAAAAATTCCACTTTTCATTTGAGTGAGAAAAATCTCACCTTCGCTTTTAATTGCAATCCGTTTCCATTTCAGTTTTGTTTTCTCGATTTTAACCTGGTATAAACAATTTATATATTTCGTTAATATTCGAAATAAATCGAACAACAAATTCTCATTTTGATAGTTTTAATCATTCAATGATTTTTTTATTTTAAACCAGTTTCTTTTTAACAAAATATTTTCTGAATATACTTCTTCTAAAAGAACAGTAGGCTAGATATATAAATTTATATTTAACTTAAATCCTTATATCCTCCTATTTGATAAATAAATTAATCTAACTATTTTATTCAAATCAGTTTAGTTTAACACACTAACCACATTAACCACTAATTACCTTATTAAAATAAACCGGTAGATTTCTATTTTTCTAACTGTAAAAAGAAAATTCCACTTCAGTTTATATTTCAACTGAAAAACAGGAATTTTTATTTCTAACTTTATTGTTTATATATTTTTTTTTTTTGATCTTCAGCATATAAAAATTGTATAAACAAATTTTCAAAAGAAAATACCTCACAATCGAATTTAAGATCAACCAAAACCCACTGATAACTCGACTGCACCCAAAGACCACTCGCCCTAACCCCAGCTGCCCAATCGACTTCGCCGAAGTTTGCCACTGCCCGCCTTCGTCGCAGCCTACTCGTGACAGCCTTCGTCGTCGCACGTCTCCAGTTTCACTCGACCTTCCCAGAAGTCGAGACTCTGACCAACACCTTGTGGCCATCAACGAACCATGCCGTGCCCAAATTCGCGAGCTTCCCTCCCTCGCGAACCATCTGATCGCCTGCTCGCTGTCACCATCGCGCCCTCCAGATTCACATCGCCCCCTCCTCCTACTTGCCGCTGCCGCGTTCGCGAATGCCTGGCCTCGCGCTCGCGACCCCCAATCCTAGCCTCGCCTCGCGTCGCCGACTTTCCCTTGAATCGCGTCGCCACCCTACCGTTCGCCTGCCTTTGATTTGCCTCGAACCCTAAAGGAGACTCGCGATTTGGTATAAAACTTTATTTGAACAAAATTTGATTTGAGAACGAAGAGGAGGGCACAGTTTTGATTTGAATAGAGGGTAAAGGAAGTCTCGGCCATTATTTAAATTGGACGAGATGATTTTTTTTGTTTAAGGAACGAAAGGGGAAAGAGACGAGTATACGTGATGGGGTGCACGATTATTCTCGTGATTCTCGGCTGAAATTAAGGGAAGAGAACGTGTGTTTGTTGACCAAATAAAAATATGAATTTAAATTTAATTCGATAAAGATTTTTTTAATGCGTTTACACGCCGTACGATCACGTACTAACTCCGAAAAATACGAAAATTGAAATACAGTAATAATACAATATTACGGACCCAATGGAACTGGTTTCGTCGAATTCCGAGACTGTTTGAAAAATGACTATTTTTAAATATCGATTCGAACTATTAAATTTCAAACTGAACAAAACAGTCTAAAATTAAATTCTGAGGCTTCTGTTATCTTCAGTATCATCAATATATAAATTTTACAAGCGTTTGAAATATTTTCCTTTGGCTTAAAATTAAAGATTCAAATTTTTGTTCAACTTAAATCAATTAAATTTTATAATTTAATCGTCAAATTCAAAGTCATATCGGGGATTCAAATTAAATTATCGTTCAAATATTTAAAGTTAATTAAATATTTTCAATTTAATTCGTTCAAAATTCTGGGTCGTTACAGACTTCCCCCCTTAAAAGAATTTCGTCCTCGAAATTACAAGTTAGGAAAAGTGGTCCTTAACTCGTCTACTATCTTTCAACATTCAATAGTTTTATCAATCTATCAAAACAAATCTTCCTACTAAAGATTCGTTATCAATTCAACTAACTTTCTAAACCTTTCATAGTTTTCAAACATCATTGTTTTCCTTAACAATTCAAATTTAAATTCAAATTCAAATTTAAACTTTCAAAATTTTCTCAAAAATTTTCTAACGCCCTAAATTTTCGAAAAATTTCGCCAGCGTCTCCTTTGCGCGGCTAATACGGCACGACTACAAAACGTCCCTACGGACTCTCAGATTTCAAAAAGAAAAAGAAAAAGCCAAGCGGCTAGAGAGAAATCATCAAAAACTCATATAGAATTTAAAATACGTACCTTTTTCGAGCAATTCAAATTTATCTTTGAAATCAAAATTTCCAATTCCTTTATACCTGTATATCTACTAGCCATTATATCTAGTTACAACATCCAACTATTTTGCAAATTTTATTACAAACTTCTAATATCAACTTCTTATACCATTTCTAGTTTACTATTGAAGTTATATCCATTATAATTCAATTTCACATTTCACATTCATTTGAATTTAATTTACAATTTCAATTCTATTTGAGTTCAATTTATCTTCAATTTTGAATTTCATTCCAATCAGATTTCAAATATTCTATAATTTATCAACTTATCTACATCTTGATTTATACAATCATTTATACATTCACATTCACAATTCCATTTCATTTAGGAATTTTATTTTCAATTATCCTTTTGGAATTCTATTTTCATTTATGAATCATATTTACAATTCATATTCATAATTTTTTTGTTCATATATGAATTTATTTCCTTATAATTTCAATTCACATTTATAGATTTCATTTGTTAATGAACTTTAATTCCAATCACAATTACATAATTTACATTAACAATTTCTATTTGTATAAGTTATAAATTCAATCATATTCCATAAATATTCTTATACAGTATTCCAGAGTCTTTTCAACCTTTCAAAACCATTTTGAAAACAATTCAAATTATCTTTTGAATTTCCAAAACTAAACCCAAATTTTTCAAATAACTTTTATTTAAAACAATTTAGCAGCAATTCCTCTTTTGGAAACCCGAAAATGAACAACAATGATGCCGCGGTCATCATCGAAGTTATTTTCCAGCGACCTAAAAGAGTTTAAAGCTTTTCATTCCTTCAGAATACTTTCCAAAACCTTTGAAATTCACTTTCAAATCAAAAAGAAATTTAAACTTTCCAATCCTCAAAATTTTCAAATTCTTTTCAAAATATTTCCAAAAACTTCCCTGGAATTCCGTTTCACATTACAAATCACATTTATAATTTATATTCTCAAATTTCATTTGTATATGGATTTATTTCTTAACTTTGGAGTTATGATTTCAATTTCTTATTCAGTTTCAATAGTAATGATAACATTTCAATATTATTACTTTCCTAACAACCATGCAACCATATACTATGATAATTTATAGAAAATCATTTCTTTTCTATACAAAAAAATAGTTTTGGGCAAAATTATTTCATTCACCCTATTTAAAAATCAATACTATGTCGGTTTATCTGGTTTAGAGTTTAGAAACCCCTATCGATTACAGTTAGCTAGACTGCACTGACCAGAATCCATAAACAATCAACCGATAAGGCAACACAATACAAAACACTTTTTATATTCAAATAACAAATACGCGCTCATATCTATTATTACACTCAAACTCATTCTAGAGTACTACCGACTCTATCTCTAATGAGTAACACCCAACAGAGCAGGGTTGTCGCTTAACCATATGCTCTAATACCACTTTGTCACATCCTAGAATTTTCGACTTTCGAAAATTCAACATCGATACTCACTTTATCGACTGTCGAGCAATCGAGTGCCGGAAACTCCAATAGTGAGGGTTTTAGAAAGAAGAAATAGAAGAAAAAGAGAAGAAGAAGAGAAAGACAGAACAACTGAACAACATCAGACAGAAAACAATATCAGAATCTTACACATCGCAGCGGAACAATATATAATAGATAAACACTAGTCTTTTAAAACAAAGAACTATATCAGTTTATACATACATCAATCATCAGAGTCAATATACAACAATGGACAGTTATATAAACTCGTCCTCATACAGAATACACAGCGGAATAAAATAATATCAGATACAAATACTACGTCTCGAACTCCAGCTTATCTCCAAGCTCCAGAATATCCTGATAATCTAACTCTAGACTGCCCGTGTGGAAATTGGTGGGCACCCAGAGTTTAGAAGGGAAACAATAAACTCCGAGTCAGTCATGGTGACTGGTATGAGATCGTAAAACAGTTTATCTATCTTTAAAATAGACAACAAAAAAAATTTTAAAGTCAATTCGCAATGCTTTTGGAAAATGAAACTACCATAAGACCTCCCGCCACACACACAATGCAAACGCAGACTTGGAGGAGATTTCTTCTTATGATAGTCAAAGATGCTTACTACGAAAAAATCAAATTCTTTTTGATATTATTATTAGTGCATAGTGTGTAAAAACATTTCGAAAGTAGAATATAAATCTTAGCCAGCATAGGTACCATTATAGTATGCTTGCTATAGCTACCATATTAAATGGCAGGTTCTACAACTAAAATCGTACAAGTCACGTATTGTTTCTTTGGATTTCCAACAAATGGTCAGGCTAAGGAACTTCCTATCCACGATGGGTACGTCCCTGGAATAGACGACCCGAGAACCTAACCGGATCTCTGCCAACACAAGGCCGGGTTACCTCTGCAAAAATAGGTAACTACTGACACGCGTATGCCATCCCCCGATCGTCACCGATCTTCCCGAGGATCCCCGATTCGCAACAACCACAAAGAAATAAATTTTGCAGCAACCACAGAGGTTAAGTATCTGGGCTCCATACCATGATACCACCTTTATCCAGAAGGAATGACATACACTAAGGGGCGCTACTCCCTAGAACCTTGCTGCATTCTTCCTGTTTCGACCATTTCCGGGGTGTGAGGCTCGATGAAGTCTCGTCCACAAAGCTACGCTTTCTCAAAAAGCCCTGCTTCGGGTCAAACAAAATGATCAACCTATGATCACAAAGATATAAGATCAAACAAATTATCATATCACAAATGATCAAACACTGATCATTTCACAGCAACACTCAGTATGCCACGTTACCAAATTGGGATATATCGCTGATAAATTTCAACTACATAACCTCTGAGCTCGTACGTCTCAGAGAAGGGTGTTAAGCTAAGAGAATAAATTCTCCGCCACCAACAGAAATGTATTTGAAAGAAATCAGCTTTATATCTCAAATTGTAACGTCAGACACACAATCCATACAAGTCTGTTCCGGGATCGAACAGAACCGAAGGCACTCCTCACGAAGCCCTTGCATTTCCGGATAATTTTCAATCACGTCAGGACTTCCCGTCACTAAGGGTGATAAAACCTCTAAATCGAAGATCAGTCGATGTAGAGTAACTCGACGGTAATCCTTCCGTTCTCAAAAATATCCGGTCTTCAACACCGGTCTTCGAATGCAATTCATACGACGTATCACATATTCGGAATGGGTTATACGACCCCATGGTCCTTTCCCGGCTAACCCGAATAGTGAGCGATTATTCAAAAATAAGTGTGGCATTCAAATTCATCCAATTCACAACAAATACCTATTTAAGGTAATTATTGATAGTCGGTTATTTAACTATCAATAAAGATGTGCGACATCATCAGATTCCAAATAATTTTCCCAAATTATTTATTCTTCAAAAATATCTTTTACTAGATATAAAATTTCCACACTTAACCATTTGAAAACAATTTCAAATCAAATTTCCACACTTCAAAAATAAATCAATATTTATTTTTAAACAACTTCGCTTTCTTTTATAAATTCCGTATTGAATTTATACTTTCGAATATCTACTGATATTCGATTTTCAAATCGTTTTCAATATTCAATTTCAATTTATCTTTAAGAAGATAAATTCTCAAAACATTTCATTTCATTTTGGAAAACATTTCCATACTTATTTAAAAAAATAAGTCAGCAATTCACAATCCATTTATTTTCAACACTTGAAAAATATTCGATATACTTAAATCAAATTAAGTATATATATATTTCATTCTTTTAAGGAAATCATTTACTTTGACGACATTTGTTTGAGTCAAAACGAATGTTACGTAAAACATCGTTACGACGACTCAAAACCACTAGTATAGGGATTTGAAAATTAAGATAGATATTTATAAATCCCAATATTACATAAAAACATTTCCTTTCGGAAACCATTTACTATAACAACAGTGTTATAGTCCACCATTTCCTTAAATTTCTCGAAAACGTCTATTTCAACAAGTATGTTGAAATCTATGCTTTCGATTCATAATACATTTTAAAACATCGTTAAAAACAATTTAACTTCATTTTAAAATATCCCTTCTTCAAAAATGAATCCATTTTATTCAATAATATATTCACGATCCAGAGTTGTGAATATATCTTTTCTTTAAAAATCTTCTATAAATAAATTTGTCCAATTCAATCTATTTCGAATTTATAAACACGTCTATAAATTCCATTTCTATTTTAATAACAACCTTGACTTATAAACCTTCTTTTTATTAACTTCTATATTTTACTTATCAAAATAAGTGATTTCGTATTTATAAACAGCATTTGTAAATTCCAATTTTTTTTATAAGAACTTCAATATCAAATCAATTTCAATATTGATTTCTAAATTTATTTATCACTACTAAATAAATTCCTTATTTTTCTCAAATCATTCAATATTCTATTTTTAAATGGATTCTTCAAATTTAAATCATTTTACATTGATTTCCCGAATTATTTTAATTTACCCAATTAAATTTCTAGTTGGATTTTCAACTGATCTCCTTTTAAATAAATTCCTTTTTAAGAAGATAAATTTCAATTGTTTCTTTCAATCTATTTAAAAATCCAGATTTTAAATTAATTTCCTCAATTTAAAATCACTATTATACGAAATTCATTTATTTAACATTTTCACTTTATTCTGGAAATAAATTCGATAAGATTTTAAAAATTAACTTTTTATACTTTAAAATTTTCTTTTTTTTCAAAATATATTCAATTTCAAAAAAATTGATTCACTTAGAAATTTCTACTTTGATTTCAAAAATTCAATTTCGTTTTATTTTTGGAATCCAATGATGTCAAAACATCCATTCAGCTAAATTTTAGCTTTCAAACAATTTCCAGATATCAATATGATGTATAGCATCACTATAATCATTCACAGATTCATATCACGATAGAAATAAATTCAATCAATGTGAGGGGTCCAGTTGGATCCCTCCAACCTGTTTCCCTGCATCCAAAGATGTTAGCACAATACCAATTCCGCTCCAGTACGGAATTATCGCGGTATATAGGTTTTTTATAAATCCGCTTACTAACGGCGCAATAGGGTCTCATCCGCTATACGAGGCGGGAAATCAATCAATCCAATATATACATATGCCAATATGTATATACTGCTATATATATAGATATATCCTATCATATCTAATAGCACATCCAAATAGCAATCAAATCAATAACTAAAAATTCCACTTTTCATTTGAGTGAGAAAAATCTCACCTTCGCTTTTAATTGCAATCCGTTTCCATTTCAGTTTTGTTTTCTCGATTTTAACCTGGTATAAACAATTTATATATTTCGTTAATATTCGAAATAAATCGAACAACAAATTCTCATTTTGATAGTTTTAATCATTCAATGATTTTTTTATTTTAAACCAGTTTCTTTTTAACAAAATATTTTCTGAATATACTTCTTCTAAAAGAACAGTAGGCTAGATATATAAATTTATATTTAACTTAAATCCTTATATCCTCCTATTTGATAAATAAATTAATCTAACTATTTTATTCAAATCAGTTTAGTTTAACACACTAACCACATTAACCACTAATTACCTTATTAAAATAAACCGGTAGATTTCTATTTTTCTAACTGTAAAAAGAAAATTCCACTTCAGTTTATATTTCAACTGAAAAACAGGAATTTTTATTTCTAACTTTATTGTTTATATATTTTTTTTTTTGATCTTCAGCATATAAAAATTGTATAAACAAATTTTCAAAAGAAAATACCTCACAATCGAATTTAAGATCAACCAAAACCCACTGATAACTCGACTGCACCCAAAGACCACTCGCCCTAACCCCAGCTGCCCAATCGACTTCGCCGAAGTTTGCCACTGCCCGCCTTCGTCGCAGCCTACTCGTGACAGCCTTCGTCGTCGCACGTCTCCAGTTTCACTCGACCTTCCCAGAAGTCGAGACTCTGACCAACACCTTGTGGCCATCAACGAACCATGCCGTGCCCAAATTCGCGAGCTTCCCTCCCTCGCGAACCATCTGATCGCTTGCTCGCTGTCACCATCGCGCCCTCCAGATTCACATCGCCCCCTCCTCCTACTTGCCGCTGCCGCGTTCGCGAATGCCTGGCCTTGCGCTCGCGACCCCCAATCCTAGCCTCGCCTCGCGTCGCCGACTTTCCCTTGAATCGCGTCGCCACCCTACCGTTCGCCTGCCTTTGATTTGCCTCGAACCCTAAAGGAGACTCGCGATTTGGTATAAAACTTTATTCGAACAAAATTTGATTTGAGAACGAAGAGGAGGGCACAGTTTTGATTTGAATAGAGGGTAAAGGAAGTCTCGGCCATTATTTAAATTGGACGAGATGATTTTTTTTGTTTAAGGAACGAAAGGGGAAAGGGACGAGTATACGTGATGGGGTGCACGATTATTCTCGTGATTCTCGGCTGAAATTAAGGGAAGAGAACGTGTGTTTGTTGACCAAATAAAAATATGAATTTAAATTTAATTCGATAAAGATTTTTTTAATGCGTTTACACGCCGTACGATCACGTACTAACTCCGAAAAATACGAAAATTGAAATACAGTAATAATACAATATTACGGACCCAATGGAACTGGTTTCGTCGAATTCCGAGACTGTTTGAAAAATGACTATTTTTAAATATCGATTCGAACTATTAAATTTCAAACTGAACAAAACAGTCTAAAATTAAATTCTGAGGCTTCTGTTATCTTCAGTATCATCAATAT
This sequence comes from Allium fistulosum, assembly GCA_030737815.1. Taxonomy (NCBI): domain Eukaryota; kingdom Viridiplantae; phylum Streptophyta; class Magnoliopsida; order Asparagales; family Amaryllidaceae; genus Allium; species Allium fistulosum. The sequence goes on from CM060903.1 coordinate 1,060,688,200, forward strand.
ATAAATTTTACAAGCGTTTGAAATATTTTCCTTCGGCTTAAAATTAAAGATTCAAATTTTTGTTCAACTTAAATCAATTAAATTTTATAATTTAATCGTCAAATTCAAAGTCATATCGGGGATTCAAATTAAATTATCGTTCAAATATTTAAAGTTAATTAAATATTTTCAATTTAATTCGTTCAAAATTCTGGGTCGTTACAATTTTCATGTAAATTCCATTTGCCAATCTATTTTTAATATCGATTTCACTTCTTTTTATATTTCCCGAATATCATTTTTAAATTCCAGTCTCAAAAATCCCTTATATAATTTTATTTTTAAATCTCTATTTAAAATATTTTTCCCGCATTATTTTGTATGATCAAAAATCTATTTTTCCTTTTTCAATTCAGCCTCTTTTAAATACCCAAATTTCGATGTATATATTTTCAACTTAAAATCTCTTTTAAATTCCTTAAAATTTTAAAATAATATTTATGGCATTTAATATACCCAAAATTAATTTCCACGCCATTATAACATTTAAAAAATTTCATCACACAATAATCCAGCAGATTATTCATTCACATCATATATTTTTATATATATAAAAACACTAAATATTTTTGAGGAATCCAGTTGGATCCCTCCAACCTGTTTCCCTGGATCCACAGATGTTAGATAACAATAAAAATGCCAATCCCACTTCGAGGGGATATCGCGGTATATGGGGTCATCCGCTATTATGCGGGACGTATAGGGTCTCTTCCGCTATAATGTGCGGGAATTTCAATCACTCCAATATATACTACTATATACAATATCATAGCCAACAGATAATAATTTATCAATTTTATCAATCAATCAATAATTACTTTTGATGTTTAAAATTAATTACGGTAAATCCAAATTTGAGTGAGATTAACTCACCTTGATTTTTATTTGCAATCCATTCCAATTTTATTTTGTATCTTATGCCATCATGAATCCAATGGAAAAATCCACACCCAAATTCCACCTCATATAAGCCATTTACGAATTTTATAAGTTTTAATTTATTAAAACAATTGATTATTGATTAATTCAATCAGTTAATTAATATAAAAAATGTTAATTACCTTCTAAGCTAAACCCCCCTCTCCCAAAATAAACTCCCGCTATAAACTGCAACCTCAAAAGCCATGGCCGAAACTTTATCTCACCACGTCTCCTCCTTATCTCCCTGACCCACCACACAACTACCACCATCGTCCAAACCTTCGTGAGTCTGGAAATCATCTTCCCCTTCCAAACTCCTCCATCGAGTCCACTATCCCCCATCGCAGCATCCACCATGGCCACTGCATCTCAATCCATTGCCAACGAACCTCACATGAACTCGACTGCGATTCGAGCTTGACCAGAGCCCTAGCTGCCGCAAACAAGATTCGCCATCCATCGTCAATGCTCAAACTAGTGCCTCAGTAGAGTCGCACCTCTGGTCGCTCAACCTAGTCAATGCGGCAGCCTTCCAAACACGACTTCGCCCACGACCACTACATCCGTGACTACTATTGCTTTCCCCCCTTCGCAAAATCGGGATGTCTGCCTTTTTTATTAAACGAATTGATTTCGTTCGTTTAAACTTACATTCGTTTCTCCCTGAAATGCTTAAAAGCAAGTGACGAGAGGAAATGGAAGAAAACGTATTAAGGAATGGATTGACGATGCCACTATTTTTATCTCTTTTTTTTAATCTTTTCACTATCGCGTGTTGATATAGAAAAGAAAGAAAGTGGCGTATAACAGAAGGAATATGTAGGGTCAATTCATAAGGTGGCTGATGGATTTGAAGGGTTGATCAAAATATATTTATTGAATTTTCAAAATGTCCCAATTTACATAGCTTAAAAACTCGAACCCCTATCACAGCATGCCGCTAGGCATTTATAATGTTATACCCCTATTCCGAACGCAATGGAAAATGTAACAACCCGCATATCTATCGATTTTATATTTAAATATTTTATCGTTAGTCGGATGTTAGTCCGAAAAGCTACTTTTTGCATACGGTCAAATTAGGACTCGAGACCACCCCCATTGAGTTCAAAATGACGTTTGCGATCTTTTTGAGTGTAAACTTCGATATGTTTGGAGATAGTGAAATTTTCGACACTTTTCCCGCTTGAGACTTTGGTTTGGACTGCACTTCCTTAGTTCAGCCCAACCCTCTTCCTCACTTCATTCACCCTTTGTTTTAACATTCAAGCTTCATCAAAAATGGTGGTGGGAAGTGGAAATTAAAACTCCAAACTCCAATTCTATTGCAAATCCGAGATTCAACTCCAAATTCAAGTAGAAGATTGTGGATTCAAGCTTTGGATTGCTTCTCCTTGCTTTCAATCTTCATCTTCATCAATTTCGTGGAAAAGGTGAGATTTTTGATCTCACATCTTGCCTATATCTATCTTGGACTGTTGGGAATGATCCCCTATTGTATTTGCATCAACATTTGCATTTGGTTTGGATTGGATTGGCGAAAAACTTCAATTTTCAGCGTTTTGGTGATTTTCCTGGCCTTAAGTCGTTTCTGGCCTTCGCTGAGTCGTCCACGAGTTAAGTCTAAGTCGTGAGTCGTTCACGAGTTAAGGGCTTAAGTCGCGCGCGTGCATTTCTGTTCGCCTGGCTTGAGTCGTTCACGAGTCAAAGTGATGAGTCGTTCACGAGTCAAAGTGATGAGTCGTTCACGAGTTACTGGCTTGAGTCGTTCGCGAGTTAAAGTGTTAAGTCGTTCTGGGTGTTCTGCCTTCGCTAGGTCGTTCGCGAGTTAAGTGCTAAGTCGTTCGCGAGTTAAGAGTTAGGTCGTACTGGGATAAGTCGTTAGGTCGTATAAACCTTAGCTCGTAGCTCGTATGGCTCTTAAGTCCTAGGTCGTTGGCTTTTAAATCGTTAAGTCGTAGGTCGCTGCTTCTACTAAGTCGCTAGGCCTCGCCAACTCCGCTAGCTCGCAACTGTTAAGTCGTATGACCTTAAGTCGTAGGTCGTCCCCGACCTAACTCCACTAGGTCGTTCCAGCCTTAGCTCGTAGCTCGAATTGAAGCTTAAGTCGTTAAGTCGTTCGTTCCACTAAGTCGTTCAAGGCTTGAGTCGTAAGTCGTTCGCGAGTTAGTACTTGGTCGATCGACCTGTTCTTCTGCTAAGTCGCGTGGCATTCTCCACTTAGGTCGTATGACCTTATCCCTTAAGTCGAAAGTCGCTTGCCTCCCTTAAGTCGTAGGTCGCTTGCCTCCCTTAAGTCGTAAGTCGTTCGCGAGTTAGTACTTGGTCGAACCCCGTATTACTCTGCGTAGGCAATCTCTTCTGAAAAACGTTTATCAGAATTTCTACTTTGATGGTTTTGGGATTGACTTCTTTGGACTTTACTCACGTCTTCGAACGTGAATTGATTTGTTTCTACCATCGTTTTATGACCTGTCACTTTAAAGATATATGAAGGTTTCAATACTAATAGTAAATATCAAAACTCTTTCATCAAAGCGATTTCAACACTATTTTAAATATCAAAAGTTCGTTTTCTCAAACCGATTTTCAATCTACTAGTATATACAAGCCTTTACTTCACTCGAATGAGAAATCGACTTAAACGACTTAGTAAAACGGGTGGTATGAAACACTTGCGTTCACTTCGTCGGTTAGCTCTTGGACTTGTTCGATTGAACCCTTTTTGTGACAATTTCCTAGTGAAGATTTACAGCTTGTTCGTAAATATTTAAGTTAAGCAAGTGGTTATGGGACATGAAGCTAAACTCATATATTTACTAGCTTGGTGTGATTGACACTTCCTTATGATCATGACGATCATTTTTGTGATTTAGACTAGCGATTGAGCGATGTCTCTTTGTCTACGTGGGAGACTATACCCCGATCATGTGATGTTTCGGCATCACATTTCTAGGGTAGCACCCTACGGTCTTCGGGCCATTCTTGTGTAAAAATTTAATGGATAGCTTCCATGAGATAGCTTCTCGTCATGTGTTTACGCGTAGGTGAGTTTTAATGCTCCCATTCATGTGTTAGGCCTCCCCCCCCCCTTTATGTGTTTTCTGGATTTCTGATGATGATTTCTGGAATTTTGTGCTTCACCAATTTTCATGATTTTCATTGATATGATATCAGTTTTTGTGCATTGGTGAATTCATGTGTTATTGACTTGTTATGAATACAAGTTTAGGGTATGATACCCTATTTTATCTTTGAGAAGATTCTTGTGATATTGATAAATCTTTTGTTGATTATCATTTACGTACTTATAGTAGTATGTCGCTATGGTTATTACATGTTCATGTCATGCCTTTTACTGTATACCATATCATCTGATATTTATAGTTAGACTGATCCGTTTATTATTTTCTTATAAATAATACTCGGGTCAGACCGAGATGTTACAGGTGCTTCTGCTTGACTATCTCTTCAGGATTAGTCTGACTTTTGGCTAACTACCTAGATTAGTAGTTTTTGGATGTACACCTTTGAGATATAGACTCTATGTTGTGTACTTATTCTTTTGTATAGCACGTGATGCTATTCTTTTGTATTATCGTGGATCTTTCTGACCACTACTCTGATGTACACTTTCATGTGTTATATATTTATTCATATCTCCTTCCGCCTTTGTGATATGGATGTCTGTGACTGATTTATGTTATGATTATTTCTATGTTTGTTTCCGAAGATTATATATAGCCACCGTGTGATAGCTTTGTGTTTGTATCGGTATGTCGGATTTCCTCCTTAAAAGATATGCATTCTATTCTATCTGACGTATCGGTGCTCGCACAAAGAAGTTACATGGATGGTCGCTCCTCCACAGCCTTATTCTCCGTGCTAATTGACAGCACTACATCGTAGTGTTCTTGGTTAGCGTGGGTATAGAGGTGGGGCGTCACAGAAAAGGTTCCGAGCCCTAATTCGATTGGAGAAGATAGCTTTTTTTTAAAATCGACCATTTTAAATTAATTTCGATATTTCAACGCGTTTATATCTCGTATGGCTAAACGATAACTCCAAACGCTACGAAATTTGAAATCCTATAATAATACACTATTACAAATTCAATGGAACTGGTTTCGTCGAATTCCGAGACTGTGCCTCGGAAAATTAATTATATACGTTAATTTAAACGAGCTATTTTTAAAATCGAGCAAATCACTTTTAAATTAAATTTCAAAATTTTCATTATCTTCATTCTTATGAATATAAATTTTGTAAGCCTTTAAATTATTTTTATCGAGCTTAAAACTCAAGATACAAAATTTTCAACCAATATTCAATTATAAAATTCAATAATTAAATTATCCAATAAATCGCTATATTTATATTCTGAATTTAGTTTATAATTAAAAACCAAATTTTCATATTCAAAATCAATCTATAATTCAAATTCAATATTTAAAACCATTTAAATATTCGAAATTAAACGACGAAAAATCCGGGTCGTTACATTCTACATTGTTTAAATCACAACCATAAACAAGACAATAATGAAGGCTGTATCATAGAAGGGTGGTTAGATTTCTTATTTACTAGGCATTTGCTACTTTCTATTTAAAAAAATACAAAAAGTGCTCAATCATCATGTATAGATCTGGCAATTTCGTACTTAGCTCTAAACAAAAGTTTGAAGTGACTTGATATTTATACTAACTAGTGCAAATGCCTGAATTAGCACACTGATGGTCATAGTCATGATCCTAGGTGAAACTATTAGAGCGTAAGCTAGGATTGTCGATCATATTGATTTGGGATTGGTGTTTGATTGATTGGAAATCTCAAAAGACCAATGAAGGACTAATTAGATTTACGATAAGAGACGGCATCAAGAACTAGAACATATTTGAGTTTCGAGAGAAGACTTGGTGATAAGTTGGTGGATATGGTACTGGATAAAGGAATTTAATCAAATAGAAAGTATTGGTAGCGATTACTATAACCGCTTGATGTGGATGATGGTGATCAGAAAGCGACTGGTTATTATGTCAAATGAGAGATTTCTGAAGTCCAAACTGAATTAATAGTTGGTAATTAATGGAATTGGAGATGGACAATAAGGAATTATTTAGTCAGGGCATGACTTTTTAACATATTATGCATTGTTTTATTTTAGTTGTTTCATGCTAAAAGGGTATTTGGCTTACTTTGTGTCTTATGTTGTATATTTCCTTTGTGAAATGAATAAAGAATCAATTATATATATATAACCTTAAAACATACATTGTTATGCAATTTTAAGCAAGCCTATTTATTTTCTAAAGCGAGCAAAGAAACCTAGCACTGCAAGAGCTTCCATTAGTCATCTTGTGTACCTATTCTCAACTCAGGTTAAAACATTAGTCTCATATATGAAATTTAATTAGCATGCATTCAGGCAATATAAGTGCAATAAAGCATTCTTGTTGGCTACTTTCTAGCAAAGTTTTAATGGTGGAAAAGACAATTATTTAATGTTTTCGAATTGTAGTTGTAGCATAATTTATAGACGTTCCAAATCTTAGTTTAGATTATAAAAACATGAAGTACATCAAAGGTTATAAATGTAACGACCCCCCTTTTCGAACCCCTAATGTCGATACTAATACATCCACGATATTCACGTGCCGAACACCCAACAAGGCCGATTGTTAGGGTAAAATTAAAAAAAAGAAATGGTACAAGAAAGAAGAGAACAAAATATTAGGATCTCATAGCGGAACGAAAACATATAGTATCAAATGATAGTACAAACTATCACTCTGAGATACATAGCATTTCAGAGTTACGAATCTAAATACTATCATCAAGTTAGACAGTAATAACAACTTGTCCTTATAAATGCTTATGCATACATAATAATATTGCAGCGGAAATAAGAATACTATGGTAGGTGAAACATCTAGCTCGTCTCCTCGAGCTCCAGTAAACATCAATGAAAACCTGTCTTTCTCAGATACTCGAAAGAATATACAAGGAAATTTGGGAACAAAAATCATGTGTCGGACATAAGTCTGGTATGAGAAACTCATGAAATATGTGGCCATATAGCAGTCCTTTTGAGACCGCACGGAATGCCATAATGGTTATCCCCTTAAAAGAACCACCACCTAATAAGTACATAAGGTGATATCATAAATAATGTCTAGGGTGTAGAATATAAATCAGAATAAATAGCTGTGATGCTTACATTGATCACACCACAACAATATTGAGGGTAAAATCATAACGCTAAGGTACGTTCACATATGGATTTTCCATGGAGATGACTCTAGTAAACTAAGGCGGATCTCCATACACAAGGATCAGAAACCACTTTTTGAGCATAGTATATCTCTTGATAAAATATACCATAAGGTAAACATAGCTGGTCCACGCCCGAACATAGTATGAACCACGTGGAACCAAGTATCATCAGGTCCTGTCGACGAACAAATAGATAAGCATACTCTAGATGTGAAGTTAATAATACCGTGCTCGAGTTAGCTAAACACTTAACTATGCATCCTACTTTGTCATTTCCATTTCCCAATGTCGAGGTTACGTTCGGTATCTCTCACACGAGTCTTCATCACTCGAACAGAACACGGATCACTCAATCGATTCCAACATCTCAACATATCATGAATCCTTAAATGGATTCCAGCGTAAGTCCTTCAACGAATGCTAACACCGACTTCTCCCTTAGACTTAACCATAGGATAGACAATTCAACTCTATAGCATTCCACTTCACAACTGCTTCCAAAACATAGAACTAGTATTTTAGTTTTGAAGTGGTATTGATAAGTAAAACACTTACCGATCCCGGTCTCTCCAAAAACTAAATCGGTGAATTAGCAGTCAACTCAATTCCGGTTCTTTTAGAAGTAAGTGAACAGTATATAAAGAAGACTCCTCAAGGTTCTCATATATGTAAGTTCTTAAAGCTAGAGACGTTTCATACCAAAGCTCCTCCCCAATCGTATGAAACAGTGAAGCTTTTAGATACTTCCTAAGTAAATTTGGTCAAGTTATAGTCGACTAATCAACTATCAAGCTCAAAATATATGATCGCATAAGGAAACCAAGTCCCGTATACTTATCACGTTTTCGAGCTTTTCAACTTACATTATCCCTTGGTCAAGAGTGAAGCCACGTAAGAAGAGCACTGGTTGCATCAAACCCTTGCCTAGACACTTCATTCTTAACTCTCACAAATAAACAAGTCTACTTCGTTGACTTTTAATGCCAAGTATACGACTAAATGCTTTGCATAAAAGAATATACATACAAAGCACAACTAAGTCACATAAAAAATGATTAAGTCACATAAGCGACTTCTAATCCTTTTTATTTATTTATCCATTTATTAGTTAAAACCTCTTTTATTAGTAAAAACTTCTTTTATATAATAAAACTTTTTTTTTTATTTCTACTATTCATCTATACTTATTTCAATACTTAGAAATGTATTCATATTCTAATTCCAAGTGGGATAAGGATATTCACAAATCTTAAACAAGATTTCACAATTGCATAAGTACACTTTAATGGGTTTAAAACAAATGTCATTAAAAAATTATTACTACAAACCCAAAATTATTTCATTTATAATTATTTTTAAAATATTCTTTTAAAGATCTAAGTGTATTACTAAGTATTTTCAAAAAGGGTAAAGACAAATGCTGTTAAACATTGTCACTACAGACCCAAACCATAACATACTTATCAATATCTTTTAAATATTCATTTTAAAGCTCTAAGTATATCTACATTTGCTAAACAAGTTAATATACCTTTACTTAAATTTACAAAACCATTTATCATAACATAAGTGTTATAATCCAAAACTACATTTCATTCTTTTATAAAATCCTTAACTTACTTTCCCAAACTTATATATATATATATATATAATTACTTTAAAAATACTTATAAATACGTTTTGAATAGCTATGTAAAATATATACGTAATATCTATGTAAAATATAACTAAAAATTAACTAATTTATAATTTGATGAAAATAAATAAAAAGCATGTTTTATATTATTAGACCTCTTTACTTTGAAAATTCATAAATAAATATAAAAATATATTTAAACTTCAAACCAAAATTAAAATACAGCTAAATACGTTAGAAAACATCCCAAAAAAATAAGGGAAAAATAACAAACTTAAACGTCATTATTAGACAATTAAAACCTCAAGCAATTTACTACAGCATTTATATATGCCATTAAAAGTCTTTGACAAAGAATAACTTAAAGAAGCACGATCTTCGTGACCAATTTAGGCCAATTAAACAAATTGTAACGACCGAAATTATGACCCTTGAAAATCGACACTAATACATCCTCATGCCGCAAATCAAAGTGCCGGAAAGCTCGATTGTTAGGGGAAAAATAAAATAAAGATAGAACAGAATCTCAAACGAATGGAATAATATATATTATTTCAATAATAAACCTTACAATGGAAAATTTTGAATACAATATCAGAGTCTAACCTGGATTCAGCTTGGACAGTTATAAACCTTCTGTCCTTATAAATGTAAAAATAAATGCAATAGATGCAGCGGATAATAGAATACGTCCATACGTAGATGAAGATCTCCAACTCTCCTCTAGAAACTCCAAGCATCTTCAACTAAACCTAAAACTACTCAGATCTAATATGGGTATTAAAAATACCGAGATCAGGCTTGATAAATCAGCGTGAGATACTCGAACTTAATGTATAAAATATGCTGATGTCAATCAAAAACGTTTAAATAAAAGGTATTACCAAAGTACACGCACACACATAAATACAGACGGGTTTTAACCTATGATAACCAAAATACTTTATACTTAAACCATTTGATATTATTTCTAATAACATTGCTTTGAAAATCCTTTCCAAGTAAATACATATGAACATAGCCGAAATTATTACCATTATTAAATTCTAGCAAAGGATAGCTGAATGTTTGAGAGGCATTATAGTTATTTTGGGACAACGAATAAAACCATAAAGCTCATATTTGGAATTGGATTTCCAACATGATAGAGAACTTGTGACCATTCAGACTTGAAAATCCACGTATAACAATACTAGTTCACTCCAGTGGTTATACACGATCTCGGTCGGCCTCCGAACTATACAGCTACACTACTATGGAATAGAGTATTACTCGATGGCTTTACACTATCTCTATTAGCTTCCATACTTTTCCATTTCATCATCTTAAGGCAATGGATGCCTTTCATTCCTCATAATTTATAGCCCAAAATATGTCTTGCAGACTGTATAATGGTCTGTATCATTCCTGGGATGTGAGGCTCGTGAGGTTACGTTCCATAAAGCCACACTATTTTCACAAAGCCACGCTTTAATCATAACAGATTCTACTTTAAATGCAACCTTGTCATTTCTTCGATCACTATTGACTTCCATGAACATACAACCTTTGAGTTCGTACACCATAGAGAATGGTGCTAAGCTAAGAGAAGTTGCCTTCTCCGCCGCTAAGCAGATGTATGTTTGTAAAAGTCAACGTTTGTGATCTCAGAGATGCAAGGTCAGACATTTGTCCATACAAGTTCATTCTAGTACTGAACGAAACCGAAGGCACTCCTCTTACTACATCTTGTCAGGAATTATCCCTAGGATTATTAGCGATTAGTCCTTGTAATCAAATATTTTCAGAACAGAGCACTACTGCCACCATAAATATATGATATGATAAATTTCACCCCGAGGGACTAGTGGCAGGTAGCCCTTCATAATGAAGATCCCCATCTTCAAAAATCATCATCTTCATCATGTCTTCACTTTCGGACTATACATTGGTTCGAAGTGATTTTCGGATAAGAGTTACCCGATTCCGACCCCGGTACCTTCGAACCAATCATCGATTAAAAAGATGTTAAGTTCATATGTGATTATCAATCATCATTCAATTTAATTCATCTTTTTATTCATTCATAGATATCTCTTAGAGATATATTCATTAAATCATTCTTTTATCTTTTAAGAGTATATGAAATTATTAAGCCTCATTTATTAAATCATTTTGGTTAATTAAACCTTTTTTGAATTTTGGAATAATTCCAAATCATTTCACCTTTTATTTAGGAAAATATTTCCAAATTATTTATTAAAATCTAAATCAAAGATTTCTTATATTCAAATCATAATATTTTAATGGGTCAAAACAATGTTATTTAAGACATCGTTTACTTTAAACCCCAAACCAATTTGAAGATTGGAATAATCATACCCAGATTAACTTCCGTATTCAACTTGTACTATTAGTAGAACAATGTTGAAATCACCTTTCAAATTGATGCGGATAGTACAAGTTCCCTCCTCGGACCTTAATACAAAGTTTGACCATAATATCATTTATACTATTAAAAATCTAATTTAATTTAACTCTTCTGAAAATTCCTTACCTTTAGAAAAAATTAAATGAGATCTTTCTTTTAGAGCATCTAGGCTTTCCCTTCGATATGTTCCACCCATCGTCTAAAAGAGAAATTAGAGGTTAGGTAAGTCTAGGGCACTAGTTGCTCCATTTCTAACCTTATTACACACCTTGTTTTACCATTTAGATATCACAAGCATGACAAATGTATTAGTCGTTTTCGCATACTCCTTCCATTATTAGAAATGATTCATAAAACTTCCTAATCATTATTTGAAACACTTAATTATTCTTTTAAAAAATATTTATAAAGATATGAAAAAGAATGGTTAATTTTAAAATCATAATTCATAAGTTATTTAAAATAGCTGCGAAAAGCGCTGCGAAAAGTGTTTTAAAAGCTATATTGATCAAACCGACTTTTCTAACTTTAACTTTGGAAGTTCATTAATATAACTCAAATTTCCTTCAAAACATTTTAAAAGATTTATAAAATTTATTTCGTATTTTTAAAAATTTCAAAATATTCATTTTAAAGAATTTTATACTTTGGTCTCTTAACTACAAAAGCGCGATTTTCCTGAAAACTAGTTTTGGACTTATTTAAAAATTACAGGAAGAAATCTATATTTGCTTTCTTCATTTAAAAATTATGGATATAATAATCTGGAAAAAATTTAATTCGAAGAATTCCGAGCTATATTTCATTCTCCATACTTGTTTGAATTCTTCAGCGCAAAATCGTGAACAACCTGTTACGTAACGCTCCTAGTTTTGACTTGTTTTTCAATTTCTTTTCAAACTTCATAGAAACACATTGATACGTTTATAAAACATTTGTAACCATTTTAAACTCATTTTAAACAATACTTTTCATATTTCAAACTCAGTTTCAATTTCATTTCATATTATAATACTATATTATTATAATATTCATTTTAACTCCTTTTAGATATTTAAGATCATTAAGAGGCTAAATAATTTCCATATACATATTTATAGGATTTAATTTTCATTTATTTAACTATGTTTACTAACCATTGCTCTTATCATTTAGCAAACCAGGTAATCATCCATATTAACATCCATATATTAAAACAAGTCATCAACCAAGTAATCACACATTTAATCATCCAATATATATTATATTTTCATATCAATAAACTTGGAATTAATTAGTAAATTTAAATGTGAATACTCACCTTTGTCTCTAACCAATCCTTCCTACCTACATTCTTATCCAACAATACTTCACTAAACCATCACCTAACACACCTCCACCTTTTCCATTGCTCCCGCATCTCCTCCTCCTTTACCATTGCTCAGGGCCATAGCCTCTCTATCATATTGCTCACGGTCTAAGGACATTAAAGAAGAGAAGAGGAAGAAGTAGATTAAGAGGAGGTTAGAGAGTAACAAGTGGATTGGTGCTTAAGCACTCCACTATTTTTAACCCTCCTACCTCTCTTAAAGAGGAGAAGCCATTAATGAGCATAAAAAAGCTCAAAAATGAAGGAGAAGAAGAATGAGAAGTGTGAGAAAATGAGTGAATGGAAGGAGTTATTTATACGAAAAGTGGGAAGTAGTAAATTACTAAATTATTCCCTTACCAAATTACTAAAATACCCTTGGATATTTTCAAAACCATCGCATCACGTACTTACAATCAAACATCACATTGTACTTTGTCCATTTACTTATCATTTAAGTAAAGCATGATTCGACTTGATTTGATTTGTGCTTTTTGACTTTTCTTACTTATTTTTACTAATTACTTTATAGAATTTTTCTAATTATGATTAGTAAAAGTAAACTTGTTTAGTTATTTAAAATGTGTTTATATATATGTTAAAACATGTTAACAAAGGTGTAATAACGTTACGACAACTTATTGAACAAAACGTTGATTTTCGACAAAACATTTTCTGGTCATTTTTTTTGTTTTTAATCAAACTATTAATTTATGTAGACAAAACTTGAAAATAAGTTTCTTATCATCTTTAAATAATTAAAACAAGTTTATTTTAGTAATAAAACCATATTTAATGATATTAAATCCAATTATAAAAACACGATGTTGATTGGTCGAAGTGCGACGAAGTTTGTACACTTTTATAAAACAAGCATATATATTTATAAAACTATAATAAATCAAATTTCTATTATTATCGTATCATTATACAACCATTAAAAAAAGTTATTTACCATCTACAACAATTATTCGAATGTATATCAAATTTTATCAAAAATCAGCTTTGGTAAATTTTATGACGAAAATCCAAAATCCCTTATTTTTGCAAACCAATTCTAAAAATAAGTTCACCATTCTTATTTATCACTCAAAAATGATTATTTAATTTTGAAATTTGTATATTTGAATATTTAAAATTAATTAAATATTTCATTTAAAAGTGATAAAATTACAGGTCGTTACATACTTCCCGCTTTACAAAAATTTCGTCTCCAAAATTAAACCAAAACACAAAACTCGATAATACTTACTCAAAAGAGTCTTTAAACTCAATTCTGTATGATATACATAGATCATCCATACACGATATCTGATTCGATCTTTTATTTGAATCCACAACTCTACTTCCGAACTAGTATTGATCCCCCGATCCTCTAGTGCGAACTCTGACCAGGTTCTTTGATCTGAAACCTTCGTTTCCCTTACATAGCTCTCAGCTATGATAGAAAACTTAAGTACCCAACCATAAACCCTCATCAATGTTCGTCATCATGAGTCGAGTGATAAATCCTCTTTTGGACTGGTGAGAACACCTTAAAGTTCTGTATTCGAATCTCAGATCAAAATTGCGTGAAGAAATGATCTATGTACCTCATATACTTATTAACATTCAAAAATCTTTATGAAAACTTTTCATAAAAAAAATTCATTTCTTTTTATAAAGTTATAATCATTTTAAATATTTATTTCCAAATATTATTTCTTAAAGGAAAACATATCATCCCAAAGGAACCATTTCAATTTTAAAAGATAATTTACCTTTTATTTTCCAAAACTATAATCAACTTCTCTCATTATAATATATTCCTTTTTAACCAACCATGATAAACCTATCAAATAATAATTCAAAATTACTCTTTTAACTTAAGGAAAATTATATAGATCGAGTAACTCCAAAATAATACCAAGGAACTGGGTACTACCAATAGAACCCTATATCCCCTAACAAGAAGGGTAATACTTAAGCGAAGTGTTTTACCATCCGAACATATCTCTTGCCCATTTTTTAGTTTATTTCGAGCCACTCAAACTAGTTACCATTTGAGACTTTATTACTTATTTGAAATTTCTTTGTTAATACGTCTCGTTATAATTTTAATTTCAATCTTATTTATATTACATAACTTTACCGTTTATACTTTTTTGAATTATTAGGATATGAACTCTCAAAAATTTTATGACATATCTTTCATATCCATCTTTTTCAAAATTATTTTATTTGTGTAAAATGCATTTTTTATACTACATGCTTATTTATTATCTTATACAAATTCATTAATCTTAACCTAATATTATTATCAAACATCTTATAGTTAAAGCGTGAAACTTAATTTACAAGATGCTCGTTCAATCAACAAATGGTAATAACTGAATATTATCATCCCCTTAACCATAAACTAACACAATAAATATCTATATCTTTCAAAAGGCATTCCTTTATACTTAAAATATAATCCTTTTAAATTTCCAAAAGATTAGGATAAGAGTTCTTAAAATTCCTTTTTATTAAACATATATCTTTTACACTTGAAATATAATATATCAACCCTAAAAGATTTTTCTTTCTTCTTTTTCTTGCTTTCCTTTTATCCTTTTCCTTTATTTTCCTATCCTTACACAAAACTACATAATGCCTTTCTTTACCATGTCTGTAACAGAAGATGCCAACATAAGATCTTAGTTTCAATTTTTCTTCTGCCTCTTTTTGTGCACATATTCTTCGTGCTTGCTTTGGATTAGCCCATAACTCATCGCCCGACATATGATAAGACATCCTGACGGTAACATCCCCTATCTTGAGTCCTAACGCTAAGTGCTACAGATGTTGCAGTCATTTATAGTATTGACTTTCGACAAAAAAATACGGCTATGTTAATAGTATCCATAGTATCAGAAGCACATGAATATGAAACAAAATCACAGATTTCAAAAACAATATTTCTGATTGCATTTCAAAACAAGTTTCATATCCAAATTACATAATCCCATATCGTTTCCCAGGATCAGATCAAATATAATTATTACATAAATACGTCAAGAGCGACATATGAAGATGACTCTTTGGTTGACCAGAGTACTATATAGTCCTATCTAACTTAACACAACACAGCGGAATAATCAAAATAAAACAGCTACTCCTAAATAGCTATCCGTCAACCACCTGCTCATATCAGGTAGCTTTTTTCGTCCACCTACTAAAACCTGAAAACCCAAACTCTCAATCAACTCAAATCAATTTTGAGCACTCGAGAGTTTAATGGGAAAACATAAACTTCTAGTAAGACATAAAGCCTGGTGTGAATAATACTATTACATCTCAGTTTACTAATATTAAGTGAGACCCGCCGCTTAACGGAACAGGTTTTCCCTCACTAATATCCATTTAAAACATATCTTTTTGCAAATCATTATCCTGCAACCAAACTGGTTAATCAAACCGATTATATCAAAATAGTAAATATCATATATGCCCAAAACATGTAATAAATGGACCAGCTTTCCAAACAAAATGCAGTTTTGTTTGGCTATCTACTAACCTTTGGCTGACTCGAGCCTACCCAACAAACTAAATAAATTATCTAACAATTGTTAGCATACTTCTGGACGGTCTGTCCTTAACTTACTTCTGCAAGGGTCACCTGATCCTAAAGGTTTTGCGGGCTCACCAATAACCTATCTCTGTACATATATATATTCCTTTCTATTTGTAACCATCATTTAAGTCTTACCTGTGACTAAGCCCTACACGCTGGAATTTTGGACTAAATTAGCTATGGGCTAATAGCTAATGTATAGGGCGCGACCCTATACCAGTCCCATCTGGTATACAAATGTCTGAGTCATTTTTACTTATGGTTAACTACCCTTTAAATTTTCCTTGAAAACCTTTTCAAAATGATTTAACCCTTTAAATCATACTTATACAAGGAAAATAAACTATTTTCTTTACTCAAATCTCTTTGCCATGATATATGCTTTACTTAAAATATTATTGATGAAAACATTCGAAACCTTTGTTTAAAACCTTTAAACAATCTCATTTGAAACTAATGAAAGTACCCTTTTCAAAACCATTGAAAGTACCTCTTTCGAAACCAATAAAAGTACCCTTTCGATATAAGTAAACTACTTTACTTTATAACCTTAGGCCTAAAGGCCAACCATACTTTTCAAAACCATTGAAAACATCTTCTTTGAAAGCTTTTTAAACCTTAGACGTCCTCTTTTAAAATCACATTAAACATGCCCTTCGAAACCATTTGAAACCTTCCATTTAAACCTTTCGAAAACACTGGGAATCACCTCATCGAAACTATATATACACCTTTCAAAAATACTGGGGAACCTCCCCTTTGAAACCTTTTACATACCTTTCAAAAGCATTAGGCTCAAGTATAAACATGTGGAAAACCTTTCGAAACCTTTGGAAACCATTCCTTTCGTAACCTTTGGGTTTGACTTTCATAATATCAAAAAGGGTCGTAAAACAACCAAGTTGAAAGCAACTCTTTCGAAAGTAATTCCTAAGTAAAAGAAGTGGATGGTGTCGAAACCTATCCCTTCGAAAGCATCGAAGAAGTGGCTCTAATTTTAAAACAAGGGACCCTTTCGAAACCAAACTGGGTCGAAAAGTAAAAGGCAGCAGTTTGGGGTTTCGACCCCTTCGAAACCCTTTACTTAAAACAAAGGCGCAACCTCATTCCAAAGCATTCTTTCTTTAAACATTGAACAAGTCAAAAGCTACCTTATTCGAAACCATTCCTTTCGAAAGCAAAGCAGGTGCATTTTTTTTAGAAAGCAAATTAAAGGCTTAGACCCCATCGGAACTCCTTGTTTCGACCTAGTACCTTTCGCCTATATCCAATTCACTTTGTACCAAGTCTTTTGATACTATGTGCATTGGTTTCAGTGGTTATGGAGGCGGAAGTACTCAATCGAAATCCGGGTGCCGAAAGTGGTGAAACAGCTAAAGTATGACAAAATCTGATTTTTAACTTTAAAAAGTAATTCTTTTCAACTAACCTGCCTTGTTTGTCAAAATATTATTGGTTGCTAATTTTCATTTCTATAAATACTACCGAACTTTCAGAATTAAAAAAATTAAATCATTTACAAAATGCCCCTTCTCCTTTTATAAATGTATAAAATATTTAACTCCCATACATTAAATAGTTTTATATATCTATTAAAACACATAGGAAATTTTTATAAAAATTCACATAAATCTCTTTTAGTATGTTTTCTAACATGTTTAAATATCAGGTCCAAAACATATTCATATTTGCCGAGATTAATTTTAAACCCAAATAACTATTTTCTTCACTAGAAAATTAAGGATGATCCCACGCTGATTCAGAAAATTATGAAATTTGAAACTCATCTCCAAAACATCATTTCTGACCTTAAATAAAATTCACACGGCATTTTGATGTCATCTAATAGGTTTTTCAATTCAAAACATGTCACATAATCAATATGAATAAGCATAATTCATCAACAAGCATATATACATATAAACATAAATTAAAACATGGCAATATACTTGCAAAAACTTTTGGATCTGATTCTAGAAAACAAAATCATCAAAATATAAGATGTAACATATTACTCACCTTTAGCTTTGGTGTTAAGGATTTGAGATTTGATCTTGGACTAAATTTTAATTAAGCTTTTCCCCTTGATTTAGCCTTTTCTTCTCTTACTCCTTTCAATGGTGGCCAGCATCTACGGTTTTGATTTTAGATTATGAATGTGAGAAATGAAGGTGGGTTAAGGGTTTAGGGTATAAGAATATAGCTTCTTCTTATATTTCCCAATAACTAATTCCCCAACTTATCCCATTTTAAATTTCATTTAACTCTTTAGTTCAACTAGACATGGCTACCTCTTATTCCATCAAATCTCAATCTCTTAATCATTTAATTCTTTACATTATTCTATTTAATTTAGCTAATTAAATCTCCTGAATAATATTATCTAAAATTAGGTGTGTTACAGACTCCCCTCCATAAAGAATTTCATCCTTGAAATTATGATAAGGTACACATCAAATCAATCGAAAAGGTAAATCATATCGTGAAACAAGCCAGTATATGTACCCCGAATCCTGCTCTCGGTTTCCCAAGTACAGTCTCTCCCGTCGTCACTCCATTGGACTCTGACTAAAATGACTGTCTTGTTTCTTAACTTCTTCTCATCTCTCGCGACTATACCAACTCGTTTTCTAACTATAGTCAGATTCGGTTCCACTACAAAATCATCTAACACAGTTAGTGCTATAGTAGTCTCTGGATCTCGAATACACTTCCTTAGATGAGAAACATGAAAAACATCGTGGACTCTTGAAAAACTATTCGGTAACTCTACTCTATATGCGAGTTTACCGGTCCTCTCTATAATAGGAAATGGTCCAACGAACTTCGATGCCAACTTCCCTGATTTCCCAAACCTGATTACACCTTTCATTGGTGATACCTTGACGAAAACCTGATCTCCAACTGAGAACTCTAAGTCTTTTCATCTTCTATCTGTAGAACTTTTATACCTAGACTGAGCTTCCTTCATCCTAGCTCGAATGATCTCAATCTTTTCTACAGCTTCTCTGACCAAATCTTGACCAAGAACCAACCTATCCCCGGTCTCCAACCAACAAATAGGAGATTTGCATGGCCTTCCATACAAAGATTCAAACGGTGCCATCCCTATACTAGCTTGATAACTATTGTTATACGAAAACTCGACTAAGTGTAGATGGTCTTCCCATGATCCCATGAAATCTAGCACACAAGCTCGTAACAAGTCTTCCGAGACTTTGTTAACTCTTTCTGTTTGCCTATTTGTCTGTGGATGGTAAGCGGTACTCATCTTGAGCTTGGTACCTAAATTCTCATGTAGACTCTTCCAGAATTCGTTAGTGAATAAGAAATATCTATCACTTACTATACTACTAGGAATCCCATGCAGTCTAACTACATTCTTCATGAACAACTTTGCTAAAACAGCCACCATCCTGGTTGACTTAACTGGAATGAAATGGGCACTCTTGGTCAATCTACCCACTATAACCCATATGCTTTCATTTCCTCTGTTTGACATTGGCAACCCGTTTACAAAATCCATAGAAATAGAATCCCACTTCGAAACTGGAACATCTAAAGGCTGAGGTAACGCACTCGGTTTTTTATGTTCGGCTTTTACTTATTGACAGTTCAAACACTGCTTCACCCAAAAGCTTACATCTCTCTTCATACCTTCCCAGAAGAAACTCCTTTTTATATTATGATACATCTTAGTTCCTCCTGGATGAATAGTGAACTTCAAATGATGGCATTTCCCTAAAACTTCTTTCCTAATGCTGCCCACATTAGGAACACATAATCCCCTTTTCTTTCTTACCCACCCATTCTGGTCAAGACCGAAATCTTTCAAGTCATCACTCTCAGTTCCCTCTCTTAACTTCCTAATCCGTTCAACCAATACATGATCCTCATTCTGTTTAGAAGCAATCTTTTCGATCATCATCGGTCGAACTTCAAAATAAGACATCACTGCAGTTTCTATACTAGACCCACCCTAAGATCAACCATTGTACTCTGCATGTCGTCAACGCTTCTAAACCTTTCCACTCGGCCATCATCGCCAACTCTGCATTTTGATGTTTCCTGCTAAGTGCTTTGCAACTTTGTTGCCTTTTCCTGATGTGTACTCAATGAAATCATAAGAAGCTAAAAACTCTAACCACCTCTGATGCCTCATATTCAACTCCTTCTGAGAGAATAAATACTTCAATGACTTATGATCCGTATACAACTAAAATCTTTCTCCCAAAAGATAATGTCTCCACACCTTCAATGCAAAAATCACTGCAGCTAACTCCAAATCATGGGTTGGGTATCTAACCTCATGCGATCTAAGCTGTCGAGAAGCATAGGCAATCACTTTACCTTTATGCATTAACACAGCTCCCAATCCATTTTCCACATGCATCTGTATAAACTACCAAATCCTGATTCCCTTTTGGAACTACCAACACAGGTGCACTAGTCAATAAGTGCTTCAATCTCTGGAATGCTTCCTCACACTTATTAATCCAAACAAAATTTAACATCCTTTCGAGTTAGCTTGGTCATCGGTGCTGCTACCTGCGAAAAGTCCTTTATGAATCTCCGATAATAACCAGCTAATCCAAGGAAACTCTTTATCTCAGTCACTGTTTCGGGTCTCTTCCAGTTGTTCACCGCTTCAATTTTAGTCGGATCTACAGACAATCCTTTCTCTGAGACTATATGACTTAGAAACTTCACTTCCTTCTTCCAAAAATGATACTTCGAAAACTTCGCCTTTAGTTGATGCTGCCTCGGCATCTCAAGCACCACTCTAAGATGAACTTCATGCTCTCTTTCATCCTTAGAGTATATCAAGATAACATCTATAAAAACCAACACAAACCTATCCAAGTGCTCTCGGAAAATCCGGTTCATCAAATTCACAAAGAATGTTGGTGCATTAGTTAGTCCGAACGACATCACTAACCATTCATACGATCCATATTTGGTTCTAATCGCCGTCAAAGGAGTACTATCCTCAACCACTATAAGTTGATGGAACCCTATCGCTAAATCCAACTGCGAAAATACCTTGGCTCCACTCAACTGATCGAACAAATCGTCAATCCTAGGTAACGGATATTGATTATTTATCGTCTTCTCATTCAACTAACGATAATTGATACATAACCTTAACGATTCGTCCGGCTTCTTACCAAACACCGCGGCTGCCCTTAAGGCGAACTGCTTGGTCTAATAAAATTCTTGCCTTCTAGATCCACCAACTTCACCTTCAACTCCATCATCTTGGTAGGTGTCATTCTACTTGGCGGTCTACTTACTGGTTTGCTCCGGCACCAAATCTATCTGAAACTTAATGGCTCGTTTCAGCGGCAATCTCATTACCGGCTTGAAGACATCTGCGAATTCTCTAACCATAAAAACTCGGTTCAACTCGTCTTCTACCTCCACAACACCCAACATAGCATTAAGCTCATAGCTAGGATTTTCTACGGTATATACAATTTGATCAATACAGTTAGGGTGTCTAAGCGAGATTTTCCTACAAAATATCCTAGCATTGTACTTACTTAACCAATCCATACCCAAAATAATTCCAAACCCTATGAAATCAAATACATGCAACCTACAAACAAAAGTATGACCTAACAAATCAAACTCAAGGTGGTCACACTTCATTACAAGTGTCGCATACCCTCCTATCAGATTTGTAACTCTTAAGGAAGTAACTAGGTATGAGGGTTCTAGGTTAAGCTTATCTACCAAACAATGAGATATAAAAGAATACGATGCACCAGTATCAAACTGTATTCTAACCGACATACCATGAATCAAAAGTGTACCTCCCAACACAGCTTTTCCTTCCTCCAGCGATGTTGGTCTTGAGGTAGCTGGTTCTAATGCATATACTTTGCCTTTCCCATCCTTAGCAGGCTCCTTGCACTGGTTCTTATAATGCCCAATTTGATCGCTGTTGAAACACCTCACCTCTTTCTTCTCTGCGTCTTTCTTTCCTTTGTCTTTCTGGCACTCATGGGCATAGTGTCCCTCTTGTCACACTTGTAACAGACCACTTCTGCCTTTCCCTTCTTTGCAGCTCCACCCTTCTGAGCCCGCTTCTTGTGGAAAAATTTCCTTTTCTGACCCTGTCCCACTCGGACTTCCTTAGCCTTATTCTTTTCAATAAAATCTTGCATTTCTTCATGCCCGAAAGCCATTTCAACTACAACATCACACGGGTCTCCGATATGCGATAACAAGTTCAAGCTTCAACCCATGAATGAACTTTTCATTCCCTTTAATCACAGTGTCAATAGATGCATAGCTATATCTCGATAGCTCCTCGAACCTCGTAGCATACTCCAACACCGTCATGTCTCCCTGCTCCAATTTAGAAAACTTCCTGAGCAAGGCAGACTTAGCAATCTCAGACATGAATCTCTCCTTAAACCTTCTTCTGAACTCAGCCCATGTTATATTCTCTTCATTAACTCCAATAGTGATACTATTCCATCAATATAAGGCTGCTCCTTGCAACTGTCTCGAAGCAAGTCTTCTCTTCTGCTCATCATTGAGCCCCAGATCAACAAATATCCATTCGCAATGAAGTAGCCAATTCTTTACCTCGATTGCATCCTCTGTACCAGTAAACGTCTTTCTTCCTAGTCAAGCATAGTCTCTACTCAGAATAGCCTAGTTGTTCACCACCGGAGCTTCTTGGTTTCCTCCTCCAGCATTACCTCCAACTACTCCAGCATCAATTCCCACTTGCATCATGTTCACGAAAAACTGATGCATAGCTCCCATGTCTACCTATAGGCCTCCAGCACGCACATTTTCAGCTTGAGCCCGACCTTGGTTCATCCTCGTATTCGGTCTAGCGTTTCCGTTAGTTGTGGTGCTTTCCCCTCCAAGGTTATTTCTTCCTCTTCTAGCATCCATATCTGCATTCGAGTCCCATAAGATACAGAAGAATAGACTAAGAGAGAGATAGGAAAATAGAGATAGAGAATATACTTATATATACAAATACAAGTACGTTACTATAGCGTTATCCCATACCCTGATCTTATCCCTAATTCCTTAGGATTATGTTTTCAAAAATCATTTTAGTTTAAGGTTTTTTTTCCATAAACCTAGGCTGATACCAAGTTGTAACATCTCATATCTTGAGGCCCAAAGCTAAGCGCTACACATGCTGCAGTCATCTATAATATTAACTTCCGGCGATAAAATACGACTATGTTAATGGTATCCATAATATCAAAAGCACATGAATATGGAACAAAATCGCAGATTTCAAAAAAAATATTTTTGATTACATTTCAAAACAAGTTTCATATCCAAATTACATAGTCCCATATCGTTTCCCAGGTTCAGATCAAATATAATTATTACATAAATACGCCAAGAGCGACATATGAAGATGCCCCTTTGGTTGACTAGAATACTATATAGTCATATCTGACTTAAAACAACACAGCGGAATAATCAAAATAAAGCAGCTACTCCTAAATAGCTATCCGTCAGCCACCTGCTCGTCTCCGGAAGCTTTTTTCGTCCAGCTACTAAAACCTGAAAACCCAAACTCTCAATCTACTCAAATCACTTTTGAGCACCCGAGAGTTTAAGGGGAAAACATAAACTTCGAGTCAGACATAAAGCTTGGTGTGAATAATACTATTACATCTCAGTTTACTGATATTAAATGAGACCACGCCACTTAGCGGAATGGGTTTCCCCTCACTAATATCCCTTTAAAACATATCTTTTTGCTAATCATAATCCTGCAACCAAACTTATTATATCAAAATAGCAAATATCATATATGCTCAAAATAGGTAATAAATGGACCAGCTGTCCGAACAAGATGTAGTTTTGTTTGGCTTACTACTAACCTTTGGCTAACTCGGGCCTACGAGACAAACTAAATAAATTATCTAACAACTTCTAGACATACTTCTGGACGATCTGTTCTTAACTTACTTCTCCAAGGGTCACCTGATCCTAATGGTTTTGTGGGCTCACCAATAACCTATCTGTGTGTGTGTGTGTGTATACTTTTCTGTGTGTAACCATCATTTATGTCTTACCTACGACTAAGCCCTACACATTGGAATTTTGGACTAAATTAGCCAGGGGCTAATAGCTAATGTATAGGGTGCGATCCTATACCAGTCCCATCTGGTATACAAATGTTTGTGTCATTTTTACTTAGGGTTAGATACATTTAAATTTTCCTTGAAAACCTTTTCAAAATGATTTAACCCTTTAAATCATACTTACACAAGGAAAATAAACTATTTGCTTTACTCAAATCTCTTTGCCATGATATATGCTTTACTCAAAATATTGTTGATGAAAACATTTGAAACCTTTGTTTAAAACCTTTAAACAATCTCATTCGCCACCAATGAAAGTACCCCTTTCGAAACTGTTGAAAGTACCCCTTTCAAAACCAATGAAAGTACCTCATTCGATATAAGTAAACTACTTTACTTTATAAACTTAGGCCTAAAGGCCAACCATACTTTTCGAAACCATTGAAAACATCTTCTTCGAAAGATTTTTAAACCTTAGCCATTCTCTTTTAAAATCCTTTAAACTTGCCTTTCGAAACCACTAGAAACCTTCCATTTAAACCTTTAAAAACACTGGGTAATCACCCCTTCGAAACCATATATATACATTTCGAAAATATTGGGGAACCTCCCCTTTGAAACCTTTTATATACCTTTCGAAAGCATTAAAGTTTACAACTTAAAATAAACCTTTCGAAAGCATTGGGCTCAAGTATATACGTGGGGAAAACCTTTCGAAAGCATTGGGCTCAAGTATATACGTGGGGAAAACCTTTCGAAACCTTTGGGTTTGACATTCATAATATCAGAAAGGGTCGTAAAACAACCAAGTTGAAAGCAACTCTTTCGAAAACAATTCCTAAGTAAAAGAAGAGGATGGTGTCGAAACCTATCCCTTTGAAAGTACCGAAGAAGTGGCTCTAATTTTAAAAAAAGGGACCCCTTCGAAACCAAACTGGGTCGAAGGGTAAAAGGCGACAGTTTGGGGTTTCGACCCCTTCGAAAGCATTTACTTAAAACAAAGGCGCAAGATCTTCGAAAGCATTCTTTCTTTAAACATTGACCAAGTCGAAAGCTAGCTTATTTGAAACCATTTCTTTCAAAAGCAAAGCAAGCGCATTTTCTTTAGAGAGCAAATCAAAGGCTTCGACCCCATCGGAACCCCTTGTTTCGACCCAGTACCAATCACCTATATCTAATTCACTCTGTACCAAGTCTTTTGATACTATGTGCAATTGTTTCGGTGGTGATGGAGGCTGAAGTACTCAATCGAAACCTAGGTACCGAATGTAAAGACCCAAAAACTCGGCCTTCGAAAATCGGCACCCGTACTTCACTGTACTCAAAATGCCGTAGATTCAAACGCCGAATCTGGTTCTCCGGAGCTTATAACACCATTAAATATAACAACACAGCGGAAGAAAAAGAATATATCAATATATATAACATTGATACGATGACAGATACAAAATCTGATACAATATGATACAATAGAATGATACAATAGATATCAATATACATCAGAGATATGATACAAGAAATAGCAGCGGAAAGAAAATAGATAACACCAGCAGTGGATAGAATATCTCCAATAGAATGCTCCAATCCATAGCTAGCGGAAAGCAAGGTCAGTCGTCCAAGGACTGACTAGCTCCAGATAATCTACTCAACCTGAATATCTGAAAACCCCAACTCTAGACTGCTCGTGTAGAAAATTATGAGCACCCAGAGTTTAGGAAAGGAACAATAAACTCCGAGTCAGTCATGGGACTGGTGTGAGCAACAAAAACAGTTTATCTTTAAACAACAACAAAGTATTTTAAACATTGAAATCCGCAATGCTTTTGGAAAATGAAACTACCATAAGACCTCCCACCACACACAATGCAAACGTAGACTTGGAGGAGATTGCTTCTTATGATAGTCAAATATGCTTACTACGCAAAAGAAAAACTCTTTTGATATTATTACTAGTGCATAGTGTACAAAATCATTTTGAAAATACAATACTAATCTTAGCCAGCATAGGTACCATTATATTATGCCTACTATAGCTGCCACCTGAGGAGACAGGTTATACAATTGCAATCGTAAAGGTTCGTATTGTTTCTTTGGATTTCCAACAAATGGTCAGGCTAAGGAACTTCCTTTCCTACTGCCGAATGGGATCGCCTCTGGCTGGACGTCCCGAGAGACAACTGCTCTCTGCCAACACAAGGCCGGGTTACCCCTATAACTAGGTAACTCACGACTATGCCATCCCCTGGTCCTTTGGGACCTTTATCTGAGGCGCCTCGATAAACACACAATCACACAATAAATGAGATCGGAGTATCCACATAGGTTAAATACTAGGGCTCCATACCTGATACCACCCTTTTCCAGAAGGAAATGACATACCCTAAAGGGCGCGACCATTAACCTTGCCGCATATTCCTGTTTCGACCATTTCCGGGTTGTGAGGTCCTGACGAAGTCTCGTCCACAAAGCTACGCTTTGGCACAAAGCCACGCTTTGGCACAAAGCCATGCTTTGGGTCAACAGATGAACAAAGTAATGATCACAAAGACAAATGATCATATCACAAATGATCAAACAATGATCATCACACAGCAATACTCAGCATGTCACATTACCAAATTGGGAGTATATCGCTGATAACCTTCAACTACATAACCTCTGAGCTCGTACGTCTCAGAGAAGGGTGTTAAGCTAAGAGAATAAATTCTCCGCCACCAACAGAAATGTATTTGAAAGAAATATGCTTTATATCTCAAAGTGTAATGTCAGACATGTAACTATACAAGTCTGTTCCGGGTTCGAACAGAGCCGAAGGCACTTCCGAAGAAGCCCTTGCAATTCTGGGTATTCACAATCCCGATCGGATTTCCCATCACTTAGGAGATCTCTATACCGGCGCGACTCAGTGCAGAGACAATCGATAGGTTATCCTATCGTTCTCGCAAATACCCGGTCTTCACCACCGGTCTTCAAATGTCATCCATATACGACGTATCATTATTCGAAACGGGTTATGCGACACAAAGGTCCTCTCCCAGCTAAACCGAATAATGAGCGCAATATTCAAAAACATATGGATAATGGAATTTTCAGTTAAGTCATAACTTATTACCCAAAACTTTTCTTTTCAAATGGTTTAACAAATTACCATTTTAATCTTTTTAAATAGAAAGATTTATTTTAACAACCTTCAACGGTTTAAACAATTTCCACACTTTAATCTTTTAAACAAAAGATTCATTCATAGATTTTCCAAATAAATTTCAATTTCAATTGGATTAACTAGTTAAATCTTTAAAATAAAGATTTAACTTATAGCTTTCAAACAATTCCATTTCAAATGGTTTAAACAAATCATCATTTTAAATCTGTTAAAAATAAACAGATTCAATTCATAGCTTTCAAAAACAATTCATTCATAACTTAGAAAACCATTTTTTCAATTCAATCTTGAAATTCCTTTAATTAAACTGGAATTTCATTTCTTATCTGAAAAGCTTTTATTCTTTCAAAACAAACAGTTTTCATTTTGGAAATCTGATTCATTTATACGAGTTAAGTTTCTTGGGTTAAATTCAAATTCTCAAACCAATATTTTAAAATGATTCCAATTCATATAAACACATTTATAACATCTTTAACCATAATTTCCAATTACGGAATTCAATTCCAACTCTTGAATTTAAATTCAAATTGAATTATTTAAATTGGAAATTTTACCAAGTTATTCAAAATAACTTTTATCTTAAAAACTCCTTTTCAAAAGCTTTAACATTTAACCCAAATCCATTTCCAAAATCAATTTGAAATCAAAATTTCAATTTCAAAAATATTAATTTTAAATCATCTGTGACTTAACCGATTTCCACGTGAAATCCATACTTGTGTGTGTAAAAGTGTGGTCCAGGGGTTTAACACAATAGTGCAATATCATTCAATCATCACAGATCAGAATACAGAAATATAGTTGATAAGTGATAAGCGGTGTAACGACCCTAAATTTTCGACCCAATTTAAAATTTTAAATTCATCGTTTCAAAAAAAAATTTGAAATTATAAACGATCTCAATTTACGTCCAAACTTTATTTATGACATACGTCTAGTTAGATATGAACATAGAAAAAGTTTCGTTGCAAATTATTACAGTAAAATCCGTTCGCGTTTTACTGTATATCAGTCCATATAAAGCTGCGTAAAATTTATCTTCCAAATCCAAATATTTTTACACAGTTATGTTGTAAAAATTATTTTGATCAAGATTATGTAATTCGTTTCATCTAAAATTGTCATCGCCTGCTCCGTTTAAATTGTTTTGCAAATCGTACAATTTAAGCGGCGTAAATGCAAATTTTATAAAATCATCGTATCGCAATAATCTGTGTACCGTTGGAAGCGCATCGTCACACTGATCATAACGGTATATTTATTTGCGCGAATCGAAGTCCGACATCATCCGTCGCGTTAATTTAATCGCTCCGTACGGTCCGGGTACACAATTGCAACCCAAAATCTTTAACCCGTTTACAAAAGGAAGTTGAAAATAAAGTCAGCCCTGTATTTAATGGAGTAGTTAGAAGCTAGTAGCTGATTGGGAATATGTGTGGACGTCTGGGAATTAGAAAAGGTGAATTGAAATGGAGCGTTTGGCAACTCGAAAAATTAAATAAGTACTAAGATAAAGTAAAATGTGATAGTTCATTTCGTTCATTCCATTGGCCAAAAATTATATTTGTAAGCTACAGGTACTCCTCTCTCCTCTTCATCTCCTTTTTTTCACTGTTTAAAAGTTGCAAAGAAACGTGAAACCCTCCTCTCTCTCCCCTCTTCACGTCTACAGGTCATCACCACGCCACTACCCTCAACCCACCACCAACAACCACATCCTCCCACTGCCCTCAACCCACCACCAGCAACCACATCCTCCCACTGCCCTCAACCCACCACCAGCAACCACATCCTCCCACTGCCCTCAACTCACCACCCAGTCACACCGCCCCTGACCCACTGCCCTCCGCCCACCACCAGCAACCCATCCTCCCACTGCCCTCCGCCCACCACCTCACCCAGTCCTTCGCTGCCTTCGCACCACCCTGCCACCAACCGATCCTCTACCTTCGCTGCCCTTCGCACCACCCCACCACCACGTCGCCGACCACCCACACCCACTGCCATTCCGCACCTACTAGCCCTACCACTGCGGCCACGTGTTCACCACCTCACCCTCACCCTGACCACCCTGCGCACCAACCAAAGTCACCCCCTGCATCACCGTTTCCCCTCCTTTCTCCCAGCCTCGTATGGCCGTGTGTAAGTGCGTGTGTACAAGGTGTCGTTTGTGTGTATATGGTGGCATGTGCCGTGAGTAAATGTGGGCAGTGCAGTGTATGTATATGTGTTGGAGTGTGCGTGCTGTGTGTGTACAGGGGTTCATGCCTATGGTCTGGGGTATCGAGTCCAGTTTGAATTAAATGATGAGTCACTGTTTATAAAGAATGAGTTAATGTCTGAAAAGGGAATGAAGTCTCGGTTTTGAAAAAAAAAAAACATTTTCGCAGCATCTATTTTGTTACTAAAATATAGTAAGCGTTTCCTTTCCTCTATTGTTGCAGCGACCGACTGAGCTTCTTGTCGCAGCAGCATCGATCTTCAGTTTTCGTTCATTCTCCGTCGTTGGTAAGCGAATCTATAATTTATAAATTATATATGACGTTCACTGTGACGACCCGGGTTTTCTGACGTCTGTAATTGGGTAAATAATTGATTTTAATTATTGAATTACTAATTTTATAAGTCGAACCAATAAAATTTCTGATAATTCAAAATATCTGGATATATATACATTAGTTTAAACACTATATACAAACTTAAGTTATAACATATATGGACCGATTTAAAACCTATATTAGATATTGGATTATAAATCTTTGGATATGACAAATCCCATAGAAAATAAATGATAAACTCATCATTTAAATTTGAATGAAATATCCTTAAATACATGTATAAATAAATAGATACAACCTTGTGATGTGGAAGATATATACATATATAAGTATATACGTATACAAGAATATAAATATATGTATATACCTATGTGGAATGAAATATAGGAGAAGTTTGTTTGAATGTGAATATATATATATATATATGTATATAAAGCAATGTATATTAAAATATGTATAAATATAAGTGTGTGTTTATGTCATGTAAGCAAATAAATATGCAAACGTATAGGTATATGTAGCTATATATACATATAGATATATGTAAGCAAGAGTGTATATAAATATATATACATATGAAACATCATCATAGCAAGCATTTAATGCACATACATCTTGAGCATACAATATATCATTTCAAACATTGTACCAAGTTAATAGCAGATCAAATCTTTCCACATAAAACCTGTACAATGCCTTAGCTTCCACTGCATACTTCTTTTTATCTAAGTCTATACGGCCATCTTAGTTGTAAAATGTTAAAAAAAAAAAGAAGAAGATAAGCTTAAGCTTATAAAACAAGCCAAGGTCAATAAATGCAAGCTCAACAAATATCATTTCAGCCACCTTACAAAAGGAAAAAAAAAATAAAAAATCTCTAACAGTACAATAATATCTTGTACTTGTATAAACTTCAGCCTACATATTGTTTTGTGTATCATCCCTTCTTATCTCATTTCGTTACAAAACTTAGAAGCAAACCTGAGGAAGAAAAAAATATAATAAATAAAATAAACATCTTTACTTTATAAACTCAAACAAATTCATCAACAAAGCAAGAGATTGGGAAAGCAAGATCAAGACTGTGTTCTTCTCAAAGCCTGAAACTATTCTCTGTTCTAAAATTTCAGGTGAGTAAACTCATACTTAAACCTGGGATTTGTTGAATACCTGTTTGTATGTGATCACCTGGGTAGTTATGAACCAAGCTATGCTTGTATGGGAGTATAAATATGTCTGTGAATGCATGAAGATAATGATGTGCATGTCTGTGAAAATATTTAAGCCTCTGTTCTTTAGTTTCAGGTTGAACTAATCAAAATAAAATCAAATCTCTCCACATAAACAATATTAGGCCATTATCTTTGAAGGGAATTTGTTTGTATTAGACAAATACTATTTTTTTTAAATAATTTCAAGAATATCAGTAAGTTATATTTCTTTTCTGGAAGAAAAATAATAATAATACAATGAAATCGATTCAAGTCGAAATCTTGATTTTTGAATCCTCAAGTTTGGATTGTATATTTGAATTCGTGTTAGTAAATCATGATTTTTAATGTAAATATTAAAATTTCTAAGTGAGTGAGTGACGAGAATTCGTGAGTTGATCAGAAAACGTATATTCGTCAAATTCAGTCGAACGGCGAGATTAGATTCTTCGAGTTTTGGTCAGAAGGTGGATTAAGCATCAATGAACATTGGAAAAATACTCGAAAATTTTCCAGAAGATCGTAGTGATTGGGCGAGATCATTGTATGGTTTGAGTCTCGTTTTTTTTCAGGTCGGTTCTAGGAAGAACTACGACGTCGCTAGGTTGGTTCAAGAGATCGGACAGGGGGGAAAAGGGTTCGTGGGTGAGTGGCAGAGTTTTGGTCAAGCTTGCGTGAATTCTGGTGATCTTGGGTGGCGTGGCGAAGAGGTTTTCGTGGAAAGGTGGGTTCCAGTATTTAGTCGTGTAGCTCGAATCTCGACTTCTGATGGGATCGTCGGAATTAGGTAGTCGGGTTCGTTGTCGAGGTCAAGATGCTCGGGTGGAAGAGCACGACGTTGATCGGAAGACGTCAGGCGACTTGTACACGTGCACTGTGTACGTGTGTATCTGCTACTATTTGAAGTTTTGGGGGAGAAGATGTTGCCTCGGGACGATCTCGAGAAATTTCAAGGGTGACTCGAAGTAGATGGGGATTGCACGAGACTCGAAATTTACTCGAGAATGTTGAAATGTGGCTCGGGTTGTTTTGATAAAGGAAGTCAGGTTAATGTTTAAAAGAGAGTTGATTAATATCATAAATTAATTAAGGATTAATTAATGAGAAAGCAGTAATTAATTAATTGGATTAAAGATTATTAATGTAAGTAATTGGAGAATGATTACTTAATATTTAATATAAGTAATTAAAGATAAATAGGCAAGGGATTTATTCCTTAGTAAATAAATAAAGGATCGAGAAATTAAGTGATTAATTGATGAATAATTAAGTAATATGTAATTAAAGGTTAATTACCTACTAATAAAGGGTATTAAGAGAAATTACTCAATGAAGTAATTTAAGGGATTAATTCTTAGTGTAATTAATTATGTTAATGTGATAGTTAATCAAGTTTAATTAATTAAAAAAAAGAATTACTTGAGGATGGGTTAAAAATCATTACTTAATAAAGTATAAGTACTTAGTGGAGGAATGGATAATTACTGGATGAAATAAATTAGGAGATATTACTTAATGAATAGTAATTAAAGGAAAATTACTTAGTGGAAGTGATCAGGTGTTTAATTATTCCATGTAATTTAAGGGTTAATGAATGTAGTTAATCAAGGAGTTGGTTAAACTGATGAAGTAAGGAAGTATTTACTGATTATGATTAGTCAAGGTTGATTTATGAGTATAATTAAGTTGAAGGTTAATTATTTAATAAAGGAAATTTAATAAAGGGAAGTAACTAAAGGATCATCAATTAATGGAAGTAATCAAAACTTGCTTATGAAAAATAGAATGATGATAAGTGTTTTGAATTAGATGATATCTATGATATGAATTGCCTTGCGATATGATATGCTGGATACAGTGATAATGTAATTATCTATAAATTAAATTGCTGTGTAAAAGGGTTATCCAGTAATTAAAGTTGAGTTGTATTAAATTGAATAGCTTGGGTTTAAATGATATTAGATCCGAAGAGACCGGAGTCGGGTATTAGTTAATACCCGAAACCACTTCGAATCTTTACAAATTGATATGGGAAATCAATAGGTTGAAATGAAATGATTTATGTGAATTGGACCATTTAATCTAAGATTGGGTACTTAGAAATTGATATGTGAAATAAGTGATGACTTTAACAAATTGTGAATTTGTAAATTGATGCGAGTTACCCCGGGTTTTATGTAGTTCTATGTTGTTGTATTCCATGTTAGATAGGTTTACTCACGCTGGTTTCCAGCCTGACCCGGGTGTTACTTTGATGTAATGCTCGGGTCAGACCGAGTGTTACAGATTTTCAGGTAGGACGTTCTGGAGCTCAGGAGACGGGCTGGAAGGCAAATACGTATAGAGTATTTCCGCTGCAGTATATTATTGTATTCCTAAGACATGATTACTGTATATATTCAGTGACTGTGGATATGTAAAACTCTGATGTATTAAAATGTAATCGACGAATATAGTAATCTTTTGTAAACTGTTATTATTTACTATTATATTTTATCCGCTGCGAATGTGAGATGTTGATATTTCTGTTCTTCTTCTTCTACCTCTTTCTTCTTTCCATAACTATCTGGAATTTTCGGGATCGAAAATGCCGGGTCGTTACAGTTGGTATCAGAGCTGAAAGGTTAAGCGAGAACCTTGGCTCTGGTGGGATTACTCATAAGTATAGGGTCGATGGAACCCTAGAATGAGTTGAGTGTGTGTATATATATATATGAGAGCGTATTTGTTATTTTCTTATATAAAGATTTTAAATGATTTTAAGTAAGAATATATTTCGATATATGTAAAGCAATATTTCTTACTAATAAATGTTAAAGTAACCGGTTGTTAGAAATTATTGGAATAAAATAAAATAATGAGAATTAAGTGTTAATTGTGGAACAACCAAATTGAAATTGAATGAAGGTAAATTTGAAATGGATCCAAACTGAAAATTTAAAATCCTGAATTTGTAGAAATTTTTTCAGAATAAAAATAATAATGAATTGGTTTCCAGATATGATAATCTTAGTTATTATCATAAATGGTTATTGTGTTTAATAATGAAATGTTTTAGGGAAGTAAAACATTTAGGAAAGTATGACCTGTAAATTAAAGTGGGTTTTAAATTGTGAAGTTTTAAATCTAAGTCCAGAGAACTTGAAATTGTTTTAAAGAAATTGTTTGAATTTAAAACCAAAGGTGGTTTAAAATGTGAGGATAACTTAGTGTGTACAAAGGAAAAAAAATGTATATATGAGGAATATACATGATATTAAAAATAATTTGTAATAAATTCTAAATGTTGAACTTTAAATTTGGGGATGAAACTCTAAGGTTGAGTTTTGAATTTTCCTTGGAATGTGATGTGATATCCAAGGTGATAAGTCTTTGAACTTATAAGATTATTAATGAGAAGTTTAAAATTTGAAATGGGAATCCAAATTAGGTAAGGTTGGATGGGTTAAGAAGCTTGAATTTAACTTTGGGAAAGTTAAATAAGTTAATAAGAGCAACCTGAATTGGAAATTTCAAGATGAAATTTAGATTTAACTGGGAAAGTTAAATGATTAATTTGAATTGGGGGTTTGTGTAGCCTTAAAATGGGTTTGAGGTCTGGAAATGGTATATGGATGGATGTTTAAAATAAATAGGATGGTATCATCCTATTGTTATTTAAAATCTTTAAATTGAGAATTGGTTTGGTTTAAATGAATGAGAAATGAAGTGTGGTAATATATCCATTATTGATAAAAAGGAAGGGAATCTAACTTTAATTTGAAAGTAAGGATGTGGAATTACTATAAATTAAAAACTTGAATAATTAAATTTGTAAATTAAAAATTGTTTAAGAACTGGCTTCAAACTGGAAGATAAAATTGAATAATAAATTAAAATTTTAAAGTAAAATTGTATTGGACTCAGAAATTAAATTGTTTAAAAACTTTAAATAAAAGTTAATTTGGTTTAAAGAGTTAAACCAATATTTGAAAATTTAACTCGAATTTATATAATTCGAGATAGTTTAAGATTGAGATTTAAATTGAATAAGTTCAAACTGAATTTGACTTGAATTAATGGGAATTGTGATTAAAGATGGATAAGTTTAAAATTCAAATGGAAAATTTGAATTGGATTAATCTGAAATAAAATTGAAGATTGAATGAGTTCAAATTCAAAATGGGAATTGGCATTAATTCATATAGAAATTGAAATGATTTGAAATTGAGGTGGATTTAATTTGAAATTAGTCTAAATTAATTTGAATAATTTGGAATTTGTAGTTAAAGTGAATATATTTAAATCAAATGGAATTTGAATTGAAGTTGGAAAGAAATTGAAAATGAATTCAACTTGAATTGGGAATAAATCAAGTCTAATGGAAATTGGAGTCATTTAAATTGGAATAGAGTCAATTTAAATGGAAGTGGAAATTTAAATTAAATTGGTGGGATTGAAGGTTGGGAATTGAACAGTTTGACTCTGGAATATTTTCAAAATAAATTGTTTTAGTACAAACCTATTTTTCCAAGCTATTTATTACAACCTTTCTTTTTAAAGTCAAATTATTTTATACTTGTTTTACAATAAGTTTTGGAGTTATTTAACCATTTTTCGACTGTTTCCTAAACCAATTACTATTTTTTCAACTATGTTACAAAGTAATTA
Organism: Allium fistulosum; assembly: GCA_030737815.1. Lineage (NCBI taxonomy): Eukaryota > Viridiplantae > Streptophyta > Magnoliopsida > Asparagales > Amaryllidaceae > Allium > Allium fistulosum. Next base: position 1,060,724,082 of record CM060903.1, read on the forward strand.
CTATTTTACAGCTATTTTACAAACTAATAATTATTTTTCAACTACTTATCTATTTTTTTAAAATTTTCAAGCTAATTTCTTAAAAAAAAATTAACTGGTCGGAGTTCAAACTGTTATTGTTTAAATACCCAATTGAGATAAGAGTTGAAGTGATAATCTAAATGGGGATTAAGGCAAATGTGAATAAGTGAATAGGATCATAAATGAATGTGAATAGAAAGGGAATTGATTTAAATAATAATAAATGAAGATAAATACGTAGGGTGTACGTATATTATTCTATTCGCATAGTGATTTGATCCAGATTCGAGCACAGAATTTCAAGATAGTATTATCGATCCGAGTTGGGATTTTTCACTCGATTTTCGACGGCGAACCTGGATATTGTAACGATCCTGAAATTTAAATTTATTTAAATTAATAATTTATTGAATTTTTGAATTAAATTGAGTATCAAATAAATTTTTGGATAAAAATTTGTTAATTTAATTAGAAAATTGGAGCGAGTTTCCCCGGATCCAAATTAAAATTTGTTAGATCATTTAATTTTAAATATTGTATATATAGGTGATTTGAATCTTGGATAAATGGTTTAATAAATAAATTAAGTTAAAATGAATGAGAAATAAATATAAATTCAATACAAAGTAACAAAACAAAAAGAAAGTGTAAACCTGGAAACAAGCAAGAACAAAAGCATAGAAACAAAGAAGACATCAAAACAAAATATAAAACAAAGAAATGAAGCCACCATAACATCATCTCCAGCCAAAAACAAACACATTAACTAAGATTTTAACAACATAGAATTTCATTTATATTGCTAAGCAATTAGACTGGACAAAGAATAAAATATACATTCAAGTATAAACTAATACGATAATAAAAACAAACAAAAGAGATAGGAATAAACAAAGTAAAGTAAAACATATAGTACTAGGCAAATAAATGCAAATATCCTCTAGCACACAAAATCATCTTCCCAGCCGAAATGAAGCAAGATACAAAATAAAGTAAAGTAAAATAAAGGTAAGTGTGTACATGATAATAAATGCAAGCACGACTTAGTACCTTCTCAGCCATACCTCCAACATCACCCAGTACAAACAACATCACCATATACATTCAAATTGTATACATCAACTTCATTCATTCGAAACTGAGAAACAAAGAAAAAAAAATGAAAGGAGTAAAACATCTCAAACTTAAGAACAAAAGAAATTCAACTGGAACAACAATTAGCTCAGTTTAAAACTTCAGATTCAAAACAAGAATCAAAGATTCAAGGAGTCACTTCAAAATAACCCAGATAAGAACAATGCAAGCTTCCAGTTTTCCTCTCTGATTCTTGTTCTTAGTTCTGTCTTCAGGCAAAAATGAGGTGAGCAACTTTGTTTTCCCAGTAAGTAAGCACTAAGTTGATCTGCTACTGGATATAAATGTTGCATAAAGACTTCTCAGTTTTTATATAATTGAATTTGCATTTTTGTATATATATGTGTGAGTATGTCTGTATATACACATACCTGTTTCCTGTTGTTTTAGTTCTCATCTGGCCTTCAAAGATTCAAAGCTTCCAATAGAATTGAAATTAGACTTAGATGTTTAAATGGAAGATGGTTGTTATTGTATGATGGTGTTCATAAAAATTGTTTCAAGGTTTTAAATTTAACAAATAGGCTTAAAAAATGAACATAACAGTAAGATTATATATATAAGTTAAAATCCAAACATTTTGATTTACGAATTCAAGGATATAAACTGAATTCTCATACTTTAACATGAATTTTAAAATGAAAATCATGGTTTTTAGCTGCGTGGATTGAGAGCAGTTCTGTGATGATCAAAAATTTCGTTTCGACCAAATTCTGATGATCGGAGAATTATTGGAGCTTGGGGTTTCACGTGAAGGTGGAGGAGCTTACCGAGGAGGTGGGAAAAATGGTCGGAGGCGACCACGACCTTGGTGGCGAAGGCGACGTTCGTTTTCCATCTGTAAACCTAAATTTTTAGGTGATCGAACTTTGTATCACCGCGACGTCGACGAAGCGTCGAGTGAGGCGTGGCTTTGGGGGACGGTGGCGCGGTGGATGAAAAAGCTATGACCGGAGTTTCAGACCTTCAGATGGTCGGAGTGGCGAGAACGGCGCGTTGACAGGCTTTGGGGTGAATTCCTGTTGTTTGGTTCCAGGTTTCGATTATGGTCTCGATTTCGAATTCGAGAAGATGGCAACGTTTCGATGGTTGGGAGTTGATGCGGGGTTGGACGGCGACTTGTTGAAGGTCTCGCTGATGACCTGAGCGCCGCCGCGTCCACGTGCACGTGCACGCGTATACTGGTGTGTCAGGATGATCTGTTTTGGGAAGAGGAAGGAGACTCGAAGTCAATCTCGGGAAAACTGGGTGCTGGCTCGAGTTGGAATTCGTGTGTTTTCAAGTATATACCGGGTCAAAATTCTAACACTTAAACAAATTTTCAAAAAGTTTTGTAACGGGTTATTTTGGAGAAAATTCGAAGCCAGTCTCGAGTATCTCTGGGTAAAACTCGAAGTAGGGACAGGGTAGTTCAGGTAGCATGTTGGTTTCAGGTTGTAAAAGCCTGTTTATTTCTGGGATTTAAAACTAAGTTTAAAATATGAATTCAAGTTTGGAAATTAGTTGAAATAAAATAAGTTTTTGAATTTATTTTTCTTCTTTTACTACTTTAAAATGGTTACATAGTTTGAATTTTAAAATGGAAGTTTTTAAAATATAATATGATTTAAACAATTTTGATTGTTAAAGTGTATTTTTAAAATGGAAGTTTCTAAAATGTTTTATCCTTAAAATAGATGAGGACCAATGATTTATAATTCATTAAAATTAATAAGGAAATTAAAGAAAGATTTATTTAAATCATGAATAAATAATTTAGACTAATTTAAAATTAGAAATGATTAAATGATGATTTATTTTAAGAAAATTTCTTAAGAAAGAAATTTAAGAAATGTTATTAGCTAATGAAGATAATTAACTAGGAATTACGAGGTAATTTAAATTAATGTGATTAATTTGATTAATAAATAAAGATAATCAATTTAAATTGTTAATACTGAATGAAAGTAATGAAGAAATTAAATTTATTATGTAATTGGTTTAAAGGTTAAATTAATTTATATGATTAGTTAAGAATAATTTGGATTAACTTAGGCAATTGATTAATTAATTTATATCATGTGATTTGAAATTAATAAACCAAGATTGGATAATTTATTCATGAAGAAATTAATTTACTTGGAAATAAATGGAATTAATTAGGATTAAACGATTAATTGATCCTGTATATAAATGATTATTTGATGCTTGACCTTACGTATGGATGTTGGACTCTGTTGAATGATACGAGTAGTTTGATATTGCTGATGTACGATGCTTTGTGATATATCCTGATTTTGTTATGGTCTGTAATTTACTTATCTGTGATGTATATATTGTTATATGAATATGCAAACCTTGACCCGTAAAACGACACTTGAATTTCGATGCGACAGGGAGTCGGATTCCAGTTGGTTATCCGAAATCCACATCGAATTGTAATTGTGAATCTTTGTGACTGATAAATTTATTTTATCTAAATCTGTGAATGAAGATAAGCGTTATCGATTTTACCGCTTATCGATATATCTGTGATGATTGATGTTGCACTATTGCGTGTGAAACCCCTGGACCACACCTTTACACACACAATATGGATTTCACGTGGAAATCGGTTAAGTCACAGATAATCTAAATTTGATGTTTTTGAAATTGAAATTTTAATTTCAATTGATTTTGAAATTAGAAATTTGGGGTTTAAAGTGAAAAGCTTTTGAAATAGAATTTCAAAGATAAAAGTTATTTTAAATAACTTAACCGAGTTTTGAAAATTTAAATAATTTGATTTAAATTTGAATTCAAGTTTGAAATTGAATCCTATAATTCGAAACTAGGGATTAAAAATGCTGTACAAGTTATATGTGGGTTAAACCATTTTAAAAAGTATTGATTTAAGAATTTGAATTAACCCAAGAACTTTAACTTGTATAAATGGATCAGATTTCCGAAATGAAAACAGTTTGTTTTCAAAAGATAAAAGCTTTCAGATAAGAAATGAAATTCCAATTTAGTTAAAGGAATTTCAAAGTTTGAATTGAAAAATGTTTTTTCCAAGTTATGAATGAATTCTCTTTTTGAAAGCTATGAATTAAATCTGTTTATTTTTAACAGATTTAAAAATGATGTTTGTTTAAACCATTTGAAATGGAATTGTTTTGAAAGCTATTAGTTAAATCTTTGATTTAAAGATTTAACGAATTAATTAAACTGAAATGGAAATCGATTTGGAAAATCTGTGAATGAATCTTTGTGAAATTAAGTGAACTTTGTGAATTGAATCTTTTTGTTTAAAAAGATTAAAATGGTAACTTGTTTAAACCATTTGAAGAAAGATTTTTGGGTAATAAGTTGTGACTTAATTGAAATCCCATTATCCATTTGTTTTTGAATATTGCGCTCACTATTCGGGTTAGCCGGGAAAAGACAATTGTGTCATATAACCCATTCCGAATAGTGATACGTCGTATATGGATGGCATTTGAAGACCGGTGTTGAAGACCGGATATTTTTCGAAAATGAAAGGACAACCTGTCGAATGTCTCTGCACTGAGTCGCGCCGGTATAGAGATTTATATCACTCTTTTGTGACGGGAAGTCCGGACGTGATTGGAAATTATACGGAATTGCAAGGGCTTCGTGAGAAGTGCCTTCGGTTCTGTTCGAACCCGGAACAGACTTATATGGATACATGTCTGACATTACACTTTGAGATATAAAGCCGATTTCTTTCAAATACATTTCTGTTTGGTGGCGGAGAATTTATTCTCTTAGCTTAACACCCTTCTCTGATACGTACGAGCTCAGAGGTTATGTAGTTGAAATTTATCAGCGATATATCCCAATTTGGTAATGTGGCATGCTGAGTGTTGCTGTGTGATGATCAGTGTTTGATCATTTGTGATATGATCTTTTGTTTGATCATTTATCTTTGTGATCATAGGTTGATCATCTGTTGACCCAAAGCGTGGCTTTTTGAAAAAAGCATAGCTTTGTGGACGAGACTTCGTCGAGCCTCACAACCCGGTAATGGTCGAAACAGGAATCGTGCGGCAAGGTTTTCAGGGGTAGCTCCCCTAGGGTATGACCATTCCTTCTGGAAAAGGGTAGTATCATGGTATGGAGCCCAGATACTTACTCATGTGGATACACTTTCTTTATGATGTGTGATGTTGGATACCGAGCTCGGATAAAGGTCCCAAAGGACCGGGGGTGGCATATCTGAGGTTTCTTTTATCCCTTGGGAAAAGGGGTTGCCGGCCTTGTTTGGAAGAGAACAGTTGGTTCTTGGAACGTCCCGCCAGAGGCGTTTCTTTCGTGGAATAGGAAGTTCCTTAGCCTGACCATTTGTTGGAAATCCAAACAAAACAATACGAGCCCTGTACGGTTTTAGTTGTATTACCTGCCATGGAATGTGGTGGTAACCTGCTATTGAACATGGTAGCTATAGTAGGCATAAGTGCGAAATGTCTATGCTGGCTAAGATTTATATTCTACTTTCGAAATTGTTTTCTACACTATGCACTAGTAATAATATTAAATGATTTGATTTTGCGTAGTAAGCATCTTTGACTATCATAAGAAGAAATCTCCTCCAATTCTGCGCTTGCATTGTGTGTGTGGTGGGAGGTCTTATGGTAGTTTCATTTTCCAAAAGCATTGCGAATTGACTTTAAAATTCTCTGCTATTTGTTTTAAAGATAAACTGTTTTTGTTGCTCACACCAGTCCCATGACTGATCCGGAGTTTATTGTTCCTTTCCTAAACTCTGGATGCTCAAAATTTTTCTACACGAGCAGTCTAGAGTTGGGTTTTTCAGATAGTCAGATTAGTAGGTTATCTGGAGCTAGTTCAGTCTTTGGATCGGACCGCACTTGCTTATCTTGGTGTATCGTTATTGGGAGTTCAAGCTATTTCTGGATTAGTGCTTTGAAGATGGAGATTATCCGCTGCTGATGTTATCGTTTTCTTTTCCGCTGCTATTTGTTGTATCATATCTCTGATGTATATTGATATTCATTGTATCATTCTGTTGTATCAGATATTGTATATCAATGTATTATTCATTTCTTCCGCTGTGTTATTTACTTAACTGTGTTATAAGCTCCGGCGACTCGGATTTGAACGCTCGAATCTACGACATTCGAGTACGATGTAAAGTATGGATGTCGATTTTCGAACGCGAAAATCTGGGACGTTACATTTGGTATCAGAGCTAAGGTTGAACTTTAGCTCAGGAGTATAACACATTAAGTAGCTCATTAGAGATAGAGTGAAGTAAACTCTAGAATGAGTAATTCTCAGATATCCGTCTGAACGTCTCAGTAAATTCTCTTACTATCCACTGATAGTGAGTATGAGTGCTAGAAGAAGACGAGATAGGGGACAGGGAATACGACTATAAATGGTCAATACCCTGCAACAGTGGAAACAATCTTTCTCTATCAATTTTCTTTGATTCGTTTCCAAATTCTTTTGTTTCCTTCGTATCAGCTACAAGAAGAAGTTTCGATGTGATGATGGCTCTACGAATCGTTGTAGAAATTCTTACCTCGTATCTTAATCGGTTTCTTATCAGCCTTTTGGATTTAAACCTTAATGAATTTGAAATTGGAATTTTAAATTGAATTAAATTGATAGAACGATTTCGTTTAAAACCAAATTTTGAAATTCTATTATAATTTCTTGTGAATACCGAAGTCCGAAGAGGGATAAATTGGTATGTATTCTGAGATATTCTGACCTGAGTTTGGAATTCATATCGTAGGTTTGAGGAATTATAGGAGATCGAATCTGTCTATTTCTGTGTTGTTTCGTGCCTGCGAATTTCGAGGACGAAATTCTTTTAAGGGGGGAAGTTTGTAACGATCCTGAAATTTAAATTTATTTAAATTAATAATTTATTGAATTTTTGAATTAAATTGAGTATCAAATAAATTTTTGGATAAAAATTTGTTAATTTAATTAGAAAATTGGAGCGAGTTTCCCCGGATCCAAATTAAAATTTGTTAGATCATTTAATTTTAAATATTGTATATATAGGTGATTTGAATCTTGGATAAATGGTTTAATAAATAAATTAAGTTAAAATGAATGAGAAATAAATATAAATTCAATACAAAGTAACAAAACAAAAAGAAAGTGTAAACCTGGAAACAAGCAAGAACAAAGCATAGAAACAAAGAAGACATCAAAACAAAATATAAAACAAAGAAATGAAGCCACCATAACATCATCTCCAGCCGAAAACAAACACATTAACTAAGATTTTAACAACATAGAATTTCATTTATATTGCTAAGCAATTAGACTGGACAAAGAATAAAATATACATTCAAGTATAAACTAATACGATAATAAAAACAAACAAAAGAGATAGGAATAAACAAAGTAAAGTAAAACATATAGTACTAGGCAAATAAATGCAAATATCCTCTAGCACACAAAATCATCTTCCCAGCCGAAATGAAGCAAGATACAAAATAAAGTAAAGTAAAATAAAGGTAAGTGTGTACATGATAATAAATGCAAGCACGACTTAGTACCTTCTCAGCCATACCTCCAACATCACCCAGTACAAACAACATCACCATATACATTCAAATTGTATACATCAACTTCATTCATTCGAAACTGAGAAACAAAGAAAAAAAAAATGAAAGGAGTAAAACATCTCAAACTTAAGAACAAAAGAAATTCAACTGGAACAACAATTAGCTCAGTTTAAAACTTCAGATTCAAAACAAGAATCAAAGATTCAAGGAGTCACTTCAAAATAACCCAGATAAGAACAATGCAAGCTTCCAGTTTTCCTCTCTGATTCTTGTTCTTAGTTCTGTCTTCAGGCAAAAATGAGGTGAGCAACTTTGTTTTCCCAGTAAGTAAGCACTAAGTTGATCTGCTACTGGATATAAATGTTGCATAAAGACTTCTCAGTTTTTATATAATTGAATTTGCATTTTTGTATATATATGTGTGAGTATGTCTGTATATACACATACCTGTTTCCTGTTGTTTTAGTTCTCATCTGGCCTTCAAAGATTCAAAGCTTCCAATAGAATTGAAATTAGACTTAGATGTTTAAATGGAAGATGGTTGTTATTGTATGATGGTGTTCATAAAAATTGTTTCAAGGTTTTAAATTTAACAAATAGGCTTAAAAAATGAACATAACAGTAAGATTATATATATAAGTTAAAATCCAAACATTTTGATTTACGAATTCAAGGATATAAACTGAATTCTCATACTTTAACATGAATTTTAAAACGAAAATCATGGTTTTTAGCTGCGTGGATTGAGAGCAGTTCTGTGATGATCAAAAATTTCGTTTCGACCAAATTCTGATGATCGGAGAATTATTGGAGCTTGGGGTTTCACGTGAAGGTGGAGGAGCTTACCGAGGAGGTGGGAAAAATGGTCGGAGGCGACCACGACCTTGGTGGCGAAGGCGACGTTCGTTTTCCATCTGTAAACCTAAATTTTTAGGTGATCGAACTTTGTATCACCGCGACGTCGACGAAGCGTCGAGTGAGGCGTGGCTTTGGGGGACGGTGGCGCGGTGGATGAAAAAGCTATGACCGGAGTTTCAGACCTTCAGATGGTCGGAGTGGCGAGAACGGCGCGTTGACAGGCTTTGGGGTGAATTCCTGTTGTTTGGTTCCAGGTTTCGATTATGGTCTCGATTTCGAATTCGAGAAGATGGCAACGTTTCGATGGTTGGGAGTCGATGCGGGGTTGGACGGCAACTTGTTGAAGGTCTCGCCGATGACCTGAGCGCCGCCGCGTCCACGTGCACGTGCACGCGTATACTGGTGTGTCAGGATGATCTGTTTTGGGAAGAGGAAGGAGACTCGAAGTCAATCTCGGGAAAACTGGGTGCTGGCTCGAGTTGGAATTCGTGTGTTTTCAAGTATATACCGGGTCAAAATTCTAACACTTAAACAAATTTTCAAAAAGTTTTGTAACGGGTTATTTTGGAGAAAATTCGAAGCCAGTCTCGAGTATCTCTGGGTAAAACTCGAAGTAGGGACAGGGTAGTTCAGGTAGCATGTTGGTTTCAGGTTGTAAAAGCCTGTTTATTTCTGGGATTTAAAACTAAGTTTAAAATATGAATTCAAGTTTGGAAATTAGTTGAAATAAAATAAGTTTTTGAATTTATTTTTCTTCTTTTACTACTTTAAAATGGTTACATAGTTTGAATTTTAAAATGGAAGTTTTTAAAATATAATATGATTTAAACAATTTTGATTGTTAAAGTGTATTTTTAAAATGGAAGTTTCTAAAATGTTTTATCCTTAAAATAGATGAGGACCAATGATTTATAATTCATTAAAATTAATAAGGAAATTAAAGAATGATTTATTTAAATCATGAATAAATAATTTAGACTAATTTAAAATTAGAAATGATTAAATGATGATTTATTCTAAGAAAATTTCTTAAGAAAGAAATTTAAGAAATGTTATTAGCTAATGAAGATAATTAACTAGGAATTACGAGGTAATTTAAATTAATGCGATTAATTTGATTAATAAATAAAGATAATCAATTTAAATTGTTAATACTGAATGAAAGTAATGAAGAAATTAAATTTATTATGTAATTGGTTTAAAGGTTAAATTAATTTATATGATTAGTTAAGAATAATTTGGATTAACTTAGGCAATTGATTAATTAATTTATATCATGTGATTTGAAATTAATAAACCAAGATTGGATAATTTATTCATGAAGAAATTAATTTACTTGGAAATAAATGGAATTAATTAGGATTAAACGATTAATTGATCCTGTATATAAATGATTATTTGATGCTTGACCTTACGTATGGATGTTGGACTCTGTTGAATGATACGAGTAGTTTGATATTGCTGATGTACGATGCTTTGTGATATATCCTGATTTTGTTATGGTCTGTAATTTACTTATCTGTGATGTATATATTGTTATATGAATATGCAAACCTTGACCCGTAAAACGACACTTGAATTTCGATGCGACAGGGAGTCGGATTCCAATTGGTTATCCGAAATCCACATCGAATTGTAATTGTGAATCTTTGTGACTGATAAATTTATTTTATCTAAATCTGTGAACGAAGATAAGCGTTATCGATTTTACCGCTTATCGATATATCTGTGATGATTGATGTTGCACTATTGCGTGTGAAACCCCTGGACCACACCTTTACACACACAATATGGATTTCACGTGGAAATCGGTTAAGTCACAGATAATCTAAATTTGATGTTTTTGAAATTGAAATTTTAATTTCAATTGATTTTGAAATTAGAAATTTGGGGTTTAAAGTGAAAAGCTTTTGAAATAGAATTTCAAAGATAAAAGTTATTTTAAATAACTTAACCGAGTTTTGAAAATTTAAATAATTTGATTTAAATTTGAATTCAAGTTTGAAATTGAATCCTATAATTCGAAACTAGGGATTAAAAATGCTGTACAAGTTATATGTGGGTTAAACCATTTTAAAAAGTATTGATTTAAGAATTTGAATTAACCCAAGAACTTTAACTTGTATAAATGGATCAGATTTCCGAAATGAAAACAGTTTGTTTTCAAAAGATAAAAGCTTTCAGATAAGAAATGAAATTCCAATTTAGTTAAAGGAATTTCAAAGTTTGAATTGAAAAATGTTTTTTCCAAGTTATGAATGAATTCTCTTTTTGAAAGCTATGAATTAAATCTGTTTATTTTTAACAGATTTAAAAATGATGTTTGTTTAAACCATTTGAAATGGAATTGTTTTGAAAGCTATTAGTTAAATCTTTGATTTAAAGATTTAACGAATTAATTAAACTGAAATGGAAATCGATTTGGAAAATCTGTGAATGAATCTTTGTGAAATTAAGTGAACTTTGTGAATTGAATCTTTTTGTTTAAAAAGATTAAAATGGTAACTTGTTTAAACCATTTGAAGAAAGATTTTTGGGTAATAAGTTGTGACTTAATTGAAATCCCAATATCCATATGTTTTGAATATTGCGCTCACTATTCGGGTTAGCCGGGAAAAGACTTTTGGGTCATATAACCCATTCCGAATAGTGATACGTCGTATATGGATGGCATTTGAAGACCGGTGATGAAGACCGGATATTTTCGAAAATGAAAGGACAACCTGTCGAATGTCTCTGCACTGAGTTGCTCCGGTATAGAGATTTATATCACTCTTTTTGTGACGGGAAGTCCGGACGTGATTGGAAATTATCCGGATTTGCAAGGGCTTCGTGAGAAGTGCCTTCGGTTCTGTTCGAACCCGGAACAGACTTATATGGATACATGTCTGACATTACACTTTGAGATATAAAGCCGATTTCTTTCAAATACATTTCTGTTTGGTGGCGGAGAATTTATTCTCTTAGCTTAACACCCTTCTCTGAGACGTACGAGCTCAGAGGTTATGTAGTTGAAATTTATCAGCGATATATCCCAATTTGGTAATGTGGCATGCTGAGTGTTGCTGTGTGATGATCAGTGTTTGATCATTTGTGATATGATCTTTTGTTTGATCATTTATCTTTGTGATCATAGGTTGATCATCTGTTGACCCAAAGCGTGGCTTTTTGAAAAAAGCGTAGCTTTGTGGACGAGACTTCGTCGAGCCTCACAACCCGGTAATGGTCGAAACAGGAATCGTGCGGCAAGGTTTTCAGGGGTAGCTCCCCTAGGGTATGACCATTCCTTCTGGAAAAGGGTAGTATCATGGTATGGAGCCCAGATACTTACTCATGTGGATACACTTTCTTTATGATGTGTGATGTTGTAACAACCCGTAAATTTTCGATAATTAAAATAGTTAATTTAATAAGATTTCATGGCTTAATGTTGGAAGAATTAAAATTTGTAATTTACTTATGATAATAATAACGAGAATGAATTACAACAATATTTATCTAAGTTAATTATTAATGAATTAAATGATATTCCAATCAATTGAAATGACTTAAATATTATAACTTGGTTATAAAGGGAATATAAGAAAACAAATGTAAATTTGGGTTAACTAATGAAATAATATATAGTCAATGGTAATGAAATCTAATTAGTATTGTATAGGTAATTGTGACACTTATTTGTAATAATATATTTATAACTGTGATTTAAAGTTAATGGTGATAATTATAATAAGCTACATGTTTATTCAGTCGAATTGAATTTGAAAACCAATTGTAAATGAAATGAAATTTTATATATTAACTGGGTTTATAAATCAATATCGGAAGTTGATTAACAAATGTTGGATGCCCTGGATGTGAATAAGGTAATTGACTGATAACGGAAATTTATTTAAAAATCTAATATTGAAATATAAATGCTACTTATTGAATGAGTTTACGATCAATAGTTGGATAAAATAAATGTTGAATTCATTAGATGTAAATAAAGTAATTGATTAGTAATGAGAATTCATTTAAAATCTAATATTGAAATTTGTTGAATATGGATCAATTAAATTGTTTAAATTTGATATTGGAAATAAATTGAATAATTGAATAGATTGAATAACGGGAATTGAATAACTGTATAACGGAAATAATTGTTCCATAATTTGAATTCGTTTTAAAGTTAAATTTTATAAGTTCATTTTCAATTATTTCAAGATAATGAATTTCGGATAATCAAAATTGTTAAAAATTTAAATTTGCAAATATTTGAATAATTGAATTTTGAATATAATATGATTGAAGATGATATAGAAAATTGATATAAAATTTTATTTAAACAACAATGAATTTGTTAACATTTAAAATTGGATTCGTAAGAAATTCTGAAAATTTTGAAAAGTCGTCGATTTAATCGACGAGTAAAAATAGCCTTCCGAGGCACAGTCTCGGAATTCGACGAAACTAGTTCCATTGGATCCGTAATAGTGTGTTATTATCGGATTTCAAATTTCGTAACATTTGGAGTTATCGTTTGGTCGTACGGGTTAGAAACGTGCTGAAATAAATAACGAAAATTTAATATTTTAATTCGATTCAAAAAGCTATCTTCCGCATACGATCAAATTGGCTTCCGAAACACGTTCCATTGTGTTCGGAATGCGGGTAAAACCTTACGAACGCCTGTCGGCACGTGTTATTTGGAGTTCGTTCGGAAAATCATGAAATTTGTGAGAATAATATTAAAATAATATTCTATACGCGTATATATTCACGTATCCTCAGTCGAAACCCTATCCATCTTCTTCGTGACCGCCTGTGTAAAATTCAATGGCCGAGAAGCATTGTTATTCCTCCTTGACTATCTCCTTATCCACTTAGTTTCGCGACTCGGCATCAACAGGGAAGTCGAAGAGCACGCCGAGCTCTTGCTATCCACCGGTGGAGATCACCGTTGGTGATCAAAGTTGATGGCAGTTTGGCGAGGAAGGCTGCGACTTCGAGCACGAATTCCGAGATCATGGGGCAACCGAGTTCAACCACGTTCCAGGCGGTGGTGCCACGCGTGAAGGGCTTCGACTTGAAGCCGGCTGATCGACGTCAAGGCGAAGATGGTGGTCGCGGCTTGGAGGGATTCCTTGCGTGATTGGGTTCGTGCATTCCTGTAATCGCGTTTGGGAAGAAGGAGCTTGTGGCCAGATTTCTTCATCTCCAGATCGAACGGCCAGATTTCGATTTAGGTTTAAAAAATAAAATATAAAAAGAAAATTGTTTATTTAAATTGTATTCGAACTTTAACAAGTCGTATCTCCTTCATTCGTTATCAGAATCAAACGAAACCGGCGACGCCGGAATCGCAGAGACGAGAGCTACGCTGCAGTGCAGATCCGGGACTGTTTCGAACTCGTTAAAATTTTTGGTTAAATCGAATGCGCTCGATTTAATTAGAAATTTGAACGATTGGCAACGTAAACCCAAGGTGAGTGTTTTACAACGCTCACAACGTACTAGAATATTTTGATGCTTGTTAAATTTAATATTGTGAAGTGATATGATTTTTATTAGTCGTTGTTAATAAAATTTAACTGTCATCTAAATTGTCATCGAATTTAATGTTAGAAATTGAAATTGATAGTCAAATTAGAATTGAAATTTAATCGAAATTAAATTACCGAACATTTACAACTATGAAATTCCTGTAATTTATATTGTCTGTTTGTATGATTGGTTGCGATGGATGCTATTGATTGATGTTTGAATGTTTGGATGTTTATTTGTTGTATATATCCTGTCATCACCCTGTGTATTATTTACAGTTGTAAATTAAATCATTTTGAATAAATTGAGAAATAGGTTGAAATGATATATACCTATGACACTATGGTTCGAATTGAAGTGATATATATCTATTCCTGAAATTTAATTGAAATAACTGATCACTTGGCCATAGGATAGAAAATTATATATGGGCACCGGATTGGTTAAATTAAATGATTTTTAAATTCTTTGATTTGGAATTACTTTAAATGGTTTGATTTAAAGGAATAAAATCTATTTTATAGAAATTGAATTTATCGCGAATTTGAGGTTGAGATGTTGAAATAAATTTTTGTTAAACAAATTGGTTAATAATTGAAGTTAAGACTTTGAAATTAAAATTGTGATATGATTGAATTTTCGTAAATTGATTCGATTTTAAAGGATTCAATTTTTATTCGGATTTTGAATATTATTAAGTAAAAGTGTGATAAAGACAACATTTTGAAATTTGAGGGAATTGGATTTGGGATAGAATTGAATTAATTTGAAATCGAAATCGATTAAACTGAAATTGAGATTTGAATCGACTGAATGGAATTTGAATTTGATTCAGAATTGGTAAGTTGGAAATTAAAATGGTTGACTTTGAAGCTATTTCAAATTTGGTTTTCTGAAGTTATTCTGCTATATAAGCTATTTTAAATACTTAAACTATTTTTGTTAAACTATTTTAACCTATATTAACTATTTTAAAATTTTCAACCTATCTTAAACTATGTTAACTTATTTTAATCTATTTTTTATTTTTTTTATCTACTTAACCCAATTTAATTTATTTAAAGTAATTTATCTATTTTAATTTATTTTAATCATATTTAATTTATTTTAAAGCTATTTAACCTATTAACTTATTTTAAATCTATTTTTAAATCTATTTAACTATATTAAATTAATTTAAACTATTTTGAAATCTATCTTTAATATTTAGAGTATTTTAACTATTTTCAATTATTTAAGCTACTTTAAACTATTCAAAAATATTTTTCCAAAATTTCCAGATGGTCAATAAGGTGAAATGTTTATATTTAAATCTTGGATTTAAGTACGAATTGGGCTAAATGAAGTTACAACCTAAATTGAAATGTGAAATGATTTTTGAAATGAAATCGTATATTTTGCGTAGATACGATAATTTTGAAATGGATTTGATTTTGAAGCGAACTTGATATTTTGATATCAATTATGAATTTGATTTTTGAAAATGTAAAAGAACCATCCGGTGTGTAATAAGCGTTCGGTTGTTAAAGAGACCGGGATCGGATATGGGCATACTCTCTGTCGATACCGAAAACCACTTTAACAACTGTGTACGTGGTGGAGATTCCAGAAATGAAGTAGGATGGTTTGGCGACGATTCTATATGGTATGACGTGACCCTGACTCCCGTGAGTCAGCTTAGATGTGACTAAAATCAGGAGCTATACCGGGCTAATGTGAGGTCATTCCTCTTATCGGGCATATTTCTTCGATACCATTATATTGCTTTTGTGATTCGATTTGGTGGCCACCCCTCGATTGTTGGGAGTGTGTCCGAGGTGGGCGGTAGTAGCTGCTATGCGTCACCACCAGTCCGGGAGTGCAATTGGTATATCTACCCTGGCATCTCCTCGTGTGCCGTGTTCACATGCCCTAGCATGCCTTCTACGATTTTGTTTTGTACCATACCTATGGAGTGCCCTCTGCGTAAACCTCTCGGAGGAGCGTACGGTACTGTATAGACTATGGGAATATATAAAATGTGTTAAGGGGGATATGGGTAACGCCTTAACGCTATTTTAATACTTTTACTTTACTGTAGACATATTATAATAGCGTATTGTACTACATAGTAAATAGTTTAACGGATCCTTAAGAGATGGAAAATCCCGTAACATCTCTTGAGTTATTACACGCACGTCGACACTGGATAAGAGATGTCAAACCCCGTAAACATCTCTGACGCCGTTACACTCATCTTTATTTACGATTGATTTAACTTGCATAAGGATATTTTAGTCCTGACTCGAGTGTTTTGTTTTTTTCATTACGCTCGGGTCAGTCCTGAGTTTTTCAGCTTATTGAAGATCTATTCTGGAGGACGAAGACGAAGATTTGGTATACTATTACTATTATTATCCATGCATCATGTTGTCTGCTGCATTATTTTATTTATTCTGTTGTATATGTATAACTCTGATAAATGATGAATAAATGATAATCAAAAGTATATTAAACAGCTTCATGAACTGTTTATTTGATTATTATATTTTATCTTTCCGCTGCGAGATTCTGTGATTTTTCTTGTTTCTTTTCTCTTCTTTTCTTATTTACCCCATTAACAATCCTCCCTTTTGAATGGTTTGAGTTGACAAGAGTGTTTGATTGTCAATTTAAACTGTCCAAAAGGGTGGGTCGTTACAGTTGGTATCAGAGCTTTGGTTTAGCGATAACCTTAGCTTTGTGGGGTCAGACTCTTTATAAATAGGGTAGTAATACCCTATGATGAGTCGTTGAGTGTATATATATGAGAGAGCGTATTTGTTAGTGGTATAAAATTGTTTTATACTGTGTTGGTTGATTTGTTGAGTGGCATATGGATTCTGGTCAATACGAGTAATTAACGTCATTGATAGGGATCTCTAAACACTTGAACAGAACAATTCGACATAGTATTGTTTTGAAATTGGGTAAATGAAATAATTTTGCCCCAATTATATTTTGTATATAAAGAAATAAATTTTAGAAATTATTATGATACATCCAGTTTGTTTGGTTGTTAGAAATGATAATATGTATGGTTACCGTAAATTGGATATTGTGTTTTAATAAATATGGTTTATTACAAAATAAACAATGATAAAACAACTTGTGGAATGTTTTAAGAAGGTAAAAATTTTGTAAGAATAATTTATAAATGTGACTTATAAATCAAGATAGATTTAAATTGTGAAATATTGAATTTAAGACCCGGGGATTTTGAAAATGGTTTTCAAAACTTTGAAGAAAATATGTAGTGATGTTAGTTGAAAAATATTTATGGGAAATATTTTGAAAGGAGTTTTTTTATAAATTCAGTACTCCTCTCGTATGTCGCTGGGAAATAATTTCGGTGATGACTGCGCAGCATCATCGACGTTCATTTTCGAGTCTCAAAGTGAGGGGACTTCTACAAAGCTTTGCTTTGCTTCGAAACTGTTTTGAAAAAAAAAATGCATTTTGGTTTAGACTCCAAAAGTCTGATTTGATATATATATATATATATATATATATAAGATATAATTGTATATATTTATTTAAAATAATTTGAAATGAACCGGGCATTTAAATTTCTAAGTTCTGTTAGTTAATATTTTAAGTTATCTGAATGAAATGTGAATAACCAGAACTTATAAAATAAGAGGATTAAGAATTCTAAGCTTAATGTTTTGAAAAAAAAAACCTTTAGGTTGAAGTGTAACTCTTAAAAATGAAAGTAAAGGAAACTTAAACAAGTTAAAATTGTGAACATTCTAAGTTAGTAAAATGAGTCCTATAAAATTTGTATTGTATCAAATTGCATTCTAATAACATATAATATGACTTACCAAATGTTAAAAGTTAAAAAGATGTTGTGGTTATGTAATGGGAGATATACAAGTAAGCAAAACCTAAAAGTAATTGAAATATATAAGTAAGCAAAAACTTAAAAGTAACTAAATTGTATATAAATTGAAATTTGGTTGTGATAGAATGTTATATACTTAAGTATAATATGAAATGGTGAATGACTAAATGAAATATGTAAGTGAACTTAAGAAAACCGACAAATGAACAAAATAATATCTTTGTGAATTGTTATAAAATTTAATATAAATTTTCAAAGAAATGGTGAAATTGAAATTGTAGTTTGGAGGTAATTATAAACTTAGATAAAGTCCAACTTCTTATATATGACTTTTATAGGATGATTAATAAACTAAAGTGATGATTGATAAAATGATCCACCTATAAATTTGTTATTAACTGAGATTATGAAAATGAAGTACATTATTAACTGAAATTATGAAAATGAAGTAAAAATTAACAAATGAATTTGATATAGTTAAGAATAAATTGAAGAATGAAAGTGAATTTAATTAAATTACATGGAGTGTTTAAAATGAACTTAACTAAGCAAATTGTATGAAATGATGCATAAGAAATGATAGTATAAAAGAACATGCTATGTAAAGAAACGGACATGCTAAGTAATTAAGGAATGAATAATGCATTGTGTATAATTAATTGTAAATGAAATGATGATAAGTAAATAAATTGAATATAGATGAATTGTATAGGAATATATTGGAAGGTAATACGTAAGTTGTACGTATATTGTTTTATTCGCATAACAATTTGACCCGAACTCGAGCACAGAATTTCGAGATAATTTATATCGATCCAAGTTAGGATTTTTCACCCGATTCCCGACGGCGAACCCTGGATATGGATTTTGATTTGATTCTGGAATTCTCTATCATAGTATATGGCTATGCAAGGAGAATAACAGTTTTCGATCAAGGAACCAAATCTGAGTCCGCACTAGAGAGTCGTGTGAATGATACTAGTTTGGAAGTGAAATTTTGTGATCGAATGAGTAATCAGATTTGATATTGCGTACGGATGATATATGTACTCCGTACAAGTTTAAGTAAGGGAAATATTGAAATAATTGAAAATGAAAATTCTAAATTGATTTTAAATTATATGATTTGATATCATTGATAAATGAGATGCAGGTAATTTAAAATCAAGGAAATTTGGATTGCCCGACAAAAAGGTACATGTTTATTTGTTATTGGATTTGGTGATTTTTGGATTGAGCCACTTGGCTTTTGTTTCCTTTTATTGGTTTGGGGCCCGTAGAGGCGTTTTGTAGCTGTACCGATCGAGCCGCGCAAAGGAGACGCTGCTGAAATTTTCCGTAAATCCGGGTGTTAGAAAATTTTTGAGTTTTAAAATTTTATAACTCATTTGGATAACTAACTTGTAAATTTCGTAAGCTTATCGGAGTAGCGAAGTGGAAGTGTAGTAACGACTTTATAAATGAAATTTCATTGTTTTATAAGTTGATAATTTTGGAAAATATTTCAAATGTTGAACTCTTGACTTAGTTCCTTTTCCCTTCTTTTTTTCCTTTTCGAGGACGAAAAGTTTTGAGTGGGGGAGAGTGTAACAACCCGTAAATTTTCGATAATTAAAATAGTTAATTTAATAAGATTTCATGGCTTAATGTTGGAAGAATTAAAATTTGTAATTTACTTATGATAATAATAACGAGAATGAATTACAACAATATTTATCTAAGTTAATTATTAATGAATTAAATGATATTCCAATCAATTGAAATGACTTAAATATTATAACTTGGTTATAAAGGGAATATAAGAAAACAAATGTAAATTTGGGTTAACTAATGAAATAATATATAGTCAATGGTAATGAAATCTAATTAGTATTGTATAGGTAATTGTGACACTTATTTGTAATAATATATTTATAACTGTGATTTAAAGTTAATGGTGATAATTATAATAAGCTACATGTTTATTCAGTCGAATTGAATTTGAAAACCAATTGTAAATGAAATGAAATTTTATATATTAACTGGGTTTATAAATCAATATCGGAAGTTGATTAACAAATGTTGGATGCCCTGGATGTGAATAAGGTAATTGACTGATAACGGAAATTTATTTAAAAATCTAATATTGAAATATAAATGCTACTTATTGAATGAGTTTACGATCAATAGTTGGATAAAATAAATGTTGAATTCATTAGATGTAAATAAAGTAATTGATTAGTAATGAGAATTCATTTAAAATCTAATATTGAAATTTGTTGAATATGGATCAATTAAATTGTTTAAATTTGATATTGGAAATAAATTGAATAATTGAATAGATTGAATAACGGGAATTGAATAACTGTATAACGGAAATAATTGTTCCATAATTTGAATTCGTTTTAAAGTTAAATTTTATAAGTTCATTTTCAATTATTTCAAGATAATGAATTTCGGATAATCAAAATTGTTAAAAATTTAAATTTGCAAATATTTGAATAATTGAATTTGGAATATAATATGATTGAAGATGATATCGAAAATTGATATAAAATTTTATTTAAACAACAATGAATTTGTTAACATTTAAAATTGGATTCGTAAGAAATTTTGAAAATTTTGAAAAGTCGTCGATTTAATCGACGAGTAAAAATAGCCTTCCGAGGCACAGTCTCGGAATTCGACGAAACTAGTTCCATTGGATCCGTAATAGTGTGTTATTATCGGATTTCAAATTTCGTAACATTTGGAGTTATCGTTTGGTCGTACGGGTTAGAAACGTGCTGAAATAAATAACGAAAATTTAATATTTTAATTCGATTCAAAAAGCTATCTTCCGCATACGATCAAATTGGCTTCCGAAACACGTTCCATTGTGTTCGGAATGCGGGTAAAACCTTACGAACGCCTGTCGGCACGTGTTAATTGGAGTTCGTTCGGAAAATCATGAAATTTGTGAGAATAATATTAAAATAATATTCTATACGCGTATATATTCACGTATCCTCAGTCGAAACCCTATCCATCTTCTTCGTGACCGCCAGTGTAAAATTCAATGGCCGAGAAGCATTGTTATTCCTCCTTGACTATCTCCTTATCCACTTAGTTTCGCGACTCGGCATCAACAGGGAAGTCGAAGAGCACGCCGAGCTCTTGCTATCCACCGGTGGAGATCACCGTTGGTGATCAAAGTTGACGGCAGTTTGGCGAGGAAGGCTGCGACTTCGAGCACGAATTCCGAGATCATGGGGCAACCGAGTTCAACCACGTTCCAGGCGGTGGTGCCACGCGTGAAGGGCTTCGACTTGAAGCCGGCTGATCGACGTCAAGGCGAAGATGGTGGTCGCGGCTTGGAGGGATTCCTTGCGTGATTGGGTTCGTGCATTCCTGTAATCGCGTTTGGGAAGAAGGAGCTTGTGGCCAGATTTCTTCATCTCCAGATCGAACGGCCAGATTTCGATTTAGGTTTAAAAAATAAAATATAAAAAGAAAATTGTTTATTTAAATTGTATTCGCACTTTAACAAGTCGTATCTCCTTCATTCGTTATCAGAATCAAACGAAACCGGCGACGCCGGAATCGCAGAGACGAGAGCTACACTGCAGTGCAGATCCGGGACTGTTTCGAACTCGTTAAAATTTTTGGTTAAATCGAATGCGCTCGATTTAATTAGAAATTTGAACGATTGGCAACGTAAACCCAAGGTGAGTGTTTTACAACGCTCACAACGTACTAGAATATTTTGATGCTTGTTAAATTTAATATTGTGAAGTGATATGATTTTTATTAGTCGTTGTTAATAAAATTTAACTGTCATCTAAATTGTCATCGAATTTAATGTTAGAAATTGAAATTGACAGTCAAATTAGAATTGAAATTTAATCGAAATTAAATTACCGAACATTTACAACTATGAAATTCCTGTGATTTATATTGTCTGTTTGTATGATTGGTTGCGATGGATGCTATTGATTGATGTTTGAATGTTTGGATGTTTATTTGTTGTATATATCCTGTCATCACCCTGTGTATTATTTACAGTTGTAAATTAAATCATTTTGAATAAATTGAGAAATAGGTTGAAATGATATATACCTATGACACTATGGTTCGAATTGAAGTGATATATATCTATTCCTGAAATTTAATTGAAATAACTGATCACTTGGCCATAGGATAGAAAATTATATATGGGCACCGGATTGGTTAAATTAAATGATTTTTAAATTCTTTGATTTGGAATTACTTTAAATGGTTTGATTTAAAGGAATAAAATCTATTTTATAGAAATTGAATTTATCGCGAATTTGAGGTTGAGATGTTGAAATAAATTTTTGTTAAACAAATTGGTTAATAATTGAAGTTAAGACTTTGAAATTAAAATTGTGATATGATTGAATTTTCGTAAATTGATTCGATTTTAAAGGATTCAATTTTTATTCGGATTTTGAATATTATTAAGTAAAAGTGTGATAAAGACAACATTTTGAAATTTGAGGGAATTGGATTTGGGATAGAATTGAATTAATTTGAAATCGAAATCGATTAAACTGAAATTGAGATTTGAATCGACTGAATGGAATTTGAATTTGATTCAGAATTGGTAAGTTGGAAATTAAAATGGTTGACTTTGAAGCTATTTCAAATTTGGTTTTCTGAAGTTATTCTGCTATATAAGCTATTTTAAATACTTAAACTATTTTTGTTAAACTATTTTAACCTATATTAACTATATTAAAATTTTCAACCTATCTTAAACTATGTTAACTTATTTTAATCTATTTTTTATTTTTTTTATCTACTTAACCCAATTTAATTTATTTAAAGTAATTTATCTATTTTAATTTATTTTAATCATATTTAATTTATTTTAAAGCTATTTAACCTATTAACTTATTTTAAATCTATTTTTAAATCTATTTAACTATATTAAATTAATTTAAACTATTTTGAAATCTATCTTTAATATTTAGAGTATTTTAACTATTTTCAATTATTTAAGCTACTTTAAACTATTCAAAAATATTTTTCCAAAATTTCCAGATGGTCAATAAGGTGAAATGTTTATATTTAAATCTTGGATTTAAGTACGAATTGGGCTAAATGAAGTTACAACCTAAATTGAAATGTGAAATGATTTTTGAAATGAAATCGTATATTTTGCGTAGATACGATAATTTTGAAATGGATTTGATTTTGAAGCGAACTTGATATTTTGATATCAATTATGAATTTGATTTTTGAAAATGTAAAAGAACCATCCGGTGTGTAATAAGCGTTCGGTTGTTAAAGAGACCGGGATCGGATATGGGCATACTCTCTGTCGATACCGAAAACCACTTTAACAACTGTGTACGTGGTGGAGATTCCAGAAATGAAGTAGGATGGTTTGGCGACGATTCTATATGGTATGACGTGACCCTGACTCCCGTGAGTCAGCTTAGATGTGACTAAAATCAGGAGCTATACCGGGCTAATGTGAGGTCATTCCTCTTATCGGGCATATTTCTTCGATACCATTATATTGCTTTTGTGATTCGATTTGGTGGCCACCCCTCGATTGTTGGGAGTGTGTCCGAGGTGGGCGGTAGTAGCTGCTATGCGTCACCACCAGTCCGGGAGTGCAATTGGTATATCTACCCTGGCATCTCCTCGTGTGCCGTGTTCACATGCCCTAGCGTGCCTTCTACGATTTTGTTTTGTACCATACCTATGGAGTGCCCTCTGCGTAAACCTCTCGGAGGAGCGTACGGTACTGTATAGACTATGGGAATATATAAAATGTATTAAGGGGGATATGGGTAACGCCTTAACGCTATTTTAATACTTTTACTTTACTGTAGACATATTATAATAGCGTATTGTACTACATAGTAAATAGTTTAACGGATCCTTAAGAGATGGAAAATCCCGTAACATCTCTTGAGTTATTGCACGCACGTCGACACTGGATAAGAGATGTCAAACCCCGTAAACATCTCTGACGCCGTTACACTTATTTACGATTGATTTAACTTGCATAAGGATATTTTAGTCCTGACTCGAGTGTTTTGTTTTTTTCATTACGCTCGGGTCAGTCCTGAGTTTTTCAGCTTATTGAAGATCTATTCTGGAGGACGAAGACGAAGATTTGGTATACTATTACTATTATTATCCATGCATCATGTTGTCTGCTGCATTATTTTATTTATTCTGTTGTATATGTATAACTCTGATAAATGATGAATAAATGATAATCAAAAGTATATTAAACAGCTTCATGAACTGTTTATTTGATTATTATATTTTATCTTTCCGCTGCGAGATTCTGTGATTTTTCTTGTTTCTTTTCTCTTCTTTTCTTATTTACCCCATTAACAATCCTCCCTTTTGAATGGTTTGAGTTGACAAGAGTGTTTGATTGTCAATTTAAACTGTCCAAAAGGGTGGGTCGTTACAGATGTTGGATACCGAGCTCGGATAAAGGTCCCAAAGGACCGGGGGTGGCATATCTGAGGTTTCTTTTATCCCTTGGGAAAAGGGGTTGCCGGCCTTGTTTGGCAGAGAACAGTTGGTTCTCGGAACGTCCCGCCAGAGGCGTTTCTTTCGTGGAATAGGAAGTTCCTTAGCCTGACCATTTGTTGGAAATCCAAACAAAACAATACGAGCCCTATACGGTTTTAGTTGTATTACCTGCCATGGAATGTGGTGGTAACCTGCTATTGAACATGGTAGCTATAGTAGGCATAAGTGCGAAATGTCTATGCTGGCTAAGATTTATATTCTACTTTCGAAATTGTTTTCTACACTATGCACTAGTAATAATATTAAATGATTTGATTTTGCGTAGTAAGCATCTTTGACTATCATAAGAAGAAATCTCCTCCAATTCTGCGCTTGCATTGTGTGTGTGGTGGGAGGTCTTATGGTAGTTTCATTTTCCAAAAGCATTGCGAATTGACTTTAAAATTCTCTGCTATTTGTTTTAAAGATAAACTGTTTTTGTTGCTCACACCAGTCCCATGACTGATCCGGAGTTTATTGTTCCTTTCCTAAACTCTGGATGCTCAAAATTTTTCTACACGAGCAGTCTAGAGTTGGGTTTTTCGGATAGTCAGATTAGTAGGTTATCTGGAGCTAGTTCAGTCTTTGGATCGGACCGCACTTGCTTATCTTGGTGTATCGTTATTGGGAGTTCAAGCTATTTCTGGATTAGTGCTTTGAAGATGGAGATTATCCGCTGCTGATGTTATCGTTTTCTTTTCCGCTGCTATTTGTTGTATCATATCTCTGATGTATATTGATATTCATTGTATCATTCTGTTGTATCAAATATTGTATATCAATGTATTATTCATTTCTTCCGCTGTGTTATTTACTTAACTGTGTTATAAGCTCCGGCGACTCGGATTTGAACGCTCGAATCTACGACATTCGAGTACGATGTAAAGTATGGATGTCGATTTTCGAACGCGAAAATCTGGGACGTTACAGATATGGATTTTGATTGGTTCTGGATATTCTCTATCATAGGTGTGACTATGCAAGGAGAATGACGGTTTCTGATCGAGAAACCAGATCTGAGTCCGCACTAGGAAGTCGGGTGGACAATACTAGTTCGGAAGTGAAATTGTGTGATCGAGTGAGCGATCAGATTGATATTGCGTACGGATGATATGTGAACATCGTACGGTTTGAATAAAATTGATTTGGAAAATTTGTGGATAAAGAACTGTAAATGATTTTTGAAATTGAAAGTATATTTTGCGAATATATGATGACCTTCAATAAAATAAATTAAAATTTGATATTTCTATAGTAGAACTTAACTTTATAGAAGTAAAGTGGAAATTGGGTATCTTACTAATTAAAATTTTACTTTATAATAAAAGTAAGTAATTTGGCAAGTGACATTATAAGCAGATTTAAAATTTAAATTTAATATTTGTTTTGGAAAGAAAAGGAAATTTAAAATTTGTATATCTTTGATAAATGAGATAAAAAAAAAACCACATTGTTGAAGCTATAGCCAAAAGAAAAGAGTTTTGGAAATATTTGAAGTACAAAAGTGGATTTATACAAGTATAAGATTTGATTCAAAAGGTTTCAAGATTTATTATATATATATGGATTTTTGTGAAAATGATTTTGAGGAAAGGTTTTGAGAACCTATGGATTGAGAAAGGCTTTTGATTTTTGGGAAAAATCAATATTGAGATTTGGAAAGCCTAGTTTGTGGATTATCGATTTTGAGAATCGATTTTGTGTAAAGGCTTATATTTGAAATTCATACTAGGTGTATGATTTGTAAAATACTATATGTGTATAGTATAAAGTGTTTTGAGATTGGCTCTGGGGAAAAAGGCCCTCCCTTGAAATGAACTTCTCAGGAGTGCCACAGGGTGGCACTACCTTGAGCCTCTAAGGGGGAGGTT
Source organism: Allium fistulosum (assembly GCA_030737815.1). Classification (NCBI taxonomy): domain Eukaryota; kingdom Viridiplantae; phylum Streptophyta; class Magnoliopsida; order Asparagales; family Amaryllidaceae; genus Allium; species Allium fistulosum. The sequence continues at coordinate 1,060,750,412 of CM060903.1, forward strand.
CTAAATTTGATCCTGTGAGAAGTCCGGACAAAACTAGTTCCTGAGGATTATGAGTAGTGTACCATAGCGAAAGTCGTGTGTGCCGCTAAGAGCCAGCAGTCTGCGTTTGATTTTATATCGGTAGACTGTGACACTATGGTAACATAGCGAAAGTCGTGTGTGCCGCTGAGAGCCAACAGTCTATGTTTGATTTTACATCGGTAGACTGCGACCTATGTAGGAGTGGAGAAGTTTCATTTCGACAGCGTAATCGTGAGGCTGCTGAGGGCCTGCAGTTACATGGACTTTTGCTGTGACGGCAACGTAACCCTGGATGTAGCTGCGATCTGTTGTGGGTTCTATGGTGTAATCAGTTACATGGACTTTTGCTGCGACGGCAACGTAACCCAGGATGTAACTGCGACCATGGATGGGTGTGATGATTTCCAGAGCAATTTCACCAAAGATATTTCCTCAATTTTCAAAAACTGTTTTCGATATTTTCAATAAAATTATTTTCTAAGTATTTTCACTGGGTGTTGGAAATGGGTCTGCTGAGTACTTACAGATTTTCAGTCTTACGCCTGATCAACGTATGACCGAATTTCTATGAGAACAAGGATAGACTTGTTGAAACATCGAGTTATAAAAGTATTTTTATAAAAACTATTTTAGAAATATTATATAGATTTTTAAATAAGTTTAAAAATGATCAAAGAAATTTATTTGATTTTAAACATTCTAATAAAAATAGCTTCGTTCCTTTTCGAGGACGAAAAGATTTAAAGGGGGGAGGAATGTGACGACCCGGGTTTTCTGACGTCTGTAATTGGGTAAATAATTGATTTTAATTATTGAATTACTAATTTTATAAGTCGAACCAATAAAATTTCTGATAATTCAAAATATCTGGATATATATACATTAGTTTAAACACTATATACAAACTTAAGTTATAACATATATGGACCGATTTAAAACCTATATTAGATATTGGATTATAAATCTTTGGATATGACAAATCCCATAGAAAATAAATGATAAACTCATCATTTAAATTTGAATGAAATATCCTTAAATACATGTATAAATAAATAGATACAACCTTGTGATGTGGAAGATATATACATATATAAGTATATACGTATACAAGAATATAAATATATGTATATACCTATGTGGAATGAAATATAGGAGAAGTTTGTTTGAATGTGAATATATATATATATGTATATAAAGCAATGTATATTAAAATATGTATAAATATAAGTGTGTGTTTATGTCATGTAAGCAAATAAATATGCAAACGTATAGGTATATGTAGCTATATATACATATAGATATATGTAAGCAAGAGTGTATATAAATATATATACATATGAAACATCATCATAGCAAGCATTTAATGCACATACATCTTGAGCATACAATATATCATTTCAAACATTGTACCAAGTTAATAGCAGATCAAATCTTTCCACATAAAACCTGTACAATGCCTTAGCTTCCACTGCATACTTCTTTTTATCTAAGTCTATACGGCCATCTTAGTTGTAAAATGTTAAAAAAAAAAGAAGAAGATAAGCTTAAGCTTATAAAACAAGCCAAGGTCAATAAATGCAAGCTCAACAAATATCATTTCAGCCACCTTACAAAAGGAAAAAAAAAATAAAAAATCTCTAACAGTACAATAATATCTTGTACTTGTATAAACTTCAGCCTACATATTGTTTTGTGTATCATCCCTTCTTATCTCATTTCGTTACAAAACTTAGAAGCAAACCTGAGGAAGAAAAAAATATAATAAATAAAATAAACTTCTTTACTTTATAAACTCAAACAAATTCATCAACAAAGCAAGAGATTGGGAAAGCAAGATCAAGACTGTGTTCTTCTCAAAGCCTGAAACTATTCTCTGTTCTAAAATTTCAGGTGAGTAAACTCATACTTAAACCTGGGATTTGTTGAATACCTGTTTGTATGTGATCACCTGGGTAGTTATGAACCAAGCTATGCTTGTATGGGAGTATAAATATGTCTGTGAATGCATGAAGATAATGATGTGCACGTCTGTGAAAATATTTAAGCCTCTGTTCTTTAGTTTCAGGTTGAACTAATCAAAATAAAATCAAATCTCTCGACATAAACAATATTAGGCCATTATCTTTGAAGGGAATTTGTTTGTATTAGACAAATACTATTTTTTTTAAATAATTTCAAGAATATCAGTAAGTTATATTTCTTTTCTGGAAGAAAAATAATAATAATACAATGAAATCGATTCAAGTCGAAATCTTGATTTTTGAATCCTCAAGTTTGGATTGTATATTTGAATTCGTGTTAGTAAATCATGATTTTTAATGTAAATATTAAAACTTCTAAGTGAGTGAGTGACGAGAATTCGTGAGTTGATCAGAAAACGTATATTCGTCAAATTCAGTCGAACGGCGAGATTAGATTCTTCGAGTTTTGGTCAGAAGGTGGATTAAGCATCAATGAACATTGGAAAAATACTCGAAAATTTTCCAGAAGATCGTAGTGATTGGGCGAGATCATTGTAGGGTTTGAGTCTCGTTTTTTTTCAGGTCGGTTCTAGGAAGAACTGCGACGTCGCTAGGTTGGTTCAAGAGATCGGACAGGGGGGAAAAGGGTTCGTGGGTGAGTGGCAGAGTTTTGGTCAAGCTTGCGTGAATTCTGGTGATCTTGGGTGGCGTGGCGAAGAGGTTTTCGTGGAAAGGTGGGTTCCAGTATTTAGTCGTGTAGCTCGAATCTCGACTTCTGATGGGATCGTCGGAATTAGGTAGTCGGGTTCGTTGTCGAGGTCAAGATGCTCGGGTGGAAGAGCACGACGTTGATCGGAAGACGTCAGGCGACTTGTACACGTGCACCGTGTACGTGTGTATCTGCTACTATTTGAAGTTTTGGGGGAGAAGATGTTGCCTCGGGACGATCTCGAGAAATTTCAAGGGTGACTCGAAGTAGATGGGGATTGCACGAGACTCGAAATTTACTCGAGAATGTTGAAATGTGGCTCGAGTTGTTTTGATAAAGGAAGTCAGGTTAATGTTTAAAAGAGAGTTGATTAATATCATAAATTAATTAAGGATTAATTAATGAGAAAGCAGTAATTAATTAATTGGATTAAAGATTATTAATGTAAGTAATTGGAGAATAATTACTTAATATTTAATATAAGTAATTAAAGATAAATAGGCAAGGGATTTATTCCTTAGTAAATAAATAAAGGATCGAGAAATTAAGTGATTAATTGATGAATAATTAAGTAATATGTAATTAAAGGTTAATTACCTACTAATAAAGGGTATTAAGAGAAATTACTCAATGAAGTAATTTAAGGGATTAATTCTTAGTGTAATTAATTATGTTAATGTGATAGTTAATCAAGTTTAATTAATTAAAAAAAAGAATTACTTGAGGATGGGTTAAAAATCATTACTTAATAAAGTATAAGTACTTAGTGGAGGAATGGATAATTACTGGATGAAATAAATTAGGAGATATTACTTAATGAATAGTAATTAAAGGAAAATTACTTAGTGGAAGTGATCAGGTGTTTAATTATTCCATGTAATTTAAGGGTTAATGAATGTAGTTAATCAAGGAGTTGGTTAAACTGATGAAGTAAGGAAGTATTTACTGATTATGATTAGTCAAGGTTGATTTATGAGTATAATTAAGTTGAAGGTTAATTATTTAATAAAGGAAATTTAATAAAGGGAAGTAACTGAAGGATCATCAATTAATGGAAGTAATCAAAACTTGCTTATGAAAAATAGAATGATGATAAGTGTTTTGAATTAGATGATATCTATGATATGAATTGCCTTGCGATATGATATGCTGGATACAGTGATAATGTAATTATCTATAAATTAAATTGCTGTGTAAAAGGGTTATCCAGTAATTAAAGTTGAGTTGTATTAAATTGAATAGCTTGGGTTTAAATGATATTAGATCCGAAGAGACCGGAGTCGGGTATTAGTTAATACCCGAAACCACTTCGAATCTTTACAAATTGATATGGGAAATCAATAGGTTGAAATGAAATGATTTATGTGAATTGGACCATTTAATCTAAGATTGGGTACTTAGAAATTGATATGTGAAATAAGTGATGACTTTAACAAATTGTGAATTTGTAAATTGATGCGAGTTACCCCGGGTTTTATGTAGTTCTATGTTGTTGTATTCCATGTTAGATAGGTTTACTCACGCTGGTTTCCAGCCTGACCCGGGTGTTACTTTGATGTAATGCTCGGGTCAGACCGAGTGTTACAGATTTTCAGGTAGGACGTTCTGGAGCTCAGGAGACGGGCTGGAAGGCAAATACGTATAGAGTATTTCCGCTGCAGTATATTATTGTATTCCTAAGACATGATTACTGTATATATTCAGTGACTGTGGATATGTAAAACTCTGATGTATTAAAATGTAATCGACGAATATAGTAATCTTTTGTAAACTGTTATTATTTACTATTATATTTTATCCGCTGCGAATGTGAGATGTTGATATTTCTGTTCTTCTTCTTCTACCTCTTTCTTCTTTCCATAACTATCTGGAATTTTCGGGATCGAAAATGCCGGGTCGTTACATTCACTGAATTAATATCGTTTCTCTTTTGTCGATATTTGCAGTGTCCGTTGTTCGTATTATACCGATTTTATTCGTGCTTTTTCCGCTTCGCCGTCAAATTTCTTTATCCACGAAAGGTGAATTAATTTTCACGACTATATTCTTATGCTAGTTTGTTTTGTTGAATGATTGCTATGTGATTGAATCGAATGTTGATTGCTAGTATAAAGTGACAAATAATTTGCAAGTAAATTTGATATAGGATAGTTAACGAATTAAATTTGGATTATATATGTCGAACTTTGATTTGCTAAACCTGACTCCTTCATATGTAAAATTCGATTAGTTAAATTGACCCTTTAATTGTAAGTTAATTGACACGTAGAATTTGATAAATTTCACTTTGGACTCTTGAGCGTACATTGAACTAACTGTTGTAGTTGAAATTGAACGATAAGTGAAACCGTAATGTTATAATCTTTAATCTACTTGAAATGATAGGGTAGATTCTAGAAATAGTTATATTAATTTGCGTAAATAAAAACGCGAATTAATACGATTATTTCGGGATTATTTGGAAATTGTTGAATTGTTGTGAATGGATGCTATTGCTTGTTTATTTACTTTGACACCATCCCAGCTATCACACTGCAAGTTCTCTTTGTATGCTTTGAATTTGAATTGAAATGGAATCGGGTTGAAATGATAAATACCCAAATAACTTTGGATTAGGATAGAAAATTAAATTAAACCCGATTGGTCAATGTTTTGATTTAAATAAAATAAAGTTTTATTTAACTAATAACAAGGTTTGAATAAATCGAAATTTAATTTCGAATGAATGTAAATGTGAATATTTGAATTTGGAACAAATACTAAAGTAGTAATTAACAAAAGAATATTGTTTAAAATTTAATTATTTAATAATTAAACTTAGAATTATTTGATAATAAATTTTTGAAATTATAAATATTTAAGTTTTAAAATTATTAATAATTAACTTTTGAAATTATTAATAGTTAAGTGGTGAAATTATTAATAACCAAGTTTGAAATAATTAATAATTAAATTTTGAATTTATTAACAATTAAGTTTGGAATTATTAATGAATGAGTTTGAAATAATTAATAATTAAGATTTGAAATTATTGAAAATTTGATGAGATCGAATTATAATTAAATTGAATTGAATATCTTTATTAAGAGAAACTGAATTATTGAATAAGTGAAACTAAGTTTCTTTAATTAAGATTTGTAATTTGAAATGAATTTCTTTAATAAGAAATAGAATGCGCTTTATCGAAACAAATGAAAGACTTGTGATTTAAAGAATTGGATTTGACAAATGTAATTTAAATAAAGTTGTAAACTTTGATAATGAAAATGAACTTAAGAAGTAATGAAATGAATTGGAACTTTAATTGAAATTGTTTAATGATAAATTGATTAAATGAATATCGAATGAAATCGATAATTGAGTTTAAACGTTTTGAACGTTAATTAAGTTAAATGATTTTGGAATGAACTTATATACGAAATGCAATGAATGATTGAATTGTTTTAAAATTGAAACTTTGAAATTGAATTATAGAAATTTCGGAAAGGAAATTGGGAAGTTATGAGATGAAATTTTGGAAATTGATTTAGAAAGACTAACGAATTGTCGATTTACGAATTCCAATTGAAATTGAAATTGATTTGGTCTTGAAATATATTAACGACCAATCGGTGTTATAATTATGAAGGTTATTAAAGGAACCGGAATCGGTTAAGGACATACTCACTGTCTAAACCGGAAACCACTTTAATAACTATGCGTGGAGTGTGATCCAGAATGAAGTGGTTGGATAGACGAACGCGATGACTGAAGAAAGTGAACGATAATGGATAGCCTTGACACTTGTGTCAAATTGGAAATGACTAAAACAGGAGCCGTGCCGGGCCAATGGAGGATTAGCTACCTCAAGTGGACACACTTCTTCGTAAACTATTCATTTACTTTGTGATTGATTGGTGCGCACCCTTGATTTTGGGAGTGTTGTTTCACGGTGTTGCGGGCGCTGTGGCGTTGCGTTCTCACCAGTCCGGATCAGGCGAACGGTAGTGTCACTACCTTGGGTATTGCCTCATGTGCCTTGTCATACTTGTATTCTTTTATACGTGACCACTACGATTTTGGTTTGTACCTTTAGTATATGGATTGCCCTCTGGTGACTTCCGGTTTTGGGGAAACTACGGTCTTGTATATGCTCTTGGGAATAAAAATGTGTTAAGGGTGGAATGGGCCATGACTTAACACTATTTTGATATCTTTATATTATTGATAGACATTATCTATTTATCGTACTCTACTATGTATAGATAGTTTATCGGATCCTGAAAGATGTTTATTCCAATCATCTTTGAGTTATTGTTATTTCAAATTTTGAACCATATTATCTGTATAAGAATATATGTCCTGATTCGAGTGTTTGTTTGTGCATATGCTCGGATCAGACTGAGGATTTCTGTTGCTGTGCTATTGGAAGCTGAAGACTTGAAGACTATCATTTATCTTTATCAGTACTGCTCCATTTTATTCTGTTATTGTATCGGAGATCTATGTATTTCTTTTCACTATCTGTTTTTGACATTGTTGTATTTTCTTAGTAGCTTCATGAACTACTATTATGACATTGTTGTAATTCCGCTGCACTATTCTCTTATGTTGTATTTTCTGTGATTCTGTGATGATTCTCATTTATATACTTATACTCCATTAATGATTCGTGTTTTGCACTATTTAAGTTGACATGTGTGTCTGCCTATGCACTTGGAGGGTGCAGCATGATAGGGGGTTCTCGCATTTGGTTTGGTAGTGAGCGGATGACTCTTACTCCTACATGTCCCTTCGGGGTTGGTGCAGTCGAGAGGCTGGCTATAAAGGCAGAACACAGGTACAACTGTATGCTACGGTGGGCGTTACCCCACTGATGCGGTCCGTTACAAGCGGTATAACTATAACGCTTATCTTCATTCACAGGTCACAGATATATAAATATCACAGATAAATAAACTACAGTACAGATCACACACAATCAGAATATATCACATAGCATCACAGATCAGGAATATCAACAATCAAATCATCCAATGGAATCCAAATATCCATAGATAAGATCAATTAATATCTGATTTAATTAAATCAGATTAGTCACTAATCCTGGTTAATTAACATTAATAAATTACAAATCATTTTGATTAATTTTTCTTTAGTCATTTATTAATTAATCATTAATAACAAATTAATTAACCTTTAATTATTAATAAGTCAACCGTAATTAATAATTGAATCAATCTTTAATCATTAAATAATTAACCTTTAATTATTTAATTATCCTTTAAGTAATTATATTTAATTAATTAATCAACCTCCTAATTGATCATCATTTTAATTAATTATTCTTAATTAATAAATGAGTATCCTTAATCAAAAATTAATCTTAATCACTGGATTACTTAATTTAAATCATTAGTTAATTACTTTTGATTAAGTAATTTATAACCTTAATTTAGTTAATCTTAACTAATTAGTTACCCTTTAATTATTTCTTGATTAATCAAACTTAAATTCATTAATTAATTTATCTTAATCACTTGTTAACTCTTTCAGTTCAGCGACCTAAAACTCTGCGACCTAAGGAAGTGCTGCGACCTAAGGATAAGCTGCGACCTAAGAAAGTGCTGCGACCTAAGGATGCTGCGACCTAAGGATAAGCTGCGACCTAAGGATGCTGCGACCTAAGGATAAGCTGCGACCTAAGAGTGCTGCGACCTAAAAGTGCTGCGACCTAAGGATGCTGCGACCTAAGGATAAGCTGCGACCTAAGGAAGTGCTGCGACCTAACTTCTTTGCGACCTAAGGAAGTGCTGCGACCTAAGGATGCTGCGACCTAAGGATAAGCTGCGACCTAAGAGTGCTGCGACCTAAAAGTGCTGCGACCTAAGGATGCTGCGACCTAAGGATAAGCTGCGACCTAAGGAAGTGCTGCGACCTAACTTCTTTGCGACCTAAGGAAGTGCTGCGACCTATGGATGCTGCGACCTAAAGATGAGCTGCGACCTAACTTCTTTGCGACCTAAGGTCCAGAAGGCTTCGCGACCTAAGGAGGCAGAAAGGATTGCAACCTATGGAACTCAATGACCTAAGGTAGCTAGCGACCTAAAGGGCTTAACAACCTAAGGTAGTTAGCGACCTAAGGAACTTGACGACTTAAATAGGTTAGCGACCTAACCATTAAAGGGAGTTCAGCACCCTACGACCTAGGGCCCCCACAACTATTCTATAACTCGCGTACGACCTATTACTTGATCAAATGAAGACAAGCACAGAAACTCGTGGAACCGCAAGATGACAACGACCTAGCTTAGGTCGTTCGCGACCTACGACCTAACTAAGGTCGCGCGCGACCTAACACTTAGGCAAATTTTCTACCCAGGAATCAGCTTCTATAAATAGGAGATCACTTCCAACTTGAGGGGGACTTTTGGGGCAATTCATTTCTAAAGCGCCGTTACTCTGCCGAACTCTCCAATCATTCAGCAAACAAGGATCCTCCAAGCATTCAAGACACTACAACAAACTTCGAGAGAAATTCCTAACATCTGACATGGATTCATCGAGTTTCATCGCCGAAGATTGAGCTAGTAGTCAAGATTGCTTCTTGTGATCGAGTTGTATTGTTTTCATAGAAGATTTGTATCAATTTGTAATCAGATTCAATAATAAAGAGATTCAAAGTGGACGTAGGCTAAATCTTAAGCCGAACCACTATAAATTGCTGTCTTTTACTGCATTTCTGCCATTTTCCTGCTTGATTTCTGTTCCCGTTACGCGGGTGGTGCTTTCACAATCTTACTACACACACCGGGTGTTGACGTTCACATTTTGACGTTAACATTTTGGTGCTTTCACTGAGAATTGAACTCAGGCGATCATCCACCGTTGCTTCGCAAAGATTCATAAAAAGAACCTCTCTTTAAAAACCAGATCTGAAATGGCTCCTGGAAGAAGAGGCAGACCTATCAGATCCGGAAACGCTCACGAAGGAACTTCCGCTTCCCCAATAACAGACCAAGCAACTCCAACCGTTGGGGTCACCAGGGCTGAATTGGATGACGCAGTTTCTGGATTATACCAACAAATTGAAACTCAAAACGCTTTGATGATGGATAGATTAACTGCTCTGCTCGGGGCAAATCGTCAACCAGAAAACCGTCGAACTACTCTTCCTGAAATGCCACCTTTCCAAACTGATGGTTCTATGCCGCAACCAACTTGTCATGAGCAGATGCCCGGGCAAAATTCCGAGGGAAGAACTAATACTTGCCCGGAGGTGTCTTTGAACAATAAAGAGTACCTGTCTGAAATGGTTGGCCGCATCATGAAAGAGAGCATGCAAAGGGAAGAAGATGAGGCTGACTGGGGATTTGCGCCAAGCAGAACTCCGTTTACTGAAAGGATCCTAAGAGCGGAGTTTCCAAGGAAATTTGCACCTCCTACTATCCAAGCCTATAGGGGAACCAGTGACCCTAATCATTTCCTCTACAAGTACGATTGGCATATGACTGGTGCAAGAGCATCAGACGAGATCAAGTGTCGATATTTTCCGGTATACCTAGAAGGTGTGGCTTTACTTTGGTTCACAAAGCTTCCAGTTCGGTCTATAGATAAATTCTCCGACTTAACGCAAAAGTTTAAAGAACAGTTCAGATTGTATGCTTCAAAAGCTAAGGATATAATGTCACTGTCTAACCTTGAACAAGCGCCCGGAGAATCAATCAAATCTTTCTTGAGCCGTTTCAATATAGCTTTAGCCGAGGTAGAGAATGCGGAACCACGCATGATCCTGACTTATCTGATGCGAGCCATTGATAAATCGAGTAAATTTGGGATATGGTTAAAGATGAAAGAACCAAACTCACTTGATAAATTTTATAAAAAGGCCGATGAGTTCATTCGCCTTGAAAGCCTTTCTGCAACATCGAAAGTGGTTACCGCCCAGACTAACAATGACAATGTCGCACCTAAGAAAAGAGAATCTGAAAGTCAGAAAAGGGAGAATGAAGGAGGAAAAAGCCAGGGAAATGAAAAGAAACCTCGCCGCTTTAATCCTTCGGACTTTACTCCTTTAACTGATACACCAAGAAATATCTTTTTTGCAACAAAGGACGTTGTCAGGTACCCTAAGCCGCCTGAGATGACGAGAGGGGCAAAGCGTAATGGAAAGTTCTGCCAATTTCACAATCAACCTGGCCATGACACTGACCAGTGTCGCGAATTAAAGAAGGTGATTGAAGAATTGCTAGAGCAGGGTAAACTCCAACAATACGTTAAAAGAACCGGAGTCGATCCAACCCCATCCGCTCGGGATCAACAACGTCCTACCCATCAATCCGATTCTCTCAGCAACACTGCAGTGCAAGATTCAGAAAAGCTTGTCATTAATGCTATCACAGGGGGACCATACCCAGCAAGCAGAAGTTGGGATGACTACTAATCACTCACAAAACTGCGACTGGGGCATCTCTCGCTTTCTCTGACATGAAAAATCCAAAAGCTATGAATCAAGCACAAATGGAAATCCAGCTTGGAGATTCTGGAACAACAATAACTAGCATTCATTTTACTTAACTGCATTGCTTGAATTTGTAAAGATAATGATGGATGTGTATTTTCTGCATTGTAAACCGCTGAGAAATCAGCGTAACTCAATAATGAAAAAACTATGCATTGTGTTTTCTATTATAAAATGCCTGTTATATTTCGATGTGTAAATACTCTAAATGTATTGCTAAAATATCGATCTAATACTACAGGTCATTAAAACAAAGCTCACCCATCGCAAAGCTAAGCGAGCCTTACAAATCATTTAGCAGATTTCAAGCAACAAAAATTTCAAACTCGAATCCCATACAAGAGGAACTTCACATAAAAAGTTGACGGCTCCACTAGGTCAAGCCCTCGTTAACTGGTTGTGATCGCTGATGTAAAAAAGGCATCCAACCAAATAACTTGCGTTTACTCTGTGGAGTCATTCAACAGTGAAGTCTACTTCTTCGAATAAAGCAATTTACTTGCAAGAGAAAGAAAAATGCGCTTGGAAACGATGATAAAGGATCGCAGATTGGTGGATGATGATACAACATGAGCAGGCAAACATGGAAGCAGCCAAAGGAAGGTATGCCTCTCAACAGGAAAGCAGGTAGATCCACTAAAAGGATAACTTCCCAAGCAGAAGGAATAAGACCCTCGCTGGCTGATTGTGATGCATCCGATCAGGCAGCTTGTGTCCATCCCATGGATCTACTTGCCCCTAAGACGCAACCTTCCTGGCACACCAACCAACTGATGCTCCTTCCCAAGGATCAACAAAGCCCTCTAACGAGGCACGCCAATAAATGGAGAGCTTTCCTCAATCAAAAAGATCGGTGGGACTACCAAAAAGGGGCACCTTGTTAATCGATTGCGATCGTTTGTACAAACAAACATCCAATTGAACGACTTACGCTTGTCCCGTGGACCCCTCCGACCATGAGAAAGTAACTTCCAGGCAATCACAAGCCCTCTTCGGAGGCACAAGCCCTCTTCGGAGGCACAAGCCCTCTTCGGAGGCACAAGCCCTTTTCGGAGGCACATTTCACCCGTGTAGAAGTGCAAAATGCTTCTCTTCGGAGACCCACTTCACCAGTGATGAAATGCTAAAAAGCCCTTTTCGGAGGCACATTTCACCCGTGTAGAAGTGCAAAATGCTTCTCTTCGGAGACCCACTTCACCAGTGATGAAATGCTAAAAAGCCCTTTTCGGAGGCACATTTCACCCGTGTAGAAGTGCAAAATGCTTCTCTTCGGAGACCCACTTCACCAGAGATGAAATGCCAAAACTGCTTCTCTTCGGAGACCAAAACTGCTTCTCTTCGGAGACCAAAACTGCTTCTCTTCGGAGACCAAAACTGCTTCTCTTCGGAGACCAAAACTGCTTCTCTTCGGAGACCAAGACTGCTTCTTTTCGGAGACCAAAACTGCTTCTCTTCGGAGACCAAAATCGCTTCTCTTCGGAGACCAAAAGACCTCTTCAGAGACGTACTCCACCTTGCTTGAAGTACCAAAAATAAACCCTTTACTGGGGCACAAAAATCAAAACCTTCTTCAGAAGTTCATTTCACTGTGCAGGAAAATTCACTTTCAAACAAATAAAAGTGATCATTCCCAGAAGTCGAAGTGTTCTTCAGGAAGAAAAAAGAAAATAAAGATTTCTCCAAAGACAAGATATACTCTATTAAAAGCAGAATAATTCTTCCTTGAAAAAAGTGGAAAGTTATTCTCTAAAATAAGAGTATCGGTCTTGTGAAATCAAGAAATATTACAATATACTTGTGGTATGGGGGCAACATTATACAATTCAGTTAAATTAATAAAAGTATTATACAAGCAACATACCACAAGTTCATTGCAATATCACGTAATAAAGATGTGGAGTAAGTGCGTTCTTGAAACACGGACAAAAAATTTGTACAAGCGAAAAGAATCGTTTACTCTACAATTCAAATGAAAAACAGATGTATTCCTACATACACAAGGATTTGTACAAGAAAAATATCTATTTATTTCAATACTATGAGAAATTTTTACATTGTACAGGTTACAAAAAGAAGCGGAGACCGGTATCCGCACAATCCCCGGTCAATACAAAAAGCAGAAAATGCAAAATCAAACTCATTTCCCCTTCTTCCCACCCTTGGAACTTTTACCCGGCCTGGTAATTAGCTTCGTAGGCCGCATCGGAGAAGAAGGAGAAAGAGACTCAGCCGGATCAACTACAGCTTCCTCTTCAGCGGAAGTCTTCTTCTTTTTCTTTACAGCACGTTTCCCCTTCCTCTTTGAAGAAGACTCGCTCCCCGGAGTAGTCAGCAATGTTGAAAGCTTCGTATCGTCGTCAAGAGACCGCTCCGGAGTCTTCTCGATGTCTTCAAAATCCTCTGCCTTCTGTTCCTGAGAAGCAGCCGGATCATCCAAGCCTTGAAGAGCTTCGATTTTCTCTGCTTGTGATCCAGGTTGGGAAGCAGAGGGAGGAGTAATTTGGGAAGACGGAGGAACGACAACCGAAGGAGTGAAAGCTTGTACAGTGCTTGGTGCCTCCGCTGTAGAAGAAAAGAAGTTAAAATCAACATCCCCCGAAAATAAAGAAGGCATCGGTTCACCAAAGTTTAAGTAACAAGTAAGAAAGTCATCAAACTCGGTTAAATCAAGTAGCTGGTCCATTAGACCCGGAACTTCGCCAAAGTTACCTGGAGGAGTTGGTTTCGCAAGCTCGATTTCATATTTATCAGCTTCAGTTTCTTCCTGGCTCTTCTCTTCAATTTGGGAAAGAGGAGTCTCGGAAGTATCGAGTTTAGCTTCAACATCTTTTGCAGCAAGTGGAGATTGAGAGCTAGAACCGATGATATCAACATCAGTCAAAGTTGAAGTATGGACAGGGGCAGGTAGTGATGTTGTCTTTTCTGGGTATTCTTCTACCGCTGCCCCGGCTCTAGCTCCGGCAAGTTGTTCTTTGCCTCTAATAAGCGCATCACGTGCTTCATCGTCTAGATAAAGCGCTGCAAGGTCTGCTTCCGCATAGCTGGAAAATGTGTCAAGTATAGTCTCCCAGACTTCAGCAAGTGTAATCTCATATTTGGGACCCAAAAAGGAAAGGCTGCCACGGCCCAAAACGCTGTGCATATAGAAGTCAAATAGAGTAGAATCGATGCTAGCTCTAGTGGCATCATGAGACTCTTCGGCCGCAACTTGACCGGCGACCGCGTCATCACGCTCCTTCTCAACTTTAAGAAGCTTAGCTTTCAGCATCTCAATCTCTGCATTTTGGGACACAATTGTCCCCCGTAGCTCAGCAGTTTCTGTGCGATATTTCTCAGTAATGTGCTGCTCGGCTGCAAGTTTCATTTCGGCATCTCTTTGTGCAGCATGTGCATCCCGTACCTGCTTCTGAAAGACTTCTTCCTTTTGGGAATGCGATGCGAAAGACGAGGAGAGATCTTCCTTAAGTTGCTTGACTTCAGATGCAAGCTTTGCGTTGTCGTCTGCGATACTCGTCATCTTCGCATCATGCTGCCTGCGCCATTTGTCCCATTCTGATTTATCGTTCTCCATGGTCATCATTGCCTCAAGATTCAAGTGATTAACCCTTTGGAGTTCGTCGACAAGTTTCTGCCATTGCGACATCCTCTCGATATTGAGCCTGACTGCGTCAAGACCTTTAAGCATGTCTTGCTTGTCAATCGGAACCAAATCCAAATCGAAGCGCACTCCTTTTAGGCACCAATTGGGAAAGCGGCTCTGAAGCATTGGAGGGCCATCTTTAACTTGATATTGTGGCCTATTAATAATTGTTTGAATGTCAGACTTCCTTAGAGGAGGAGAGCCGGCCAGGGTATCAGAAGGGATAGGAGCATCAGCCTTTTCAGAAATTTCAGACGCGTTCTTCTCATCGAGTTTAACCCGTTTACTTGGGTCATCAGTAACATGCTTCTTCCCTTTATCATCGTGATATTTTCTTTTATGAGAGTCATCGTCTCTCCTTCTTTGCTGCTCTTCATAAGCACGCCTTTCTTGAGCTTTTCTAGCTGCACGCTCTTCATCAGATTCTTTGCGGGAGGGAAGATAACGTCCATAATCGTAAGAATCGCGCCCTCCGTAGCGCCGGAAGTTGTCGAAGTATGAGCCGGAGCGTCCCATCGGAGAATCTGAAAAACGGAAAAGAAGTAAAGTTTAGAAATTTCCAGGAAAAAGAGGATAAATGCTTATAAGTGCTAAAAAGTCCTAAGTGTGTGTGGCGTGCAAACTACATGCGTCAAATTACAGACCACGCTTCGGTGTGGAAACAGGGACGATTGGCGTAGTAGGCATTTGGGTTTGTTTAAGGGTAGAAGTTGCCTCGACGACGGGAGAAGTCGCTTTTTGACTGCTATCCCCGAAAAGCTCTTGGGAAGTTATCATAATGTCACTCAAGCCATCAAAGGTATCGTCACCCAAGTGTTCAGCAGATTTCTCTTTCTCAAGTTCCACATCAATTGATTTTTCAGAAGCTCGAGGATTCTCTTCTTCCTCAATAATTGGGGGAAGTGCCGACTTGCCAGCCAACCCTACAACATCAGTGGATCCAGAGCACTTTATCAAAGCAGAATCCAGGGCAGGTGTTTTTGAAGCAGCTTCTTCCGCAAAAACCGGGGCATTTGACGCCTCTGCTTGGGAATCTGAAGCAATTAACGTTTCCGCCTCCGAGCTAGAAACTTCATGAATCTGAGTCGATCTAGAAGAATGTAAAAGGCCAAACTGGTGCAGAAATTCATCTTTCAACAAGAATTTGGCACTCCTCTCTTCAGCGTCAACAGCATTCAAAGTATCTAAAATCGACTTACGGCTGGTATCTCGAAGAAGAGAAGGAAGTGCTGCACGAAGAAAGAATGGAATTAAGCATTTGATGGTTCGAATTATGAAAAATTTAGGAAAAAATGAATTGGTAAGAGGTAATCTTACTTCCGACTCTCCAAATAGCATAAAATCCCGGAGGACAGCGAACATAGAAGAATTGAGTCAAAAATCCGTGGGCACTTTCAGGCAAGTCCAGAATCAGTTTGCGATTCCTAGCACTCCTCACAAGTATAATAGAAGGATGGTCCTTGTTCTTTGCAAATGTGCACAAGAAGCGAATTTCATCAAAAGAGGGAAAACGGTTCAACGTTCTCCTGAAAAGCACACACAATCCCAGCAGGATGGAGTATCCGTTAGGGTGTAGTTGAAAGGGAGAAATAGTTAGCCGAAGGAGGAGTTCCCGAAGACAATCATTAAATGGAGGGATGGCTCCACTTGAACACATTTGCCGGTTCACAGCAACGAAGCCAAGAGGCGGCCTGTCAGCAGTATCGCTTGGCCCAGGAAGTAAAGCATCTGCTTCGGCAATGCCGAATTGGATGCACAGTTGTCGGAAGACTTTATGGCTTAAAGTAGTAGAAGTCCTTTCCGGAGGGTCGATTAGTGGAGTAGCAATTGGAAAAGATTCTCCGGCTATTTCCAAGTCTTCTTGTTGAGATTCCATTCTACACAAGGAACTGGACGATCAAATATTAAGGTGCACGTTTCCTAAAAAGAGTGAAGTGTTGTGCAAAACTAATACAATAATGAGCAAATGTAAATGAAATTAAACTAATTGATACTTGTCAATTAAAAAGTTTCAGGGCTTAATATTTTAAGTCCAGGAATAGTGTTGCGTTAATGCAAATAAATCAGCTTTAGTTGATCACTTCAATTTTGCCTTAATACTTCACTTAGATTTGTTAGTTCACAACATTTCATTCACGAAGTTCATTTAAGTTTGGTTTTCTTTGACAACTAATCTGCTGTTTGATGTGGGCAATCAATAGCAGTATATTCGTCCCATTTTTTCTGTGAATGTTGCTTATAAACAGGTTATTAGCATTAAAGTCGAGGCAATCCGAGAAAAAGTGCAAAACCCCAAAACGATTCAAGTCCAGAAAATCAGTCAAAAGCTGTTCAAAGTTCTAAGTGTCAGGTCGCTCACAACCTAACACAGGTTGCAATGTTCTTATGCCATGTTGTTCAGGTTGAAAGTTCAAGACTGTGAAAAATTGCTAAGTCTTAGGTCGGTCAGCGACCTATCATAAGTCAGGATTTCTGTAGGTCGCGTGTTGCAGCTGAATGGATTAAGGCGAGGCAATTCTCTTAAGTCCTAGGTCGAGCACAATTGTTTTTAGGTTGGAGATACTCTAGGTCGTAAATGTCATCAGGTCGCAAAGGCTAAGGTCGTTAAACATTCCCACGCGACCTAACTCTTAGGGCGTTCGAATCTGATAGGTTGATGACTTCTTCTCCAAGCAACATCATATTGGGTCCAATAACCCAATACCACCAGTTCAAAAAAGGAATCGTCATCCCCTTCATCCCACCTCAACCTATCACCGATTGACCAGAGAATCAATGGCAAATCCTACAGATCCATAGCAAAACCTTCCGTATGATCGGAAATCATCCCAACACGTCAAACGACGAACGAAAGTCGATTAAGACTACCGTACAAAAAGGCGTGATGCACGAAATTGGGCTTAGGTCGAGCGACAACGATTCATGTTCAAAACAGTGACTATGGGCAAGTATAAGCTGATCCACTTACGAATTATAATCGGCAAGGAAGAATCATTGGCTGATTAAGTCAAATTTGACTCTGGAAGATCGAAGGAACTGTTAATGGCGATGGAGGCTCAGGACAGTAGGGTAAGAAGGAAGATACGACCTAACCAATTTATATGGGACTGAAGAAGGGAGGTGAACAGGCATGCAAGTTTTAAGTCGATTCGCGACCTAGCCAAGTTGAGTCGAAGCACACGACCTAGAGTATAGTCATATACTTCGAGGGGCAAATGTTAACTCTTTCAGTTCAGCGACCTAAAACTCTGCGACCTAAGGAAGTGCTGCGACCTAAGGATAAGCTGCGACCTAAGAAAGTGCTGCGACCTAAGGATGCTGCGACCTAAGGATAAGCTGCGACCTAAGGATGCTGCGACCTAAGGATAAGCTGCGACCTAAGAGTGCTGCGACCTAAAAGTGCTGCGACCTAAGGATGCTGCGACCTAAGGATAAGCTGCGACCTAAGGAAGTGCTGCGACCTAACTTCTTTGCGACCTAAGGAAGTGCTGCGACCTAAGGATGCTGCGACCTAAGGATAAGCTGCGACCTAAGAGTGCTGCGACCTAAAAGTGCTGCGACCTAAGGATGCTGCGACCTAAGGATAAGCTGCGACCTAAGGAAGTGCTGCGACCTAACTTCTTTGCGACCTAAGGAAGTGCTGCGACCTATGGATGCTGCGACCTAAAGATGAGCTGCGACCTAACTTCTTTGCGACCTAAGGTCCAGAAGGCTTCGCGACCTAAGGAGGCAGAAAGGATTGCGACCTATGGAACTCAACGACCTAAGGTAGCTAGCGACCTAAAGGGCTTAACAACCTAAGGTAGTTAGCGACCTAAGGAACTTGACGACTTAAATAGGTTAGCGACCTAACCATTAAAGGGAGTTCAGCACCCTACGACCTAGGGCCCCCACAACTATTCTGTAACTCGCGTACGACCTATTACTTGATCAAATGAAGACAAGCACAGAAACTCGTGGAACCGCAAGATGACAACGACCTAGCTTAGGTCGTTCGCGACCTACGACCTAACTAAGGTCGCGCGCGACCTAACACTTAGGCAAATTTTCTACCCAGGAATCAGCTTCTATAAATAGGAGATCACTTCCAACTTGAGGGGGACTTTTGGGGCAATTCATTTCTAAAGCGCCGTTACTCTGCCGAACTCTCCAATCATTCAGCAAACAAGGATCCTCCAAGCATTCAAGACACTACAACAAACTTCGAGAGAAATTCCTAACATCTGACATGGATTCATCGAGTTTCATCGCCGAAGATTGAGCTAGTAGTCAAGATTGCTTCTTGTGATCGAGTTGTATTGTTTTCATAGAAGATTTGTATCAATTTGTAATCAGATTCAATAATAAAGAGATTCAAAGTGGACGTAGGCTAAATCTTAAGCCGAACCACTATAAATTGCTGTCTTTTACTGCATTTCTGCCATTTTCCTGCTTGATTTCTGTTCCCGTTACGCGGGTGGTGCTTTCACAATCTTACTACACACACCGGGTGTTGACGTTCACATTTTGACGTTAACATCACTTTTATTAGGTCATTAACTTCAGGTAATTAATTTCGTTTAACAAATAAATTTAACTAAAACTTTTTAAAAGTTAATTAACCATTTCAACATTCTTTAATAAATCCTTAATATTATTGAGTTAAACTTTTCAAAATAAAAGTTTATGTATATCTTTAAATCATTTTAAAACTTAGTTAATTAAGACAATTTAATTTAAAACCTTATTTCCAAACTAAGTTTCAAATTACACTTGGATTTATATTTTAACTTTGATTTAAAACTTAGTTAAAACTTTGTTTTAAAATTAAAAAAAATTCAGTTTTAAAATTCCAAACAGGACAGCCTTTAAACCCTGTTAACAGTTAGATACACGCGAATAGACCCGTATGCCCACCCGAGCCATCAACCAAATTACTCGAGACCCCCATTCGAGTTCCCCCCATCTTCTTCTCCGTTCTAAACCCAAGAACTCAACTTTCAGATATGCGAATCCCAATGCACGTGCACAGATGAACGCCGCCGTTCTGGCGAACTTCGCCACCACCAGCAAGTCGCGAATCAACCAAACATACGAAATCGAAACTTGATTCAACACCAAAACTTTGGAATCGATATTTAGCATTTCGCTTGAAAAACTGGACTAATATTCCGACCTAACATCGCCTCGTCTTCGCAACTCCGATCATCAGAACATCCACTACTCCGGCGACGACTTCGACTATCACCCAACTACCATTCCCTATGAACTCGTAACACTCGATTATCAGAGACGACGACATTGCCACGCAAAAAAAACCCATCGCCACAAGAGCTCCTAAAACCCTAAATCGACGAATTGTCACCGCCACGGCGAACTGAAAAATCACTTGACATTTTTGCCAAGCTCAACAACCTCCCAGCCACCTCCAACTGAAATCCGATGATCTATTATTTCGCCGATCACCAGTAAATGCCCCAAAAATCATATTCTGATCATCTTCGAACTGCACTCTTAATACTCAACTAAAAATCAAGGTTTTGATTTCAAAAATCCTAATATGCTTAGAGGATTCAGATTATATATACGAATTTACAAATCATTGTATTTGATTTTTTTTAACATAAACAAATGTTCCTCTGCTCTTTTATTCTTCCAGACAATATTTCTATTCATTTAAACTTAAAAATATTTTTAAAACTAAGATCTAGTTAATTCAAACCTAATTCCTTTATACAACATAACCTATAAGGGATTAGGGAAAGAGAATTTGAATTTTGATTAGGTTTTGTGGTCCGTAAACAAGAACAGAGGCCAGATATACTTTGCATAGACATACATATATATATATATACAGCAATTTTAAACATATATATCAAGCAAATCCATTTACGCATTCATGTAAAACATATACAAATCATCTCTATCAAAAATTTAACATGCATAAGATGATTTAGCTTAAAGTTTAGAGTTTACTCACCTTATTTTTCCAGAAAACAGAACTGCTATGTTGAATCTTTTCTTGATCTCTGACTTAAATGGTTGTTTAGGGCTGTTCAAGTTGAAGTATTTGTTGTTTAAAGTGAAGTTGTAGTTCACTTCAGTTTTTCTTAGTTTGAAGGAAACGAAACTGAGATAAAGAAATGATATATGGAAAAGAAGATTGTGTATATAAAAGAAAGTAGGTTACGGGTTGATATAATATTTTGTACAAGTGATGATATATATTTTTTCTCTTTGTACAATCATTCAGAGATTTTTCTCTTGTATATGGAGGCTGAAAACATTTTTCAACATTTCGAATGACTTGTTTGTGCTAGCATTAAATGCATGAGTACTTTGTGTTTCCTTATGATATTTATATTTTCCTTTTTACCTGTTCATACTTATCTTATTATTCTTATACATGAATACACATATCTTTGCTTTGCCTTAATTTAACTCGGCTGTACATATATGAGTATTATTTTCTTTTGCCTAGTGTTTATGCTTATCTTCATTTCGGCTGAAATGATTTGTTTTGGCTTTATTTTCTCAAGTCTACACACTTAGCCTTTTATTTGTTTATACTTGAATGTATATAATGTTGTCTTCTTTTCTTTGCTTTAGTCACATTGCTTTGTAATATAATTGAATGTATTATTTTATTTTCTGTCTTTCTTATGCAAGCCAGTACATATATATTTTTGTTCTCTTTTCTCTAGTCTTGTTACTTTGTATTATTAATGAAGTTCTATTGTTAATATGTTGCCATAATTTTCCTAATGTATTCACTTTCTATTTTATAAAACTATATAATTTATCTTATATATTTCTATATATATTTCTATTTCAATTTTTAACTTAAATATTTATTAATAGAATTTTGTTATATTTACACATTCTGAAATCCACAAATTTAGATTGAATTCAAATATCATTATGTTATTTATAAACTCCAATTCAATTTTTAATTCGAATACATTATTTCCAATAATTCACAATTAATTCATAACTTAACTAAAATTAATATTAATTACTAATTAATTTCACAATCTTTGTTCAAAAATTAAATAAATTATAAATTTAAAATAAATCAGAACTCGGGATCATTACAGACTTCCCCCATTAAAAGAATTTCGTCCTCGAAATTGCCAGGGAGACACGAAGATAGATGAAGAATATTTCATCAACTCAAACTGAATATCTATTCTGCATTTGGCTTACCAAATCAGAATATCAATAATAGATATGAGAACGAATCTGTTTAACACTTCACAAAATACTCGGGTTATCCAGATCTACGAAGTATGCAGTGGCATCGGTTAGTTCAAAGGGATAACTAACCATTCGTAGAATATATTCGGACCCAAAGAATAGATAGACATATGGATACAATTTCAAAACTTTTAGTTTAGAACTAAAGTATACCTATCAACCATAGCAACCAATGCAACCAATTCATTCAAACAATTTTGGTCCATCCGGAGTTTATGTCCCATTTTAATATATCGAATCTCTTTCCTGGATCTACCAGAAATTATCGAAGAATTGAGAAGAGATGTTGAACAAAAGAGATTGATAGAGAAAGGATTATTTCCTTGTTGTCACAGGGTATTGACCACTTATAGTCGTATTCCCCTGTCCCATATCTCATCCTCTTCTTACACTCATACTCACTATCAGTGGATAGCAAGAGAATTTACTGAGGCACACAGATGGATATCTGAGGAATACTCATTCTAGGGTATACTTCACCCTATCTCTAATGAGCTACTTAATGTGTTATACTCCTGAGCTAAAGTTCTAACCCTCAGCTCTGATACCACGTTGTAAAGACCCAAAAACTCGGCCTTCGAAAATCGGCACCCGTACTTCACTGTACTCAAAATGCCGTAGATTCAAACGCCGAATCTGGTTCTCCGGAGCTTATAACACCATTAAATATAACAACACAGCGGAAGAAAAAGAATATATCAATATATATAACATTGATACGATGACAGATACAAAATCTGATACAATATGATACAATAGAATGATACAATAGATATCAATATACATCAGAGATATGATACAAGAAATAGCAGCGGAAAGAAAATAGATAACACCAGCAGTGGATAGAATATCTCCAATAGAATGCTCCAATCCATAGCTAGCGGAAAGCAAGGTCAGTCGTCCAAGGACTGACTAGCTCCAGATAATCTACTCAACCTGAATATCTGAAAACCCCAACTCTAGACTGCTCGTGTAGAAAATTATGAGCACCCAGAGTTTAGGAAAGGAACAATAAACTCCGAGTCAGTCGTGGGACTGGTGTGAGCAACAAAAACAGTTTATCTTTAAACAACAACAAAGTATTTTAAACATTGAAATCCGCAATGCTTTTGGAAAATGAAACTACCATAAGACCTCCCACCACACACACAATGCAAACGCAGACTTGGAGGAGATTGCTTCTTATGATAGTCAAATATGCTTACTACACAAAAGAAAAACTCTTTTGATATTATTACTAGTGCATAGTGTACAAAATCATTTCGAAAATACAATATTAATCTTAGCCAGCATAGGTACCATTATATTATGCCTGCTATAGCTGCCGCCTGAGGAGACATGTTATACAATTGCAATCGTAAAGGTTCGTATTGTTTATTTGGATTTCCAACAAATGGTTAGGCTAAGGAACTTCCTTTCCTATTGCCGAATGGGATCGCCTCTGGCTGGACGTCCCGAGAGACAACTGCTCTCTGCCAACACAAGGCCGGGTTACCCCTGTAACTAGGTAACTCACGACTATGCCATCCCCCGGTCCTTTGGGACCTTTATTCGAGGCGCCTCGATAAACACACAATCACACAATAAATGAGATCGGAGTATCCACATAGGTTAAATACCAGGGCTCCATACCTGATACCACCCTTTTCCAGAAGGAAATGACATACCCTAAAGGGCACGACCCTCATAACCTTGCCGCATATTCCTGTTTCGACCATTTCCGGGTTGTGAGATCCTGACGAAGTCTCGTCCACAAAGCTACGCTTTGGCACAAAGCCATGCTTTGGGTCAACAGATGATCAAAGTAATGATCACAAAGACAAATGATCATATCACAAATGATCAAACAATGATCATCACACAGCAATACTCAGCATGTCACATTACCAAATTTAGAGTATATCGCTGATAACCTTCAACTACATAACCTCTGAGCTCGTACGTCTCAGAGAAGGGTGTTAAGCTAAGAGAATAAATTCTCCGCCACCAACAGAAATGTATTTGAAAGAAATCTGCTTTATATCTCAAAGTGTAATGTCAGACATGTAACCATACAAGTCTGTTCCGAGTTCGAACAGAGCCGAAGGCACTTCCGAAGAAGCCCTTGCAATTCCGGGTATTCACAATCCCGATCGGATTTCCCATCACTTAGGAGATCTCTATACCGGCGCGACTCAGTGCAGAGACAATCGATAGGTTATCCTATCGTTCTCGCAAATACCCGGTCTTCACCACCGGTCTTCAAATGTCATCCATATACGACGTATCATTATTCGGAACGGGTTATGCGACACAAAGGTCCTCTCCCGGCTAAACCGAATAATGAGCGCAATATTTAAAAACATATGGATAATGGAATTTTCAGTTAAGTCACAACTTATTACCCAAAACTTTTCTTTTCAAATGGTTTAACAAATTACCATTTTAATCTTTTTAAACAAAAAGATTTATTTTAACAACCTTCAACGGTTTAAACAATTTCCACACTTTAATCTTTTAAACAAAAGATTCATTCACAGATTTTCCAAATAAATTTCCATTTAAATTGGATTAACTAGTTAAATCTTTAAAACAAAGATTTAACTTATAGCTTTCAAACAATTCCATTTCAAATGGTTTAAACAAATCATCATTTTAAATCTGTTAAAAATAAACAGATTCAATTCATAGCTTTCAAAAACAATTCATTCATAACTTAGAAAACCATTTTTTCAATTCAATCTTGAAATTCCTTTAATTAAACTGGAATTTCATTTCTTATCTGAAAAGCTTTTATTCTTTCAAAACAAACAGTTTTCATTTTGGAAATATGATTCATTTATATGAGTTAAGTTTCTTGGGTTAAATTCAAATTCTCAAACCAATATTTTAAAATGATTCCAATTCATATAAACACATTTATAACATCTTTAACCATAATTTCCAATTACGGAATTGAATTCCAACTCTTGAATTTAAATTCAAATTGAATTATTTAAATTGGAAATTTTACCAA
Source organism: Allium fistulosum (assembly GCA_030737815.1). NCBI lineage: Eukaryota > Viridiplantae > Streptophyta > Magnoliopsida > Asparagales > Amaryllidaceae > Allium > Allium fistulosum. The sequence continues at coordinate 1,060,775,474 of CM060903.1, forward strand.
GTTATTCAAAATAACTTTTATCTTAAAAACTCCTTTTCAAAAGCTTTAACATTTAACCCAAATCCATTTCCAAAATCAATTTGAAATCAAAATTTCAATTTCAAAAATATTAATTTTAAATCATCTGTGACTTAACCGATTTCCACGTGAAATCCATACTTGTGTGTGTAAAAGTGTGGTCCAGGGGTTTAACACAATAGTGCAATATCATTCAATCATCACAGATCAGAATACAGAAATATAGTTGATAAGTGATAAGCGGTATAACTATAACGCTTATCTTCATTCACAGATCACAGATATATAAATATCACAGATAAATAAACTATAGTACAGATCACACACAATCAGAATATATCACATAGCATCACAGATCAGGAATATCAACAATCAAATCGTCCAATGGAATCCAAATATCCATAGATAAGATCAATTAATTATCTGATTTATCTAAATCAGATTAGTCACTAATCCTGGTTAATTAACATTAATAAATTACAAATTATTTTGATTAATTTTTCTTTAGTCATTTATTAATTAATCATTAATAACAAATTAATTAACCTTTAATTATTAATAAGTCAACCGTAATTAATAATTGAATCAATCTTTAATCATTAAATAATTAACCTTTAATTATTTAATTATCCTTTAAGTAATTATCTTTAATTAATTAATCAACCTCCTAATTGATCATCATTTTAATTAATTATTCTTAATTAATAAATGAGTATCCTTAATCAAAAATTAATCTTAATTACTTGATTACTTAACTTAAATCATTAGATAATTACTTTTGATTAAGTAATTTATTACCTTAATTTAGTTAATCTTAACTAATTAGTTATCCTTTAATTATTTCTTGATTAATCAAACTTAAATTCATTAATTAATTTATCTTAATCACTTTTATTAGGTCATTAACTTCAGGTAATTAATTTCGTTTAAAAAATAAATTTAACTAAAACTTTTTAAAAGTTAATTAACCATTTCAACATTCTTTAATAAATCCTTAATATTATTGAGTTAATTTTTCAAAATAAAAGTTTATGTATATTTTTAAATCATTTTAAAACTTAGTTAATTAAGACAATTTAATTTAAAACCTTATTTCCAAACTAAGTTTCAAATTACACTTGGATTTATATTTTAACATTGATTTAAAACTTATTTAAAACTTTGTTTTAAAATAAAATAAAAAAATTCAGTTTTAAAATTCCAAACAGGACAGCCTTTAAACCCTGTTAATAGTTAGATACACGCGAATAGACCCGTATGCCCACCCGAGCCATCAACCAAATTACTCGAGACCCCCTTCGAGTTCCCTCATCTTCTTCTCCGTTCTAAACCCAAGAACTCAACTTTCAGATACGCGAATCCCAGTGCACGTAACTATGTTGAGGGTAGGGTGGGAAACTGCCCAGCCCAAAAAAGTAACAATGTAATAACAAAAAATAACAAAAGCATTATCTCTTCACCTTAGTATGTAAAACCCTAATTCCACTCATGTATGTTCTCTATTTATGCAATTAGTTTTTTAAAAATTTGCTTTGATTCTCAGTTAGCTACTACAACATAGAAATTGCACCCATTAAATGACTTATTGATAAATGATTAAGGGATTGCTATTTAAATTCGCTATATTATCTCCAATTTGTTACTAAATTTTTCTCTGATTTATTGTTAAAATTTCTTGTATGAATTCAAATTTGTTGTTTATTATAGGTTTGTTGTGATTGCTCAGTGTAACAATTCAATGTTTAAACTTATTCAACAATGAAACAATTAGATTAAATTAGCAATTATACTTAATTGTTTAACTAAAATAAGTGTAATATTTGTTGCCCGTCCCAAACCAAATTCCTAGTTACGTCACTGGACATACATATATATATATACATCAATTTTAAACATATATATCAAGCAAACCCATTTACACATTCATATAAAACATATACAAATCATCTCTATCAAAATTTTAACATGCATAAGATGATTTAGCTTAAAGTTTAGAGTTTACTCACCTTATTTTTCCAGAAAACAGAACTGCTATGTTGAATCTTTTCTTGATCTTTGGCTTAAATGGTTGTTTAGGGCTGTTCAAGTTGAAGTATTTGTTGTTTAAAGTGAAGTTGTAGTTCACTTCAGTTTTTCTTAGTTTGAAGGAAACGAAACTGAGATAAAGAAATGATATATGGAAAAGAAGCTTGTGTATATAAAAGAAAGTAGGTTACAGGTTGATATAATATTTTTTACAAGTGATGATATATATTTTTTCTCTTTGTACAATCATTCAGAGATTTTTCTCTTGTATATGGAGGCTGAAAACATTTTTCAACATTTCGAATGACTTGTTTGTGCTAGCATTAAATGCATGAGTACTTTGTGTTTCCTTATGATATTTATATTTTCCTTTTTACCTGTTCATACTTATCTTATTATTCTTGTACATGAATACACATATCTTTTCTTTGCCTTACTTTAACTCGGCTGTACATATATGAGTATTATTTTCTTTTGCCTAGTGTTTATGCTTATCTTCATTTCGGCTGAAATGATTTGTTGTGGCTTTATTTTTTCAAGTCTACACACTTAGCCTTTTATTTGTTTATACTTGAATGTATATAATGTTGTCTTCTTTTCTTTGCTTTAGTCACATTGCTTTGTAATATAATTGAATGTATTATTTTATTTTCTATCTTTCTTATGCAAGCTAGTACATATATATTTTTGTTCTCTTTTCTCTAGTCTTGTTACTTTGTATTATTAATGAAGTTCTATTGTTAATATGTTGCCATAATTTTCCTAATGTATTCACTTTCTATTTTATAAAACTATATAATTTATCTTATATATTTATATATATATATATTTCTATTTCAATTTTTAACTTAAATATTTATTAATAGAATTTTGTTATATTTACACATTCTGAAATCCATAAATTTAGATTGAATTCAAATATCTTTATGTTATTTATAAACTCCAATTCAATTTTTAATTCGAATACATTATTTCCAATAATTCACAATTAATTCATAACTTAACTAAAATTAATATTAATTACTAATTAATTTCACAATCTTTGTTCAAAAATTAAATAAATTATAAATTTAAAATAAATCAGAATTCGGGATCGTTACACCGAAAGTGGGAAAATAGCTAAAGTATGAAAAAATCTTATTTTTAACTTTAAAAGGTAATTATTTTTAATAACCTGTCTTGTTTGTCAGAATATTATTGGTTGTTAATTTTCTTTTATAAAAGCACTGCCGAAATTTCAGAATTAAACAAATTAAATCATTTACAAAATGCCCCTTCTTTTATAAATATATAAAACATTTATGTCCTATACCTTAAATAATTTTATATATCTATTAAAACACTTAGGAAAATTTTATAAAAATTCACGTAAATCTCTTTTATTATGTTTTCTAACATGTTTAAATTTTAGATCCAAAACATATTCATATTTGTTGAAATTAATTTTAAACCTAAGGATTATTTTCTTCACTAGAAAATTAATAATAATTCTACACTAATTCGGAAAATTATGAAATTTGAAACCCATCTCCAAAGCATCATTTTTGACCTTAAATAAAATTCGCAAGGCATTTTAATGTCATCTAATAGGTTTTTCAATTCAAAACATGTCATATAATCAATATGAATAAGCATAATTCATCAACAAGCATATATACATATAAACATCAATTAAAACATGGCAATATACTTGCAAAACTTTTAGATCTGATTCTAGAAACCGAAATCATCAAAATATAAGATGTAACATATTACTCACCTTTAGCTTTGGTGTTAAGGATTTGATATATGATCTTGAATTGAATTTTAATTAAGCTTTTCCCCTTGATTTAGCTTTTTCTTCTCTTTACTCCTTTCAATGGTGGCCGGCCTCTATGGTTTTGATTTTAGATTATGAATGTGAGAAATGAAGGTGGGTTAAGGGTTTAGGGGATAAGAATATAGCTTCTTCTTATATTGCCCCTTATCTAATTCCCTAACTTATCTCATTTAACTCTTTAGTTCAACTAGGCATGGCTACCCATTATTCCATCAAATCTCAATCCCTTAATCATTTAATTTTTACATTATTCTATTTAATTTAGATAATTAAATCTCCAAAATAATTTTATCTAAAATTAGGGGTGTTACACTGACCTAAATGATATACTAAGTTATTATCAGAAGTTTCGTACCATTAATTTCTTGACTTATCCAAATTACTTGATACACACTTGTTCGGATTTGAACTTGCCTTGATTGTACAATGATAAGAAGAATAATTTACCAAGCATTCGATACCATTCACCCAAGCCAACATATGATCGATACTTAGAAGATTATTCCCATTATCACCAAACAGACCAAGACCTTATTCTTGGAACATTCCAAAGGGATAACATCTTATAAACTTTCCATATCACACGAATATTTATACTTTTATATGTATAAAATATACTCGTTTTAAAAACGGTGTGTTAATTTACCTAATTTAAGCGTTTAAAAATCCCTACCGATAACGTTGACCAGGCGCATTGACTAGAATCTATAAACCACTCGACAGATAAATCAACACAAAACATTTTTTATATCAAATAACAAATATGCGCTCATATATATAATACTCTCAACTCATTCTAGGGCGTTGCTAACCCTATATGTAATGAGTCACTCATTCTAGGGTATTACTAACCCTATCTATAATGAGTTTTACCCTACCAAATCCTAGATGTCCGCTCAACCTAAGCTCTGATACTAAATGTAATGATCGAAATTTTCAACCCTCGAAAATCGACACTAATACATCCTCGTGCCACAAATCCAAGTGTTAGAAAGCTCGATTATTAGGAAAAAAGAAAATAAATATAGAACATAATCTTACACGAATGGAATAATATATATTATTTCTATAACAATCTTTACAATGGAAAATTTTGAATACAATATCAAAGTCTAACCTGGATTCAGTCTGGATAATTATAACTCTCTGTCCTTATAAATGTAAAAACAAATGCAATAGATGCAGCGGATAATCGAATACGTCCATACGTAGATGAAGATCTACGGCTCTCCTCTAGAAACTCCAAGCGTCTTCAACTAAACCTAAAACTACTCGGATCTGACCCGGGTATTGAAAATACCCAGATCAAGCTTAATAAACCAATGTGAGATACTCGAATTTAATGCATAGATCATGTTGATGTCAATCAAAAACCTATGAAAAGAAGTGTATTACATAAGACCACGCCTGCACATAAATACGGATGGGTTTTTACCTTATGATAACAAAAATACTTTGTACTCAAATCATTTGATATTATTTCTAATAACATTGCTTTGAAAATCCTTTCCAAGTAAATATATATAAACATAGCTGAAATTGTTGCCATTATTAAATTTTAGCAAGGGGTAGTTGAATGTTTGCAAGGCATTACAGCTATTTTGGGACTACGAACAAAACCGTAAAACTCATATATTGGATTCTAACATGATAGGGAACTAGTGACCATTCAGACACAAAAATCCATGTATAACAATCCTAGTTCACTCTAATGCCTTTACACGATCTCCGTTAGGCCCCGAACATACTGCTACACTACCAAGGAACAGAGTATTACTCGACGGCTTTACACGATCTCCGTTATCCTTCATACCTGTCCATTTCATTATTTTAAGGCAACATATGCCTTTCATTCCTTATAAATGATAGCCCAAAATATGTCCTGCAGACCATATAGTATCCCGTATCATTCCTGGGATGTGAGGCTTGTGAGGTTACATTCCACAAAGCCACACTTTTTTCACAAAGCCACGCCTTGATCATAACAGGTTCTGCTTTAAATGCCACCTTGCCACTTGTTCTATCACAATTGACTTCTATGAACATACAACTTCTTAGCTCGTACGTCTCAGAGAAGGGTGTTAAGCTAAGAGAATTTGCATTCTCCGCCACCAGACAAATGTATGTTTGTAAAAGTCATTGTTTGTGATCTCAATGATGCATTGTTAGATATTCGTCCATACAAGCTCATTTTGGGACAGAATGAAACCGAAGGCACTCCTTGTACTACATCTTGTCGGGAATTATCCCTAGTATTAGTAGTGATTAGTCCTTGTATTCAAAGATTTTCATAACAGAACACTACTGCCACCATAAATATATAATATGGTAAATTTCACCCCGAGGGACTAGTGGAAAATAGCCCTTCATCATGAATATCCCCGTCTTCAAAAATCATCAACTTCATCATGTCTTCACTTCTGAACGTATACATTTCTTCGAAGTGGTTTCGGATAGGATTTCACAATTTCGACCCTGGTTCCTTCGAACAAATCATCGATTAAAAAGATGTTAAGTTCATATGTGATTATCAATCATTATTCGATTTAATTCATCATTTTATTCATTCATAAATATCTCTTAGAGATATATTCATTAAATCATTCCTATATCTTTTTCAGAGTATATGAAATCATTAAGCCTCATTTATTAAATCCATTTGGTTAATTAAACCTTTTTTGAATCTTGGAATGATTCTAGATCATTTCACCTTTTATTTAGGAAAATATTTCCAAATTATTTATTTAAATCTAGATCAAAGATTTCTTATATTCAAATCATAATATTCTAATCAGTCAAAAACAATGTTATTTAAGACACCGTTTACTGTACACCCCAAACTAATTTGTATTGAGTAAAAGATTAGACTAATCATACCCAAATTAACTTTCGTATTCAACTCGCACTATTTATGGAATAACGGTGGAATCACCTTTTAAATTCACGTGGATAGTGCAAGTTCCCTCCTCAAACCTTAATACAAAGTTTGACCAAAATATCCTTTATACTATTTAAAAATCTTGTTTAATTAACTCTTTTGAAAATTTCTTACTTTAGGAAAAAATTAAATGAGATCTTTTTTTAGAGAATTTGGGCTTTCTCTTCGATCTGTTCCACCCCTCGTCTAAAAGAGAAAACCAGAGGCTATGTAAGATCAGGGAACTGGTAGCTCCATTCCTAACCTTAGTTATACACCTTGTTTTACCATTTAGATCTCATAGGTGGGACAAATGTACTAGTCGTTTCTGTATACTCCTTTCGTTTTTAGAAATGATTTATAAAGCTTTCAAATCAATATTTAAAACACTTAATTATTCTTTTAAAAACTATTTATAAAAGATATGAAAAACAATGGTTAAATTTAAAATCATATTTCATAAGTTATTTAAAACTACTGTGAAATGTGTTTTAAAAGCAATATTGATCAAAACGACTTTTCTAACTTTGGAATTTCATTTACATAAATCAAATTTCCTTCAAAACATTTTAAAAGATTTATAAATTTTGTTTCATATTTTTAAAAAATTTAAAAATATTCATTTTAAAGAATTTTATACTTTGGTCCCTTGACTGCAAAAACACGATTTTCCTAAAAACTTGTATCGGACTTATTTAAAAATTACAAGACGAATCTTGATTTTCTTTCTTCATTTAAAAACTATGTATATATTAGTCTGGAAAATTCTTATCTTGAAAAATTCCGAGCTATATTCCATTCTCTATACTTGTATGAATTCTACGGCGTAAATTGCGAACTACTATTACACGATGCACCTAGTTTTGACTTATTTTTCAATTTCTTTTCAAACTTCGTGGAAACACTTTTAATTGTGTATACAATTATTTCTAAACCATTTTAAACTCATTTTAAATAATACTTTTCATATTTCAAACCCAGTTTCAATTTCATTTCATATTATAATATTATATTATTATAATATTCATTTTAACTCATTTTAGATATTTAAGATCATTAAGAGGCTAAATAATTTCCATATACATATTTATAGGATTTAATTTTCATTTAATTAACTATGTTTAATTGCTAACCATTGCTCTTATCATTTAGCAAGCCAAGTAATCATCCATATATTCAAACAAGTCATCAACCAAGTAATCACACATTTAATCCTCCAATATATATTATATTTTCATATCATTAAACTTGGAATTATTTAAAGATTAATTAGTAAATTTAAGTGTGAGTACTCACCTTTGTCTCTAACTAATCCTTCCTACCCACATTTTCCATTGTTTCCACAAATTAGCATCCACCTTTTCCATTGTTCCCGCACCTCCTCCTCCTTCACCATTGCTCACGGCCATAGCCTCCCCCTCCTAGTTCTCACGGCCTAAGGCCATTAAAGAAGAGAAGAGGAAGAAGTAGATTAAGAAGAGGTTAGAGAGTAACAAGTAGATTGGTGCTTAAGCACTTCACTATTTTTAACCCTCCTACCTCTCTTAAAGAGGAAAAGCCATTAATGAGTATAAGAAAGCTCAAAAATGAAGAAGAAGAATGAGAAGAGTGAGAAAATGAGTGAATGGAAGATGGTATTTATAGGAAAAGTAAGAAGTGGAAAATTACCAAATTAACCCCTAACCAAATTACTAAAATACCCTTGGCTCAAAACCATCACATCACCAAAAGCATACTTACCATCAAACATCGCATTGTACTTTGTCCCTTTACTTATCATTTAAATAAAGCATGATTTGACTTGATTTGGTTTGTGCTTTTTGACTTTTCTTACTTTCTTTTACTAATTACTTTCCAGAATTTTCTAATTATGATTAGTAAAGTAAACTTGTTTAATTATTTAAAATGTGTATGTATATATATGTTAAAACGTGTTAACAAAGGCGCAACAACGTTACAACTTATATTGAACAAAACGCTGATTTTCGACAAAACGTTTTCCGGCCATATTCTCTGTTTTTAATAATTCTATTTATTTATGTAAACAAAACTTGAAAACAAGTTTCTTATCATCTTTAAATAATTAAAATAAGTTTATTTTAGTTATAAAACCATATTTAATAATATTAAAATCCAATTGTAAAAATACGACGTCGATAGGTCGAAGTGCGACGAAGTTTGTACACTTTTATAAAACAAGTATATATATTTATAAAACTATTATAAATCAAATTTTTATTATTATTATATCATTATATAACCATTAAAAAGGGTTATTTACCATTTACAACAATTATTCGAATATATATCAAATTTTATCGAAAATCGACTTTTGTCAATTTTACGACGGAAATCCAAATCTCTTATTTTTGCAAATCAATCCTAAAATTAAGCTTACCATTCTTATTTATCACATAAAAATGATTATTTAAGTTTGAAAAATTTATATTTGAATATTTAAAATTAATCAAATATTTTATTTAAAAGTTGTAAAATTACAAGTCGTTACACAAATGATTTAAGACTTTAAATTTTTACAATAAGCTCTACCCTTAAGTTATTTAAAAAACATGGAAAGAAACCTCTAAGTACATCTTTTAATGTATTTACAAAAAATCTCGAAAATAAACTATTTACTAAAGTGTTCGTATAGCGACCTTTTTACCACAAACTTTAACCACTTGGTTTGACCGGTTCTAAATTCTTGTAAACTTTGATTTATTTTCAATAATAAGTACGCATATAATACTTATTAGAAACACAAAGAAACCCCTGAGAATGGCTTTCATATTAATTTAAAAAAATTCTGAAAATAAGGTATTTCAATGTGCTCATATAGCTACCTTTTCACGATAACTTTTTGCAAATTTGTTTCACAAGTTATTGGATTTAAACTTCAATAAATTTCCAGTAATGAGTAACCTTATAGTACTTATTAAAAATGCAAAGAAGCCCCTAGGATGTATGTCAAAATTGAGTTTGAATATCGCCTAACACAAAGGTTTCTCAAAGTGCCTCAGTAGCGACATTTTCGCTTCTAACTTTCATAACTTTGATTCACAATTTCTGTAACTTTCCAAACCATTTATTTACTGTCATGTGCACCAAATAATACATATAGAACAATCAAAACAAGCTATACCAATATAAGATGACAAGTCTTCCATTTACACATCTTAAATTTAAGGGATATCGAAGTGAACTTATAGCAACTATTCTCGTTTCAAACACATTCAAACATACTTAATTTAAACACACTATCTAACAACCATTTAAACATCAAATCAAAGTCACATCATTGTTATAGAATGTAATAAGAGTAATTTTATACAATATAAAGTTGTCATTTGCTTTCAAAAGCAAGAGGATCCAAAGTGTATAACATTAATTAGTTAATGTCACTTTAACTTTATATTTTCACACACACACGCACATAATATGTACATACAAAATAGTGAGATAACACACCCAAATCCAAGCCAACAACAAGCTCGAACACCCAAGAACAATGAACCACTTACTACCATAACCAAAAGGCCTAAAGACACCACATTTAACACATCAAGGCCAAGCCAAGCCTCCCCCTCAACATCAATGCTCACAGCCCAAACTAGCAACCATACATCCTGTAACGACCCAGAATTCGACCACATTTTATATGGATATTTAATCAATCTTAAAAATAGAACAAAAAAAATATATCCTTTGAAAACTCGACCGAAAAATGAAAATTTACAATATTTATTTGAATGCAATATTATTTGGATATCGTCGGTTGTTTTTCTTTTGAGAAAATTTCTTACCACACACGTAACAACCCCAAATTTCATATATACATAAGAAACGGATTTGACGAGTGATTCAACATATTATATGTCCGATATATTTCAATATTTTTGGGTTGTTTAAATTGTTGAAAATGGTGTATAAGCTTCAAATACTCTATGCTTATTCATCATAAAAAAAAATATTTATATGTATAATAATAAATATCTTCCTAAATCTTGTGATAAGAACACATAAATCATTTAGGCTATGTTAAGTCAAAGGCAATTTAGGGTGGGCTATGTTTAGTCACAGGCCTCGGTACATGAATGGGATTACAGACCATAATTGATGAGCATGGATATTTTGTTGAAGGTAAAATCAAAGTTTGGTCTATAAATAAAACTATCTTCCATTCTCTGATCATCTTTTCAATTCATTTTTCTCTTTTCAATTCCTTTTCCAACAGCAGGAAGCCTTTTGGAAGCATAGAGTGAGTGCTTTGTCTTTATTTCTTCTTTTCCTGGAAATCATATTTCAATAAGATGTATGATTTAAGTATAATTGGAGTTTTAAAATGATGGTACATGTTGTTAGGATATATTATATTGTGAAAAGCATGTGTATAATAGGAGATAGCTCATATTATTCAAAATTGACACTTACAGTAGTTAGAATTCATTTTTCCCTCTTTTAAAAATAAATATCTCCCTAAATACTTAAAATTAGCCTCGATCGTCTAAATGAAAGTTGTTCGTATTCCCCTGCGGTATTTTTAGAAACTTACGGCACTGAATTTCGTCGAGTATCGACGGTGAAATCTCGGAAAAACTGAAAGTGGGAAAAATATCATTTAAACTTTGAAAAATGTTTTCTCTCAAACCAATACGAATCGTTCGACGTCGTCTACGCCAACAGGTTCGTATTGAAGGAAGGAATTTTTCATGTGAATTCGGCGACAATCTGTGACAATGATTTGAAATCTTTAAAACTAGGGTTTAAATTAGCTCTTGATTCGGTCAGTGATGTTCGAATCGGAGGATGGACGTGTGATCAGAGCGGAGAGAGGAGCGCATGGTGTTTTTTTGGTAAACTTCGACGACAAATATTGCCGCGGCCCTATAGCGTGGTGGTGCGAGTGAAATCGCAATCGAGGGCTTCAATCCAATGGAGACGGGGTGGGGAAGGACAAGCACGAGCGAAGAAACTTGATGATGGAACGAGGCATGGGTTTCGTGGAGCATAGGTGTGGTACATGTGCACGAGATGCACGGCAATGGCAGTGTACAGGAGTGTTTAAACAAAGGAGGAGGAAGAAGAGAGAGGGGGAAAGAAGGAGCAGTCGGGTGTGGGAACTCTTGGACTCGGCCAAGTCTTTATAAAATAAAATAAAGAAAAAAAAGATTTAAGTTTAAATTTTAAAAAAAAAACTTAAAACTATCGATAATGAGTTTGTTTTAAATCGGATCGATGTGCGGATTTTTGCATTGTAATCATAGTGACGAGTACCACGCCTTCATGTAAATTATAGGTTGATTTGGACCATTAGAATTTTATGACATATTAAAACAAGTTGATTTTAAATTACGTTATTTATATAAATAATGTCGTTTAAAATCATATACCTTAATCAGAGATGTTTATTCGGTCAAATATAACACTGTTAAGTTAATTTGAGTTATATAGATTATTATGGACATCTATGGTGCAGAACGAAACCACATTCTGCACTTGCTAAGTAAATTATCAATTTGTGCACTAATTAACATACGGATAAATCAGCATGGGTTTGAGGGTAAATTAACTATGGATTGTTATAGTGTTAAAAGCTTGGTTGGACCATATTGAATATGGCACCGATATATGAACTCGTGTGATATGAAAGAGATGGTAACTTGCTTAAAAAATCCATGCAGTCGCTAAGCCTCAAGTTTGATCGATGTAAGGTGTAACAACCCGCATATTTTACGATTGAATATTTAAATATTTTATTTAAATATGGAATCGTTAATCGGATTAAGGTCCGAAATGCTACTTTTTGTAAATAGTCGAATTGGGACTCGAGACCACCTCCATTGAGTCCAAAATGGCGTTTACAACTTTTTTGAGTATAAACATCGATATGTTAGGAGCTAGCTAAAATTTCGATCTTTTCACTTAGGGCTTTGGGTTTGGGTTTCAGCCCATTAACCTAACATATCAACTCCACTCCACTCCTCTTCCTTACTTCATAATATTTCCTGCAACATAAGCTTTAGCAGAAATGGTGGTGGAGATGGGAAATTAAAATCCTAAACCCTAGTTTCCTTAGCAAATCCAAGTTTTAGCTCCAAATTCAAAGAGAAGCTTTGGTAAGTATCTCCTTCTTCTTCTCCAACTCATTCTCTCTTTAATTTTAGAAATTTCCTAAACCTAACTTAGGAAATGTTCTTCTTTTAAGCTTAGATTCAAGCTTCTAGAGTTGAAGTTGATGAGTAGTTGATCTTCCTTTGCTTTCAAGCTTCTCCTTCATCGTTTTCGGGTTTAAAAGTGAGTTTTTGAACTCACATCTATTTCTATAGATATCGTTGATGTTGGGTATGAATTCCTAACACCTATTTAAGTCCATTTGCTTTTGAATTGGATCGATTTGGTGAATTGTTCAATTTTTGGTTTTAGAATCCAATTCTTGTAAAAATCCAATCTTTGATGTTTGAACACGTTAGTGGAGCGTTTCGGAGGGCCATACAAGGCTGGGTTGTCGTTTGGCGTAAATCCTCAGCTGCGGTTGCTCGTTCGTTCGTTTCCGTCCGTGTTATCGAATTTGCCCCAAAGGGGCCTAGACTGATTGTGCTTCTGAAGTAGGTTCAGTCGACTGAACCAGGGGTTCGGTTGACTGAACCAGAATATCAAAAATTCGTAGAAGCAGGTTCAGTCGACTGAACCAGTGATTCAGCCGACTGAACCAGACCTAGGAAATTGCCTGGGTCTATATCAGTCGACTGACCATCTGGGTCAGTCGACTGACTCTGGGGATACAAAAATCGTATCCCTGTGTCAATTGACTGACCACCTGGTTCAGTCGACTGACCTGATTGCTTCAGCCCCATTTGATTATTTTGCTATTGACTTCCAGCTTTTAATCGGTTCTTGATTTTTCGATTTGTTGTTATCATTTATTATCGATTTTGATGACTTCTATTTCGGGATTTTTGGGTATATCCATTTTGATGGATTCGACATTGATTTCAATGAATTTGATTCACGTCTTCGTATGTGGATTTTGGTGATTGATTGTTTCTACAATCATTTTTGTGATTTGTCACTTCTAAATACAAAGGTTTCTATACTAGTAGTAAATATTCAAACTCTTTCCCCAAAGATGATTTCAACTCTATTTTTAAATATAAAGCTTGTTTATAAAACCGTTTTCTAATCTATTAGTATATACAAACCTTTACCTCATTCGTATAAGAAAATCTAATTAAACGGCTTAGCAAAACAAGTGGTATGAAACGCTTGCGTTTACTTCGTCGGTTAATTTATGGACTTGTTCGATTGAAAATCTTGTGACAATTTTCGAGTGGAAATCTACAATTTGTTCGTAAATATTTAAGTTAAGCTAGTGGTTATGGGACATGAAGCTAAACTCTTATATTTACTGGCTTAGTGTAATTCACACTTTTTGTTGATCGATGATGATCATTTTGTGATTTAGACTAGCGATTTGCGATGTCTATTTGTCTGCGAGGGAGACTAAACCCCGTTTTTGTGGAACTTCGGTTCAATTTGGGGGGGTAGTGTGACGCCCCACCTCTATGCTCATAATAACAAAGAGTATTAAAAGAAATACTGTCTATTATTACGAAGAATAAGGCTGGATAGGAGCGACCATCCGTAATTGGCCTTACACTAATATTGGTTATCTCGGTAGGAGTGGTATATACTTTTTTTTCATCTATTATTTATTTACTCCCATCGACATATCCAATTATCAGTATAAAACAAACTACGATAGTTCATAATAGTTTAGGACATTAGATATAACAATAACACAGATAATATAAATGCGGAACACAGATAAAAACAAAAGTCTCATATATATATAACTGATGTCAGTTAATACATAGTTGACACAATACATATGATACAACTACAACTGTCGACTATAGAAGTTATATATACAAGTACATTATCGACTAATATACATGAATACATATCTTTCTATACAGTGACACGACTACTACAAAATGACATTGACAACTTCAGAAGATGTGAAAAGTCTTCATATCCTGAACAGCAACTCAAAGAAGGAAATCTACAACCTGAAATAACTCGGGTCTGACCCGAGTATTACATTCAAAAGAAGATAATACACGGGTCAGTCTAATTCAAACTCAGTTAGTAGTGCATAGAAGCAATAATAATCAAATATCAAATAGACGACAGTCACAGAAATCTCGTATATCCGACTCCTCAATAAAAGAATCGGATAACCGCAGATATAGCACTAAATAGTGTTAAACAACAAATCAGCAATCCAAATCAATTTAAACAATTGAAATGTCAATTTAAAAACAACAATGCTGATTGGCTGCGGTACACGCTAACGTGTACTGCCTCGCCAATACAGTCTATGAAATACTCAGAAGATCAATGAATCCAAAAGCCAACGGATACAACTCAAATCAAAATGAACCATTTCAAATACAACTTCAAAATATTGAATTGAACCAACGGAATAATTTAACAATCGAAATATCAACTAAATCTGTCAATCCTGCTAGGGCTGCAGTACACGCACGCATGTACTACCTCGCCTCTACAAACAACTCTAAACAAAATAAGGTCACCAGTGAAGCACGATGACCAAATGCAATTGGATACAAAGCATTAATGCAATGTATCAGATTCGAGCAGAAAGGCACAGACTCGAGTGGAAGTGAATTAATTGGCACAAATCAATGCCAACAACATGAACTGGACAGTGTACCAAGGATAAGGCAACAGAGGAATAATTAAAACAATGAACCAGCCTGCAAGATGAACCATGGTAACTGGTAACAAGTGATGTACACACAAATGCAATATTGGGATGTACCAAGATGTATCAGTGCGACAGTCAACAAAGACAGGTGTACCAAGTAGATAGTAAAGTGGCATGAATAAGTGGTACAAGTGAAACAGGCTACATGAACACAGTGAAGTACTACCCAATGCAGCTTCATGAATGGTCACAGGCGTGTACACCTAACTGCATGCATGTGGTTGTGAAACAAGCTAATGCAAGCTAATGTCATGAACAATGTACTAAGGCTACAACTTCACATAACCCAAACAGTACACCTGTATGCTAATAAGTCTCAACAGAAATCAAATGGAACTGTGAGGCTACAGGTAGAAGAAGATACAGTGAAGAAGTGAAAATGCCAACTCACATATGCATTTTGGATATACAAGCAGGCAGTATCAACATAACAAAAGTGAAACCAGACTGGGCAACAGTGGAAATTCAAGTGATTGCAACTACACGAGTAAACAACATCAAAGAATGGTCAAGTGAACAATAAAGCAAATATGACAATGAAATGACAACTCAGTGATATATACAAACAGATGAACATCAGTGCAGACCAGAGACAAGGAGTAACAATATAGGACAGCACATATATGCAAAGCTTCAACATATGAAACATCAACATGGATGCAGAAAATGTCACAAACAAATATGGACAGTGACACAGTGAAGTGCCAACATCACAAACAAACTCATCAAGCCCATAGTCGACAAACAAACTAGCATCAATGCATACTGGAATGAATGCATCAAAGTGACAAAGGGATCAGATTAAAATACATTGTGAAAATCAGTGACTCAAGATCAAAGATTCAAATGCAAGGTCAACACATCAACAACAAAAAATGCAACAGTTCATACATGAAGTCAGAGATGAGCACAAGATACAACATGCACAACTTAATATGAATTGCAGTTCAACTGAAATGAACACAGGTGAAGGCAGAGACCAAGAAGTGATAACATGAAACAGTGAGTATCACGACAATGTCAAAGCCGTGACTATCACTTAGTGTTTATGAAAATATACGAATTTGAAAATGGTCAAACAATTCGAAGTCACAGAGGAAAGTATCACAGATAAACAGGCAGAAGGTCAGAGAAGAAAAATGTCAATGCCGAAATCATGTGTTTGAAAACAGGAAGTTTTTTTTTCTTTAAAAATCAGAGAAACGGTCAAAAATTATTTTTGGAAAGTTTATGGAATAAAAATCAAAAATCGCACGTTCGAAACAAAGCCGTGAATCGAAAGTAATTCCCAAATATATCGGAGCATAAAAAGGGAAAGTCTCAACAACGTGAAGATCACGTAAACCAAACTGTGAAACCCATCTTCTCGAGAATATAAGAGTTCGAACAAAGTCTAAGGAAACAAAATTTGAACAAATGATTTCAACTTCAAACCAAAATCGAAGCAATGATAACCACGGAACGAACAGTTCAAAATCAACACCAATGAAATCAAAAATCGAAGCACACAGTTGAATTAGATGTGAGGGCTACTCACTTTTTTTTCGAAGAGGTCGCGAGCGAGAACGAAGAAACGAATCGATCGATCGTAGCCAGTGCCTTCGATTTCATGAAGCCCCAAATTCCAAAACGCCAGAGAATCGAATCAACGCCGAAGCCCTAGATTTTTGAGTCGCCACCATTTTTTTTCGCTTATTTTTGTCTTAGGGTTTTCGTTCGAATGAATGGAGGGGTCTGGGTTGCGAATGAATAAGAAAGGGGAAAGAATACAACCCTTCTCTCAATCAAAAGGAAGCCGGTTGAATTAATAAAGAAAAGCCC
The DNA here is from genome assembly GCA_030737815.1 of Allium fistulosum. Taxonomy (NCBI): domain Eukaryota; kingdom Viridiplantae; phylum Streptophyta; class Magnoliopsida; order Asparagales; family Amaryllidaceae; genus Allium; species Allium fistulosum. The sequence goes on from CM060903.1 coordinate 1,060,792,865, forward strand.
ATATAATTCTTTTAACAAATTTTCAAATGAATTTAAACTTGATTCAAATCTGCATTAGCAGTTAAAAATGATTTAATCGTCATTTATAAACTGACGCGAAAAACCGGGTTGTTACAGGTAGCGACCCGTGGTCTTCGGACCGTTTGTGGAGCTTCGGCTCAAAATTTATGGTTAGCAACCATGGAATAGCGTTCCGTTTGTGATACACGTATTGGTGAGTTTTCATGCTCCCGTTTGTGATAGGCCTCCCCCTTTTATGATTTCTGGATTTCTAATTGATGATTTCTAGAATTGTTTTTCACCTCTTTTTGTGATTGGCAATGATATGTTTGTCAACATTTGTAGTTTGGTGAATAAAATAAAGAATATGATATTCTTTTTGGTGCTTTGAGATTTTTGAGATATTGTATGATTTTGGTTGTTGTTTAAATCATATTTGTCCTAGTGTGACATTATTGTTATCATACGTTCTTATTATATCTCGGCTTATATCTCATTTCTTTATCTGATATTTATGGTTAGATTGATCCGTTTATTATTTTCTTATTAAATAATACTCGGGTCAGACCGAGATGTTACAGGTGCTTCTGCTTGACTCCTTATCTGGGATCATCCTCTGACTTTTGCCTAACTACATTATATTTGTAGTTTTTGTTGTTATACATTCGAGATATAGACTCCTTGATGTATACATATTCTTTTGTCTAGCACTTGTATCTATTCTTTTGTGATATTGTGGATCTTATTTGACCACTACTCTGATGTACACTTTTATGTGTTATATTCATATCTATTTCCGCCTTTGAGATATGAACATCTGTGATTGATTTATATTATGCTTATTTTTATATTTGTTTTCGAGGTCCACTTAGCCACTGTGTGGTAGCTTTGTGTTTGTATTTGCTATGTCGTATTTCCTCTTGAAATGAAATGCATGTTATACTATCTGATATATCGGTACTCGCACAAAGCAATTACACGGATGGTCGCTCCTCAACAGCCTTATTCTTCGCGCTAGTTGACGGCATTGCTCCGTAGTGTCCTTGGCTAGCGTGAGCATAGAGGTGGGGCGTCACATAAGGTTATTAATTTCATAGTTGAAATTGGTTTAAGATTAATTATGTTATTTAAAACATTTAAATTTGATTTTTAATTTTATTTACAATATTTAAAGTTAACTTTTGATATTTTAACTTTAATTATTTCGAGTTATTAAATAATTATATTAAATATTTAAGTTAGGGTTAATTAATTTTATTATTAAAGTTGTTTAACTTAATTTATTTAATTATAAATTTAAGATTTTTAAAATTAATAAACCACTCTATTAAAAATGTTTTATTCAATAAACTTCTTTAATATATGGAGTAATGTTGATAATTTGCATAAATCAAAGTGACTTATGTAAATTACTTATCAACGAAGGTAAGTTAATTTGTGTTAATAAATGAAGTTAAAATTAATAAATGAAGTTAAAATTAACAAATGAAGTTAAAGTCAACAAATGAAGTTGAAGCTAGTGAACCATTTAATTAGCAGTGTTTAAGGTTAATTAATTATTTTATTTTTAATAACGTAGAAATATTAAGTAATTATTTAAGATATTCGTGGTTAACTGATTTTTAATTAAGGTTGTCTAAAAATAGTTAATCATTATAATTAATGATGTTAAAGTCAATCACTGATTTAATTGGGTTAAGTTGATGGAACGACTTGTCAAAAGTGTTTATAGACAATAACTTACAAATTAAAGAAATGATTTGAAAATGATGTTTTATATACAAAGAACAGGGGTTTACATTGAATAGTAGGAGTTTTAACGGATTTGAAATAAAAAGAGGGGAAAACATAAATAGGATTTATAAAAGAAGATTTTTAAAGGCTTTACAAATGATTTTGGAAATGTACAAAAAGAATGTATGAGAAATTGAAAGGTATAAAGGAATTCTGTAAATAGTCCAGAAGATCAATGAAATGGGTTATAAATGTTTTAGAGAATTATAAGGAAGTTTTATAAATGGCCTTTGAATCAAACAAAAATGGAATCATTCTCAGTTTGTAATTATAATTATACCATTAAGATAAATATATGGATATTTTCTAAGTGCTGAAGATATAGGGAATTGGGAAATATATTCTTGTAAAAGTACTCTTATACAAGTAATTGACAAATGGTTTTATTTATAAAAGATTTATAAAAGGAGGCTAGAAATTGCTTATATGTTGAACCAATGTTGGTTTTCCCTATGAAGTAAGTCCCTGATTTTATGTTTGTTATTCGATAGTTGAATAATCGACTATCGAAATTGGAACCAAATGTAAATTTGGAAATATCTAGGAGAAACACGTGAGTTATATGTTACAGTTACCGTCGAAGGTATTATACTGTACGTATAAACACGTTTCGTTCTTCTAGGACGAATGATAAGGAAATCCGTCCGTTAACGGTTAGGAGGTGAACTCCGCTCTTGTCATTCGTTTGTTTATTTCCTAAAGAACCGGGGTTGAGTTTATCGAAAATTATCGAATGTTGTTTCGAAGAGACCGGGATCGGGTATGTTATCCGAAAACCACTTCGATCCAACTTAAGTGTTTCGAAGTAAAGACATATTGAAGATGATGGAATTGGAGATGGGCTCTCGAGTGTTTCGTTCAGTCCCAGAACGGACTTGTATGGATGAATGCTGGTATTGCATTGTCGCCTAGAAGGCGGTATTAGCATTTCAAGTGGGAAGTGCTATATGAAAAAGTAAAAACGTAGCCTCGGACCTTATCAACCGGGAAATGACAGAAATCGGGCATGTAATCGGGCCATGTGGGTAGCTCCCAAGTAGGGCATGGTCATTCCAAATCTAGATCGGTTATTATCTCTCATTTGTATGCTTAAGGCCCATTAACGGAGGGAGGATCATATTCGATACTACTAGTGAAGTGGTAGGCCAGTCATGTGTGGCAGGGGTACAAGATATTCTTGTCAGACCCCGGTGCATTTATCTAGAGATGTACCTTTGGAGGGTAGTCCTTTCCCTTGTCATAATATGGAATCCAATCTGCAATACATGCCTTACGCTTTCGATTTTAGAACCTAATATGTTGGAATGTGAGATGCAAGCATTTCAACTATTTTATCTATTTGCTTTGAACCCTAGACATTATGATAATATTATTAAATTTGATATAAAATGTTTTTTGTTATCATAAGGTAAAAACCCATCCGTTTTTATGTGAGGTGTGGTCTTACGAGATACCCATTGTTTGAAAAAAAAATCAAACATAGAATCAGTTTGGTTGTTACCTGTTATCGAATTTTACTCGCGCTGGTTTACCAGACTGACCCGGGCATTATTCCATGTAATGCTCGGGTCAGACCGAGCATGTTTTTCCTAGGTTTAGCTGGATACTTTAGAGTTAGAAAGGAGCTGGATGGTCTAGAAAGGAGCTGGATGGTCAAGACATATTCATGTATATTTATCCGCTGTAATATAGAGTCTGGATGTTTGTCAATATAAGGACAGGTTACTATGATTGTCCAAATTTAGGATAAGTCCGACGTACTTTGATGTTTTATATATGAATAAAGATGTTTCCTTTACTAAAGATCATTATTGTATTATAAATTATTCGTTGCGTTGTGGGATTCTATGTTGTTTAGTTTTCTTCTACCTTCTTATTTCACCCTAACAAATCGGTATTTCCTACACTTGAATATTCAGCATGTGATACAGTGGATGTGTTAGTGTCGATTTTCGAGAGTCGAAAAATCTGGTTCGTTACATTTGGTATCAGAGCGAGGTTAAGCGAGAACCTTGGCACTAGTGGGGTTAACTCAGTTAGGAAAAGTTAGTGAAGTCCTAGATTGAGTTGGGAGCATTATATATATGAGTGCGTATTTGTTAATGATATAAAAATGTTTTATATTATGTTGATTGATATGTTAAGTAGTTTATGGGCTCTGGTCAGTATGCCTGATCAACGTTATCGATAAGAGTCGCTAAAGACTTAAACAAAGCAACTCAACATAGTATTGTTTTAAATTTTGTAAATTAAATAATTTTACCAAGGATTTTATTTTAATAAGAAATTTTTAAAGATATCTTTCCTAGGGATTCTTCTATTTGAATAACCAAGTGATTAGAGATCTTCTGTAGAAGTAATTGCTAAAGATTTGAGCAGCCAATAATTTTTGAATGTCAGGAAATATAGTAAGAAAAGGGAAACAAACCTCTAGGACTTTATTTAGGATACCTTAGCTTAAGAGGTACTTAGGAAAAGGAAAGTTGAAAAAGGGAAACAACTAAGAAATAGGAAGTCTAGTAACGTTATCTATAAGTCCCACCCTAAACAATTCCATTTCCTTTCGGGTTAAGTCTTTAAGAAATATCCATCCCTTATATATATATATATATATAAGGGTCACTTAGATTGGTAGTGGGAATAATCGATAGTAAACCACATTAATACACATATAGACACCCTTTTCTTTATTTAATGCAGTAATAGGCATTGTTCCACCTTAATTTATATTTTCCTAGCCAAATAGATAGACTAAGAATTTAATAGCATAATTAGATAAAAGGAAAATTTTGAGAACATTTAAGACCCGAATACCTAGTAGGTTAAATTTCACACTTTACTAAAGAATTTTTAAATAGATAGCTTAGAATTAATTTTAAAAGGGTCATTTATATAAGGTGTTTCCCACAATTAGGATATAACTATATGAACAAATAAAGTAGAGTCTATACTGACTTGGATATGAAAGACATTGTAATCAATAGGATACACCGACCTTATATATTAAGGAATTGAACTTTCATTTAGGATGTATGAACTCTTTTTAAGTTTAAGTACCTTATCCTCAGATTTATTTGTTTGATTAGATGGCACCTATTATCCGTGTGACTGTAAAGAAGAGACTCAGCCAGCTTCAGAGGATATGCTTAAGGAGGGAAAGACCAGAAGTGATTAACCCTCCGATATTTGAGGAGCCTATGGTAGATAGTGAGCAGAAGGACGAAGGGGAACCCATGGAAGATGAGGGAATGGCACATGGCTTGGAGGAAGAGTTAGAGGAAGAACAGGGCATGTTAGGTGAGGTTGATCAAGGAGAAGACCATGATTTCGAGGAGGTTAGTGGATACCTGGGAGGAGAGGAAGACCAGGAAAAGGAGGAAGAGGGGGAGGAACCAAACGAAGAGGAAGACCTAGAAGAGGAAGAAGAGGAGGAAGAGGAGGAGGAACCAGAGGAGGAGGAAGACCCAGAAGAGGAAGAAGAGAAGGAAGAGGAGGACCCAGTCGAATAAAGAGTAGGCATTATGGAGGAAGAAGGAGTGATAGGAGTGGAGCCCAACTGGAATGAGGTTGAAGGCACTCTCAATCAACTCGAAGAGGCAATGGGCCATCATTGGACAGACTAGGAGCTATTTTAGTATGGATATGAATCCCAAATGCTTTTTCCACTAAATACAGATTCGGAGATCATCTAGATATCTGATGATGATAAGGATGATGATGTTATGGAAGTTATTAACGTTTCTAGCGATGACGATTCGGATGGGGAGGGTTTTCTGTAGGATAGGAGGATCAGGGAAGTAGTTGTGTTTAATTAAGTAGTTTATCTAAGTATGTAGATATTTGTGTTGACGTATTTAACTAGGTAGCTTAAGTATGTAAACTTTATGCTCATGTATGATTTGTTAATTAAGTGTTACGTTATATGGATGTACTTGGATGATAGTATGTGGTTAGATCTTGTTATTATTTTCTTTGATAAGAGTTTTTCTAGTTTATTTTTGTGTTAAAAGGTAGAATTAATTTCGAGGACGAAATTCTTTTAAGGGGGAAGAATGTTGTAACTACCCGGAATTTTAGTCGTTTGGTTTTGAACGTTTAATTATTTTTAAATGTTGAATTGGGAATATTAACTGATTTTTAATTTGGAGATTTTGGTTGAATTAGTGATATGGTTTAAAACTTCAAATATAGTGATTAATTTGATTTGGTAAATAGTAAATTAAATATTTGAAATTTGGTAAATATGTGAATCTAGAGTTAATGTGAACGGAAATGATTTCTAAAGTGGATTTAAACTCTATTTGGATAGAGTGATGGTAGTGGACTTTTGAATGGGATTAAAGTCGATAAACTAAAACTAGAAATTTTGTATATTAGTTAATTTAATAGTGAGAATTTAACATTTGGAATATTGTAAATAATTGGATTTTTGAATTAATATGAATCAGAATGGTTTCTAATATGGATATAAATTCTTCTGAATTATAATTGAGTTGGTAAGTTTTTAAAAATTGGAATTTTAAGTAATTACGTCAATTTTGAAAATCGCTCGATTTAATCAACTCGTTAAAATAGCTTTCCGGGGCATAGTCTTGGAATTCGACGAAACTAGTTTCATTAGATCTGTAATACTGTATTATTATAGGATTTCAAATCTCATAGCAATCAGATTTATCGTTTGCTCGTGGGAGCTGAAAACGCACAGAAATTAATTTAAGAAATTTAATTTAAAATCAATCGTTAAATGTCGTAACTTCCGTATACTTTCGAATTAGGCCTCAAAACTTTTTCCATTGAGTTCGGAATAGGAGTAAAACATTATAAATTGTAACGACCCATAATTTTCGATAATTAAAAATAGTTAATTTAATATGGTTTTGTGATTTAATGTTGGAAGAAATAAAAATTTTGATTAAATAATAAGAATATAATGGGAATGAAATGTAATAGTATTAATTTAAGGTAATTGATAACTGCTCTAAATGTAATTCTTATTAATTGAAATGATTTAAAAAGTTATAATTGGTTATAGATTGTAAATTAATTGTAATAATGTGTGTGTTATTTGATAATTGGATTAAAGGAGTAATTGATAATTTAGATGTTGGATAAAATTAATGAATTAGTAAGTAATAAAGTGAAATTGAATAAAATTAGTGTTGTGTAAATAAATATAACATTTGTGTGTAGCTAACAGACATACAAATGTGATTAATTATAGAAGTGGTGACAATTGTTATTTGTTACCAATTTATTTAAATCAATTGCAATTGAATGTCATTAAATGTTACGTAATGTGAGTAAGACGATAACTGTAAAAGGTGTAATTGAAAATTTAAATATGTATAAATTTATGAAAAAGTATGTAATTAATTGCAATTGATAAAAATTAGTGTTGTGGTAGTGATTATAACACTTGTTGTGGATAATAACTTATAAGATGTGATTAAAAGTTAATGGTGACAATTATTATACGTTGCCTATTTATTTAGTCTGTAAAATATAATTTGAAATTAATTGCAATTAATTCACTTTATTAGTGCGGTTAATGTAGATTAAATTGATAATTGTAGAATATAAATTTAATAAGATGTAACCCAATGTAAATTTTATTCATAATATGACGATTGATTGAATAAAAAGAATTGGAATCAAGGTTGAACAAATTTATTGGAATTTAAGTTATAATAATGGATTTATTGCAATTAAATGTAATTAAATACTACGTTAATGAAAACTAAGATAATAATGGTAAAATATTAGTATAATAAGATATCAACAAATGTTAACTGTGTCTATAAAGTAATAATGGATTGAATTAAAAGATTGAAATCAAACTAAATCAATTTATTGGAATTAATTTATATTTGATTGAATTTAAATTTCAGTTGAAATTGGACACTGTAACTGATGTACTAATTAACACTGAAATTATATGTAGACTAGTTTTAAATTATTAAAAGGGGGAATTAATTTAAAGGACAAATATTTGTATATTTTTTGCCTCAAGGACACAACCTCAATATTTTTACCATAAGGACAAACATTCTTCTAAAAATTATTCATAAGGACAAACATTTTCCAAAATTATTCATAAGGACAACGAAACTGCTACTAAGCTAAAAACTGATACCTAAAAACTGCTACTGATAACTACAAACTGATACTATCAATGACTAAAAACTGATACCTAAAGAAAGTTGTCCTTCAGGATAAAATATTGAAGGCCTGTCCTTGAGGCAAAAACGCTGAAATTTTTTGTCCTTGACAATAATTTCCTGTTATTAAAAATATCTGAGTAATCAAAAATGACGAAAATTTATTAGTTTATAAATATTGAATTAAAAAGTGATTTAATCAATTTAATAATAAATTATTTAATTAATGTGAAAATAGCCATTTTGGCCAATGTCTCGGATTTTGACGAAACCAGTTTCATCGGATCAATAACGGTGAATTATTGTAAGATTTCAAGTTTTATAGCGATCAGATTTTTCGTTTGATCGTACGGACTCGAAACGCGTAGAAATCAATTTAATTAAATTTAATTGAAATCAATTTAAAATAAGCTGATTTTAAGCTAAATTCTTCATACAATGGAATTAGGACTTGAAACCTGTTCCATTAAGTTTAAAATTATCAAAAACATCTATTTTGATATATGGGATGACCCACTTTCGTTTCGGAAGCGAAACGGGCTTTTCGTGTCGTTATTGTCAATTCGAACCATTCATTCTTATCGGGCTTCGTTAGTATATATTGTCCTGTTTATCAAAACCCTAGAAGTCATTTTTATTATTATGTACGTACATCAACTTTTGTCTGTTCCTCCTTCTCAAATGGCAGAAATCCATATTCCAAAATTCAATTGCAAATCGAAAAATTAAAACTCCTCAAACTATATCATATTATATATCAATTCGAACCTCTCGACGAGCTTAATTCACTGGTGGGGTTTGTTTTTCGAATCGAATCATCGTTTCGCCTCGATCAACGTTTAAAGGCGGCGGTGGTCAAACGTGCTTGGAGAGGTCGGAGCACCTCACGGTGGTTCGGGTAGGGGAAGCTCAGCGCTTGGAGGACGGCGGTGGTTTCAAATCCGGTCGAAGGTGACCGTAGGCATGGTGGCGATGTGGTTTGGGTGGCGGCTTCAAGTGGTTCTCATGCACGATGATGTTAGCTAGGGTTTTGCTATTGAGTATTCGAGATGACGTGTATTTTGGTTTTATTATTTTATTCATTTTAAATATAAATCGTATAAATTTCTAATTATTATAACTTTCACATACGAGGTCTGTTTCACGCGCAGTTTGTTCCGTTGCGTTCGTATTAAAATTCCGGACATTTTGGAACTAGTTTGGACAAATTCTGAGACTGTTGAATTTTAGGCCCTACTTTGGATTTCAATTCGATTTAAAATCAAAAGTGAGTGTTTTGACCCACTCACAACTACTAGATTGTCTTATGTTAGTTAAATTAAATTTATGGTGTAATTTGGAATTAATTGATTGATGTTTGGGAGGTTTAAATTGTGATTCTAGTTAAATTTGACTTTTATTGCATTTAATCATCGTTTAATTTAATATTGAATTTAAATTGTCAATTTAATACCTGTTATTGATTATCAGTTATCTATTGATGTTTATTGGTTGATTGGATGATGATTATGATGGATGTTTGATTTTTTATATTGGATGACTGGATGTTGTATTTTATATTGTTATAACACTGCAAGTTCCCTATGGGTTGAAATGATACATACCCGAACAATCTATAGATTATGGAAAAATCGTTATGGGTTGAAATGATAAACTCGAGCGATTTTATGGATTTTTATTTAATTCGGGATTGCGGTTTGAAATGATAGATAACCGTAAAATTTTAAACTGCGGATTGAAATGATAAATATCTGTATCACTTGACCATAGGGTAGAAAATTATATACGGACACCGGATTGGTTAAATTAAATGATTTTTAATTCCTTAAATTTTGAATTTAGTTAATTGGAATTTTGAAATAGAAATTGATTTATATAAATTGAATTATTTTCGATAATCCAAGCATTAATGTTGAAATTGTAATTGATTTAATGAATTGTTCAAAGGATTTAAATTAGAATTTCAAGGTTGAAGTGTCAAATATAAATGAATCTATCGGAATTGAGTATTGAAAATGTTTGGATATAACTTTGAAATCTACTTTAAACTAATTTAAACTATTTCTATCAATTTAAACTATTTTTATTTACTTTAATCTAGTATAACCTATTTAATCCAATTTAATCTATTTTACCTATTTTAAACTAATTAAATTTAATTAATCTACATAAAATCTAATTTAAATAATTTAAATCTATTTAATCTATTTTAAATCTATTTAATATAATTTAAATCCATTAAATCTATTTTAAATATATTTAAATCATTTTAAATGTAATTAAATCAAATTTAAATCTATTTATCTAATTTAAATCTATTTAAATTATTTTAAATATAATTAAATCAAATTTAAATCTATTTAAAACTATTTTTACTATTTAACCTATTTTAATCTATTTTAACTATTAAAACAATTTATGACTATCTAAACTATTTTCTAAAATTTCAGACTGTGTAAAATTGAAGTAATTTTATTTAAATCCTTGATGATGATGCAACCTAAGTTGGAATTTGGAATTGATACCTTTTTATGAAATGACATATTTGAGTAAATATGATGATTTTGGAACGAGGATTTAATTAACTTATATTATCGATAAATTCGAAAGTGAATATGATTTTGAAAGTGAATATGATTTTGGAAGTGAATATGATTTTGAAAGTGAATATAATTTTGAAAGTGAATATGATTCGAAAGTGATATGGTTTTGAAATATGATATTTTGATATCAATTATGAATCGGTTTTGGGAAATGTAAAAGAACCATCCGGTGTGAAATAAGTGTTTGGTTGTTAAAGAGACCGAGATCGGATATTGTCATACTCTCTGCAAATACCGAAAACCACTTTAACAACTGTGTACGTGGTGGAGATTCCAGAAATAAAGTAGGATGGTTTGGCGAACGATTCTGTATGAGGTATTTACGTGACCCCTGACTCCCGTGGGTCAGCTTAGATGTGACTAAAATAGGAGCCACGCCGGGCCAAGTGAGGTCATTCCTCCTATCAGACATGCTTCTTCGATACCGTACTATGACTTTGTGATGATTTGGTGGCCACCCCTTGATTTTGATTATGGGATCCGAGGTGGGCAGTAGTAGTTTCTATGCGTTACTACAACAACCCGCATATTTAATGACTATATATTTAAATATTTTATTTAAATATAGCATCGTTGGTCGGATTAAAGTCCGAAATGCTACTTTTTATAAATAGTCGAATTAGGACTCGAGACCACTTCCATTGAGTCAAAATGGCGTTTACAACCTCTTTAAGTATAAACATCGATAAGTTTGAAGTTGAGTAGAATTTTGATATTTTCATTTGGGGCTTTGGGTTTGGATTTCAGCCCACTAAGAGAACCCAACTCCTTTATCAAACACTCTAATTCAACTCCTCTTCATTCATTTCATTTCCTAACACTCTTAAGCTAAAGTAAAAATGGAGGAAAGAAAGGGAAATCAGAATTCCTAAACCCTATATTACTAGGAAATTCAAGATTCTAGCTCCAAAATCAAAGAGAAGCTTAGGTAAGCATCCTCTTCTTCTCCATCTCAATCTCTCTCCAATTTCAGAAATTTCCTATAACCTAACTTAGGAAATATTTGCTTATGATCTTAGATTGGAGCTTCTAGAGTTGAAGTTGAAGAATAGTTGATCTTTCCTTTGTTTTTGAGCTTCTCATTCGTTGTTTTTGGGTTTAAAGGTGATTTTTTGAACTCACATCTACGTCTGTAACTTTTATTGTTGTTAGGTATGAATTCCTAACATTTATTCGTGTTCATTTGCTTTTGATTTGAACTGATTTGGTGAATTTTCCAATTTTTGGTTTTGAAGTCCAATTTTATGAAAATCCTATTATGGATGTTTGGACATGATATTTGGGGTGTATCGAAGAGCCTTTAAGGCTGGGTTGTCGCTTGGCATAAATGCTTAGTCGTCATTGCTCATCCGATCGCTCCCGGTTCGTTTTGGCCATCATGGCCTAGGCAAACTGTTGCCCAGGCCAGGTGACCAGACGTCTGGGTATTAAGTCCAAACGTCTGGTTATAGACCTGGAGGAAAAAGAATAAGCACACAGAAAATAAAATGGCATAACCCAATTCCAGACGTCTGATTTATAGGTTCAAACGTTTGGATAGGTCTCAGACGTCTGTTTTGAAATTTCAGACGTCTGGGGGTTATCTGGATTATTTCCAAAACCTAAATCCAGACGTCTGGATTCTAAACCAAACGTCTGGAACTATTCAATTTGCCTAATTTGGCTATTTTTTGAGTGAATTTCCAATTTTTATAGATTTTTGTCGATCATGTTAGTTGTTATCACTTATTATCGACTTTGATGACTTCTTTCTTTGAATTTTTGGGAATATCCATTTGATGGATTTGATATCGATTTTCATGGTTTTGATTCACGTCGTCGAATGTGAATTTTTAGCTGATCGATTGTTTCTACAATCATTTTCTGTGATTTGTCACTTTAAAATACAAAGGTTTCTATACTAGTAGTAAATACTCAAACTCTTTCGCAAAAATGATTTCAACATTATTTTTAATACAAAGCTTGCTTTTAAAACCGTCTTCCAATCTATTAGTATATACAAACCTTTACCTCATTCGTATGAGAAATCTAATTAAACGGCTTTGCAAAACAAGTGGTACGAAACGCTTGCGTTTACTTCATCGGTTAATTCTTGGACTTGTTCGATTGAACTCTTATAACAATTTTCGAGTGGAAATCTACAATTTGTTCGTAAATATCTAAGTTAAGCCAGTGGTTATGGGACATGAAGCTAAACTCATTTATTTATTAGCTTAGTGTCATTTACACTAATCGATCAATGATGATCCTTTAGTGATTTAGTCTAGCGATGTGTGATGTCTCTTTGTCCGCGTGGGGAACTGTACCCCGTTCTATAGAGCTTCGGCTCACTTTTATGGGCTAGCGACCCCTGGTCTTTGGACCGTTCGTGGAGCAATCGGCTCGATAAGTCAGTGCATGGGGCGTATCTTTTTAGGTGCGTCGATGTTCGACTAGGCATGGGGCGTATCTTTTTAAGTGCATCAATGTTTGACTAGGCATGGGGCGTATCTTTTTAGGTGCGTCGATGTTCGACTGTGCATGGGGCGTATCTTTTTAGGTGCATCGATGTTCGGTTCATGGGATAGCGACATGTGATACACGTGTTGGTGAGTTTTCATGCTCCCGTTTGTGATAGGCCTTCCCCTTTTTGTGATTTCTGGATTTCTAGTTGATGATTTCTAGAATTTGTGTTTCACCGATTTTTGCGATTGACATTGATATGTTTTGTCAATATTTGTGTTTTGGTGAATAATTTAAAGGATAATACATTCTTTTTAGTGTTTGAGAATATTTGAGATATTGTATGATTTTTGTTGTTACCTTATGTATACTTGTCACAGTATGGCATTTTGTTATCATACGTTTTTGTCATATCTCTTATTCTATCTCATTTTATATGATATTTATAGCTAGACTGATCCGTTTATTATTTTCTTCTTAAATAATATTCGGGTCAGACTAAGGTATTTCAGGTGTTTCTGCTTGACTTCTTATCAGGGTTCGTCACCTGACTTTTGGCTAACTACTTCAGCTTAGTAGTTTTTGTTATTATACATTCGAGATAGAGACTCCTTAATGTATACTTATTCTTTTGACTTGCACTTGTACCTATTCTTTTGTGATGTAGTGGATCTTGTTTGACCACTACTTTGATGTACACTTCTATGTGTTATATTCATATTTGTTTCCGCCTTTGTGATATGAATATCTGTGACTGATTTGTGTTATGCTTATTTCTATATTTGTTTCTGAAGGCCACTTAGCCACTGTGTAGTAGCTTTGAGTTTGTATTTGATATGTCGGATTTCCTCTTGAAACGAAATGCATGTCATACTATCTGACATATCGGTACTCGCACAAAGCAATTACACAGATGGTCGCTCCTCAACAGCCTTATTCTTCATGCTAGTCGACGGCATTACCCAGTAGTGTCCTTGGCTAGTGTGAGTATAGAGGTGGGGCGTCACAGCTTGGTATCAGAGCCAAACTTTGGAACAATGTAAAATAATCTAGCAAGGATCATTGTCCTGAGTCTTTCTTAGGAGTCGTGCCTTAGGATTTATATCGAGTCTTAGGACCTGTTCTATCCTATTTTCTTTTGTGATGCCTTGTTTTATCAATCAAGTGTGTTTGATATTCATTCTAAGAATAACCTTTTTCCTCTTCTTTCTTTCTTTATTAAAGAAGAGAAATGGTTAGATCTGGCAGTCCTAGCACTGGTCAATCCAGTAGTCCTTCTCTGGATGGCGTATTCATGTATACCCAACAACTTTTGGATCTTGTAAAAATCAAAGGTTTATCTGTGCTTTGAGTAAGAACCCCAAAAAGGTTTTACCTCTGAAACTAGAAGTGCCTTTCGATCAGCTTGTAGATATCGCTCTTCGACTTGAAGAGGCCGATAAAGAAAGTGATGTTGAAGTTATGGATGCCAAACAAAACTTCAACATTAACAAGAAGAGGCATATTAAGTTCAAAAGCCATAATCCCAACAAGAATGGGAAGCAGGCAACTTTGGTAGCAAAGACTCCTACCTCTAGTTGTGGACAATGCTACAATTGTAGTTCTAAGGACCACTATGCAAATAAGTGTCTGAAACCTCTTACTTGTCGCTATTGCAAAGGTTTGGGTCATCTTTTATCTTCATGTCCCAAACTTCAAAACAAGAAAGAGGGAAAGCTGAATGTTTTGCAAGCCCCTACTAACACTTCTCTTAGTCAAGGTATTTCTCATTCTATCCTTGATGGCATTAATTCGTTTCATGATTATCCTATTTCGAATTTCTTTTGATTCAGGTGCATCTCGCTCTTTTATATCAAAAGAACTTGTTGATACTTTTTCTTTAATATTATGGGCTTGATGACTTCATTAAGAATTGCGAATTCGATTGATGGATCTGCAACACTCAGTTTGCTTTGTGAAAAATGTCGAGATTATTTTATGTGATTATTCTTTCCGAGCCGATTTGCATGTTATGCGCTACTTAGGTTTCGGAAATGATTTTAGCAACGGATTGGCTTAATCGATATTAAGTCCACATCCTATGTCCCGAGAGGACTATCTGTTAACTCCACTTTTGTGCGACCTAGAGAATGAAACGATCTAAGAAATGAGGCGACCTAGGATGTGGACCAACCTAAAAGATCCTACGACATAACGACTTAGGAGGTACGCCGACCTAAGGAATGAGACGACTTAAGATATGTGCCGATCTAAGAGGCTACCGACTTAAGAAGATAGAAGCTTAACGGCTTAAGGAGTTAACGACTTAACTACAGCCACGGTTTAACGACCTAAATACATAACGATCTAAAGAAAGTTGCAACCTAGCGACTTAAGAGATGTAACAGCTTAAAGCAGTCGACGACCTATGTTAGATCGCATACGACCTAAGGAGACGAAGGCAGTGCCGCATCATTTTGGATCGTGGCCTCTTAACTCGTGGACGACCTGGTTGAGTTGCAACCCACGACCTAGTTTAGGTCGGCCACGACCTAAGAGCTAACGACTTAATAGGTTACAACCTGCCGACCTAAGAACCTCACGACCTAAGAACCTCACGACCTATGGGAACTTACGACCTACCGGGTTAAGAAGTCTACGACCTAAGGGAATGTAACGACCTAACTATGGAAAGGACTGAACGATTTAGCAACTGCACTTGAGTCGCGACCGACCTACGACCTATGATAAGTCGCTCACGATCTAAACAAACAAATCCAATGCCGCATTATGTTACATCGTGGCCCTCTTAACTCATGGACGACCTGGGACTTGTGGAATTATTGGAGATGAACAAGCTTACTCTAGTTAAGCTACAACCCACGACCTAGTTTAGGTCGGCCACGACCCACGACCTATCTTAGGTCTGTCACGACCTACGACCCAGCTTGGAGTTTCACTATAAATACAGCATGAGTTCGAACTTAGAGAGGACTTTTGGCCGATCATTTTCTGAAGCGCCGTTACTCTGCAGAATTCACAACTCATTCAACACTTGAAGAATTCCAAACATTCAAGACACTACAACAAGCTTTGGAAGAAATCTTGCACATCCGACACGGATTCAACAAGTTTCATCATCGAAGTTTGAGCTACGAGTCTAGAGTGTTTTTGTGATCAAAGTGTATCATATTTTGAAGTGCATTGTATCATCTTGTAACTAAAATCAGCAATAAAGGAATTCAAAGTGGACGTAGGCTCGATCTTAAGCCGAACCACTATAAATCGCTGTCTTTTACCGTTTTCTGCTATTTTACTGCTTATTTCTTGTTCCCGTATCACGAGTGGTGCTTTCACAACATTACCACACACACCGGGGTGTTAACGTTCAATTTTCAACGTTAACATTTTGGTGCTTTCACTGAGAACCCAACTCAGGGATACATTCACCATTGCTTCACAAAAGTTCATGGAAAAAGTTTCTTTCAAGACCAGAAGTCTACTGGATATAATGGCTCCTGGGAGAAAACGCAAGTCTATCAGATCTGAAGATACTCATGATAACACTGCTACTTCTCTTTCTCCAAGTCAAGCAGCTCCTAGCATTGGAGTGACGCGAGAAGAGTTAGATGCTGTAGTGACCGGGTTGTATCAGCAAATTGAAACTTAGAATACTCTAATGATGGAGAAGTTAAGTGCTTTGCTCGGGGCTAGTCAAAGGCCGGTAAATAATGAAGAAAACATTGCTGATGCTCTTCACAACTCCGAAGGAAGAAATATTCCTCAAAGGGGATCAGGTGCCGCTGAAGGGGCACCTCTCCAAGCTGAAGGATCCAGACCATCGCCAGTTTTTCGCGAACATTTGCCCGGACAAACTTCTGAGAAAATGGCCGAAGTCTACTCCGCCAAGTCATTAAACAATGAGGAATATCTCTCCGGCATGATTCGGCAAATAATGAAAGAAAGCATGCAGAGAAATGAAGATGAGAGCGAATGGGGATTTGCTACGAGTAAAACTCCGTTTACTGAGAGGATTCTAAAGGCTGAGTTTCCCAGAAAATTTGTTCCCCCCACCATTCCTGCTTATCGGGGGACAAGTGACCCGAATCAATTCTTGTACAAATATGACTGGCACATGACCGGCGCCAGAGCGACTGATGAGATTAAGTGCCGGTATTTCCCGGTATACTTGGAAGGAGTGGCACTTCTTTGGTTTACCAAGCTTCCCGTTCGATCTGTAGACCAATTTTCCGACTTAACCCGGAAGTTTAAAGAGCAATTCAGACTGTACGCTTCAAAGGCAAAAGACATAATGTCATTGTCTAGTCTTGAGCAGAATCCGGGAGAGTCGATTAAATCCTTTTTGAATTGTTTCAACATAGCTCTGGCGGAAGTCGACAATGCGGAGCCACGGATGATTTTGACTTATCTGATGTGGGCTATCGATAAGTCAAGCGAATTTGGAAAATGGCTGAAAATGAAGGAGCCAAATTCGCTCGAGAAATTTTTTAAGAAAGCTGATGAATTCATACGCTTGGAAAATCTTCCGGCATCAATGAAAGTGGTAGCAACAAGAGTGGAGAATAACATTGCTGCTTCGGTTAAGAAAGATTCTGGAGATCAGAAGAGGGAAAATCATGATGGAAAGAAGCAAAAGGATATAAAGAGACCTCGCTTCTTTAAACCCTCAGATTTCACTCCTTTAACCGACACACCGGAGAATATCTTCTTTGCCACCAAAGATGTTGTGGAGTATCCTAAACCAGCTGAGATAAAGCCTGGAAAGGGTGCTATGCGAAATGGAAAATTCTGTCGATTTCATAACCAACCCGGCCATGATACCAACGAATGTCGTCATTTGAAGAGCTTGATTGAAGAATTGCTAAGAGAAAACAAGCTGCAACAGTATGTTAAGAAGAACAGGAATGACCCAACTACTTCTACTCAGGGGCAGCAACTCCCTACTCATCCATCTGGCTCGGGTAAGGGCACTACCGCACACGAATCTGAAAGGCCTGTCATCAATGTAATTACAGGAGGCCCACACCCAGCGGGCAGAAGCTGGGGTGAGATGGAACGATATGCTCGTGCTTTGAAATATACCCCAGCAGAAGAAGATGTTTTTGTTTTAGAAGACGCCGCACCCCTGAAACAGCAAAAAACTTCTAATGATGATGTTGTGTTCAAAGCCAGGGATTCTATGGGTATTGAAGCTCCAACCATAGATCCCTTGGTCATTTCTGCAGGAATTCGGCCAGCTATTGTAAGACGAGTGCTTATTGATTACGGCGCCTCTTGCAATATACTCTTCAAGAAGACATTCGATCAGATGAAGATCCCAATGACTGACGTTCAGGCTTCATCGCAGAAGATTGTTGGGTTTACTGGGGAACCACAGCAACCAATTGGAACTGTCGACTTGTTTGTGGAACTTGGCGAAGGACAGAAAAAGGTGGTTCGGAAACAGACTTTTGTAATTGTTGATGGATTTTCTGCCTACAATGCCTTCCTGGGTCGGCCAACTTTAGCTGCATTCAAAGCCATTCTTGCCCCGTGGTGCCTAACTATGAAGTTTCCCACAGATAATGGTGTTGGTGTCATTAAAGGGGATCAAAATGCTGGACGGGAATGTTATCTTATAGAGCTTCGAGAGGCCAGGAAGAGAGAGATGGGAAAAGATGCGGCAGCTCCGCTCCGCATCAAAAACCCAACCTTGTAGCAAGTACAGGGTGGCCCCTGCACTGGCGAGCATAGTGGTGCAAGAAGAAAAATGGACCCCAGAAAGGCCAGTGCAGGGGAAAATAGAGTGGTGCCGATGGAAGTAACGGTACCAGTACCTGTTGATCTTAAAGACCCAAACAAAGTGCTAAATGTGGGTTCGCAACTCAGTATGGCGGTCCAGAATATGTTGATATCATTTCTGAAAGCAAATCTGGACGTATTTGCTTGAAGTCACGCCGATATGTGTGGAATATCTCCAGAGATTGCTGTACATACTCTGAATATTGATCCGAAATTCACGCCTGTGAAACAGAAAAGGAGAACCCAAGGTCCGGAAAGGTCAGCAGCGCTAAAGGAAGAAGTAGATCGACTCATGGAGAATGGTTTCATCAAAGAGTCCACTTATCCAAATTGGGTTTCAAATCCAGTACTGGTTAAGAAAGCAAATGGAAAGTGGAGGGTATGCATCGATTTCTCAGATTTAAACAAAGCTTGTCCCAAAGACTACTTCCCGTTGCCAAGGATTGATCAGCTGGTAGATGGAACAGCCGGGCACGAATTGTTATCTTTTATGGATGCTTACTCCGGGTATAACCAGATTATGATGCATGAGTCAGATCAGGAGGATACGAGCTTCGTCACAGATGTTGGTCTTTACTGTTACAAAGTCATGCCCTTCGGATTGAAAAATGCAGGGGCAACATATCAACGGCTTGTTAATGCAATGTTCAAATCGCAGCTTGGGAAAACTATGGAAGTCTATGTCGATGATATGTTGGTGAAATCAAAGAAAGCAATTGACCATATGGATCACTTAGCAGAAATGTTCGCAATTCTCCGAAAATATGGAATGAAGCTCAACCCTTTGAAATGTTCATTCGGAGTAGAGTCCGGGAAATTCTTGGGATTTATCGTAAGCGCTAGGGGCATTGAAGCTAATCCTGCTCAAATTACTGCTCTAAGAGAAGTCAAAGCCCCTAGAACAAAGAAGGAACTGCAGAGCCTAAATGGGAAAGTTGCTGCCTTAAGTCGATTCATTTCCAAAGCCACTGATAAATGCATCCCCTTCTTTGACGCTTTAAAGAAAGGAAAGAAAAACTTCGAATGGACACCTGAATGCCAGAAAGCTTTCGAGGAACTAATCCACCACATGGAATCACCTCCAATACTTTCCAAGCCCAACAATGGCGAAGACCTTTTCATATACTTAGCAGTTTCGTCTCATGCCCTGAGTGCAGCACTAGTGCGGGAGGATGCAAAAGTTCAGTGCCCGGTCTACTATATCAGCAAAAGACTCACTGGGGCAGAAATGAATTATTCAAAACTAGAAAAGCTCGCCTACTATTTACTGATTGCTTCCAGAAAGTTGAGGCCGTATTTTCAAGCTCATCCTATCAAAGTTCTCACTGACCAACCCCTAAAGCAAGTCCTATTTCGCCCTGAAACTTCGGGCCGTCTTCTGAAGTGGAATATTGAACTTAGCCAATATGATATCACTTATCATCCCCGAAGAGCGATCAACGGACAAGCTTTGGCAGATTTCATCGCAGAGTACACAGATAAGGGTGACAGTGAGGAAGAGATTACAGTTGACATCCCAACCAAATGGAAGTTATATGCTGATGGCTCAAGAAATGATTACTGTTCCGAAGCTGGGGTTGTGCTTGAAACCCCGAAGGGCGATCATTATGTTACGAATTAAGACTGGAATTTCCTTCTACAAATAATGAGGCAGAATATGAAGCTCTAATTGCTGGATTAAAGATTGCAAAAGAACTAAACATCAAAGCATTACAGATCTTTAGTGATTCTCAACTTATTGTATGTCAAGTCAAGAAGGAGTTTCAAGCTAAAGGAGGAAATCTGCCTGCTTACTTGTCCAAGGCTTCTGAACTTCTCGATGATTTCGATCACTATTCAATAAGCCACATTCCTCGAGAGGAAAATATGAAGGCGGATTCTCTCGCAAAGTATTCAAGTTCCAGAGAGGCTCAGTTATTGGGATTAATTCCTGTGGAGGTCTTGTCAGCCCCAAGCACCGATGAAATGGATATCGACTGGATCATGGCTGTATCTCAAGAGCAAGAGTCATGGATGACCCCGATCAAAGAATATCTGCTCAACGGTTCCCTGCCAGGAAATTCTCAAGAACACCGAAAGCTGTTAAGAAAGACATCGAGATATGTAATTCAAGACGGTCAGTTATACAGACGGGGATTTTCAATGCCATTACTCCGATGTGTAACCAAGGAAGAAGCTAAGACAATTTTAGCAGAGGTACACAAAGGAGAATGTGGGGACCATTCAGGTGGCCAAACTCTTGCCAAGAAAGTTCTTCGGTATGGGTATTTTTGGCCGGATATTAATCGAGATGCTGCTATCTACTCTCGAAAATGCGACAAATGCCAGAGATTTGCAAAAATCCCAAGAGCACCTTCTACCGAACTAACACAGATGGTCAGTCCATGGCCGTTCGCCATTTAGGGGATAGATCTAATCGGACCTTTACCAATTGCCAAGTCGGGAATCAAATATGCTATTGTTGCTGTTGATTATTTCACTAAATGGGCTGAAGCAGAACCTTTGGCTACTATTACCTCTAAAAAGATGATAAATTTTGTGACTAAAAATATCATTTGCAGGTATGGTGTGCCACAGAAGATAATCACAGACAACGGTACTCAATTCGAAAGTGAAGAGTTCCAAGACTTCTGCAAGCGATTCAAAATCCGAAAGAGTTTCTCAGCAGTGGCTCATCCGCAAGCAAACGGGCAAGTGGAAGCAGTAAACTAAATTATCAAGTCAACCATCAAAAAGCAGCTTGAAAAAGAAAAAGGTGGATGGGTTGATAAGCTGCCACTAGCACTATGGGCATACAGAACGACCCATAAAACTGCGACTGGGCACACTCCATTCTCATTGGCATACGGATCAGAAGCGATGGTTCCAGTAGAACTAGAAGTCCCTTCACACAGGAGAGTTCATTTCAACCAGGCTGAAAATGAAAAATTACAACTCGAAGCACTTGACTTTCTTGATGAAAGAAGGGAAGAAGCTAGGCTCAGAGTTGCGGCCCATCAGCAAAGGATAGCAAGGCACTTCAATTCTAAAGTCCGTCAACGAAGCTTTGAAATCGGGGACTTAGTCTTGAAGAGGATCATGACAGCAACTGGAGTGTTTGGACCAAATTGGGAAGGACCATATGTCATAGGCAATAAACTTCTTGATGGCACCTTCAAACTCACAACTGTCGAAGGAGATCCAATCCCAAGAGCCTGGAATAGCAATCACTTGCATCCATATTTTACTTAAAAGCAATGCTTGAAATTGTAAAAAGATAATGGATGCATCAATTGTATTATAAACCATTGTAAAATCAGTGATGATCAATAAAAGAGCTATAAAGTGGATGTAGGCCCAGTTCTTGGCCGAACCACTATAAATTCTGTGTTCTTTATTATTATAAAATGCCTGTTTCATTTCGATGTGTAAATACTCTAAATGTATTGCTAAAATATTGATTTAATATTGCAGGTCATTAAAACAAAGCTTACCCATCGCACTGCCAAGTGAACCCCGTAAATCACTCGATAAATGAATCTCAAACCACAAAAAGTTCCAAATTCAAATCCAACATAAGATGAACTTCACACAAAAGGTAGATAATTCCACCAAAGGGGCACTTTTCAAAAGAAAAGGAACCAGACGCATGTTAACTTATTATGATCGTTTGTACAAACAGACATCTGATTAGATAACTCACGTCTGCCCCGTGGAATCACTTAACAGTGAAGTTCACTTCTTCGGATAAAGCAAACTACTCGCAAAAAAGAAAGGAACACGGGTTCGGAGACAATAACAGGGGACCATTAATGAGCAAATAACAAAGAGACATGGGCGAGCTGATCAACAAAAGCCCTCTTCGGAGGCACAAGACCTCTTCGGAGGCGCAACTCTTCGAAGGAAAAAGACCTCTACGGAGGCACAAGCCCTCTTCGGAGGCACGCCAATAAATGGAAGCGCCCTTCTCAACAAAAAGGTTGGTGGAACCACTGAGACACAAGGCCTTTGTTAACTAATTGCGATCGTTTGTGCGAACGAACATCCAATTAAATAACTTGTGTCCGCCATGTGGATCCATTTAACTGTGAGAAAGTAACTTCCAGGCAATCAAATAAAGACCTCTCCGGAGCCACAAGACCTCTTCGGAGGCACAAGACCTCTTCGGAGGCATAAGACCTCTCCCGAGGCATCACAAGCCCTCTTACGAGGCACAAGCCTTCCCCAAAGGCACACACTGCCCTCTTCGGAGGCAGAAGACCTTCCCCAAAGCACACAAGACCTCTCTGGAGGCACAAGACCTCTTCAGAGGCACGTCCCAGGATGAAATACTCTTCTTAAACAACAAAGTTAACAGAACCATCGGAAAAGCACCTTCACAACATGAAGGCGCAGGGCCCTTGTTAATTGGTTGTGATCGCTTGTACAAACGAACATCCAATCAAGTAACTTGCGCCCGCTCCGTAGTTCCATTCAACTGCGAGAAAGTAATTTCAAGCGAACGCGACAAATAAAAAAGAAGAAAGAAAGCCCTCCTCAGAGGCACACTTCAACTCTCAAGGAAGATCTACTTGTTTATCTCGAAAAATTCTTCCCCAGAAATTGAAGTGCTAAGTAAAATCCTCTTTAGAGGCCCGCTTTACCGCGTAGGAGAATTCACTTCTCAAAAATATGAAGTGACCATCTCCGAAGGTTGAAGCGTAAAAACTTCTCCAAAAATGAGGCACGCTTCATTAAAGTAGAATAATTGTTTCCTCAAAAATGGAATAGTTATTCTCCAAAATAAGAGTACAAGTCTCGTCAAAGCAAAAAGATATTGCAATGCACTTGTGGTATAGCGGCAATATCATACAATACAACTACATCAATAAAGGTAGTGTTCAAGCGACATACCACAAGCTCATTACAACATCATGCAGAAAAGATGTGGAATAAAGGCATTCTCAAACACAGACAAAAAGTTTGTACAAGTAAAAAAGAATCGTTTATTCTACACTAAAATAAGAAATAGATGCATTCTTACATACATAAGAATTTGACAAGTAAAAGAATTATTTTATTCAATACTGTGAAAATTCTTTACATGTGCAGATCTCAAAAAAGCAGGGACCGGTACCCGCACAATCTCCGGTCGACACAAGCAAAAAGCAAAATAAGGAAGGTAGAATCCAGCTTATCACTCCTTCTTCCCGCCACCTTTAGTACCCTTGCCCGGTTTGATGATTAGTTTCGGAATCCGGCATGGACGGGTCGGAGAAGAAGGAGAAGAAGGTGTGGCTGGATCTTCTTCTACTTTATCTTCTCCAGTTGAAGTGCTTTTCTTCTTCTTCCTTATGGCGCGCTTCCCTTTCCTCTTCGAAGAAGACTCACTTCCCGGAGTAAGCAGCGCAGAAAGTTTCGTGTTATCATCAAGAGACTGCTCCGGAGTCTTCTTACTGTCCTCAAGATCTTCCGCCTTCTGCTCTTGAGAAGTGAGTGGATCCTCCAAGCCTTGAAGGGCTTCTATTTGCTCTTCCTGCGAACCCGGCTGGGAAGCAGGAGTGACTTGAAGGATCGGAGGAGGAACGGTTGGAAGAGGGGAAGCGTGTGCAGCGCTCGGTGCCTCCACTATAGAAGAAAAGAAGTTAAAATCAGTATTCTCCAAAAAAAGAGAAGATATTGGGTCATCAGAACTTAAGTAATAGGCGAGAAATTCATCAAAGTCAGTTGAAGCGAACAAGTAATCCGCTTGACCCGGTTGAACTTTGAAGTTACCTGGAGAAGTTGGCTTTGTAGTGACGATCTCATAAGCTTGTGCTTCGGTGCTTTCTTCGTCTTCATCTCTTCCTTGTGCA
This sequence comes from Allium fistulosum, assembly GCA_030737815.1. NCBI lineage: Eukaryota > Viridiplantae > Streptophyta > Magnoliopsida > Asparagales > Amaryllidaceae > Allium > Allium fistulosum. The sequence continues at coordinate 1,060,817,456 of CM060903.1, forward strand.
GTTGTAATCTCAGTTATGATCTTAGCAGGAGGCGGGGAATGGGAACTGGAGCCTATAATGTCGACATCAGCTGAAATCGGAGTACGAACAGGGGCAGTAGGAAGTACTTCTTTTTTGGAACGCATCTCTCCCGTCGCTTCGGCTCGCGCTTGGTCAAGTTGCTCCTTTCCCTTAACAAGCGCAGCACGGGCATTTTCATCTAAATAAGTTGCTTCAAGATCTGCTTCGGCATAACCGGCACCACCAAACATATCGATTATCGCCTCCCATACTTCAGCCAAGGTGACTTCATAATCCGGCCCCAAAAACGAGAGGCTCCTGCGCCCCAAGACGCTGTGGATATAAAAGTCAAATAAGGTAGAGCTGACTTTGGCCTTCGTTGCCTCATGCGACTGCTCAGCCGCTTCTTTTTCGGCGACGACTGCAATTTGACCAGCAACAGCCTCATCATGCTCTTTCTCAACCTTAGAAAGTCAAGCCTTTAACAATTCGATCTCTATGTTCTAGGAGTTAACTGTTTCCCGCAGCTGAGCAGTATCTTTGCGATATTCTTCAGTAATATGCTGCTCAACCGCAAGTTTCATCTCAGTATCCCTTTGAGCAGCATGCGCATCCCGCACTTGTTTTTGAAACACTTCTTCTTTTTGAGAGTGCGAAGCGGAAGAAGCGGCGAGATCTTCCTTGAGTTTTTTAACCTCGGACTCAAGTCTCGCATTGTCGTCAGCAATGCTCGCCATCTCTGCATCATGCTGCTTGCAGATTTTATCCCATTTCGTCTTGTCATTCTCCATTGTCAGCATGGCTTCAAGATTCATATGGTTAACTCTTTGAAGCTCATCAACAAGTTTCTGCCATCCGGATATCCTCTCGATATCAAGCTTAACAGCATCAAGATTCCTAAGCATGGTCTGCTTATCAATGGGAACCAAGTGTAAGTCAAAGCGAACTCCTTTTAAGCACCAATTTAGGAATCGGCTTTGAAGTGTAGGAGGGTCGTCCCCGACTTGATATTGAGGCCTGTTGATAATTGTTTGGATGTCAGACTTCTTGAGAGCTGGAGAACCAGATGGAATTTCTGCAGAGGTAGGAGCATCAGACTTTTCAGAAATTGCAGATGCGTCACTAGGCTTGACCCGCTTGCTTGGATCTCCGGTAAGGTGACTCTTCCCTTTATCGTCATAAGACTTTCGCTTATGGGAATCATCGCCTCTATGAGAAAAGTCGTGTCGCTCATCCCTCCTCCCGTATTGATGTTCATAATCTCGCCTTTCTTGAGCCTTCCTAATAGCTCTTTCTTCATCTGTTTCCCTCGGGGCAGAGAGATAGCGCCTAAAACCATAAGTGTCGTGGCTTCCGTGACGCTGGAATTTATCATAGTATGAACCGCTTCGCCCCATCGGAGAACCTGAAATTGAAGAAAAGTCAAGTCTTAGAAATCTTCAAAGTAGAAAAGTTAGGTGAATGAAAGTGCTAAGCAGCCTAAGTGTGTGTGGCGTGCAAACTACGCGCGTCAAACTACAAACCACTCTTTGGTGTGGGAATGGTGACGACTTGTGTAACAGGCATTGTAATTAGTTGTAAAGAGGAAGTCGCCTCAACAATAGGAGAAATAGCTTTTGAAGTGTCATCCTTGAATAGCTCCTGTGAAGTTATCATTAAATCACTCAACCCTCCAAAGATATCATCGCCATTTTTCCCGGTGGCACTTTCCCTTTCGATTCCCACATCAACCGCCTTTCTGGAATGCTGGGAAGTCTCTTCTTCTTCGATGACGGGGGAAAGTTTTAGCTTGCTCGACGAACCCGCGACATCAATAGAGGCAGAACACTTCACCAGTGAAGCCTCAGTGGTAGGTTCTTGTGATATAGGTTCTTCGACAAAAGCTGGGGCATCAGACGCCTTTCCTGGAGAATCAGATACTTCGTGAGGCTGAGTAGAGCGAGAAGGGTGAAGAAGTCCAAACTGGTGCAGAAATTCATCTTTTAACAAAATTTTAATGCTTCTCTCCTCAACCGGCACAACCATAAGCCTTTCAAAAATTGACTTGTGGCTGGGTTCCCTGGAAGGGGGAGGAAGCGCTGAAAAGTAAAGATGAAGTGCACTTGACATTTCAGATTTCGGAAAACTCAAGGAATAGAAGAAGTAAAGATGAATAATCTTACTTCCTTCTCTCCAAACGGCATAAAACCCCGGAGGGCAGGGGACGAAGAAAAATTGACTTAGAAACCCGTGAACACTATCCGAAAGGCCAATGATCAGTTTGCGGTTTCTAGTGCTTCGCACGATAGTGATGGAAGGATGATCTTTATTTCTGGCAAAAGAGCATAAGTAACAAATCTCATCGAAGCTTGGAAAACGGTCAAGTGTCCTCCTAAATAGCACACACAATCCCATCAGAATGGCGTAGCCATTAGGGTGTAGCTGGAAGGGGGAGATGGCTAGTCGACGAAGAAGATTCTGAAGAAAGTCGTTGAAAGGGGGAATAGCCCCATTCAGGCACATTTTCCGGTTAACTGTGACAAAGCCAGGGGTGCCACATCAGCGGTGCTGCTTTTTTCAAGAAGAATGGCATCTGCTTCAGCGATACCAAGCTGGGTGCACAATTGCCAGAAAACCTTATACGACAAAGTAGTTGAGACTCTTTCTGGAGGATTGACTAACGGGGCTGGAATAAGGGCGGCCTCTCCGGTTTGAACTACTACATCTTCTTGTTGAGATGCCATTCTACACAAGGAATTGGATATTCAAATATGAAGGTGCACGTTTCCTAAAAAGTGTGAAGTGTTGTGCAGAACTAATAAAAATAACAAGTAAACATAACTGGAATTAAACTGGTTGACAATTGGTCGATTATAAGATTTCAGGACTTGTTAATTTAAAACTCAAGTGCAGTGTTAATGCAAACGGGTCAGCTTTAGTTGACTATTTTGGCTTTGCTTTAATATTTCACTTGAATTGATTAGTTTGCAGCATTTCGTTCACACAGTTCATTTAGGTTAATTATCTTTTATTAACTAATCTGTCATTTGATGTGGGCAATCAGTGGCAGTATATTCGTCCCAATTTTCTGTGAGTGTTGTATTAAGCAGGTTGTTAGCTTGCAAATCGAAGCAATCTATAAAAAAGAAAAATATGCAAAGTTTAATAGGTTAAAGTCCAAACAATTCAGTATTCAGACAGTTTATCTCAGCAATTCAAGTTAAAGTTCATGTCAGAATTATGCTTCAAAACAGTCCAATGTGTTAACTCGTCTGCAGCCTAAAGATTATGAGGCGAGTTAGGTTAAGTCGTTTATGCTTTAAGTCGTTGACATTTTGAGTCGGCAGTGCTTAAGTCGTAAGTCATAGAAAGGAGGAAAAGCTCCAATTCAAAGCAACGAGAAATTCTCCCAAGTCCCAACTCGGCTACGATTCAAGGCTTATGTTGCGAAGGTTGTTAAGTCGATTCAGAGTTAAACCGCGGAAGCCACTGGATCGCATAAAATTGCTAGGACGTGTCCAAGATGATATCTCACTTCACTTGACCAACCGACCTACCTCCCCAATTGACAACCCGTTATCCTTCTAACTCCTAACCCGATAACCCAGTAGCCTCTCAATCAACAACGATCCTTGTTCCATCACACCATTGAATCACCACAAATCACAAATCGTCTTAAGTTAAGTCGAGTTGCATTAATATTCATAATAAAGCAAGATTCAAGGAAGCGAATCAGAGACGAAGAACAAGATCCGTAAATTAATGATGATCGACAATTGAGAGAAGAGCGGGATTGCTTACGCAGTGTAATGCTAAGAATAATCGGAGATGAGTCAAGTAAAAATCGCCTTTAGGAGCTCGGAAGAGATGCTAATGGCAAGTGCAACTAAAGAGGTAAAGTAATGAGAAGAAGGAAGTAGAAGAAACGACCTAAGCCTTTTATACACCAGGGCGATGGAACCTGAATCGGCACACGCGAGTTAGCGAAATCGAAGCACATGACCTAAGGCTTAGGCGCGTACTTCGAGGGGAAAATGTTAACTCCACTTTTGTGCGACCTAGAGAATGAAACGATCTAAGAAATGAGGCGACCTAGGATGTGGACCGACCTAAAAGATCCTACGACATAACGACTTAGGAGGTACGCCGACCTAAGGAATGAGACGACTTAAGATATGTGCCGATCTAAGAGGCTACCGACTTAAGAAGATAGCAGCTTAACAGCTTAAGGAGTTAACGACTTAACTACAGCCACGGTTTAATGACCTAAATACATAACGATCTAAAGAAAGTTGCGACATAGCGACTTAAGAGATGTAACAGCTTAAAGCAGTCAACGACCTATGTTAGATCGCATACGACCTAAGGAGACGAAGGCAGTGCCACATCATTTTGGATCGTGGCCTCTTAACTCATGGACGACCTGGTTGAGTTGCAACCCATGACCTAGTTTAGGTCGGCCACAACCTAAGAGCTAACGACTTAATAGGTTACAACCTGCCGACCTAAGCACCTCACGACCTAAGAACCTCACGACCTATGGGAACTTACGACCTACCGGGTTAAGAAGTCTACGACCTAAGGGAATGTAACGACCTAACTATGGAAAGGACTGAACGATTTAGCAACTGCACTTGAGTCGCGATCGACCTACGACCTATGATAAGTCGCTCACGATCTAAACAAACAAATCCAATGCCGCATTATGTTACATCGTGGCCCTCTTAACTCGTGGACGACCTAGGACTTGTGGAATTATTGGAGATGAACAAGCTTACTCTAGTTAAGCTACAACCCACGACCTAGTTTAGGTCGGCCACGACCCACGACCTATCTTAGGTCGGTCACGACCTACGACCCAGCCTGGAGTTTCACTATAAATATAGCATGAGTTCGAACTTAGAGAGGACTTTTGGCCGATCATTTTCTGAAGCGCCGTTACTCTACAGAATTCACAACTCATTCAACACTTGAAGAATTCCAAACATTCAAGACACTACAACAAGCTTCGAAAGAAATCTTGCACATCCGACACGGATTCAACAAGTTTCATCATCGAAGTTTGAGCTACGAGTCTAGAGTGTTTTTGTGATCAAAGTGTATCATATTTTGAAGTGCATTGTATCATCTTGTAACTAAAATCAGCAATAAAGGAATTCAAAGTGGACGTAGGCTCGATCTTAAGCCGAACCACTATAAATCGCTGTCTTTTACCGTTTTCTGCTATTTTACAGCTTATTTCTTGTTCCCGTATCACGGGTGGTGCTTTCACAACATTACCACACACACCGGGGTGTTAACGTTCAATTTTCAGCGTTAACACTATCCATCTTCGACATTCTCAATCTGTTAAGCAGATTTCCATTGTTCTTAATGATTTTGATTCCAATTCTGTGACATCATTTCATTCTTTAAACCCACTTGATGAGGAAGATGTTATTTCCCTCAGTCAAGTAGTTTGTGAATTTTCCGGTATTTTTGAGCTAGTCTTAGGATTACCACCTAAGCGATCTATTGAGTGGTGCTAAGGTCTTTTCAACTCGACCTTGCCACCGGTTTTCATCAGCTACGAGTTGCGGAGAATAGTGTTCTACTTACCGCATTCCGCGCTCATTATGATTCTTATGAGTGGTTCGTTATGTCATTTGATTTGACAAGCCTTTCACCTTAATTCATCCATCTTATGAATCGAGTATCATATGAATATCTCGATGTGTCCATCCTTGTATTAATTGATTATGGATGAAAACAACAATTTAAAATTTGCAAATCTTTTAAATAAGATATTTATAAGTATAATTGGATGTTATTCTTGAAACGAGCAAAGAATATTCTAAAATTTCTAAGAGACATGTTTATCATATAGAAGAAGATTTTGTGTTGTTTTGCCCATTAAGTGCTTTAAGAATTCTGATCGATGCGCCTGATCAACGTTATCGATAGGGATCTCCTAAATGCTATGATGAGACAGTCAGACATAATAAATTGACTTATAAAAAGTAAATTTTTCTAAAAAGATGATTACATAAAGTTCATTATAATTTTGAATGTCTTAGCTTTTCGAGAAAGATGATCATTTAAAAGAACTCCTTTCCGATGCTCCTATTCTTGTGATTCTCGAAGGGAACCAAGACTTCATTGTTTATACCGATGCTAGTCGTATTGGTTTGGGTGCCATTCCCTTGCAAAGGGAATGTGTTATCACATATGCTTCTTGACAATTAAAGCCTACCGAGACTAGATATGCCACTCATGATCTAGAGCTCGCGGCCATTGTTTTCGCTCTTATAATTTGGCGTCATTATCTTTTGGGAGAGAAAATTGTTCTCTACACCGACCATAAATATTTGAAGTATTTATTTTCTCAAAAGGAACTTAATTTGCGTCAACAACGTTGGCTCGAATTCCTTGCATCTTATGATCTTGATATTCTTTATACTCCCAGAAAGGGAAATCGTGTTGTCGATGCACTTAGTCGTAAGCAACAAGCGGATGTATCCATGATGATATCCGAATGGAATGATCTCGAGACTTTATCCACTTGTGATATTCGAGATCGTGAATCCAATTTATTTTTATCTCTTGTTTTATGTAGCCTTGAGGCTCATCCTTCTCTTTTAGCACCGCTTATCGTCCTCAATCCGATGGACAAATAGAGCGTGTGAATCAAACTCTTGAAGATCTCCTTCGTGCATGTGTTCTTGATTTTGGTGGAAATTAGGAAGATCATATTTCTCTTGTTGAGTTTTCCTATAATAATAGCTTCCAATCTAGCATTGGTATGGCACCTTTCGAGGCACTCTACGGAAGGCCATGCCGATTTCCTTCGTGTTGGCTTAAAGCCGGTGAGAAGCTGGTTTTAGGTCTAGACTTTATTGGTGTCGTGTTTCACCTATGAAAGGTGTTGTGCGTTTCAGTCGATCGAGAAAATTAGCACCTCGATATATTGGTCCATTTCCCATCACGGAATGCATTGGTTCTGTGGCTTATCGCCTTTTATTACCGGCTCAATTTTCTGCTATTCATGACGTTTTCCACGTCTCTCAACTACGGAAATGCCTTAGGGATTTCGATTCTATTCTTGAGTCCGATGTTATAAAAGAAATTGAAGTTTCACCTAATTTGAATTATGAGCAACCTCCTATTCGAATCATTGCTACGGAGGTAAAACGCCTTCGTAATAAAGATGTTCCGCTTGTGAAAGTTCAACGGTCCTCAAATCCTAAGGATTGTTCTTGGGAATCCAAAGAATTCATCGAACGAACACATCCGGACTTACTCTCTCGAACTCTTTAAGGTGAACTTCTCATTTCAAATTTCTTCTTTTGTGTTGATATGCTTTTATGGTTGTTACTTTTTATTTACTTCTTAAGTATTGTGAGGACGCAATTTCTTTAAGGAGGGGAATCTGTAACAACCCGCATATTTTACGACTATATATTTAAATATAGTATCGTTAGTCGGATTAAAGTCCAAAATGCTACTTTTGTAAACAGTCGAATTGGGACTCGAGACCACTTCCATTGAGTCCAAAATGGCATTTGCAACCTTTTTAAGTATAAACATAGATATGTTTGGAGTTGAGTAGAATTTTGATATTTTCATTTGGGGCTTTGGGTTTGGGTTTCAGTCCACTAAGAGAACCCAACTCCTTTATCAAACACTCTAATTCAACTCCTCTTCATTCATTTCATTTTCTAACACTCTCAAGCTAAAGTAAAAATGAGGGAAAGAAAGGGAAATCAAAATTCCTAAACCCTATATTACTAGGAAATTCAAGATTCTAGCTCCAAAATCAAAGAGAAGCTTAGGTAAGCATTCTCTTCTTCTTCTCCATCTCAATCTCTCTCCAATTTCAGAAATTTCTTATAACCTAACTTAGGAAATATTTGCTTATGATCTTAGATTGGAGCTTCTAGAGTTGAAGTTGAAGAATAGTTGATCTTTCCTTTGTTTTTGAGCTTCTCATTCGTTGTTTTTGGGTTTAAAGGTGAGTTTTTGAACTCACATCTACGTCTATAACTTTCATTGTTGTTAGGTATGAATTCCTAACATTTATTCATGTTCATTTGCTTTTGATTTGAATTGATTTAGTGAATTTTCCAATTTTGGGTTTTGAAGTCCAATTTTATGAAAATCCTACTATGGATGTTTGGACATGATATTTGGGGTGTATCGAAGAGCCTTTAAGGCTGGGTTGTCGCTTGGCATAAATCCCTAGTCGTCGTTGCTCGTCCGATTGCTCCCGATTCGTTTTGGCCATCATGGCCTAGGCAAACTGTTCCCAGGCCAAGTGACCAAACGTCTGGGTATCAAGTCCAAACGTCTGGTTATAGACCTGGAGGAAAAAAATAAGCACGCAGAAAATAAAATGGCAGAACCCAATTCCAAACGTCAGATTTATAGGTTCAGATGTCTCGATAGGGCTCAAACGTCTGTTTTGAAATTTCAGACGTCTGGGGGTTTTCTGGATTATTTCCAGAACCTAAATCCAGACGTCTGGATTCTAAACCAGACGTCTCGAACTGTTCAATTTGCCTAATTTGGCTGTTTTTTGAGTGGATTTCCAATTTTAATCGATTTTTGTCGATCCGGATAGTTGTTAACACTTATTATCGACTTTGATGACTTCTTTCTTTGATTTTTTGGGAATATCCATTTGATGGATTTGATATCGATTTTCATGGTTTTGATTCACGTCGTCGAATGTGAATTTTTAGTTGATCGATTGTTTCTACAATCGTTTTCTGTGATTTGTCACTTTAAAATACAAAGGTTTCTATACTAGTAGTAAATACTCAAACTCTTTCGCAAAAATGATTTCAACGTTATTTTTAATACAAAGCTTACTTTTAAAACCGTCTTCCAATCTATTGGTATATACAAACATTTACCTCATTCGTATGAGAAATCTAATTAAACGGCTTAGCAAAACAAGTGGTATGAAAAGCTTGCGTTTACTTCGTCGGTTAATTCTTGGACTTGTTCGATTGAATTCTTATGACAATTTTCGAGTGGAAATCTACAATTTGTTCGTAAATATCTAAGTTAAGCCATTGGTTATGGGACATGAAGCTAAACTCATTTATTTACTAGCTTAGTGTAATTTACACTTAACGATCAATGATGATCCTTTGGTGATTTAGACTAGCGATGTGCGATGTCTCTTTGTCCACGTGGGGGACTGTACCCTGTTCCATAGAGCTTCGGCTCACTTTTATGGGCTAGCGACCCATGGTCTTTGGACCGTTCGTGGAGCAATCGGCTCGATAAGTCGGTGCATGGGGCGTATCTTTTTAGGTGCATCGATGTTCGACTAGGCATGGGGCGTATCTTTTTAGGTGCGTCGATGTTCGACTAGGCATACGGCGTATCTTTTTAGGTGCGTCGTTGTTCGACTAGGCATGGGCCGTATCTTTTTAGGTGCGTCGATGTTCGACTAGACATGGGGCGTATCTTTTTAGGTGCGTCGATGTTCGACTAGACATGGGGCGTATCTTTTTAGGTGCATCGATGTTCGATTCATGGGATAGCGACCCGTTTGTGATACACGTGTTGGTGAGTTTTCATGCTCCCATTTGTGATAGGCCTTCCCCTTTTTGTGATTTCTGGATTTCTAGTTGATGATTTCTAGAATTTGTGTTTCACCGATTTTTGCGATTGGCATTGATATGTTTTGTCAATATTTGTGTTTTGGTGAATAATTTAAGAATATGACATTCTTTTTAGTGTTTGAGAATATTTGAGATATTGTATGACTTTTGTTCTTACCTTATGTATACTTGTCACAGTATGGCATTTTGTTATCATACGTTTTTGTCATATCTCTTATCCTATCTCATTTTATATGATATTTATAGCTAGACTGATCCGTTTATTATTTTCTTCTTAAATAATACTCGGGTCAGACCGAGGTATTTCAGGTGCTTCTGCTTGACTTCTTATCAGGGTTCGTCACCTGACTTTTGGCTAACTACTTCAGCTTAGTAGTTTTTGTTATTATACATTCAAGATAGAGACTCCTTGATGTATACTTATTCTTTTGACTTGCACTTGTACCTATTCTTTTGTGATGTAGTGGATCTTGTATGACCATTACTTCAATGTACACTTCTATGTGTTATATTCATATCTGTTTCCGCCTTTGTGATATGAATATCTATGACTGATTTGTGTTATGCTTATTTCTATATTTGTTTCCGAAGACCACTTAGCCACTGTGTAGTAGCTTTGAGTTTGTATTTGATATGTCGAATTTCCTCTTGAAACGAAATGCATGTCACACTATCTGACACATCGGTACTCGCACAAAGCAATTACACAGATGGTCCCTCCTCAACAGCCTTATTCTTCGTGCTAGTCGATGGCATTACCTAGTAGTGTCCTTGGCTAGTATGAGTATAGAGGTGGGGCGTCACAGTTACCACCAGTCCGGATCCGTAATTAGTATATCTTCCCTAGCATTGCCTCGAGTGCCATGTTCACATGCCCTATCGCGCCTTCTACGAGTTTGTTTTGTGTCGTACCTATGGAGTGCTCCCTGATAGCCCACCTGCGGGTGGAGTTTACAGTATCTCTATAGACTATGGTATTATATAAAATGTGTTAAAGGGGATATGGGTAACACCTTAATGCTACTTTAATACTTTACCTTACTGTAGACAGTATTATAATAGCATATTGTACCATGTATGTAGATAGTTTAATGGATCCTTAGGAGATGGGAATCCCGAACATCTCTTAAGTTACTGCACTCATGTCAGACACTGGATAGGAGATGCCAAACCCTGTAAACATCTCTGATGCCATTACACTCATATTTATTTATTGTTGATTTAACTTACATAAGATCTTTTAGTTCTGACTTGAGTGTTTTGTCTTTTCAATTCGCTCGGGTCAGTCTGAGCTTTTCAGTTTATCAAAGACTGCATTCTGGAGGATGAAGACCAAGATTTTGTACTATTATCTTTTATTATATTTATTCTATTGCATCATGTTGTTCCGCTGCATTTATTTATTATTTATTCTTGTTGTATGTAACTCTGATCTGTATTATAAAAAGTATAATCAATGTTATTTGTAAACAACTTCATGAACTGTTTATTTGATTATTATATTTTTTCATTCCGCTGTAAGATTCTGTATTTGTTTTTCTTTCTTTATCTGCTTTTTCTTATTTACCCCATAATAATCTGCCCTTTTGAATGGTTTGAGTCTGACATGTGTGTCTGCTTAAAACGTCCAAAAAAGCAGGTCGTTACATAAACGCTAGGCGGCATGCTTTGTTTGGAGATCGGGGAAAATCAAGTGTGAACGGGGTTTTCAAATAGTAAAATATACGTATATATATACACACACAAGTCACCAAACCCTAGCAAAATTGAGCAACCATCGTTAAAAACGTTCAATGGTCGAAAATCGGTCTCTTTTTCCCTCAATTTCTGATCAATCTATCCTTTTATATAAAAATCTTCAAACATGAAAATCGTAGAGCTCGTCGAGCTCTACAAATCTCAACGGCCATGATCGGGAATGGAGCATCCATCGAGGCAAATTCTGGCGAGATAAGTGGCGCATTCATACAAGTTTTTTGAGAAAACGGGGAGGCTGAGCTCAACCAAACTCTGGGCATTGATGGAGTGGGAGTAGGCGCTTCTCATGGTGGCCTCCGATCAACTTCTGGTCACGCGAGGAGGGTACGGCCATTGGTTGAGCAATCACGATGGTGGGTTTCTTGTTCGAACAGCATACATGAGGGAAGAAGTAAGGTGCAGCCATGATTTGTCTCTAGGAAGCAACAGCCATGATTAATTGCGGGTAAAAATAAAATTGAATTTTGTAAATTTATTTAAATTTAAGTTTATGTAATTTTTAAAATAGCATAACTATTTCATACGAGGTCGAAATCGGACGAAACAAGAGGCGTTGGAATCGTGGCGACGAGCACTACGTTATGGAATAGATTTGGAGATGTTTGGGAATAGCTAAAATTTTAGGTTAAATTAAACGTCATTCGATTTGATTTAAAATTTAAAACTCAATGTGAATTAAGCTCACTCATTTGGTTAATTGGTATTGTTTTTATAGTGAATAAAATTTATTATGCTATTTGGATCATTGAAATTGGTGATTGTTGAAATCAGTGATTGTTGAAATTGTTTAGGATGACGATATAGCATCTTGAAATGCTATTAGATTGGTTGAATCAGATTTAGGGTGACGATATAGCAACTCAAATTGCTATTAAACTATTTATGTTTATTTTTAAGTTTATATCCAGTACTGAATCATATATGTGTAAAATTTGATGAATGGATTATTTTTGAATTACATTGTTTAATTATAACGTAAATTGAATTGGGATACATTGGTGTTATCTATTTGGCCAAATAAACACCGTTTAGTATTAAATGGAAATGTGTTTTGGAATGATATGTTAGAAGCAGGATAAACTTTTGATATGTTATGATATAAAATTGGGCAAGTGTTAATTGATATTCAATTAATATGGAATAAGTGTCGTTTAACGGATTGATTGTTAAGCATGGAATTGGATGCATATATTTGTAATGGATCATGTGAATATTGATAATTTAACTTGAATAGTTAAATTGAATATAATGGTTGTTTGTTTAAGTACCATTGGAGATATTGAGCTTGTTTTGAAATTTGAAAGGTTTTCCGATTGTGTTTAACTTCAGATTTTATAATCTGGAGTAAAAATGTTTATTTGGTGAATATATACAGGTATTTTGTTAAGTTATTATTTATAAATGATTTGAAAAGTTGTTTATAAAGGAATATTGGTTGGCTAGATTAAATTGTGTAAGGGCTATTTCGAGATTTTAAATCGCATTGGTTATTTATGGTAATATAATTATTGGATAAATAGATATTAAAAAGTCGATTACTTTATTTAAACTATACTGTTTCAGATTAATTGCTTTGGAGGATTTTTAAGGGTTGTTTAAAGTTATTATAAGATTTATTATTTGATAATTCTTTATAAGGGGTTCGAACTATATTATTGTTTTATAAAAGGGTTTAAAGTGATATTTTTATAAAATTGAGTTATTCATTTTAAATGAATAAGGAATTGACTCCGAAGTATTTATATTTACTTGGAAATATCTTAAAGCGATTCCTTTATGGAAGGAGTATCTTTAAGAAACTGTTAAGTGAAAATGTTGGGTTTTAGAAAGGAAGTTTATTTTTGAAGGATTGTGTGGAAAGTTAATGGTTTAGAGATATAAAAAATGGTTAAAGAGAGAAAGGGTATTTCAGAATGTTTATATTTTTGTTTTAAAGGACACTTGTGTTTAACCATTTTAGTATGATCTTGAGATAAGTAAATCTTTCTAGATGATTGGTTAAGAGACTTATACCATTTTATAAGTATATGGGAAAGGTTCTTAAAGTTTCGAAAGAAATGATTTGAATATATACTTATATTAATGAAGGTGAAGCTCAGTGGGTTCCATGGAAAATGTAATCTATGTTTGAATGATTGTTTGTTTGATAGTTGAATAACCGACTATCAGATCTGGCCAAATTCGTTGATCGTTTCGAAGAGACTGGGATCAGATTTAATCATCTTAAAACCACTTCGATTCGATTTGTGTGTTACGAATTGTGATATCGTGAAGCTTATGAAGACGATGAATTTTGAAAAGATTGGTTTGTCCAGATCGAGGACAACTTGTTTGGACGAATGTCTGACAGTGCATTTCTAATGATTACGTACATTGTTTTTTTACAAACATACATCTGTTTGGTGGTGGAGAAGGCAACTTCTCTTAGCTGAACACCCTTCCTTGAGACATACGAGCTCAAGGGTTGTATTTTTGTGAAAAGCAATTAGTAGTCAACGGAAATAGCAATGTTAGCATTCCAAGTATGAATGCTATTCTAAAGGTAAAACGTAGCCTCGAGCCTCATCAACCGGGAATGACTAAAATAGGGGAGATGCAGCAGGGCTAAGTGGGTCGCACCCAAGTAGGGTATGTTATCTATTAAAATTATGGATATGGTTGTGCATGAAAAAGAGAGCGCTCGATTAGGGTGGGAACTGTGACGACCCGACTTTCCAGTCCCGGAAAATCGAACCATTTGTGTTAAAGAAGAAGAGGTAGAAGAAGAAGAAACAGAAAATCAACAACAGAATCTCACATCGCAGCGGAATAAAATATAATATATACAAAACAGATCTTTACTCAAACAGAAAAATATATCTGTTTATACAATATATTTACAGAATACATCATCAGAGTTCATCACATAAATGTCATACATCCAAATACACAGCGGAACAATAAACAAATACGGAAGTACGTATCGCCATCCAGCTCGTCTCCTGAGCTCCACAGCTACAATCTGAACCTGTTTATCTCGGTCTGACCCGAGCATCATATAAAACAATACCCGAGTCAGTCTGGAAAACCAGCGTGAGAAAATCACACTCAAATTGATTATTAAAGTTTCAAAATCTTTTGGAAACAAAAGCATCTCGTAAGACCACGCCACAAATAAACATGCCGGGTTTTTACCTTACGATAGCTAAAACACTTTTTATAAAATCCTCTGATATTATAATAGTGTCTATATACAAATACTTATTAAAATAGCTGAAATTGTTACATGATTAAATTCCAGCATACTAGGTATACAAACAAATACCGTACAAGGCACGTAGGGAGAATGGATTTCCAACGAATGACTAGGCACTGGGGTACCACCTATCACAGTACGTGGCCTAGATCACAGTACCGAGGAGTACGCCCGCTCCCCTGCAACACAAGGCTGGAATCATCCCTTACTGGATAATTCCAAATAAAATCACCCCACGGTTGGGATCAGCAACCGCACCACTAAGCCGAAATAAAAAGGGACATCTAGACAGGGATGACCTTACTCTCAAGTGGGTGCTACCCACGAAGCCTTGCTGCATAACCCCTGATTTTCAGTCATTTCCGGTTGATGAGGCTCGAGGCTAAACGATACCTTTATAGCACATATCCCTTAGAATGCCCATCGTCCACCTGACGATGTCACGAAAGCATTCGTCCATACAAGTCCGTCCCGGGTTCGAACGGAACCGAAGGCACTATTCCTACTACATCCATTTTGGAAATATCCTCAGGATTAGTAGCGACTAGCCCTTGCACTTCACTGCTCCATCTTCGACTCCGAACACGTTACACGAAACGTACAAACCGGATCGAAGTGGTATTTGAGTCTCCAGACCTAGAATCCCGGTATACGGAAACTCGATCCCGGTCTCTTCGAAACGATCAGCGCATTTGGCCAATATTGATAGTCGGTTATTTAACTATCAATTAACATCCACAAGCAACCATCACACAATAAATAATCTCCCACATTATTTATTTGCCCAAATATCCTTCCAAGATATTATTTCTATTTTCAAACTTCTTTTGAAAACAATTTCAAAACAGTTTCCTCTTACGGAACACATTTCCCAAATAATTATTTCTCTGAAACACCAAGTACAAAACACTTTTAGATTTCTAAAATGATTTAAAACACTTTATTTTAAATATATCTTATAACATTGAAATCAAACTACTTTAATACTTTATTAAAAATATATACTTTAAAATAAACCACTTTATAATATAAACTAAATTTCTCCTTTTAAAACATAATAGCAATCACTTTTATATAATTACTACAATAATAGATTTTTGAAAATACTTACTTAGGAAATTAACATTTAGAAATAATCAATTTTCTAAAACATGCTTTTAAAAACACAATTAGAACTTTTAACTTATATAAAAAAAATTCTTTGAAAACGTACTTGGCTATCCAGAGAAATACACTTCTCATTTCCATCTTTTAAAAATAAATCAACATTTATTTTCAAACCAATTCATATTCCTTTATAAATTCCCACCTTGAATTTATATTTCAAATATCCTCTGATATTCCATTTCACTTTATAAACCCAGTTTATATCTCCAAAATCTCATTTCTCTTTAAATTTCAAATTCCAAAGTATTTAAATCAAATTTATAATTGATTTCCCAATTTATTTTACTTTGAAATAAATTTCTTTACTTAATCCATTTATTTCCAAATTCATTAACTTCTAGATTTTATTTCTCATTATGATTTAAAATCTTTAAACTGAACACAAGTTTCAGATTTCCCAAATTCCTTCTTCCTTTTTAATTACATTTAAACATTGAATTAAAATAAATTATTTATTCTTTTAAATAATATCACATAAGTTTTCTTTAAATTCAATATTTCTCTGTTTATTCAAAATTCCTCTTTTCCATATTTATTAGAATTTTGGGGATCACTTTTATTCTTAATCAGATTTATTCTCAAATTTATTCCAAACTCTTTATAATTATTTTACTTAAGAATTTACTCTTTTATTTCTTTTCAAAAATTCCATTCTAGAGATTTTTATAATTCAGCACATCCAAATCGATCCAACCAAACCATAACATCCAATTATCCATATAATTCGTCACAGGATATCAAAAATCATATCACAGAATATTTAAACAAAATTAAATATTTTGAGGAATCCAGTTGGATCCCTCCAACCTGTTTCCCTGCATCCACAAACGTTAGCACAATACCAATTCCACTTCAAGGTGGAATATCGCGGTATATGGGTTTAATATAAAATCATCCGCTATTATGCGGCGCATAGGGTCTCATCCGCTATACAATGCGGGAATATCAACAACTCCAATATATACATATGCCAATATGTATATATTGCTATATACTACTATATATATATAGCACATAAATCAATGCAATCATCCAATCAATTATTTAAATTTAACCAATTAAATTTAAATTATAATTTAACTGAGTGAGATTAACTCACCTTTGATTTTTGATTTGCAAACCGACCCACACCGGCTTGATTCATCACGATTTAGCCCTTGTATAGACATTAAATGATTTTATTAATATTTCGAACTAATCGAGAAATCAGTTACCGTTTAATAAATTTAACTTTACCCAAGAATTAAAATTTGACTAATGGTTGAATTTTAAACTAATCTTCCTATAATAACTATGTTTTTAATAACTAAATAAGTTAAAACAAATTAGTCTCCCTAATAGATTTCTTAAAATTGTAGCTATGTATTTTCCCTATTTAAGAACCACATATTATATAAAATAGTCTATATAGATTTTCTAACAATCTAATTTATCTAAACTATCAAATGCTTTAGAATTCTTATTATCATATAATTTTTCTCAAAACCTTTAATCTGTTTCTAGTTTCTGTCTATATAGGTTAAAGCTAAACAGCAAGACAGTCGTATATTTCATTTCATTTTTAAATACTAGGAATGAAATTTTATATCTATAAACTAAAATAGATTTATCCAAAAATTAATCCTATACCTCGACGGCGCCATCTCTCGATTTCAACTCGAGTTCGAGAACCCTAGTTGCCACGCGCGCTTCCCCAAACGACCACGCTGCCCGCCAGCAATGCAGAGGAACCCTAGCTTCGAGCTACACTTGAACGCGGCTGCCACTGCTCGTCCCACCTCTAGTTGAACTGGACTCGAATTTTGGGTCGCGAAACGCGATTCCGTATCTCACTGCTCGCGTCGACCTAAACGAGTCAGGGTTTCGAGGTCGACTGCCATATCTATTTTCGTGAAGTCAATCTCGATCGGTTTAGAACTGAGCAATGCTTCCCGGAAAAATGTTGAAAAGAACGGAGGGGTTTTGATTTTTGAAATCACTATTTTTTTTAAAAAAAATGAATTTCGATCCGTGAATGCTGAAATAGATAAGGAAGAGACGGCTATTAACTAGATAGGGTGGCTTCCAGGGTAAGGTGGCTGACAGTATTGACTTTTAAGGATTTATAATATTAATTTATTTCTAAAATATCTCATATTCGTATAACTAAAGATACCGATCTCCTATCGTACGATCACACGCCAACTCCAATCGCTACGAAATTTGAAATCCGATAATAATACAATATTACGGATCCAATGGAACTGGTTTCATCGAATTCCGAGACTGTGCCTCGGACGGCTATTTTTAAATTCAATTTAAACGAGATATTTTTAAAACTGAACAAAACACTTCCAAATTCAATTTTAAAAGCTTCATCACCTTCAATATTAACAATATAAATTTTTTTGAGCCCTTGAACTATTTTTAACAGGCTTAAAATCAAGATTCAATATTTTACCCAATCCTGGTAATTAAATTCAATAATTAATTATCCAATTAAATACTGTATATTTGAAATTAAAGTTAAAATTTAACCTTCGGATATTTAAAATAAATTAAATATTCCCATTTCAAATATACAAAAATTCCGGGTCGTCACATTCCTCCCCCCTTAAAAGAATTTCGTCCCCGAAATTACTAGTTAGGAGAAATGATTCGATACCCGTTCTACTTCCCCAATCCAAATAGTTTTAACAACTTTCCATAACAATTCTTTAAATAAAGACACACTATCCCTCTTACTAACATCCCCAAACCCATCCATAAGTCGTATCCCATATCACTTCTTATCAATTCAAATTTAAATTTGAATTCAAAATTTTAAATTATCAAATTTCTCAAAAAATTTCTAACTCCCTAAATTTCCGAAAAATTTCGCCAGCGTCTCCTTTGCGCGGCTAGCTCGGTTCAACTACAAAATGGCTCTACGGCCTCCCAATCTCAAAAAGAAAACAAAAAGCCAAGTGGCTTGATCAAAAACCCAATCAAATTTCTTATAGAAATTCAAATACATACCTTTTGTCGGGCCATTAAATTTTATCCTCTAAAATCAAAATCCCAATCTATCCATTGCTTTTATACACCTGTATATCATACTAAGCAATAATATTCAATCACAATTTCAAAACCATTCTAGACATTTCTTTACAAATTTTCAATATTTGCTTTACTTAAGCCCGTACGATGCACATATATCATCCGTACGCAATATCACATTTGATCGCTCAATCGATCACACAATCTCACTTCCGAACTAGTATTGTCCCCCCGACTTCCTAGTGCGGACTCAGATCTGGTTTCTTGATCGGAAACCGTCATTCTCCTTGCATAGCCACAAACTATGATAGAGAATATCCAGAATCAATCAACAATCCATATCCAAGTTCGCCATTGAAAATCGAGTGAAAAATCCTGATTCGGATCGATAAAACTATCTCGAAATTCTGTGTTCGACATCTGGATCAAATAGCTATGCAAATAAAATAATATACGTACACCTTACGTAATTAGCCCAATTTATTATCTATTATATCAATTCTCTTTTATTCACATTCATTTTGATTGTTATTCACTTATCCACAATTATCCCATTTCACAACTTCCAATTTTAAATCTTCATTCAATTATTCACCTAGAATAAAAAAAATTCTCTCAATACCAAATTTACTTAAGAATTCAATATTCATTTCTTAAGTTCAATATAAATATTTTACATATTTCTCATATTAATTTTCATTTCACTATTGAAGTTCATATTCATTTTAATCACTTTTGTCTTTATAATTCCACTTGAATTCAATTTATCTTCCACTTTGAATATTCAATCAGTTACACTTACTAACTAATTTAAATTTCAATTAGAAATTTATTTGTGAACTTTTCTTTCTTTAGTTCCTTCGATTCACTTACATTACATTCATATTTCAAATAGATTTCAATTATTCAGTTCCAATTCCATTTACTTAGCAAATTTAAATCATTTGCCGTTAATGAAAATTTCCAAAAATTTCAAAAAAAATTCTAACTCCTAAAATTTACGGAAAATTTTGGCAGAGTCTCCCTTGTACGGAGGGACTTCTGCGATAACGCAGGATGCACAAATATATATATATACATCGGCCTCAGGCCGGAAATCACAATATATATCAATATATGCAGTTCATATTTCCTATTTTTGAATTTTTGCGTAAGCGTACCTCATTTTTAGCATTTTAAAGAAAGCAGCTATTTAATTTAGCATTAAGCGCAGTCAAAATCAGCCAAGCGGCTCCCAAAAACCTGTACTTACTCAATTCAAACGTATAAGTGCCAAATTCATGAAATTTATCAATATTCAACATATTTAACTAGCAAATTTACAAGCTTGTATAAACAATGCCAGTTAATCAATATTTATATGTCACTTATAAGGTTCCAATATTAATTTTAATTGTTTTCAACTCAATTGTTTACTTTCGATTCTTATTTAACCCAACAACTCACGTTTACTACAATTGATTCCAAAAATCAATTTTATTTCCTTTCTATCAATTCATAGAATTATATTTAACCTCGTTTGACATCAACGATCCATTTTCTAATACAATTCGACAATATCAATGTGAATAAAATGATTACTTCAGCTTTAGAACCATTTAGGTTAAATCCAACTCAATTTACATTTAACCCATTCCATTTTAAATTTATTCACAACTTTCATTGCATTTCTTCCATATCCAAAGAGTTTGATTCCAAACCATTTTATTAAACTCAGCAACCAATATACCAAATAACCGTCACACAACTTAAGTTATTTATTTGTTTGAGTAGAATTTTATTCCATTCAATATTATCTATACCCAGCTGAATTTATTTCAATTCAATTTATTTTAGCTTGCTTCCAATTAAACCTAGCTACACCCCATTTTTTGATCTTGCTAAGCAAAGATTTAATTCCACTTAATAACATTCATGACACAACTGACTTTTGATTCAATTCAATCCAAATTTAATTCAATTTCGATTTCAGTTTATATAACTTATTTCAAGTTAAATTCAAACATATTTTCTTCACTTTCATCCACTTAAGTTAAATATTAATTCCCGGATTAGAGTTCTCCAATTTCTTCTTATTAATATCAACTTCACTTTATAAGTACAATAGTTGATTCATTTATTCATTCACCAATTCATTATTTAACCAATAAATTTTATTTCCAAACATTCATTATTTTTAGTCCATCCTGACTAATTTTCCCATTCCACATAACTTCACACAATTCAATTTTAAATTCCAGTACTCGGTTTCACTTTACTTACTTACGAAGTTGAATTTTTATTTCAACAAATTCCAAATTTACAAGTTATCAAACTTTTTATATGTTATAAACATTCTTAGTTAAAATTCCAGAGTTTAAACAGTCTTTTACATTTCAAACTTCCCTTTGAAATCACATATATCCAAACTTCCTTGCATTTCTAAAGCCAAATCTATCATTTGCAAACAATTTTGGTTCAAAACAATTTGGTAGCAATTTCTCTTCTAGAGACTCGAAAATTAACATTGATGATGCTGCAGTCATCACCGAAATTATTTTCCAGCGACTCGAAGAGAATTAAATGCTTTTATCTCTTTAAAACCCTTCAAATATTTTAAATCCCAAATCTCTCTAGATCTCAAATCCGATTCAAAAATATTTATCAAATAATTCCACTATTATTTCTCCAACACCTTTGAAAACCATTTTAAATCCAAAGGAATTTTAAATCCTTCCAAATTCTCAACTCATCCCATTCATGTTTAAACATTACCTTGAAATTCTATTTCAAATTACAAATTTCATTTGTATATGAAGTTTATTTCAATTTTATAAATTACATTTATAATCTATATTTCAAATTTTATTATATTATAAAATTTTATTCTTTACTTTGGTTATAAATTTTAATTTCTAGTTAAGTTCCCATAATAATAATGATAATAATTCCATATTATCACTTCTAACATCCAAACAACCATATATATCAACTAGAATAGTTTACAAAACTTTTCTTTATATACAAAAATAATTTGGGTAAAATTATATCATTTACCCTACTTTAAAACAATATTGTGTCGGTTTATCTTGTTTAAGAGTTTAGAAACCCCTATCGATGTTGTGGCGTCCCACACATCGACCAGAATCTATAAACACTCAACCGATAAATCAACACAATATAAACCATTTTATATTCACTAACAAATACGCGCTCATATCTATTAATACACTCAAAATTTCCCACCAGAGCCAAGGTTGTCGCCAGCCTAAGCTCTGATACCACTGTGACGACCCGACTTTCCAGTCCCGGAAAATCGAACCATTTGTGTTAAAGAAGAAGAGGTAGAAGAAGAAGAAACAGAAAATCAACAACAGAATCTCACATCGCAGCGGAATAAAATATAATATATACAAAACAGATCTTTACTCAAACAGAAAAATATATCTGTTTATACAATATATTTACAGAATACATCATCAGAGTTCATCACATAAATGTCATACATCCAAATACACAGCGGAACAATAAACAAATACGGAAGTACGTATCGCCATCCAGCTCGTCTCCTGAGCTCCACAGCTACAATCTGAACCTGTTTATCTCGGTCTGACCCGAGCATCATATAAAACAATACCCGAGTCAGTCTGGAAAACCAGCGTGAGAAAATCACACTCAAATTGATTATTAAAGTTTCAAAATCTTTTGGAAACAAAAGCATCTCGTAAGACCACGCCACAAATAAACATGCCGGGTTTTTACCTTACGATAGCTAAAACACTTTTTATAAAATCCTCTGATATTATAATAGTGTCTATATACAAATACTTATTAAAATAGCTGAAATTGTTACATGATTAAATTCCAGCATACTAGGTATACAAACAAATACCGTATAAGGCACGTAGGGAGAATGGATTTCCAACGAATGACTAGGCACTGGGGTACCACCTATCACAGTACGTGGCCTAGATCACAGTACCGAGGAGTACGCCCGCTCCCCTGCAACACAAGGCCGGAATCATCCCTTACTGGATAATTCCAAATAAAATCACCCCACGGTTGGGATCAGCAACCGCACCACTAAGCCGAAATAAAAAGGGACATCTAGACAGGGATGACCTTACTCTCAAGTGGGTGCTACCCACGAAGCCTTGCTGCATAACCCCTGATTTTCAGTCATTTCCGGTTGATGAGGCTCGAGGCTAAACGATACCTTTATAGCACATATCCCTTAGAATGCCCATCGTCCACCTGACGATGTCACGAAAGCATTCGTCCATACAAGTCCGTCCCGGGTTCGAACGGAACCGAAGGCACTATTCCTACTACATCCATTTTGGAAATATCCTCAGGATTAGTAGCGACTAGCCCTTGCACTTCACTGCTCCATCTTCGACTCCGAACACGTTACACGAAACGTACAAACCGGATCGAAGTGGTATTCGAGTCTCCAGACCTAGAATCCCGGTATACGGAAACTCGATCCCGGTCTCTTCGAAACGATCAGCGCATTTGGCCAATATTGATAGTCGGTTATTTAACTATCAATTAACATCCACAAGCAACCATCACACAATAAATAATCTCCCACATTATTTATTTGCCCAAATATCCTTCCAAGATATTATTTCTATTTTCAAACTTCTTTTGAAAACAATTTCAAAACAGTTTCCGCTTACGGAACACATTTCCCAAATAATTATTTCTCTGAAACACCAAGTACAAAACACTTTTAGATTTCTAAAATGATTTAAAACACTTTATTTTAAATATATCTTATAACATTGAAATCAAACTACTTTAATACTTTATTAAAAATATATACTTTAAAATAAACCACTTTATAATATAAACTAAATTTCTCCTTTTAAAACATAATAGCAATCACTTTTATATAATTACTACAATAATAGATTTTTGAAAATACTTACTTAGGAAATTAACATTTAGAAATAATCAATTTTCTAAAACATGCTTTTAAAAACACAATTAGAACTTTTAACTTATATAAAAAAAATTCTTTGAAAACGTATTTGGCTATCCAGAGAAATACACTTCTCATTTCCATCTTTTAAAAATAAATCAACATTTATTTTCAAACCAATTCATATTCCTTTATAAATTCCCACCTTGAATTTATATTTCAAATATCCTCTGATATTCCATTTCACTTTATAAACCCAGTTTATATCTCCAAAATCTCATTTCTCTTTAAATTTCAAATTCCAAAGTATTTAAATCAAATTTATAATTGATTTCCCAATTTATTTTACTTTGAAATAAATTTCTTTACTTAATCCATTTATTTCCAAATTCATTAACTTCTAGATTTTATTTCTCATTATGATTTAAAATCTTTAAACTGAACACAAGTTTCAGATTTCCCAAATTCCTTCTTCCTTTTTAATTACATTTAAACATTGAATTAAAATAAATTATTTATTCTTTTAAATAATATCACATAAGTTTTCTTTAAATTCAATATTTCTCTGTTTATTCAAAATTCCTCTTTTCCATATTTATTAGAATTTTGGGGATCACTTTTATTCTTAATCAGATTTATTCTCAAATTTATTCCAAACTCTTTATAATTATTTTACTTAAGAATTTACTCTTTTATTTCTTTTCAAAAATTCCATTCTAGAGATTTTTATAATTCAGCACATCCAAATCGATCCAACCAAACCATAACATCCAATTATCCATATAATTCGTCACAGGATATCAAAAATCATATCACAGAATATTTAAACAAAATTAAATATTTTGAGGAATCCAGTTGGATCCCTCCAACCTGTTTCCCTGCATCCACAAACGTTAGCACAATACCAATTCCACTTCAAGGTGGAATATCGCGGTATATGGGTTTAATATAAAATCATCCGCTATTATGCGGCGCATAGGGTCTCATCCGCTATACAATGCGGGAATATCAACAACTCCAATATATACATATGCCAATATGTATATATTGCTATATACTACTATATATATATAGCACATAAATCAATGCAATCATCCAATCAATTATTTAAATTTAACCAATTAAATTTAAATTATAATTTAACTGAGTGAGATTAACTCACCTTTGATTTTTGATTTGCAAACCGACCCACACCAGCTTGATTCATCACGATTTAGCCCTTGTATAGACATTAAATGATTTTATTAATATTTCGAACTAATCGAGAAATCAGTTACCGTTTAATAAATTTAACTTTACCCAAGAATTAAAATTTGACTAATGGTTGAATTTTAAACTAATCTTCCTATAATAACTATGTTTTTAATAACTAAATAAGTTAAAACAAATTAGTCTCCCTAATAGATTTCTTAAAATTGTAGCTATGTATTTTCCCTATTTAAGAACCATATATTATATAAAATAGTCTATATAGATTTTCTAACAATCTAATTTATCTAAACTATCAAATGCTTTAGAATTCTTATTATCATATAATTTTTCTCAAAACCTTTAATCTGTTTCTAGTTTCTGTCTATATAGGTTAAAGCTAAACAGCAAGACAGTCGTATATTTCATTTCATTTTTAAATACTAGGAATGAAATGTTATATCTATAAACTAAAATAGATTTATCCAAAAATTAATCCTATACCTCGACGGCGCCATCTCTCGATTTCAACTCGAGTTCGAGAACCCTAGTTGCCACGCGTGCTTCCCCAAACGACCACGCTGCCCGCCAGCAATGCAGAGGAACCCTAGCTTCGAGCTACACTTGAACGTGGCTGCCACTGCTCGTCCCACCTCTAGTTGAACTGGACTCGAATTTTGGGTCGCGAAACGCGATTCCGTATCTCACTGCTCGCGTCGACCTAAACGAGTCAGGGTTTCGAGGTCGACTGCCATATCTATTTTCGTGAAGTCAATCTCGATCGGTTTAGAACTGAGCAGTGCTTCCCGGAAAAATGTTGAAAAGAACGGAGGGGTTTTGATTTTTGAAATCACTATTTTTTAAAAAAAAATGAATTTCGATCCGTGAATGCTGAAATAGATAAGGAAGAGACGGCTATTAACTAGATAGGGTGGCTTCCGGGGTAAGGTGGCTGACAGTATTGACTTTTAAGGATTTATAATATTAATTTATTTCTAAAATATCTCATATTCGTATAACTAAAGATACCGATCTCCTATCGTACGATCACACGCCAACTCCAATCGCTACGAAATTTGAAATCCGATAATAATACAATATTACGGATCCAATGGAACTGGTTTCGTCGAATTCCGAGACTGTGCCTCGGACGGCTATTTTTAAATTCAATTTAAACGAGATATTTTTAAAACTGAACAAAACACTTCCAAATTCAATTTTAAAAGCTTCATCACCTTCAATATTAACAATATAAATTTTTTTGAGCCCTTGAACTATTTTTAACAGGCTTAAAATCAAGGTTCAATATTTTACCCAATCCTGGTAATTAAATTCAATAATTAATTATCCAATTAAATACTGTATATTTGAAATTAAAGTTAAAATTTAACCTTCGGATATTTAAAATAAATTAAATATTCCCATTTCAAATATACAAAAATTCCGGGTCGTCACAGGAACAGCCGGGGTGATATCATATTCGGTATTATCCAGTAAGGGGTGGGCCGGTCCTGTGTTGGCAGGGATCGTTAGGTACGATCTCGGTTCATTTTCCTAGAGGTGTACTATGATGGGCGGTACCCCAGTAGCCCAGTCATTGTTGGAATCCCATATCCACTATGAGCTTGTACGGTTTTGATTGTATACCAAATATTGCTGAAACGTGAGATGCAAGCATTTCAGCTATTTTCTAATTTACTTTCAGTAGACCCTATTATAATATTAGATCATTTGGATATAAAATGTTTTGGTTATCGTAAGGTAAAAACCTATCGTGTTTATGTGTGGTGTGGTCTTACAAGATACCTTTATTTACAAAGGATTTTTTTGAAATATAATAGAATTCAAATTGAGTGTGTTTTCTCATGCTGGTTTTCCAGACTGACTCAGGTGTTATTTTAGTATAATGCTCGGGTCAGCCAAGTATTACAAATTCAGGTTAGGATGCTATGGAGTCAGGAGATGAGCTGGAGAATGTCAAAGACGTATTCTACGTACTTGATTATATTCCATTGTGTGTAGGCAGTATATTCAGCACTTGTGAGGACAAGTTATTATAACTGTCCAGTATTGTTTTGTTGATTGTTGTACTCTGATGATGGTATGTATAAATAACAGTATAGTTCTTTTTATATAAAAAGATATGTTATTATCTATTATATTTTGTTCCGCTGCGATTGTGAGATTCTGTGTTGTTTTTTCCATTTCTTTTTCTATCTTTTTCTTCTTTACCCCTAAAGGTTCGTCTCTCCGTTCAATTTGAGTTAGACACGTGTGATTTATTGTCAACTCAAAGGGTATGGAGATACGGGTTGATTACAAATGTAACGACCCGGGATTCGACCACATTTTATATGGATATTTAATCAATCTTAAAAATAGAATATCATATATATATATATATGTGTGTGTGTGTGTGTGTGTGTGTGTGTCATTTGAAAACTATATCGAAAATCGGAAACTTGCAATATTTATTTGAATGCAATATTATTTGGATATTGTCGATTGTTTTTCTTTTGAGAAAATTTCTTACCACACACATAACAACCCCAAAATTTCGACGAGTGATTCGACATATTATATGTCCGATATATTTCAATATTTGTAGGTTGTTTAAATTGTTGAAAATGGTGTATAAGCTTCAAATACTCTATGTTTATTCATCATATAAAAAAATATTTTTATATATAATAATAAATATCTTCCTAAATCTTGTGATAAAAACACACAAATCATTTAGGCTATGTTAAGTCAAAGGCAATTTAAGGTGGGTTATGTTCAATCACAGGCCTCAGTACATGAAAGGGATTGCTGGCCATAATTGATGAGTAGGGTATTTTGTTGAAAAATCAAATTTAGTCTATAAATAGAACTATCCTCCATTCTCTGATCATCTTTTCAATTCATTTTTCTCTTTTCAATTCCTTTTCTAACAGCAGGAAGCCTTCTGGAAGCATACGGTAAGTGCTTTGTCTTCATTTCTTCTTTTCCTGGAAATCATATTTCAATAAGATGTATGATTCAAGTATAATTGGAGTTTTAAAATGATGGTACATGTTGTTAGGATATATTATATTGTGAAAAGCATGTGTATACAGGAGATAGCTCATATTATTCCAAATTAACACTTACAGTAGTTAGAATTCACTTTTTCCCTCTTTTAAAAATTCATATCACCCTAAATACTTAAAATTAGCCTTGATCGTCTAAATGAAAGTTGTTCGTATTCCCCTACAGTATTTTTAGAAACTTACGGTATTCAATTTCGTCGAGTATCGACGGTGAAATCTCGAAAAAACTGAAAGTGGGAAAAATATCGTTAAAACTTTGAAAAATGTTTTCTCTCAAACCAATACGAATCGTTCGGCGCCGTCTGCGCCAACGGATTAGTATCGAAGGAAGGAATTTTTCATGTGAATTCGGCGACAATCCATGACGATGATTTGAAATCTTCAAAACTAGGGTTTAAATTAGCACTTGATTCGGTCAGCGATGTTCGAATTGGAGGATGGACGTGTGATCAGTGCGGAGAGAGGAGCGCTTGGTGATTTTTTGGTAAACTTCGGCAACAAATATTGCCGCGGCCCTATAGCGTGGCCGTGCGAGTGAAATCGCGATCGAGGGCTTCGATCGAGGGGCGACGGAGTAGGGAGGGACAAGCGCGAGCGGAGAAACTTGATGATGGAACAAGGCGTGGGTTTCGTGGAGCATAGGCGCGGTACACATGCACGAGATGCATGGTAATGGCAGTGTACAGGAGTGTTTAAACAAAGGAAGAGGAAGAAGAAAGAGGGGGGAAGAAGGAGCCGTCGGGTGTGGGAACTCTTGGACTCGGCCTAGTCTTCATAAAATAAAATAAAGAAAAAAATGAAAAAAAAAAGATTTAAGTTTAAATTTAAAACAAAAATTTAAAACTATCGATAACGAGTTCGTTTTAAATCGGATCAACGTGCGGATTTTTGCATTGTGATCGTAGTGACGAGTACCACGCCTTCATGTAAATTATAGGTTGATTTGGACCATTAGAATTTTATGACATATTAAAACAGGCTGATTTTAAATTACGTTATTTATACAAATAATGTCATTTAAAATCATATACCTTAAACGAAGATGTTTATTCGGCCAAATATAACACTATTAAGTTAATTTGAGTTATATGGATTATTATGGACATGTATGGAGCGGAACGAAACCCCATTCTGCACTTGCTAAGTAAATTATCAATTTGTGCACTAATTAACATATGGATAAATCAGCATGGGTTTGAGGGTAAATTACTATGGATTGTTAATTATTTAGTGTTAAAAGCTTGGTAGCCGGACCTATTGAATATGGCATCGATATATGAACTCGTGTGATATGAAAGAGACGGTAACTTGCTTAAAAAATCCATGCAGTCACTAAGCCTCGAATTTGATCGATATAAGGTTATTAATTTCATAATTGAAATTGGTTTAAGATTAATTATGTTATTTAAAACATTTAAATTTTATTTTTAATTTTATTTACATTATTTGAAGTTAAATTTTGATATTTTAACGTTAATTATTTTAAGTTATTAAATAATTATATTAAATATTTAAGTTGGGGTTAATTAATTTTATTATTAACGTTGTTTAACTTAATTTATTTAATTATAAATTTAAGATTTTTGAAATCAATAAACCACTCTATTAAAAATGTTTTATTCAATAAACTTCTTTAATATATGGATTAATGTTGATAATTTGCATAAATCAAAGTGACTTATGTAAATTACTTAATCAACGAAGGTAAGTTAATTTGTGTTAATAAATGAAGTTAAAATTAATAAATGAAGTTAAAATTAATAAATGAAGTTAAAGTCAACAAATGAAGTTGAAGCTAGTGAACCATTTAATTAGCAGTGTTTAAGGTTAATTAATTATTTTGTTTTTAATAACTTAGAAATATTAAGTAATTATTTCTGATATTCATGGTTAACTGATTTTTAATTAAGGTTGTCTAAAAATAGTTAATCATTATAATTAATGATGTTAAAGTCAATCACTGATTTAATTGGGTTAAGTTGATGGAACGACTTGTCAAAAGTGTTTATAGATAATATCTTACAAATTAAGAAATGATTTGAAAATGATGTTTTATATACAAAGAACAGGGGTTTACATTAAATAGTAAGAGTTTTAACGGATTTAAAATAAAAAGTGGGGAAAACATAAATAGGATTTATAAAAGAAGATTTTAAATGGTTTTATGGATTTATAAAGGCTTTACAAATGATTTTGGAAATTTACAAAAAGAATGTATGAGAAATTGAAAGGTAAAAAGGAATTCTGTAAATAGACCAGAAGATCGATGAAATGGGTTATAAATGTTTTTAGAGAATTATAATGAAGTTTTATAAATGGCCTTTGAATCAAATAAAAATGGAATCATTCTCAGTTTGTAAGTATAATTATACCATTAAGATAAATATATGGATATTTTCTAAGTGCTGAAGATATAGGGAATTGGGAAATATATTCTTGTAAAAGTACTCTTATACAAGTAATTGACAAATGGTTTTATTTATAAAAGTTTTATAAAAGGAGGCTAGAAATTGCTTATATGTTGAACCAATGTTGGTTTTCCCTATGAAGTAAGTCCCTATTTTTATGTTTGTTATTCGATAGTTGAATAATCGACTATCGAAATTGGACCCAAACGTAACTTTGGAAATATCTAGGAGAAACACGTGAGTTATATGGTATAGTTACCGTCGAATGTGCTATACTGTACGTATAAACACGTTTCGTTCTTCTAGGCCGAATGATAAGGAAATCTGTCTGTTAACGGTTAGGAGGTGAACTTCACTCTTGTCATTCGTTTGTTTATTTCCTAAAGAACCGGGGTTGAGTTTATCGAAAATTATCGAATGTTGTTTCGAAGAGACGGGGATCGGGTACGTTATCCGAAAACCACTTCGATCCAACTTAAGCGTTTCGAAATAAAGACATATTGAAGATGATGGAATTAGAGATGGGCTCTCGAGTGTTACGTTCAGTCTCAAAACAGACTTGTATGGATGAATGCCGCTATTGCATTGTTGCCTAGAAGGTAGTATTAGCATTCCAAGTGTGAAGTGCAATATAAAGATGTAAAAACGTAGCCTCGGACCTCATCAACCGGGAAATGACAGAAATTGGGTATGCAGCAGGGCTAAGTGGGTAGCTCCCAAGTAGGGTATGGTCATTAACAGAGGGATGATCATATTCGGTACTACTAGTCAAATGGTAGGCCAGTCCTATATGGCAGGGGTACAAGATGTTCTTGTCAGACCCCGGTGCATTTATCTAGAGATGTACCTCCGAAGGGTAGTCCCTTACCTTGTCATAGTATGGAATCCAATCTCCAATACGTGCCTTACGCTTTCGATTTTAGAACCTAGTATGTTGGAATGTGAGATGCAAGCATTTCAGCTATTTTATCTATTTACTTTGAACCCTAGAGATTATGATAATATCATTAAATTTGACATAAAATGTTTTGGTTATCGTAAGGTAAAAACCCATCCGTTTTTATGTGCGGTGTGATCTTACAAGATACCCTTTGTTTGAAAAGTTTTTCGAACATAGAATCAGTTTGGTTGTTGCCTATTATCGAATTTTACTCACGCTGGTTTACCAGACTGAACCGAGCATTATTCCATGTAATGCTCGGGTCAGACCTGCATGTTTTTCCCAGTTTTAGCTGGATACTTTGGAGTTGGAAAGGAGCTGGATGGTCAAGACGTATTCACGTATATTTTTCCACTGTAATATAGAGTCTAGTTGTTTGTCAATATAATGACAGGTTACTATGACTATCCAAATTTAGGATAAGTCTGTTGTACTCTGATGTTGTATATATGAATAAAGATGTTTCCTTTTGTAAAGTCCATTTTTGTATCATATATTATTCGATGCGTTGTGGGATTCTGTGTTGTTTAGTTTTCTTCTACCTTCTACCTTCTTCTTTCACCCTAACAAATCGGTATTTCTGACACTTGAATATTCGGTATGTCATATAGTGGACATGTTAGTGTCGATTTTTTAAGGTCAAAAAATCTGGTTTATTACACATCCTCTTCACTTTTCCCACTTTTTTACTTTAGATCCATGCTTCCTAAGGTGTTGGTGAAAATTTGGTGAAGTTTGGAAGAGATTTGAACTAATTAGAGAAAGATTAGTGAAGAACAAAGTGGATTGGTGCTAATCCACTTCCACCATTTATTATTCTTTTTATAATTTTTAGGATTTTCTGAATTATGAGTGTTAAAACATGCCTGAAGACCCCCTCTCCATATGCCTTGCATGCTTTTTTACTTTACACCTTTACATCTCTTACTTAACACTTTAGACTTTCCTTAAATGCTCATTTTCCAAAATATCTTCCCATGACATCATCGTATTTTATTTTCCATAAATGGAAATATATTTTTATTCTATATTAATGATGTACAAAGTATTTTAGTGTGTGTAAAAAATGTTTAATAAATTCTAACAAGTAAAAAGCTATTTATCGATAATACGATTTTCGGTCACATTACCGATATTCCTCCGAAGTATTCATTTTTGTAAACGTTTTTCTATAACAAGTTTACCATCATTCATTACTAATTAAAAGGGGTTAACAAGGTTATTAAATCAATTTAATCACATTTAATCCAAGATTCAAATATTTAAATAATTCAGATATTTAAACACGAAGTGTCCGAAATTCAAGGTCGTTACATTCTCCTCTACTTAATATGTTTCATCCTCGAAATTCCAACACTAGAAACAAAAGGAAATAATCACATAGCAATACTTAACTGTATTCAAAATTACTAACAAAAAACCCATGGTTTTCTCAAATTCAAAAATCCTTTTGTTGCATAAGGACGATAAACAATCTACTAAGCGCACCTTACGCTCAACAGCCTTAGGTTATTACTTAGTCGATTGCTCATGCTACCCATGACAAATCGAAGAGTCATCACCTGAACTCTCCATAAGCCAACAAAACATAATACGTATATACTAATGCCCATATGATGTACGTGGATCATTTGTACACAATATCAAATCTTATCACTTGCTCGATCACGTAATGTCACTTCCAAACTTGTATAGATCACTAGACCTTTCTAGTGACGACTTCGACCAGGTTCCTTGATTAGAATCCTTCGTTCTTCTTACATAGCCATATACTATGATAGAAAACCTCAAGATCATATTAAGATTCCGTATCAAGTGTTCGCTGTCAAGAATTGAGTGAAAAATCCTTATTTGGACCGGTTCAAATCACCTCAAAATCATGTACTCAAATTCTGGATTAAGAATTGTCATGCGAATAATATGATCTGCGTAAAACTTATTCTATGGTTTCTAAACTATACCAATTACTTTTTATCACATTCATTTATACAAATAGTATATCTCTAAATACCAAAATCATTTATGAAGCATTTCATAAAAACTTACTTTCCTTTATCGCTCGTATAATACTCTACTATATCCTAAGGGTATATACAAAACATCAAATTTGTTTAACTTAACAAGTATGTTCAACACATCGAAAACTTGTTTTAACCTACTACCTTCTCAATTCAAGACTTAAAAAAACTCGACTTTTATATTTCTACGAAACGCTTAGCTTCAAGTTCTAAATGATTCGATAGTTTTCGACTGTCCAAAATCATTGGAAATCTTGTTTCATTTTAACAAATGAAAACTACCAAACAACAAATCATACATGACACACATATGATACCATCCAAATGCATATGATACATGTGTCCATAAAATAACTTAACAAAGTCTTCACTTGTTTATTAAACTCACTTTCGCTACAAAGAGAAAACAGAAAAGGTTTTCACAATTATTTGGGTTATGCATCTACCACTCGAGCACCCAATATAGCATACATACTAATCTTTTCCATATAGAAAGCTTATTTCAAAATCTTTATTAAATTACTCTATATTTTATATCAACTTCTTTTGAAGAGAACTTTAGAACTAAACACTGTGTTTTTTTTAAAATCAATTGAAATAACAATATATACACATATCATTTTGTATATCAAATCATACTTTTGGGATTAAACCAAAATATGTTTTAACAAAACCACTTTGTAGCATCCCCCACTTTGAAACCCGAAATAAACGCCGATAATGTTGAAGTCATCATCAAAATTATTTTCAAGCGACAAAAGTGACTTCAGTGCATCCACATCATGTCTTTCGGACTTAACCAAAATCATTTCCAAAGCGGTATCAAATACTTCATAAATATTACTGAGTACCATGATCTCAATTTCATAAAACAATTTTTTAAATATTTACTTTCAAATAATACTATTATTATTATTCTTCCAAAATCTTAAACACATTTTCAATGACACTGGAATTTAAGTTTTCAAAATATTAGAGTAAATCCTCTTCGTTTATAAACCATATTTATGTAAACTATGCTTATATAAAATTGCTTTCTTGTATAAAGTCTTTTCACAAAATTTATTTAAAAAATACCTTACATTTCCTTTAGATTAAAATAAGCATCTTTTATTAAATTTAACTTCCAACCCAACATCATCATCTAACACCTTATAGTCAAAGTGTGAAACTTAATTCACAATGTGTTTGTTTCAATGCTCCCACAAATCTATCTACCTAACCCATGTAGTAGAAGTTAAATTGCTCATAAACGGTCGAACATAAATCGATTAATCAACAACCAATAGTCAATGATCACAAACTAGCCGAGCATGACTAATCATTCAACAAATGATAACAGTGCTCATAAAATGGTTGAGCAATATCAAGGTAATAATTCTACAAATGATAGTACTGCTCAAAACTGGTTGAGCATGTCAAATCATTTTACAAAGTATAGCAATGCTCATAAACTATCCAGGCACAGCTAAACTAATTAATGAGAGGTTACGAATGAACATCATTAGTCTCTACATTAATTCAACTACAATTTAATAATAAATACTTATATAATTCTTATATAAGACCTTTAGTTTTTGTTGTTGAAATTACCTTAAAGGCATATGTTTATAATAAATACAATACGCTCTCATATGTATGACACACTCAACTCATGCAAGAGCATTACGTTACCCTATCTCTTAATGAGTCATACTCAACCAAAGCCAAGGTTCTCGCTTAACCTTCAACTCTGATACCAGATGTAATGATCCACCATTTCGACCTCTAAGTGTCGATAATAATACATCCATGGTATTCATGCATCGAGCAACCAAGTGCTGGAAAGACCGATTGATATGGTAAAATAAAAATAAAAATAAAAATAAACAAAATAAGAAAGAAGAGAATACAATATTAGGATCTCACAGTAGAACGACAACATATAATATGAGAAGAAAGTACAAACTCACTCTAAGATACATAGCATTTTTGAGTTAAAATTCTAAATATTATCATCAGCATGGACAGTTATAATAATCTGTCCTCATAAATGCTGATACATACATAATAGTAATGCAATGAAAATAAGAATACTATGGTAGGTGAAACATCCAGCTCGTCTCCTTGAGCTGCAATGAACATTAACAAAAACCTGCCTTTCTTAAACTACTCGAATGAACACATGAAGAAATTAGGGAAAACAAAAACTACATGTTAGACATAAGTCTGGTATGAAAACTTAAGAAATATATTGCCATATATAACAATACTTTTGAGACTACACGGAATGCTGTAACGGTTATTCCCTCAAAGGAACCACCATCTAATAAGTACATAAGGTGATATAATAGTTAATGTCTAGGGTGTAGAATAAATATCTGATCAAATAGCTATGATGCTTACATTGATCACATCACAACAACATTGAGGATACAGTCAAAACCGCTAAGGTGCATTCGCATACTGATTCCGTGGAGATACATTAAGTAAACTGAAGCAGACCCCCATGTACAAGGATTAGAAACCACCTTTCCAACATCATATATCTCTAGATAAAATATACCATAAGGTAAACATTGCTAGTCCATGCCCTAACATAGTATGAACCCTATGGAACCAAATATCATCAGCTCCCGGCGGTCGACAAACCGATAAGCATACTCTAGATATGGAGTTGATAATACTCTATTCGAGTTAGCTTAACACTAGACTATGCATCCTACCTGTCTTTAGTTATTTCCTGACGTTGAGGATATATTCGGCATCTCTCACACGAGTCTTCATCACTCGAACAGAACATGAATTACTCCTTGGATTTTAGCATCTCGAGCAGATAACGAATCCCTAAATGGATTCCAGCATAAGTCCTCCGACGAATGCTAACACCGACCTCTCCTTTGGACTTAACCTTAAGATAGACCGTTTAACTATATAACATTTAACTTCACAACTGCTTCCAAAACATATAACCATACATTAGTTTTGAAGTGGTATTCGATAAGTAAAACACTTACCGATGCCAGTCTCTCCAAAAAGTAAATCGATGAATTTTCGGTCAACTTAATTCCGGTTCTTTTAAAAGTAAGCGAACAGTATATAAAGAGGTATAATGACCTGAAAATTTATCAGTTTGATAAATAATATTAATTTTTAAATATTCAAATATAAGCTTTTTAAAACATAGATTATGATGTTTTGAATAGGAATGATGGTAATCTTATTTTGAATAAGTATTTATAATAATATATACTTTGGAAAAATATCGATAAAATGGTCAAAAACTATTTTATCAATAAAACAACTCTATATTTATCAGAAGTCGTGCACGGAGCTGGATACATACTAATTTATCCATTTAAACAAGAATATGAAATAAAATTATTTATTTTATTTTTGGAAAATAAAATGTATTTATGACATCATCAATAATGGCATCATATTTAATAATTGATTTATGAATTTAAAGTGATATTTAATGATTTAATAATCATTATAACTATTCAAATAATTTTTTCTAAATAATAATAATTCATTTTAATTAGTTATGAAGTGATAATACATCATTTATAATAATTTTATAAAGATATATATTTGACTTGAAATTATAAGGAAAATTGATATCGCTTTATCAACATAATAGCATTTTTTGTAAATAATTGTTTAATATTAATTTATATGGTTTTATAAATCACATGTGATCATTTTAATTAGTTAAAAATGATAAGAAATTAGTTTTCAAATTATTTTTACATTTATATGTAATTTAATTAATAAGCGAGAATGTGACCGGGAATCGGTTTTCAGATTTTCAATGGTTTAGTGAACGAAAGTTGTTCAAAGTTGTTGCAGCCATGTTTATATGTCTTGTGCACATATATAACACACACATACACACCCTAACATATAAATATACCCATATATGTATATATACACATAACATATATTTATATTATATATATGGTAAAAAATATCTAAGATATTTTAGAAAACTTCATCCTTAAGCTATGCAAAGTCAATGCACATGCCATAAAGTGAAGTTAAATGATGGAGGCGCATAAGGAGGGGGATCAACATGTGGAATGATAGGAAATGAGAGGAGTGGATTGAGGGTAGAAAAGGAAATGCACATTTAGATATTTTTCACACATTTTTGCCTATAAACACAAGGCCTTAGCTCTCTCATTTCTTTCATCCATTCACTTCTTCTTCCTCCTTCTTCTTAAATCTATAAGAGATCTTCTTTAATGGCTTCCATGCCTTGAAAAATTATTTACAAAGTTATGGCAAAATAAAGTAAAATACACACATATATATACCATGTCATTCCACCTCAAAACCAAGGTAAATCACTCCACATCTCCACTCAAAGCTCACGGCCATACCCATATCCATGCTTGGTTGAGCCCACTTCCACTTGCAAGCTTAGGCCATGGCTATCCAAAGGTCCAAGACTCGATTCCATAGGCTGTGATTCGATCGTAGCGAAGTCGGAGCGAATTTTTGTAAAGTTTGAAAACAATGAAGGTGAGAAACTCTTCCAATTTTATTTTATAAATATGATGATGTGATATGATTGCTATGGTTGTTTACTATGTTTGATCATCAAGTTTGGATGTTAATTATATGTTTATTTTGATGTTGAAATGATTCACGTTTAATACACGTCGAATATCAACAAGGAAATCACTTTCCTTTAGTAAATGAAATAGTGTGTATGAGACTGTTAAAACTCTTTAAAAATGGTTTAAAACGATTTATAAATGTTTTATAAACATTAAGATCCACTTTGATGAAGTTTTGGACAAGTTATGAAAATTGAGTCAAAAATAGGCACGTCGTGTAAGGGCAGTTCGTGATTTTGTGCCATAGAAAGTAAAATCCATTTACATAATGGATTCGGAGTAGGAATTCTTTGGAATAAGAATTTTTTTAACTATTATAATGATAGTTTTCAAACAAAAGAAAATGATCAAGATTCCGTTTAGTGGATTTCAAAATATGAGCAAACCAAGTTTTCAAAATAGTCGCGCTTTGGCAGTTCGGAAACCAAAGCGTAAATTCTTCAGAAGTGATATTTTTAATTCTTTTAAAATATGGAATCAATTCTAAAATATTTTAAATGTTTTAAAAGAGATTTTAGTTATAAAAATGGATTTTTAAGCGATCTAAAAGTTTTTTTGATCAAATATGCCTTAAAAGCACTATTCGTAGCACTTTTTGCAGCACTTTTAATAACTTTTGAAATGTGGCTTTAAACTTAAGTATTCTTTCCCAAATCTTTTATAAATATTTTTAAATATTTTAAAGATAATTTGGAGGTTTTATAATTTATTTTTAAAGAGTTTATAAATGATTTAAAGAAAAGTTGTTTTAATTAAGTGATTAAATCTTGGCTCTAAAAGCCAACGAGTAGACTGGATTTTTCTATTCGTGAGATCCGGATGTGAGGTGCTTAAACTAAGGAGATGTTTAGGAGAAACCAGTACCTTGGCTCACCTGGCCTTTTTCCTAGGCGAGGAATAGGTAAGGTCGAAATGTCGGAAAAGAGGCAAGTATAAAAGAATTAATTTTTCCAAATTTAAACAACTTAGATTGTATCGAAATAATCTTCTTGCACTTGGTATTAAATTCCAAGAGGGAAACCATACTATCCGTGTGAATTAAAAAGATGATTTCACCATTATTCGACGGATAGTAAAGGTTGAATACGAAAATTAATGTTAAGTAGAATCAGTATAATTTCTATCGACCCTTTTTAACTCAATAATGTTTTCCAATATGAATTATGAAAATGATTTGATATTTCCAAAGTTAAAGAGAGATTTTATGATTCTGTATGTACTGGAAAGTAATCTTTTAAAGATATATATCTCTAGAAGATATTTTTGATAAAAAGAAAGCAATTTATTAAATAATAAGCACCTATTTACTTAACATATTTTATCGATGATTGGTTCAAAGGAACCAGGATCGGATTTGAGTGATTCTTATCCGAAAACCACTTCAAACCAACTTACTTATTCGAAGTGAAGACATGGAATGATATTAAATGGAATGAAGGGCTGCTTATCACTGACCCTCGGGGAAAATTTCCCATATCATATATATGTGGCAGTAGTATCTTCATTTGATCTTCGTTGCAAGGGCTACTCGCTACTAATCCTAAGAATTATTCCCGACATGATGTGATAGGAGAGTTTCTTCGGTTTGTTCTGTTCTTATACAACTCGTATGGACGAATGTCTGACATTACATTTCCAACGTACACGTAAATTGATTTTTACAAACATACATCTGTTTGGTGGTATAGGAAGTAACTCTCCTATACTTAACACCCTTCTTTGAGACGTACAAGCTCAAAGGTTGTACATTTTTGGAAATCAATGGTGTGTGATGGAATTGGCAATGTGGCATTCAAAGTAAATGTGTAATCGTTACCTCGGGCCTTATCACTCGGAAATGGCTTAAACAGGGCATGTTATAAGGCTATGTGGTTTGCAAGCATCATGATATGGTCATCACTTTTCTAGATTACTCTATATATGTCGAGTATGTTGTGTATGCTAAGAGAGCTCTTGGATAGGTCAGTTACGACCGGGATGATGTCATATTCAGTTCCATCTGCCGCCCGATGGGTCTACGGGTAGGCAGGTCTTGCTAGGTGCAGAGGTTTCAAAGGTGTTGATCCTAGGTACATCCCTCTAAAGATGTACTATATGGAAGGTAGTTCCTTACCTGCCATTGTATGGAAATCCATTCTCCAATAAGTGCATTCAGACTTGATTGTAGAACCAATTATGTTGGAATTTAATCGATGTAACAATTTCTGCTAAGATTATATAAGATTACTTGAAAAGTGTTTTCAAAAGAATGTCGTTAAAAATAATATTACCAGATTTTGTGTAGCAAATATTTTGGTTATCATAAGGTAAAAACTCGTTCCATTTTTATATGCGGCGTGGTCTTATGAGATACCCTTCATTTCAAATATATGTATTTTGAGTTTCTCATACCAGTCCCATGACTGACCCGAAGTTTATTTTTCTTTTCCCTTAAACTCTTGATGCCTTATTTTTTTTGGGCAGCCAAGTAGTCAGGTTTAACTTGGAGCATTGTGATGGAGCTTGAAGTCTAGAGTAGAAGATCTTCCTATAGATAGTTCTCCATTTCCTTTTTCGTTGCATTAGTTTACTAATTGTATTCAACATGTATATGGATAGAGATTTATAACCGTCCAGGTTGATTTATAAGATAGACTCTGATAAATGTATTTAAAAGTTCCGCTATAAAGTTATATATATTGAAATAATATATGTTAGTCCATTCGTGTAAAATTATGTTCTGTCTTTATTTTACTCCATGATAATATGTCTCTACAGCACTTGGATTTATGGCACGTGAATATCGAGGATGTATTAGTGTCAATTTTCAAGGGTTGAGGAGGCGGATCATCACAAGAGGAGTCCTTGGGGTTCTTATATATATATATATATATATATATAATATTTTAAAGCTAGAGACATTTCATACCAATGCTGTTTCCCAGGGGTTCTCAAATCGTATGAAACCATAAGTTTCTAGATACCTCCTAAGTTAATTTGATCAAGTTAAATAATTGACTAATCGACTATCAAGTTCAAAATAGACGATTGCATATGGAAATTAAGTCTCGTATACTTATCACGTTTTCGAGCTTCTCAACTTAAACTACCACTTCGTCAACTTTTAGTGCTAAATACAAGACTAAATGCTTTTTATAAACGAGTACACACAAAGCACAATAAAGTCGCACAAAACACGATTGAGTCACATAAGAGACTTCTAATCCCATTTTCGTTTAATAAATCCATTTATTAACTAAAACCTCTTTTATTAGTAAAAACTACTTTTATCTAATAAAAATCCATTTACCAATTTCTATTATTCATTTGTACTCTTTTCAATACTTAAAATATACCTATATTCTTACTCTAAGTGGTAAAAGGATATTCACAAATCTTAAACAAGATTTCACATTTGCAAAGGTACACTTTAATAAGTTAAAACAAATGCCATTAATATTTTTTTACTACAAACCCAAAACCACTTGATTTATAATTATCTTTAAAATATTCTTTTAAAGATCTAATTATATTACTAAGTATTTTTCAAAAAGGTTTAAATACAAATGTTATTAACAAGTTATCACAACAAACCCAAACCATTCCATACTTATCATTATCTTTAAAATATTCATTTTAAAGCTCTAAGTATATCTACATTTACTAAACATGGTAATATTCTTTTAATTAAACCTACAAAACCATTTATTATAACATAAGTTTTATAATCCAAAACTACCTTTCATTCTTTTATAAATACTTAACTTACTTTCCCTAACTTGTATATATAAATACTGTAAAAATACTTATAAATAGGTTTTAAATAGGGTACTTTTGGCATAGGTCCTTATTAAGGTTCAAAATACACGAAAAGTCCTTCACTAAATTTCAGTGTAAATTAGGTCCTTGTTTTTTATTCACGATTATTGCAGAGCATGATGCAACTTTTCATAAAAGTTGCTGACATTTCCGCAACTTTTCTATACACTGGTATGAAAGTTGCTGAAATATCAACACTTATTTATAAAAGTTGTTGACATTTCAGCAACATTTATTTACACTGTGAACACAGCGTTTGAAAGTTGTTGAAATATCAGCACTTATTTATAAAAGTTGATGACATTTCAGCAATAATTTTTCTTTGTTTCTAAAAAATAGGGACCGGATTTACAATGAAACTTTGATAGGGAAAGTTGCTGAAATATCAGCACTTATTTATAAAAGTTGCTGACATTTCAGCAATAATTTTTCTTTGTTTCTAGAAAATAGGAACCGGATTTACAATGAAACTTTGACAGGGACCCGCTTTACAATATGAAAGTATGATAGGGATGCCTCCCTAATTTCCCTAACTTACTTTCCCTAACTTGTATATATAAATACTATAAAAATACTTATAAATAGGTTTTAAATATCTAAATAAAATATTACTTAAAATTAACTAATTTATAATTTGATGAAAATAAATAAAAAGCATGTTTTAAGTTATAAAACCTCTTGCTTTGAATGTAACAACCAGAAGATTTTCGACCTCCGAAAATCGACATCAATACGTTCACTGTATTACATGTTGAACAATTCGAATGCCGGAAATACCAGATCGTTAGGGAAAAGAAGAAAGAGGTAGAAGAAGAAAATAGAAAACAACATCAGAATCTCACAATCGCAGCGGAACAATATATAATAGATAACAACATATCTTTATACAAAAGAAACTATAACTGTTTTTATACACTACATCATCAGAGTACAACATAATCAATAACACAACACTGGCCAGTTATAATAACTTGTCCTCACAAAGCTGAATATACAGCATACCATACACAGTGGAATATAAGTCAAATACGTGACGTACGTCTCCGTCATCCAGCTCGTCTCCTGAGCTCCATAGCATCCTATCCTGTATCTGTATTACTCGGTCTGACCCGAGCATTATAATAAAATAACACCCGAGTCAGTCTGGAAAACCAGCGTGAGTAAAGTTAGGTAACAATTAATAGGTCATAATCAACTTTAAATTGAATATTACGTGAATGTAAATTTAGGTAACAATTAGAAATAATGTTATTTTATTTCATAATATGACAATTGGTTGGATAAAAAGAATGGAAACCAAGATTTATCAACTTATTGGAATTTAAATTATGATAATTGGATTAATTGCAATTAAATGAAATTTAATATTTAATTATTACGTAAATAGAAATTAAGATGAAATTGGGAAATATTAATGTACTAAGATATAAACCAATGTTAGTTATATCCTTATTGAAATAAAATACGTGAATAACAAGGTTTAAAAATTTAATAAATGGATTTTGGAATTTTAATTTATAATCTCTAAATTTAATGAAATTGAAATTTAACACTGAAATGTATAAACTAATCAACTTTAAATTGACATCTAAATTTGTTTAAATTATTTTAAATGGTTAAGAAATCAAAAATGATAGAAGTTGTAAAATTTTAAATTTAAACTGAAAAAGTGACTTAATTAATTTAATATTAATTTATTTAATTAACTGAAATATAGCCATTTTGGCCACTGACTTGGATTTCGACGAAACCAGTTTCATCGGATCCGTAATGGTGAATTATTGTAGGATTTTAAGTTTCGTAGTGATCGGACTTGTCGTTTGATCGTACGGGCTCGAAACACCTAGAAATCAATTTAATTGAAATCAATTTGAATTAAGCTGATTTTAACATAACTTCTTCGTATGATGGAATTAGGACTTGAAACCTGTTCCATTGAGTTTAAAATATTTGAAAACATCTATTTTGATATATGGGTTGACCCAATTTTGTTCCGGACACAGAACGGGCTTTTCGGGTCACTTATCGTTCCAATCCAAATCAAATCTAATCCGTTCTTTTCTATTTCAGCTTCGCCTATAAATAGCTTATTATAAACCCTAGCCACTTCTTATTCTTATTTATTTGTACGTACAATTCAGCTGTCTCCTCTCCTCCCCAATGGCAGACAAACAAAACCCTAACTTCCAAATTGCAAATTCAATTTCAAATTCAAATCCAAAACTCAAACTCCTCAAACTATATCGAACTATATATCGATTTGAAGCTCTCGACGAGCGCATCTCAGATCTCTAATTCGTTTTCCAATTTGAACCACCGTTTGTCCACAAATTGAAGAACGAAATCTGGTCGTTCATTGACGTCGGATGATCGTTGTCCGATCGATGAATCAAGGGTACGAGGTTGTAGAGGGCATCGAGCGTTGTCTATCCGTGTCGTTAGCTTGGCTGGTCAACGGCTAGATGTGGCGTATTAATTCGATCTAGGGCTTGTAAATGGCGGCGCTGGGTGGTTATCACGACTGTGTCGCGTGGGGGAGCGGTTGTGGCGTTCAAGGCAGAGATGCGGCCGGAGGTGGGGACGTCGCTGGCAAACTCTGATTGGTGGACGGCTGGCCGTAGGCAAGGCGGCGATAGGGGTAGAGCGGCGTGTGTTCGTGAAGGGGAGACGGTGACTCACGTACAATAGCAGTAGGGTTTCACGTGTGAACAATAAAGGGGTATGACG
The DNA here is from genome assembly GCA_030737815.1 of Allium fistulosum. Taxonomy (NCBI): domain Eukaryota; kingdom Viridiplantae; phylum Streptophyta; class Magnoliopsida; order Asparagales; family Amaryllidaceae; genus Allium; species Allium fistulosum. Next base: position 1,060,861,887 of record CM060903.1, read on the forward strand.
TGTTTTTATTTTATTTATTTATTTGTTTTAATTTCAAATTGTATAATCTTCTAATCGCAGTAACTTTTACATACGAGGTCTGATTCACGCGCGGTTCGTTCCGCTGGGATCGTATCAAAAATCCGGACATTTTGACGTTGTTTTTGACAAATTCTGAGACCGTTTAAATGTTGGGCTTAAATTCAATTTAAATTCAAAGGTGAGTGTTTTAACCCACTCATAACTTCTAAAATTTCTTACGTTAGTTAAATTAATTTTTGATGTGATTAGAAATTTATTTATGGCTATTTGATATATTTAAATCGTCATTCCAGTTAATTTGAATTTATTTGAATTAAATTGTCATTTAATTTATTATTGAATTAAAATTGCCAGTTAATCACCTGTAATTAATAACCTATTATTTGTTGATATTTATTAATTGATTTGGATGATGATTGTGATGAATGTTTGATTTGTTGTATTGGATGATTGGATATTGAATTTTATATCATTATAAACTGCAAGTTCACTATGGGTTGAAATGATACATACTCGAATTATCTATAGATTAAGGAAAAATCGTTATGGGTTAAAATGATAGACTCGAGCGATTTTATGGATTTCATATTTTCAGGATGGTAGACTGAAATGATATATATCCGTAAATATAAAATTTTAAATTGCGGATTGAAATGATAAATATCTGTATCACTTGACCCTAGGGTAGAGAATTATATACGGACACCGGATTGGTTAAATTAAATGATTTTAAAATCCTTAATTTTCAAATTTAATTAAATGATATGTTGAAATAAAATTTGATTTATATGAATTGAATTATTATTGAAAAATCAAGTTTTTGTGTTGAAATGTGAATTGGTTTAAAAGGAATTGCTTTAAGAAATTAAATTGGAAGTTTAAAGTTAAACTTTTAAGTATAAATGAAATTCTATCAAAATTAAGTTATTGAAGTTGTTTGAAAATAACTTTGAAATATTTTGAAATTGGAGTAATCCGAATTGATATTTGAACATGGATTGAAACGATATGAAATTCAATAGTTTATTGAAATGTTAAATTTAAAGGTTTGTAATTTGGTTTGTTGACTTGGAAATTGAAAATGGTCCAAATGCGTTGAAATGAAACAAATAGTTTAATTTGATATAAATTCCAAATTCATGTTTTAATATAAACTGTTTTAAAAATATATTATTTCAAAATTTCTAATTATTAAGATTTTTAAAGTATTAAACTATTTTAACCTGTATTAATTATATTAAATCATTTTAACCTATTTTAAAACATTTAATTTATTTAAACTAATTAACCTGTTTTAACTTATTTTAAATCTAATTAATCTATTTTAAAGCTATTTAATCTATTTTAAAGCTATTTAATCTATTTTAATTATATTTAATCTATTTTAAATCTATATTAACTATTTATAACTATTTAAAACTATTTTCTGCTAAATTCCAAACTAAGTAAAATGGGGGGTTTATATTCAAATTCTCGATTTTTAAAGTGAATGTGGTTAAGCGACATTATAACCTAAGTTGGGATCTAAATAGCATATTTGGTTTAATATGATAATTTGAAATGAGAGTTTAACCTATTTTGGAAATATGACTTTTGAAAGGAAATATAATTTCGAACTATGATTTCAATGTGATATAATTTCGAAAGTAAGTAATGATTTCGAAAGTGAGATGATTTGAATTGAATATGATATTTTGATATCAATTATGAAATGATTTTGGAAATGTAAAAGAACCATCCGGTGTGTAATAAGCGATTGGTTGTTAAAGATACCGGGATCGGATATTGTCATACTCTCTGCCAATACCGAAAACCACTTTGACAACTATGTACGTGGTGGAGATTCCAGAATGAAGTAGGATGGTGGCGACGATCCTAAAGGTATACATACATGGACCTAACTCCCGTGAGTTAGCATAAGGTGGCTAAAACAGGAGCAATTGACGGGCTAAGTGAGGTCATTCCTCCGATCGGGCACATTCCTTCGATACTATATTCTGACTTTGAGATTGATTTGGTGGCCACTCTCGATTTTTGATTTGGGAGTGTGTTCCGAGGTGGGCGGTAGTAGCTGCTATGCGTTACCACCGGTCTGGAAGTGTAATTGGTATATCTACCCTGGCATTGCCTAGTTGTGTCATGTCACTTACCCTAGCGTGCCTTCTACGAGTTTGTTTTATGTCGTACCTATGGGGTATCCTCTGGCGGCCCCAGTTTACGGGAAGTTACGGTACTGTATAGAATATTGGCATTATAAAATGTGTTAAGGGGGAAAATGTAACGCCTTAACGCTATGTTAATAGTTTATCTTACTGTAGACATATTATAATAGCGTATTGTACTACATAGTAGATAGTTTAACGGATTCTTAGGAGATGTGAATCCCGAACAACTCTTAAGTTACTACACTCATGTTAGACACTGGATAAGAGATGTCAAACCCCGTAAACATCTCCGACGCCGTTTACACTCTTATTTATATACCATTGATTTGACTTACATAAGATCTTTTAGTTCTGACTCGAGTGTTTTGTCTTTTCAATTCGCTCGGGTCAGCTTGAGCATTTCAGGATTTGAAGACCTTTTTCTGGAGGATAAAGATGAAGATTTGTGCTATTATTACTTATTCTATTATTCCATTGCATTCATACTGTTCCGCTGCATTTGAATATTTATTCTCTATCTATGTAACTCTGATTCTGTATTGTATAAGTATAATCAAATGTTTTATATACAGCTTCATGAACTGTTATTTGATTATTATATTTTGTCATTCCGCTGCGAGATTCTATTTTGTTTTTTTCTTTCTCTGCTTTTTCTTATTCACCCTAATAACAATCCGCCCTTCTATATGGTTTGAGTCGGCACGTGTGTGTGCTAAAAACGTACAAAAAGGCAGGATGTTACAGTGGTCCTCGGTACTCTGATCTAGGCCAGGTACTGTAACGGGCGGTACCCCAGAAGCCCAGCCATAGTATGGAATCCAATCTCCAATAAGTGACGTACGGTTTTGATTGTGCCCAACTATGTTGGAACGTGAGATGCAAGCATTTCAGCTATATTCTATTTTACTTTCTATAGACACTATTATAATATCAGACGGGTTTGATAAAAATGTTTTGGTTATCGTAAGGTAAAAACCCGACATGTTTATTTGTGGCGTGGTCTTACAAGATACCTTTGATTTCAAAGGATTTTGAAACTTTACTCACGCTGGTTTTCCAGACTTACTCGGGGAAAGAATTTCAAAAGAAGATGATTGCCCATCTAAAGTGATCTTTTATGGACTTAGTGGTATGTCTTTGAGGTATGATGTAACAAGCCGCATATTTATCGATTTTATATTTAAATATTTTATTTAAATATAACATCGTTTGTCGGATTATAGTCCGAAAAGCTACTTTTTGCAAACAGTCGAATTAGAACTCGAGACCACTTCCATTGAGTTCAAAATGCCGTTTGCAACCTTTTTGAGTATAAGCTTTGATATGTTTGGAGCTAGTTAAAAATTTGACCATTTGCACTTTGGGTTTGGGTTTGGGTTCAGCCCCTTTGCCAACTTAACCCCCAAATCTGAACCACTTCTCCCCATTCTCCCTCACTTCCTCCTCATTTCAGTTCTTGAGCAACAATGGTGAGTGGAATGGGAAATTAAAACTCCAAGCCCTAGTTCCTCTTGCAAATCCAAATTCTTGCTCCAAATCCAAAGAGAAGCTAAGGTATGCATCTCCATCTTCTTCTCCAATTCATTCTCTCTTTGATTTCAAAAAATTCCTAAACCTAATTTGGGAAGTGTTTCATTTTTAAGCTTAGATTCAAGCTTCTTGTGTTGAGATTGAAGTGTGGTTGATCTTCCCTTGTCTTCAAGCTTCTCATTCATTGTTTTTGGATTCAAAGGTGAGATTTTTATCTCACATCTTAGTATATAACTATCTTCGATTGTTAGGTATGAATTCCTAACACTTATTCTTGTGCAATTGCACTTAGTTTGGATTGATTTGGTGAATATTCCAATTTTTAGTGTTTTGAGTTCAATTCTTTAAAAATCCAAACTTTGATCTTTGATCATGATTTTTGTGATGCATTGAAGAGCTTATAAGGCCGGGTTGTCGTTAGGCTTAAATCCTTAGTGTCGTTGCTCGCGAAAAATGCAATTTGGTTGAGATTTGGCCATTGAACTTGGTAAGTTGGGCAGTGCTGGAAACAGGTCCGGCCGACCGAGCTCTGTAGCCAGTCGACCGACCTGCTTCCAAAAGTGCTAAGCACTTCTCTGTTTTGGGTTTGGTCGACCGGCTGCAGAGCTCAGTCGACCGACCTGCTTCCCGAACTATTTTTCAGAACAGGGTCCGGTCGACCGAGCCCTGTAGCTGGCCGACCGACCTGCTGCTATTTTGCCTATTTCGCCAGTTTTGCGTGGTTTCCAAATTTAATCGATTCATGTTACTTCCCTACTTGTTGTTATCATTTATTGCCAACTTTGATGACTTCTTTTCTTTGGGATTTTTGGAATATCCATTTTGATAGATTCGGTATCGATTTCTTTGGATTTTATTCACGTCTTCGAATGTGTATTTTGATGATTGATTGTTTATACAATCATTTTGTAACTTGTCTTCACATAGGTCATACCCCCCTTCGTAGGGGATCTTATCTGAAAAACATTCAACAGAATTTCTACTATGATGGTTTTGGGATTGATTTCTTTGGACTTTACTCACGTCTTTGAACGTGAATTGATGTGATTCGATTTGTTTCAACAATCGTTTTGTGACTTGTCACTTTAAAGATATGAAGGTTTCAATACTAGTAGTAAATATCAAAACTCTTTCATCAAAGCGATTTCAACTCTATTTTATTACAAAGCTCTTTCCTAAACCGGTTTCCAATCTATTAGTATATACAAGCCTTTACTTCACTCGGATTAGAAATCGAATTAAACGACTTAGTAAAACGAGTGGTATGAAACGCTTGCGTTCACTTCGTCGGTTAGCTCTTGGACTTGTTCGATTGAACCCTTTTGTGACAATTTCCTAGTGAAGATCTACAGTTTGTTCGTAAATATTTAAGTTAAGCTAGTGGTTATGGGACATGAAGCTAAACTCATATATTTACTGGCTTAGTGTAATTGACACTTCCTAATGATCATGACGATCATTTTTATGATTTAGACTAGCAATTGTGCGATGTCTCTTTGTTGCGAGGTTAGACTAGACACCATTTGTGTGATTTCGGTTCACACATATCTCTTTGTCTTCAAGGTTAGTCTATACCTCATTGGTGTGATTTCGGTTCACACTTATGGGGTAGCACCCCATGGTCTTCGGGCCATTTCTGTGTGGAAATTTAATGGATAGCTTCCATGAGATAGCTTCTCGTTCTGTGTGACGCGCATTGGTGAGTTTGTTAACTCCCGTTCATGTGTTAGGCCTTCCTCCTTTTTATGTGTTTTCTGGATTTCTGGTGATGATTTCTGGAATTTGTGCTTCACCAATTTTACTTGATTTTCATTGATATGATATCAGTTTTTGTGCATTGGTGAATTTATGTGTTATTGACTTGTTATGAATACAAGTTTAGGGTATGATACCCTATTTTATCTTTGAGAAGATTTTTGTGATATTGATTAATCTTTTGTTGATTATCATTTACATACTTATCGTAGTATGCTGTTATGGTTATTACATGTTCATGTCATGCCTTTTACTATATACCATATCATCTGATATTTATAGCTAGACTGATCCGTTTATTATTTTCTTAAAAATAATACTCGGGTCAGACCGAGATGTTACAGGTGCTTCTGCTTGACTTCTCCCCAGGGATCTATTATTCTGACTTTTGGCTAACTACTTAGATTTGTAGTTTTTGTATGTACACATTTGAGATATAGACTCTATGTTGTGTACTTATTCTTTTGTATAGCACGTGTTGCTATTCTTTTGTATTATCGTGGATCTTTCTGACCACTACTCTGTTGTACACTTTCATGTGTTGTATATTTATTCATATCTTCTTCCGCCTTTGTGATATGGATGTCTGTGACTGATTTATGTTATGATTACTTCTATGTTTGTTTCCGAAGATTATATATAGCCACCGTGTGATAGCTTTGTGTTTGTATCGGTATGTCGGATTTCCTCCTTAAAAGATATGCATTCTATTCTATCTGACATATCGGTGCTCGCACAAAGAAGTCACATGGATGGTCGCTCCTCCACAGCCTTATTCTCCATGCTAATTGACAGCACTACATCGTAGTGTTCTTGGTTAGCGTGGGTATAGAGGTGGGGCGTCACATATGAGATTCTTGAGAAGAAGAAGCCGGCAACAGCACCAAACACCAACAATAGCAACAACATGAACAAAAGGAATTTCTACCCATAATGGAAGAAGCATTGGAAAGGAAAGCCAGCTGGAGGGTACAGGAAGATCGTTTCAAGAATTATATTCGTAATACCTGTAATCAGAAGGGTCATATTGCAAGATTCTATAAGAGTTCTGAAGCTCAAAAGCTCCAGTTACACTAATTTTGGAATTGACATTGATTGTATCTGATGGAGTAACGTCAAATACATATAATTTAAACCTAAAACGACATGAATTTAATCTCAGGTGGGGGATCCGCAACAGGGTACCAATAAAGAACAAAATTTTACAACTTAAAGTCACAAATAAATCTTCAATATCCACATGGAAGAAAAAGTATATGACCAAATTAAGCTTCAGTGAGGTAAAAAATCAGTAATCAAAAATACTAATAGCAACATTAATTCTACGAACATAGCATCACCTAAGTTTCATTATGCCGAACATTTCTAGTAGTGTCGATATAAATCGTTCGACGACAGTAATTAAGTAACATATATCATAGGGTACCCAAATTTCAAGCAGCATCATATAGCTGATGAAATAAATGAGTGGAATGAACCAACTGCAAAAAGAAATATTTTTTACTACATCATTAATTTGTCCCATGTGTTTTATTTTGCAAGATTATGGCATTTATAATTACATTAACTATCATAAGTTGCTCAGGTACGAAGAACAAAATAGAATCAACACGTGAATAATATAACATTGTATTAATTAGGAAGTGTTTTATAGTTAAACCATCATAAACACGCTTCATATACATGCATCATATATACAGTTTTTAGGCAATAGACAGAGGAAGTAAAACAACATACACATCAGATGTAAGTAATCGTTTACATCCACGCATTTTTTAATACATCATTACTTTGTCCCATGTGTTTTATTTTCAAGCTTATGTCATTTAAAATTACGTTGAGTGTCACAAGTTGCTCAGATAAGAATAACATGATAGAATCAACGCGCGAATAACAAAATATTGTACTAATAAGGAAGGCTTTCATAGTCAACTCATCACAAGCACGTTTCATATAAATGCTTAATGTAAACATTTTTTAAGCAACAACATGTATAAGTAAAACTATACACACATCAGATGTAAGTGATCGTTTACATCCTTGCATTTTAGACATACGGGAGAACAAGGTCTCATTTCATGGCCACAACACCTAAAAAATGGACACGCCACAGTCTATACTCGATCCCGATATCATAAGTTTATATTCAAAAATATTTTGCTAAGCATTCGCTAAAATGGTATCAGGTAAATCATATTCTCAAATACCCTCTGCATAAAAGAATTTATTGAATATTACCACCAATTTCAAAATAATTTTGGAATTGTCCTCAACATGTATATGACAGTATAATGTCAAACATACATAACTTAAACCTAAAAAGACATGAACCTACCATGGGGGAGGGGTGGAAATCCGCAACAGAGTACCATTATAGCTAATAGTTTCATATAGAGGATAAGCATTGCTTTTGTCTGTTAAAGCATCCAGTTAGTTTATCGCAGTCAGAGACATAAACTAATGTTAGCTGATATAACAATCTGATTACAGAACAGTTAAAGCAAATGTCCATAGAATAGTCAACAACAAATCATTAACCGAGAAAGAGCAAGAACATCATGTCACGTATACATCACATACACAATATTAGAACTACGTGTTTAAGAAGGGGAGCAAAAATCAATGTGTAAATTGAACAACTTAAAACATGAAATCAAAAATTAAATTTTCATGGAGCTAACGTAAGTAACTAAAATTAACCAAATTGCCTATCATAGTTTGCAATGTAGTCACAAAATGACACGATCCATAAAATGACTATAGTCACAAAATCATAATGTTTTCTTCCCATCAAACCTTAATTCTCAAATTGGACGTAGAAAGTTTAGCGTGACATTAGTGTGCTGAATATAAAATAAAGAGTTTTACATCACAAAATCATTTATAATATAGGCACGTATACTGATTTAGTGTTAAAGAGAAAAGTGTGTCTTCGTATGATCAACGTTATAGTTTTTAGCATGATATATTCACACTCTTGATATTAGATGTGAAACAATGACACTGCATAGCAGTGACAACATACATGGACTCATGTATGAGCAACAGACCAAATGAAATGAATAATGATGAGTGAATTAAGTATAGACAGACTGTGGTAAAGAAAAGAAGATTATAATGAAAGCATAGAAGGGCAGTACCTGCCAGTTACCATGTCATGAATTCACGATGGATGGATGAATATTCGGGCGTCAGAAATCACAGACATTTAGCCAACGTCGGACAACCATGATTGGATTTATTACATTTATTTACTGTTTGCATTACCAATCTCAAGCACTCATTTGGAATGATGAAGAATCACCAACACATATAAATTGACAGTAACAACAATCGAAATGTTTGTTTAATCAAACACATCAAACTTATTTTGTAAAGTACACGCTTTGGCCCATTTATTACTTTACTGTATACAATATTCAATTTGTACTTCAGCACAAACACAATAATTTGCTTTAACACATATTAATGGGTTTCAGTTTATTTACACAAATAATGCTGCTTACATTATTTTAACCAAAATGAGTCAACTGAGATACAATGTGTATGATGATTAGATAATGAAAACTAAAATGGATATAAAATCAAAAATAATACTTACTCAAGACACACTGAATTACTATCCAAAATTTTCATGTCCAATTTTTTTTTCTCATGCATATTTTTGGAGTTGCCATTATGATTATTTTTATCATTTTGTTACTCCTTGTATGATCATTTGCAGAATTGGCCAATGACTCCTTAGATATTGACAAAGAGGTATCAAACAACAAGACTGATAATTATGTCTCCATTAGTTTAAATAACGAGGAATCGGAAAATTATGTTGATGTTGGGACAGTAATGATAAATCAGTTGTATTTGCGACAGAAGTTACAATACCTGAAGTTGGCATGAAATTTAATACCGTTGACAAAGTATTTCGATGTTTTAAAAACTATGCAAAGCATATGGGATTTCCAGCAAGAAAAAGGTCAAGTAAAAGGGATGAGGGTGGACATTTAAGATACATAACATTTGCATGTGGTCAATGTGGGAAACCAGATTGTACAAGCGGAAACCCATTACTGCCCCAGCCAACTAACAAAATTGGTTGTAAAGTGAAACTCACTTCAAGTTTTGGAGAAGACGGAAAGTGGCGTATCAATAAGTTGTTTCTTGATCACAACCATGACTTAAGTCCCATGAAATCTCGATTCTTTCGATTTTATCGGAAAATTGATGAACATGTAAAACGACAACTTGAAGTTTGCGATATTGCAAGAATTGGACCTAAGAAAAGTTTTAACGCATTAGTAGTTGAGGCTGGTGGACATGAGAACTTGTCGTTCATAGAAAAAGATTGTAGAAACTATCTTGATAAGGCAAGACAATTACATCTTGGAGAAGGAGATGTTGTTGCGATTCAAAATTATTTCTTAAATATGCAGGCACAAAATTCAAATTTTTTCTTTAGCATGGACTTAGACAATGATGGTCGACTAAAAAAGGTTTTTTAGGCAGATGAACGAAGTAGGGAGGCATATAAAGAATTTGGTGATGTTATCACTTTCGATACAACGTACTTGACAAACAAGTATGATATGCCTTTTGCACCTTTTGTTGGAGTCAACCATCATGGACAATCGATATTACTAGGATGTGGGTTGCTTTCAAGTGAAACAACGGGTACTTTTTATGACTTTTCAAAACGTGGCTTGCATGCATGTCTGATGTTGCTCCTAAAGGAATAATTACAGACCAAGACCGAGCTATGAAAAGGCAATAGAGATTGTATTTCCTAATACTAGACATCGACTGTGTCTGTGGCATGTGACGAAGAAGTTGCCTAAAAAATTTGGAAGCCACGATTTTTATGAATAAATTAAAAGTAATTTACAAAAAGTGGTATATGATACACAAGACTCGAAGGAGTTTGAGAAAAGTTGGAAAATAATGGTAGACAAGTTTGACTTGCATGATAATATTTGGTTGAGTGAATTATATAAGGAAAGACATCACTGGGCACCATGTTTTGTGACATCAAATTTTTGGGCAGGGATGTCCACCACTCAAAGAAGTGAAAGTATTAACGCTTTCTTTGACGGATATGTGAATGCTAAAACCACTTTGAAGCAATTTGTAGAGGAATGCAATCATGCATTGAAGGCCAAAATAGAGAAGGAGAGTCAAGCTGATTTCAAGTCATTTTCATAGAGTATTCGATGTACAACTACGTACGATATTGGGAAGCGATTTCAAGGTGTTTATACACTTAACAATTTCAAGGAATTTCTAATAGAGTTAACCGCCAAGTTATATTGTGATATAGTTGAAGCTAGAGAGGGTAGCATGGGTATAGAGTTTGACATATATGAAGATGTGGCTATTGAAAATTATAGAAAATTGATATCATTTAGAGTTTTATTTAAGAAAGAAAATTGCGAAATTAGTTGTAGTTGTTGGATGTTTGAGTTTAAAGGTATACTTTGCAGACATGCACTTCTTGTATTAACTAAAAATAATGCGACAATGATCCCGAATAGATATATTTTAGACAGATGGAGAAAAGATGTACTGAGATCTCATACGAGGATCCAACTCAATTATGATGGTGCACCAGCAACATCTGCACAATTGCGATGTAAAGAGATGTGCAATGAATTTTCTAAAGTGGCTGATTTGGTAGCGGATGATGAAGTTTCTTTTAGTCATGTGATGGAATGGATAGACAGTAAGAAGACCGAATTTTTTCTATAGAAATGCAATGCCTCTCTTACATGCAAAACTGGTTCAAACAGAGATGAATGTGGTAGGATAAAGGACTTTCCAAAGGTGCAAGATCCAATAAGAAATAAAAACCAAAGGACGAACTCGAACAAATAGATTCAAGTCATCCTTGCAGAAAAAAATGAAGAGAAGTAGCCGAACGACTTTGAAAAGTAAGGATACACAGGCAAGTCATTCTTTCTAACCTCAGGTTCTAATAGTATGTCTTTTTCATACACTTTATCTTGTATGTATAAAGATAAATGCTACCTTTATTCTAAATATGGTTATATGGTAATTGTATTGGCTGTGATATACACACCATAATGTCATGACTACTTTTATGATGTTGTCATACTTTGTAAACTCATATGACTAAACTAAAATAATTACCATTTTGCAGCATGATGTGAACGATAGACTGCCTGTTGTGACAAAACCAAAAAGGAAAAAAATGTGTGATATTAATGCTTCAACTTTTGATAATGTGGAACATGATAGTGTCAACAACTTGAGGTACCTTCAAAATCAAAGGCTGTAAGTGCAATTTCAATGGAACAAAACTTATATCTTCCACCTATATATCAAATGGTACTCTCTTCTGTAGTAACTCAATGCTTTTTTATGGTTACTTTGATTATTAAATCAATTTTTTGTGTAACATAGACAAACATGAATTCAGCGTGGGGATATGGACAACACTTGAATTCACTATATGGTCAACATCATGTCATGCATGGAATAAGAAATGTGATAACCGATTCATTGCAACTTCACTTGATGATTTTTTTCTTATGTAGTTTGAAATTTCTTTCAAGAACCTTATCCTTCTCTTCGTAGTTCTTCATGTCTGATTGACTCATCTATTATTTCACCTCATTTGTCTTCTGAAATGCAACAATCTTCTGCTAACTTGGTTCAATATTTACATCCCGATCCAAGATATACTACTGTAAGTTATTTCATTATAGACATTATAAATTGACTATTCAATTTATTTTGCAATTTTATTGATGAAACTTAATTGCTCTTACAGGGATACTATGAACCAAATGGACATGGATAAGAAGAAACTGTTGAAGCAAGCACCTTCCTTTTGTATCGCTCTCAGATTTCATTCATATATACATTTGGAGTTGATACAGGGTTTTAAAATCTACTGTACATAAGCATTTGCTACTGAATTCGACTTGTAATCTTCTACACTATGCAACTGGTTCTTACTTTGGTTTTAAAAGTCATCATTTGTTGTGATAATTATTTGGTTTTCACTTATTATGCGATGCTCAGTTGATTAGAATTTTGTGATACTTAGTTGAATTATAATGTGGTGTAAAATATAAGTTTTGCAAGGAAAAGTTGCAAGTATCCATCTATTGAATTGACAGAAGATAACTTGCATATATAAACTTTTGCCAATATAAACTTTTGTCATTTTGTGCATGATGTAGAGTTGTCAACCTAATGTGAGCACCGTGTTATTGCAGTAAACTGTATCTTCTGCTTGTTTTGTGCATGTATAACTAATTATACATACTGCAAAGTTGTGTAACTTATGCCATTTTTATTCCATGGTTGGATATTGAGATAATATGATCAAGGTCCATGATTCTCAAGTTACATTGATGAGCACATATGCTCTTTTTGGTCATTTGTTTATTTTAACATTGATGTTTTGTTTGCTTTGAAATTGGTTTTTATTTTTTTTAACTTCTGGAAACAAGTTTAATGAAAGATGATGTATGTGCATCAGAAGTTCAATACAAATAGAAAGGAACAAATTAGACTGTTGGGTGTTTCATTAATCTGATAAGCCTAGATATTTGAATGAAGACTTCAAGCGGATGATGAAGTTTTATGGAACATCATATCATAATTGAGTCCCCATAGCTAAGTTTGAATGTGAAGTTTCTTTTAGCAGCGAATCCCCAAATACGAGTACGAGTAGGGAGTAAGCTTGTATATTTGAGTGAAAGCTATTGGGCATTTCATTAACTTGGCAGCTGAAAGATAAATGGGAGTGAGAAATTTAAAAGAAATAATGTCCTGGTTTGTCCATATCTAACCGTCAAATTTTAGTTCCCCAAATACATGCGCAAGTTTAGCGTGACATTAGTGTGCTGAATATAAAATAAAGAGTTTTACATCACAAAATCATTTATAATACAAGCACACATATTGATTTAGTGTTAAAGAGAAAAGTGCATCGTCATATGATCAAGGTTATAGTTTTGAGCATGATATATTCACACTCTTGATTTTAGATGTGAAACAATGATACTGCATAGCAGTGACAACATACATGGACTCATGTATGAGCAACAGACCAAATGAAATGAATAATGACGAGTGAATTAAGTATAGACAGACTGCGGTAAAGAAAAGAAGATTATAATGAAAGCATAGAAGGGCAGTACCTGCCAGTTACCATGTCATGAATTCACGATGGATGGATGAATATTCGGGCGTCAGAAATCACAGACATTTAGCCAACGTCGGACAACCAACGTTGGGGGAAATGTTCGCCTACTCGAACTTTCACCTTAATTTGGTCCAAATGTATGACAGATAAGAATATGTAGGGAGGCCGAAAGATCGGGGAAGTTAAGGTACAACGAAGGAGGAAAAAGAGCGAAGAAAGGGGAAGGAAGTTGAGCGGTTTTGAGGTCACGTGGTAGCCCAATATTTATTTATCAAACCGACCGTTAGGGAGGTTTGCTTACTATCAGTGGCTAAAATCAATTTTTCCGAAGCCCAAAAAACATGGTTACTATCTCATCGTGATTTACAAACACAAGCTTTCCTCCTGCTTCGGTAGTAAGAATAGAATCTCTCTTCAATATGCATTAAAAAAAAATCATCGAATATTACCACCAATTTCAAAATAATTTTGGAATTGTCCTCGACATGTATATGAGAGTATAATGTCAAACATATATAACTTAAACCTAAAAAGACATGAACCTACCATGAGGGAGGGATGGAAATCCGCAACAGAGTACCATAAAGCTAACAGCTTCATATAGATGATAAGCATTGCTTTTGTCTGTTAAAGCATCCAGTCGGTTTATCGCAGTCAGAGGCATAAACTAATGTTAGCTGATACAACAACCTGATTACATAACAGTTAAACCAAATGTCCATAGAACAGTTAATAATAAATCATTAACTGAGAAAGAGTAGGAACATCATATCACATATACATCACAGACACAATATTAGAACTACGTGTTAAAGAAGGGAAGCAGAAACCAATGTGTAGATTGAACAACTTAAAACATGAGATCAAAACTTAAATTAAATTTTCATGGAGCTAATGTAAGTAATTAAAATCAACCAAATTGGCTATCATACTTTGCAATGTAGTCACAGAATGACATGATCCACAAAATGAGCGTAGTCACAAAATCACAATGCTTTCTTCCCATCAAACTTTAATTCTCATTTTCAACTGAAAATCTCAAACAATTTGGACGTAGAAAGTTTAGTTTGACATTAGTGTGCTGAATATAAAATAAAGAGTTCACAAAATCATTTATAATACAAGCACGCATACTGATTTAGCGTTAAAGAGAAAAGTGCGTCTTCTTATGATCAACGTTATAGTTTTGAACATGATATTTTCACACTCTTGATTTTAGATGTGAAACAATGATATTATTGCATAGCAGTAACAGCATACATGAACTCATGTATGAGCAACAGACCAAATGAAATGAATAATGATGAGTGAATTAAGTATAGACAGATTGCGGTAAAGAAAAGAAGATTGTAATGAAAGAATAAAAGGATAGTACCTGCCAGTTACCATATCATGAATTCACGATGGATGGATGAATAAATCACAAACATCTAGCCAACATCGGGCAGCCAAAGTTGGGGGAAATGTTCGCCTACTTGAACTTTCACCTGAATTTGGTCCAAAGGTATGACAGATAAAAGTATGTAGGGGGGCCGAAAGATCGAGGAAGTTAGGATACCGTGGAGGAGGAAAAAGAGTGGAGAAAGGAGGAGGAAGTTGAGCGGTTTTTAGTTCACATGATACCCTAGTATATTTGAATTGGTTATTGACGATTTAACGTGTGGGAAATATCTTGGTGGATCTTACAAACCGACTAAAGTTTGAAGAGGTTCTACTTTTGAGTAGTTGAAAGAGTCGGTTTACAAAGCAACAAAGATAAAACGGAAGAGTACGATATTGAAATAGTTTGCAATTGGCCAACAGATTCTGGATCCAAAGCAATCAAAATTGTTGACGACGATGACGTTGAACTAATGTTTGCTACTTCGACTAAATCTATTGAGTTGTTTGTTGGGAAAAATAGAAGATCGTTTGCAGAACAACCAACACCAACACCCGTAACAAATTTTGGCGTTGAAGAATATTCTAGAATGGTGGGGAACATGAGTACTGGACAAGGAATTCCATCACCTAGTTTTAGTCATCCGACTCAACACATATCGCAATACGGGCAACAATAAATGTATTATGGTTTTCATCCATTCATGAGTTTGCAGCCAAATGTCCAATTTACCTATCTCCATTTGACGTAAGACAACTATCCACGAATGAGTCAGAGGTATCATTTAGCCGTGATTACATACAGATCTGGTATATTGAATTGATTTAATTATTATACTAAATTTGTATTCCCGTGCAGTTTTATTCCAGTTCGGAATTCCACTCAAAGATGTTGTTTATGTAAGAACAATTTGTGTTTTTATTTCATGTGCTATGTTCGTTTGAGAGGATGACTGTTATGTGTTGGAAATGGATTACTCCACCCAAAGTAAGTTGACAAATATTAACTGCTAAGTGATACGTAAATAGATGCAAATGTAAGCTAGTGATACATAAATTGTCATAATACACGTTCAATGATACATAATTCAATTACATAAAAATGAACATCCAAATTTGTGTTTACTTCTCCTCCCACAATCTACGAGGACTCAACTTATCGAACGGTACGCCCTTATTCAATAGTGCATTGCGATATTGTAGGTTCAACTTCTCCAAACGGCCATTTTCTGCTTGCATCTCAAGGGCATATGCAATTCCCCTCGGACACATTTCCGAATCTTTCCATTTAAAAATGTTACAACATTCAACATCGTTAGGCCGTAACTTATTATCGTTGTACGATTTACAATGGTAAAAGCGACGACCCGCATTCCTTTCATTCCGACACACAACCACTTCACATTCATCTCCGCAATAAAAAAGTACCCGAGGCAGTGTCCGACTTGAACTAGCATTGTTAGGCTTACGACGAACTAGCACATCCATTAATTTTCCATGAAGTGATTGTTGTATTAATTCACCACTAACCATGGCCAATGATGATGTACCGCCACCCCTAGAGGGGGGCAAGTTTTCAACCCGCGTCTCAGGGATGAAATCAACCTCAACATTTTCTTCATTAACCAACACAAAGCCTCGTTGCTGTTCAAATTCGTCATACATTTTCATCATCGTCTCGTCGTCAAGCTCCCAATTGTCCATTTTCAAAAACCTTTTTCTTGAAAATATCAATGTTGGAATTAGCCTTAATCGCAAAAGATTAAATAAATTTAATAGTGCTTATGGAACTTACCTTCTTTTTGTGTCTCCAAATCTCTAAATGATATTCGTTTTCGTCGGGAAATATTGAAATTGTGGAAGAGAGATGTGGCTTAGGTTTTGGGTTCTTTCTTTGGCATTTGGTAAAGTGAAATATGGGGAAGGTTGAAGGGCAGGGTTTCTGTTTTGAAACCCTGCATATAACTGGGGCGCCTTTTCAAAAGTCGCCATCAGGCGACTTTTCAAAAAGCGCCCCAAATGAGTGTGCAGGGTTTTAAAACAGAAACCTTGCATCACCATTTTCAAAAATGGTATAAACTTCACTACAATTAAAATTCAACATTTCAATCAAATTCAATCATCCAACAACTCAAATTACAACATCCACCAATTCAAAAATTGAATTCAAAATCCAACATCCTACAATTCAACAAAACAATTAATCCCAATATTTCAACAATTCATTAAACAAAACAAAACCGGACAAAGCATATCAACAACTTATACCATCCTCACTACTTCAACCTATGAAGTTCTAGTGGAGTTCGTCTTGGTTTCCTCATAGACAGTGGAATTTCATCCGGCGAATCCTCCTCTTCAGTTGCTTGCGTAGGATCTATCGGCTGTGAAGGGCTGGGAGCAACTTCAATTTGTGTTTCTTGAGATGAAGAAGTGCCTTTTGATGTCTCCGTCGCTGATATGTATGAGTAGTAGGAGGTAGGCTTCTATGGCATGTTCGATAAGCGCCTGTGGTGGAGGCGGAGGAGGTGGTCTTGGTCTTGTTAACTTGTTTCTCCCCAAAATAGATTCTAAGATGCGTTTTACACTAAAGCATTTCCCCCGTGACCTTTCAGGAACCTCTTGTGCAAGCTCGTCCACAATCTCGATCGCGCGGTAAATGCCGTCCGCCTGCCATAACATAAAGTTCAAGAAAAAGCATACATTTCAAATATTTGAATAAAGACTGTATGTCCTTCGTACCACATTCCTTTCGATGGGTGCTTTGGGAGTGTAAGGGTCTGCAACAACGGGACGCGCTGTAGGTGGCTCGATGGCACGAAGAACATATCGACACGTGATGTTCCAGTACCAAGACAGATATTCTTCTTCGGACTATGTGAACTCGCGTTCCTGTTGCGTGTGCATGTAGCGCTCGGTTCATGTCTCAATCGCCATAGTATACTCCCCAGCTGCAATATCAATCATGTAATGCGGTGGTTGTTTCGGTAAATGCTGGGCCATACGAAACTGCCTCATCACTCGGTCAGAAAGATGATAGGCGACATCATTAAAGCAAATGAGAGGAACACGAGCAGTCCACAGCTGAATGGAAGTGGTACATAAGTTTGGCAGATCTCCAAGCACATCTGCGTATGGGGTCCAAGTCACAGAATGATAGTCTAGCACATCAAACTCATTACGGTAGAAGGCAACATGACGCCTCGGCGATGAAACAGTGCTTTTAGGTCCTACCCAACTGTAGAAATATAAAATTGTAACTTCTCAAATCCGAACAACTATACGTAGTATACTACAGAATTAATTATACCTGGCACCATATGACAATGATAAATCAATGGTCGTCCTCCTCATCGTTATTCTACCTACAGGTAGATAAGGCCAACACCAAAGCTGCAAATAATATTAGACACATGATTTCAGTTGTATAAGAGAATACGAAATAACTATCGGTGAAAGTAAATAATGGAAATACTCGTACTAGATTCACACAACCACCAATGCTTGCACTCTCTTGCAAAGCAAGCCTCATCAACTCGCAATACGTATATGCTAGAACTGCACTGCCCCACGAATACTAGTGACAAACATCAAAGTTTTCTAAAAATGGAAGCCATCTAAGCCATATCTGTGTCTTCGAATGATCGCATATCAACCTCGAGCATATAATATGCAATATAACGGCTCTGGCTCGTTGCTGAATCTGAATCTCCGTGGCGTCTGCTGGTATGTCGTCCGCAAATTGTTGCCTAAACCATCTTGTCCGTATCATTTCGTTTCCCCACCACTCCTCTGCTGGAGGAGTTAAACCTAGGAGCTCTTGGCATAAACTAAGGTAATCAACTGGATCGAGGTTGGTCAACGGAGCACCGTCTATGGGTATGCCAAGTAAGCACGCAACATCACCCAACGTGATAGTCATCTCCCCAGCACGTAGGTGAAATGTAGATGTCTCTGGTCTCCATCTATTCACCAAAGCGGTGATAAGATGATGAACAACCTGGATGTGCCCCACCCTAAAAACCATTCCAAATCCGGCTTGGTCTATTAATTGTATAACGCCTGGATGAGCAGATGCTACTCTATTCATTTTAGACGAATGATCTATGGTTCCGTCTGCAGTATTGTTCTGTCAAAATATCACAAAAATATTATCAACATGTAACATACACTATCATTCAATATTTGTACATTTTGAACCCTAAGAATTTTACCGCGACGAATTCTGGATTATTCGTTCGATGCCGTTGTTGCAAATATAGGGCAGATCCATCGATAGGTCCAAGTAGCATCTCGAAGTAATCTATGCATACACAAGTTAACAAGATGCACAAATTTATTTTCCAACATCAACACTAGGATTTTACGTACTGTTTTTCAACAATTTAACAATGATTTCATCCATACTAAGATATCTCAACAATCAATGATTGCTTACAAATCCTTAAAACAAATATTTTGCAATTTTCTTCAAAACCCTAAATTTAAAGGATTTTGATTTATCCATACCTAAAGGCGCATCCCGCATTGAAGAGCTTGCCATCTTCTAGTTTGTTGAACAAAATGCTAAATATTTTAGGCTTCGGGCGAAAATTTCAGATTAGGTGGATTTTGGGGGTTTTTTGGATAAGAGGAGGAAATAAGTAAAGTGAAGGAGGAAGAAAGTGGGGTTCTGGTTTTGTCGCAGAACCTCGTTTGGGCGACTTCTCAAAAGTCGTCCAAATTGTTTTAAAACATGTATGCGACTTTTGGGAAGTCGCCTGCGGATCAAAAGCCGCCTGTATGTTTTTGGCAAAAAAAAAATTATACTGGCGACTTTTCAAAAGTCACCATTACGTTTTGGTCGGTTCGGTGCTGAGCTAGCCAAAACAGGGCTAAGATTGATATTAGCTTCGAAAGAAGACTGTTTGCGATAATTAGTTTTAAAAGGGAACTAAATTGAAAAAAAAATCCTTTATCAAACCGACCGTATGGAGGTTTGCCTACTTCTACTAGGCAAAATCAATTTTCCTAAAGCCGAAAAAAACATCCCCTGTTTTGTTATTTTTTTCCCCCGTTTCTTCTCCCCGTATTTTCTCTCATTCTTTTTCCTTCATTCAATCTTTCTCAAGCTTACACCTTAAACGCCGATTCTCTTGCCCGCTTTTTCTATGTGCGTTTGCCTTCTTTTTTTCCGCTTTATTTCACAAAAAATCTTACCTTGAACTCCTCCTTCAAAATCCACAAATTACGCACTGCTCTAAAAAATCTAACATTTAGTTCCTTCTTCCAGATCCACAAATTACGCAATCCATTTTACTTGCAATCTTCCACATCCATAATAAGTTTTTGCTCCGTATGAACATTAATTTTTTCCATTAAATTTCTCGTCCTCATCAGTGAAAAACACTCTTCTAGTTACATCTCTAACCGATGATCCAGAGACTGACGCAGACTCTCCAGACGAACCTCATGTTCCATCACCGTTCTACCAAGTGAGCAACTGTCCCCCGCCGCTCTTTCAAAGCTGGTCCGTTTTGAAAAGGTTTGCAATTGGTTTAGCAATTTTTGCTTTTATCTGGATTAGTATGAATATATTCCCTAAATTAATTGAGTATTTTTTGTATTGTCAGTCTATGTAATTTTTGTTACCTTATATATGGTGTGTAGGATTGGCTAATAAGCTTTTGCATATTCTGCCATTTTGAAAGTGCGCACTAATTTGTATGAAAACAACATTTGAATTAAGTAACTGGTACATGGAAAAATAAATGTATGTTTGAGCGCAGGCCAATAACCAAATATTCTTATTTGCAAAACAAAGGCGAAAGCTAAAAGATTTATGAGAAAATGGTGGGATAAATTTGGTTATTATTTAGTCTAAAACTGGTAGAAGAGACCTGAAATGCCATGCGCAGTCAAGAACGTTTCAGCCATGTCAGACTGGGCGCCATAAAGAATGTGACAAACCACTAAGCTTTTATACAATGTTTTGAAGTGCGTATCCAATGAAACTGAGTTTCCATATATGAGCAGTCCGAGTCTCAAAACTCGCATTATAAACTAGTTAACTAGTTAATAAGGTACTGTTAGCTGTTAACTATTCTTTTATCAATAAGACAACACTAAAACTTTCAAAATCAATAAATGTATAGTTTGTTTTGGCGTTCTATTTGGAAATGAATTGAGTCATTCTATGATCTTTGAACAAATTTTCATGGTTTTTTATCACTGTATTTCGTTATTATTTTTAATGATTGCTAGCACACAATATATTAAAAAAAATTAGAAACTTTTACTTCTTATAGAAATGATATTTATCTACTTTTCCGTGATTTTGAAATTTGTTTTCATCCTTTTTCTTCCAGCATTCAAAAAAATATGAGAAAACCTTCTAAAATTGATAACTAGTTTCGGTTAATTACCGAACTAAATTTCAAATGATATGGTTCTTAAGCCAATTTTCAACATTGTTATGGAAATTTTTACTTGTTACAAAATGAAATATAGCCGTTGTTCCGTGATTTTGAAAATTGATTTCATCTTTTTCGATGATTTTCAAATTACTAATTTAATTCATTATATCAGTTTACAAAATGTAGGAATGCATAGACAAATATAGTAATACATCAAATAACAAATTAACCGTCTAAAATTAATAAAGCTAATTCTCTGCTAATTGATAATATGTCTAGGAAAATTCAACACCTTTTACGTATCGCTTTGATTTGAATGCGTTGCCATTGCCTCGGGATGATGACGAGCAATCCGAATATCGTGTCAATCATATGCAAGGAGTGTCAACAACGCAGTCGATCTTCGATACGGTAATTTTCCCCCATTTTCAAGTTTTTAATACTTAAATTTTGTTTTTTTTAAATTTGCTAAATTATATAAGTTTATTTATTAGAATTATTATTCGGTAGAAGTATATACAAAAGATATATTTTCTTTGAATTTTTCTCCATGTTTGAACCCACAACTTTTTTACCAACCCAACATTAGACTTTTATAGACATAAACAAGGAGGAAGATGGATTTGTTACTGTAAACTGAATCAACAAGGTTAGGATTGTTTGCTTTTTAACACAAATTCACTAGATGATGAAGTGCGGTCTATGTACCTAAAGAATTGAGTTTTATATTTTTGTATTTCAAGTGGTCACAGCTATGTAGTGATTTGCACTATATTCTTCTAAGAACGAACGGTGCACATTTGAAAGACTGACTAATTTGAGTAAATATAATGCAAAAGAAAATATAACCTTATAACGTATTTCCTTATTATTTCAGTAACATCTTACAGCATATGAGACTATTTCTATGGGCCAAAGACAACCAATGAACCAATACCTCATATGCCACCTAATACAAATCTCAACTAAACTCTTGTCTACTTCATCAGCAAATGCAGGTTATCAATTGTTGTACCGGTGGAAAATGTAGAATGATTTGTTTAACGAGTTGTTAGAATGTGTATTTAAAAGAAGCTACATCACATTATAGATATTCAAAGAATTTTCTCTATATAATGCATGCTTTATTGATTATTTCTTTTGCTAAGCTGGACTCTGCCCGTTGTAAATCAAATCTAGTTGTTTGTTTTCAAATAGGAACTAGGAAAATAAATATATTTCGCCAATATATTGTCTTTTCCCATTATCTTTATAGTCTACCAATTTCTTTTCCTTTTTTAAGTATAATATTTTGTATGCATATAGCCATATGCACACATATATATATGTTTGTTTCATCACTTAACTGTTAATTATTTTTTATTTTATCTTCTTTGATAAATTTTTTGATACCGCGAACAATATTTAGTCCAATCTATAATTATTAAATGGTTAACCAAAATTAATGAAAAACTAAATAATTTTTTTTTTGAAATTACACACCAAAACGGTCGGTTTTCCACCGTTGTTATAGTAGTTATTTTGTAAAAAATAAAAGGAAAAGGTGAATGGGTATTAATTTGAAATGGGATGTCCTCGTGTTTCTCGTTATCAGTCAAATTTTAGTTTCCCAAATACATGCGCACTCTTATTTCGATCCTATTTAAAATACTCTGTAAAATCAAAATTTTTGCGCAGATCTGTAACTCATCACAAACCCTAGCTGCTGAAATCGATTAATAGACCTAACCGATACTCGTCTTCATCTCCGACAACTAGCCTCCTCAGTTCCTCACGCCGCCAGCAGCGTCAGAGAAATCGCAGCCACCTCCTCACATTCGTCTTCATCTTCGATACTCGTCTTCTTCTTCGATCATCGTCTTCAATTGAAGGAACAACCGACGACAAAGTTAGGTTTTTCAGATAAGAATTTTGGATTTTGGGTTCTGAGGTCGAGATCAACCAGCAATTTGGGCCAAATCAAAATCAAGGCTGCGGCGTGGAGGGATCGCGAGATTTTTAACTGTGAGTGTGATTCGAGTTCAGGTAAAAGAAAAAAAAAAGCTTTTGAAGTTTAAGATTTATTTGCAGTTTTTCTAAATTTTATTGGTTTGGTTTATTTTCGGCTGGATGGAAATTTCTATGATTTTTTAGACGTTTCGAAAAAATCCTTCGATCAATGACGCCAAAGTTTAATTATGTGGTGTGTACAATTGAAGAGTCAAAGGATCTTGATCAGCTTTCAATTGATGAACTGCAAGGTTCATTACTAGTTCATGAACAGTTTCTTCTTCTTCTTAATCTCATTATGTTCTGCTACTAATTAACCATGTTAAAAAAATACACATACTGATTATAATATTTACTAATTTCACAACAACATTAAATAATTGAACAAAAAATTATATAATTAATAATAGCAGCAATATATCTACAACTTTTATTAAAGCCAGATGCCATATTGATCCGAAATTTGTACATTTCTAAAAAGAAAATGTTTTTCTGTCACTGTTTTCACTCATTCCTACTTGGGGCTTCTAAGAGGTTGAAGGATACGTTGTCTACCATCAAATTGATATTTAAAATGATGAAAATATTTCACTCAAAGTCAACAAAGAGATAGGTTATATATTAGATGATTTAAAGTCAAAACTGAAAAGTATGAACATAAGTCTAATATGAACTCGTCAATCATTCTAAATAAATGATGAATGAGGTTCAGCTGTCATGGTCAACTTTGATTAAGTTAACATCTCCTTCATCAGTTCCAGTGTAATAGCTACCCTTCACTAGCTTTCACGGTATGTTCACTCGATCAACTATTACCTGGCTCCAGATCATTTTTTGTGCAATAAATTAGTACCAAATGCATTGAGATGACATAGTGTGAAACTTTGAAAAGCTTTTATACATATCTCATCATCATTCACGTTTAATATGTTATTTCATGGGGAATGATATATAAAGTCTCCTTTTTTCTCTCTTATTCAACGCCCCTGCTTTTCGTTTACAGCAATTGTGCGAGCGCGCTCGTGCGTGTGTGTAAGTATGTGTGTATGAACGATTAAAAAATTGAAAGTGCATTTATTAGTGTCCTATTTCAACTGCCCGTCCATGTGAGATTAAATAATTATAAAATCAAGTAAGCTCTGCCTAATATGTGACTATTAACTAGTTAAACTTGCAACAATGAAAGAAAGAATTCAAAAACCAATGGTATATACCGTAGTCTATAAACAAACAGTACATATTATCAGCATGCTTCTAAACCTTTTAAAATTACAAGTTATTTTAAATGCATTATGCAATTTGTCATTGGTAACATTCAAGAAACTGCTTGTATAGCAGTAAGCCCTCTCATGAGTTCATAGGTCTTTTGCTTTTGAATCCTCAGACATCAATGAAATTTAAAGAGAAATAAGAAGGAATGAAACCCATGTATGGTGATCCTTTTGTAATTGCTAAATTTTGTCTGTTATCCATAAGGAAATGATTTGGAATATGGACATACTATCATTTTATAGTCTTTTTAGCTTTTGTTCTTCCAACGTCATTATCGTTCAAACATATTCTTAGCAAACTCTTAATTTGGGATTTTTAGTCATTCAAATCTTTATATCGCTCTTAGTAAAGTATGGTGATGCTTGATACTCTCTATACTATACTATACACTTGTGTTTATATAGTAGCTTTGATTTGTTTGACACTAAGTGAGATTTGAAATTTGGAGAGTGAAATTTAAAACATTATTTTTATGAACATCCTCTTGTATACTTATACATGCATTATTACCTTGGCCAACCTTTTAGTTGTATTTTTATGACACATTCTTAGGTTTTGCGTGTATAAATGTCATGATCTGTTAAATATTATTTGCCAAATTTTAAATGTGTCAACTAGCGTAAAACATAATACTACGGTAACAATGTATGTATAGAAATATTAGATGACAACGTGCGATAATATCATAGACGAGGCACATGCATCAACTAAAAAACTAGAACTTAGATGAAGCCAAAAAAAGTCAAAGTAGAACCTTTGACAATGTAGGCGATATATACATAATTACATAAAATTATTGGAAACATTAAAGGTAATGGAAAATCCACTTATTTAAATGTGAATACATTACGTCATATTGATGAAAGATACTACTTTCGAAAGCAATGAAGTACCGCTTGATCATTCAAAAAATGAAAAATGCTACATGAATGAAAAAGAATGAAATGAAGGAAAAGACATATTGATGCTCAGTCTTTCACATATGAAACTTCCACACTTAGGTGCATTACCGGTTTACTAGATGGCATGTAATCAACATACGATAATTTACAATCCATCGGTATCTCATTCTGAATGAGAAAGTGTTCTTTTGCAGATCTATATTACTTGAACCACATTTTTTTGTTTTCATGTTGCGGTGAATATTCGTTTGTAAGTGTGTGCACACATCCATACACATGCATCATTATTGATATTTGAAGCTTTTATGTTACCATCTTAGTTTACATGAATGATTTCATTTTTTTCGTTATACTAAATATTATCCATATTTTTTAGTAGGATATATTTCATGAATGTTCTTTACCTTAGCTTTTAGAATATCTTAAAGTTATATTTGTAAGTGGCATTGTAAAACGAACTCCATTTTTGAGGGGACAAATTTTAGGGGGACTCTATTTGAAAAAAAAACTGTTATGAGCATTCCATTCGAATAAAATGATTTACAGTTTTAGCCCTCGTACAAAACAAAATTCGGCAACAACCAACGAAAAAAAATCACGACAGTTCACCAAAATCATTTTCGGCTGGTCTGATCGAAAAATGGTGAAAAACGGTAATTGGTTA
Organism: Allium fistulosum; assembly: GCA_030737815.1. Taxonomy (NCBI): domain Eukaryota; kingdom Viridiplantae; phylum Streptophyta; class Magnoliopsida; order Asparagales; family Amaryllidaceae; genus Allium; species Allium fistulosum. The sequence continues at coordinate 1,060,888,130 of CM060903.1, forward strand.
TCAAAAAATTGAGGGTAGTTACACATTTTTCCTGTTCGGGGAGGGAGATTCTTTTGTATACCTCCTAACAGTTTTTCGAGAAGTGAAAAAACAACCCTCTATCTGGTTTTTGAGCCTCTTTAACTATGCCCTTTGTGAAAACGTTGAATGTACGATTTGTCTAAGTTCAAATTGTAACAAGTTACCAGCATTAGTTCAACACATATAGGTAGAAAAATCTATAGAAAGTATTGAACCAAAATATTAAAATTTGAACATGTATGAAACATCAATTATTAATGTTTTGTGAAACCATGATACGTAAAAAAGAAGGTTGTAACTTTGACGACAATTAATTATTAAATGTACTTGTAATCTATCTATTAAATAATGGTAAAGCAGAAATATTTGAAGTTCTCTCATTAATTCTAGGATCTATCTCTGTTCTCCTTAATTCTCTCCAAATTTAAATATTTTATTTTGAAAATCTTATAATTTATCATTTTACAATTGTTCCACTAAACTTCTCACACTATTTTACATTTAAATACCTACCTTTTAAAAAATTCTACAGTTATTTACAAAATCTTCCGCGGTTCTCTCACAAAATTTAACATTAAAGGCCACATGTTTAAATTAATTATATAATCAAAAATTTAAATTAGTTGCTAAACTTAGTCAACTAATATTTATTAGTAAACCTAAAACATGAAAGTTTCAATATGTATATTAGGACACATCAACAAATTGGTTAAAAAAATCATTTAGATGCAAATGTAAATAAATCACGTGACAAATTATATACATTAATGACAATAATAAATTATTTTGTAATTTATATAATAAATAAATTTATAATACATTGCACTGTAAAATTCTATTAATTGCAAACCCCTAATTTTTTTTACAATTGCGTAGAAACTCTTCTCTATTATCTTCTAATATTTTAAATTCAAGTCCATATATTTAACTAATTGTGTAATCTTAAATTTAAACTACTTAAATAAAATGATTAACTAATACTCATTAATCCTAAAAATACATGAATTTCAATATATGCAATATACATATATCTGAGACAAAATAATAAAATTATTTCTTCTTTATTTAGATATATAAAGATATCTAAATCACCTAACATAAAATATATATACATAAATAATAATAACTCTTTTCTTTTCTAATTCATTTATCTCAAAAAAATTATCGTACATTACATAACTTAATTTTATTTTTAACAACCTCTAAAAGACAAACATTCCCACTTTCAACATGTTATCAAACCATACCCAACTCATAACTCAACGAAATACTATATAACATTATTCTGCAATTATCAAAAAATCTATGGTTAACTACAAGAATAAAGTTTAAAAATGAAAACTAAACCATGAATTAAGATTTACATGTGGATAAGCTAACCATACGACCGATGCTCTTCTCAATTACAAATATGTACAAAGCTCTTCTCAATTTTCACCAACTTTTACACGTTCAATTCTTTACATTTAATTAGCTATGTTGATCATTAATTCAAATTATTTAAGTAATTTCAATTATTTAATGTTCATTAATTCATTTCTAAATCTTTTAAAAAAGATGATAATTCAATTTTAACAATATTTATATATACAATATTAACACAAACTATATATCCTTTATAAATCATTTGCAAAAAACATAAACTATTTACATATACAATATTAATAATATTTTAGAATTAGGACATTAATTTTTACAGAGATATGTAGTTAGCGAAGATTGAACCTTCAACCTTATATTCGAGCGTCGCATGCCATTTTAGTTTATGATTAATGTATCAAGATCAAGGTAGTTAAGGCGCTAAGGCGCAAAAAAGCGCCAAGCTGGAGCCTAGGGCATTTTTGCGCCTAGGGCTTTTTTGAGAGCCTTGAGCATGAGGCGACGAGCAATCTAGACGGCTCTTGAAGTTCGAACTAAATTACGTATTTTAATTTGATCGACTTGATTTTGAGTTGGGGCTGGGCACAAATTTGTTTTTGAGTTGGGTGATTTAACTGGGTGTGGATAAATTGAAGGAAAATTATGTGTTTGGGCTCATATTGGATCCAAAAAAAAATCTCCAACAAAGTAGAGCCCAAGGCGCGCTTTTACAGCGCCTCAAAAGCCATCGCCTTGGGGCTTTTCCGGCGCCTCGTGCATCCATGGCGCCTCAGAAGTCAAAAAAGCCCCAGCTTGGAGCCTAGGGCCTTTTGGAGCCTAAGCGCGCCTAGGCGAGGGCTTTGATAACACTATTCAAGATATGTTTATCATATATTGTAAAATAAAGTGCATTTTTGCATTAAAATTTAAATACTATTTTTAAAAACATTATCACGTGCGACGCACGTGTTATACATTGGTATGTAATAAAAATTTAAAATGTAATGTTATTACAAATCATTTGTTATAAATAAATCAATTTAATATCAAAAAATCTAAAGATCATGGAAGTTATGAATCATTTTTTCTTCTATAAAGTGAAAATACAATATTAAAACAATAAAATTATTTAAAAAATAATTAGAGTTTTAATTCGTATAAACTATTTGTTTAATAAAAAAGAGATCGATATGATTTTTGAAAATTATTAAATCTTTATACATTTAAAAACATTGTAGTGGTTTCATAATTTGCACATGTGTTATACCAAACTTAAAATAAAACCAAAATGACATTTTTATCATTTCATATCTTTCACAAAGATGAGAAGAGTGTTTTGTAAGTTACTTTGCGGTTTTGGTACTAGTGTTTTGTTTTCCATCCGATTTTCATTTCGAACATGACAAAATTTGTATAATAGAACACATAAATATTGGATACAGAAGATTAATAATTCTACAACATTTGAGACATAAGTTCACCTATAAAATTTTGGTGTTAAGTTATGTACCCTCATCGTAATTGTAGCTTCACTTGTAGTTGAAGCTTTTATTTCAAACATGAAATTTTTGTATAGTAGAACACATAAATATTGGATATAGTTGATTAATAATTCTACAAAATTTGAGGCATAAATTCACCTATAAAATTTTGGTGCTAAGTTATGTACCCTTCTCGTAATTATAGCTTCACTTGTAGTTGAAGCACAATTTGATTGGACTTGTTCACATAAAACAACACATTCAGTGTACATTTAAATATTGGTGTTGACTAAACATATATAACAATAAAAATAAAATATCATAAGCCAAAATAATAATAAGCATGGTAAGTTTAAATGTAAGTAACAAACTCATTAGGATACTCTTTCAAAGTTGGAATGAGTTTATTATTACTGCATACGTGCAAACTAATTAACAAAAAATTGTCATCGCAAATCATATGAGACGATCACCATTGGCACTTGTGGAGTGTGTGTGTTAATTTATATTCATATATAAAGTTGTATCAAACTCGAACATCAGACGATTGTATTAATGGCTTGAATTGGGTTGAATATCCTCACCTGCATATCCAACTCGTTTTATTACAAAACAAGTATATAAACATATGCATTATTAAGATGTATTCATAATAATAAAGTCAAAATGAGTATAAAGTTGGTTGAAAATATATTATTTTGCCAAAATTTATATTCAATTAAATATTCTAATTTAATTACCACTTATTGATGCACAAGTAATTATATATTTGTATAATTAGTCATTTCTAAATTATATGCAACAAGTTAACGTGATAACTATTCAACGAGAATAAAATTAATAAAGAGAACTTTCGTGATAACGCCCTCTCAAGTTTTGAAATATACAGTCGTCTCTCCTCCAAAACATGTATTAAAAGGAACTCCTATTTTTAAGTATCGGGATATTTGTGGGAAACATGCAAATATTTTGCAAAGAATCCTGCAAATATTTGCATTTTCTAAAAAAGAATAAAAAAATTGTTTTAAGCACATAAACATGCAATTAATTTTTAGATTAAATTTTTTTTACGGAAATTAAAAATATGAGTGTGCTTTAAATATGTTTTTGAAAAAGATTTTTCACATACCAAATCTGAAAATAAGGTGCATAATTAAACTTCTACATGAATAACTGTCAAATCATACAAGTCCACCGTGCTTTAGCCATATTTCCCATGAGAGCAATCCCTAATATATATTTTAATGCTCTGCCACTCCTACGTTACTATTTTTTTAATCTTATTTTACCAATTTCGGCACTTAATGCAATCAAATATGATGGATTTGCCACTTTTAAGATTTCATATATAAAAAACATACATAGTATTCATGGGACTAATGAGGATGTTGATCCGCTTGAGAACACTAGTTTCATATTATTATATGCAGCGCATCAATTTTTTCTACAACATCAACGTTTTTAAATGAATGAAACCTTATGCACTGAGTTGTCATAAGCGATGATTGGTAGTTCAATTATATTTGTCTCTAATTTGTAATACGGTAATTTGTTAAAATTGTCTCTATAAGTGTTTATTCATGGATAAATGTCATATGTCGACTAAAATAATTTATTAATATTTTGTGTAAAGACTGAAAAATTTATCATGCTATCTTCGTTGATACGTTCTTAAAACTTTTACTTCGAGAACTAAAAGTTGAATGCATATTAACTTAGGCTTCGTTTGTTTAAAATGTTAAATTCTACATTCTGATTGCTGAACTTTGAAATCTGATTGCTGAATGTTGAATTCTGAATAATTACGTACTTGTTTGTTTGCATTCAGAACAAAAAACAACATTTAGCGTCCAGAGCAAAAATAAGCACTAAAAAAGTTCTGAATTATTTTGTCTGAATAGATGACTTTATTCAGAACACTGATAAAAAATAAATAACGTAGAAAGGTCTGATTTTTAAATCAGAACTTGGATTCAGAACTTCTTATTAAAAACAAACACAGTCTTAATTTACAAGGATGGTTTTTTTAGGGCTTATAGTAAATTACTTCATCGCATTCATTTGTATAAATGACGGTTCATAGATAGAATCGTATATTGATTGCCATAACTTACTTATCAATCTTTTATGTGGTGATGAGAAAAAAATAAAATAAATCTTACCATCTTCGTAGATATGTTTTTCTTAAACTATTAGTGGGGAACTAAAAGTCGAATGCATGTCAAGTTAAATTACATTTTCTTTGCAATACTCTTTAAGTGTACTAATAATGAAAAGAGTTTCACATGCAATCATTTTGCCAAACATAACTGCAAAATGTAGTTCACTTTTATTAGACTAGCGTTTCCCCTAATTTCAGCTATTATATTACTATTTCTTCAGGTGACATTCTTCCATGGTATCTATTTGAATAACCCTCATACTGCATTGAGTTATTTGTATAATTTTTTTTATTAATTGTCTAGAAATTCATGTGATTTTAAATAAAACCATCTCTTAAATTGATTTAGAACCTACAAGGTGTTTTTTATTTTTCTCTTCCACTTGTGTATTTGAGATGTGATTTGTGAATGTCGGATTGTAAGTTCTATCTTACACATGATTCTCTAGTGCTTAAATCAGTCACTTCCTATTACCTTGAATAGTCGATTAGTGTTTCCTTTTATATTTAGTAATTTTTTACATTGAACTCTGTACATGTAGTCTTTTGGAGGAACGGAAACTCTCACATTGTCATGATTACTTTAATAAGTTCAAAATGGAGAATACTTATGTTTGATATTTACGACGACGAAGATGATAACAATGATGATGTTGAACAGTTGAAGATAATGACAATGATGAGACTCAATGTTCAACCCGAATAACCTGGTATATCATATCCTCACCCCTTTATTAATTCATAACAATTGTTGTAGTAATTCTTATTTGGTGTATATTGTAGTTCTTTATGTAAGCCAATATTAAGAACAGTGCAATAGTTTTTTCTTTCAGAAAAAGAATTAAGTTCATGAAAATGCACAGCAAATAATTTTTTGTCCAGTGTGAGCCATAACTGGATTTTGTATATTGCAACGTGTCATTTAAAATTGTTGATGCTTCATATTGTAATATTATCATATTGCTGAACATGACCAATATATTAATTAAAACTCATTTAAGTCAAGTATGATAGCTGTAGTACAATTTAAATATAGCATTAAACTTGCATTTTAGCCATTATGACATTCTACTTAGGTAGACTTGTCTCTACTTTGCTATGTTAATTTAAGAGAAACGAAAGGTGAGACAATAGAGGTTTATTTTCTACCTTGATGAGTTTCTGCGGCATTCAGTTTTCCAACCTTAAAATTATCTTACACGTGCGTGAATTGTATGATTTTTTGACTATTAGAGCTTCGATTTTACATTTTAGTTATGAAAAACATTAAAATCAAATGAATGATAAAACAACAGCGAACCAAAAAGTCTATAACAAGCTATTCTAAACTTTGAAGTATATATATACTATAAAATAAAATAATTCACAATCACATAATTGTTAGCATGATTATTGTTTTAAATTGGAAAATAAATTTTTGCTGAAAGCAGATGATACTTCTTTTACTGCCAGTATAGTGGCGGATCAATTGGATAGATGATGGGTCTTCAGTCAATGCACCGTCGAGTAAGATAATGGAGCTAAAGATGTCGAAGAAGATTGAAGTGACCACATTCCCTTCCAATGTGCGGGATTTTGCTTAAAAAGGTATGTTCATATTTCTTAGTTTATTCAGAAGGCAATCCCACGATGAAAATTTCAATGTCAAACAGTTACTTTTGGAATCTCATTATATGCGAGTCATAATATTGTCTTTGTATTAAGTAAAATAAAATTATATGAAAGGTTAGTCTTCATACCGTCTTTATATTAAGCAAAAAAATATAATATAAAAGGTCAGTCTTCCTATTGTCATTACTTTGTCATATTAACCAATCAACATAAATTTAAATTTCATTCCACAAAATTACTTACCTATATTAAAACACATACACCCACACATATATTCTACAGATGGAATCGTCCGAAAACTTGGGAGCAAACTCCGCCTCGTCTATCGTAATGAGCTAGATCTTTTACAAAGTGATTTTGTGGATTGGGTAGCGTATGGATCATTGCTTGAACTTCCAAGAATTTGTACATCTGGTCATCAAATTTGGACTTCGAAGACACCGCTAATTTGCTTTGATGAGGTGCAAATGTATTCTCCAGATCGAGTAATGAGACAATTTGGTTATAAACAACGCATACCCAATGCGTACCTATTAAGATGCGCAAAGAAGGTGTTAAAGCATTAGAAGGTCGAAAACCAACATACATAAAAATATGGAGTGAAAGACGTATGCATATTCACACTGAATGCCATCTGACAATCTCTTTAAATGGGTATATTTGGTGGTACTGGCAAATCACTCGTCGTTATGTCTTAAAAACATCAACCAAGTTAGGGGCATATATTCCTCGTGCACCATTACCAAGAGACATGGTTAGTAAGATTTATTTCAAAATATAGCTCTTGTTTTTCAATAGTTTCTTCTTCTTTATCATGCAAGAAATATAAAATGAAACCCGAGTTGATTTATAGGAGGATTTGCCGTACAAAGTTGTAGAGATGGCCGAAGACATTAAACAAGGATGTGTGGATTCGGAAATAGGATGCACCAATTTGATGTGTAGGGTTCACCGGGCCTTTTGCTGAAAGCAGATGATACTTCTGTTACTGTCAGTCGTATAGTGGCGGTTCAACATATGATATGTCTTCAGTTAATGCACCACTGTGTAGGATAATGTAGCTGAAAATGTCCAAGAAAATGGAGGTGACCACATTCCCTTCCAATGTGCGGGATTTTGCTTAAGAAAGGTATGTTCATGTTTCTATAAATACACGAATATGTTTTCTAATACTCACGTAAAACAGTGATGATGTCAATGATATATCCCACTTCTTAATTGAATTCAGCTTATTATTATTGCAGCTATTCAATGTTGGCTCAGGTGTGTAATAGGAGCATCAAACATCCTTTGTGAGTTTGTGTTCGATAGTATGTGGAGCTAACTTATCGGCTTAGGCGTATTTGGGGGCCGCCGAAATGGTGGATAAGACAGTAAACGTTGAGAATGATTCTCTGGTGTGTGGACTTAGTTATGTGTAGTTCTAGGGCTCAGTCTTTTTCCATTTTTTATTTATTTTTATAATGGGTTTTGTACGATTTCGGTGAATAATGTCCCTGAAGCAAATCAGAACAAAAGCAGCAGAGATTTATTCTTCTTCCTCCTCCAATGCTGCTCTGTTTCAAATGATACCCACACCCAAGAATACAAATCAATTAGTATCGACAAACCTTCATTTATCCTATGAAAACAAAAAAATTGAAGATCGTAGTAGTAATATCAATCAGCAAACGGTTGAGCTCGATTTGAGTGCTCAGGTGATTATATTTTCGTTTTAACTTAGGTTAAACTCGAGCTTTAATTTTTGAAAAGTGATGGACTGTTTTGAAATTAAACAGGGGGAGATGCTTAGGCGCACATTAGCGGAAACACAAGCAACACACTGTCGGGCGCTGATGAAGGCGGCTGAAGAATCGTCGTTGAAACAAATAAAGGCAATGGCCTGGAATCAGACCGGGCCGGCAAGAGAACCACGGAGCTGGAAACGCAACTAGCCAGGACCCGAAACGAACTGCTGATGTGGCAGGCGAGGGTGTTATCAGATCATGGAAAGGCTACGTTGCTTCAGGCACAAATTCAGCAAGCACAGCTGGTAGCAATTCGGAAAAGACCGGGTCGGAGTGAATCGAAGGTGGAGTATGAAAAGGCTATGATCGGTTTACGAGGATCTAGTAAGTGTGGAGGTTGGAATATATGATCGGACATGTCAGGTTTGTGGGGGTATCGGATACATCAGTCATGCTGTTGCCGTGTCGGCATTTGTGCATATGTGAGTCCTGTGATGATGCGTTAGGCACAATGGCCGTTTGTTGTCTGTTGTCGGGTCTGCGACGGTGTTAGTACAGGAAGCATACAAGTGCTTTTTTCATAATTGTCATAGATGCAATATTTGAATTTTTTTTATTCTTTTGGAAAAAGACATTTGTTGAAATATGTAATTATTTATTTGAGAAACGAGTCGTTGTGGGTAAACACATGTTTGTATGCTAATTGAGCATGGAGATGTATACTTGTGATGTTGTTATTGCCAGACTGAGAGACTAATTAGTACAATGATTAACATTATGAATAAAATAATCGACGTTTAGGTCTAAACCATGGCACACTGATGTGCATAACGCATTTGATACCACTGCTTACTGCTAGAAGGTCACTGATCAAAGGTTTGATGTGGTAGCACTTTACCCAAATACGCATGTTCTACTTTGTCGTACCAACATTTTGATTTATTTATGCATTGTATACTTGAAACAACAAAAGAACATCAAGTCCGTTCATGAAGCTTCCTTGGATCCAATATGCTTCTAGCCTTCTATTATGAAAATGAAAATTGTAACGACCCAACTTTCTACCATCAGAAAGTTGCATCATCTTTAAGAAAGAAAGGGATAGAAAAGAGTAAAGATAAAGAAGAAAGAAGAAACAACATCAGAATCTCAACAACGGAACGAATAAAATATATTAATCACATAAGTATTACATATTCTACAATATCAATCAGAGTTACACCGAAAATACATCACATACTAGACAGTTATAAACATCTGTCTAGTTAATACAACTCAAATACAACACAGATACAACACAAAGATACCAACACAGCGGAACACTATATATCTATAACGCTGAAGCCTCCTACTCCATTGCTCCTCCACAAGTCGTCAAAGCTAACCTGAATCCCTTGGCTACTCGTAAAAATTTGAGTACTCGAGAGTTTAAGAAAAACAGAAATAAACTCCGGATCAGACATGGGTCTGGTATGAGTAACAGGTTAAAGTTACTTAACTTTAAAAAGCCTTTGAAAACAAAGGTATCATGTAAGACTCCCCACACATAAACATGGGTAAGTTTTTACCTTACGCTAACCAAACATTTGTTAGGAAATCCAGTCATATTATAATAGTCTAGGGTTTTCAAGTAAAATACAGAAATAGCAGGAATGCTTACATCTCACGTTCCAACATAGTTGGGCACAACTAATACGTACGGCACTTATTGGAGATTGGATTCCATACAATGGCAGGGCTACTGGGGTACCGCCCGTCACAGTACCTGGCCTAGATCAGCGTACCGAGGACCCACCCTAAGTCCCTGCAACACAAGGCCAGAACCATCCCTTACTGGACAGTCCCAAACAAGATAACCCTGCAGTTGGCTGCAGACCAACTGCCCACTAAACCGGAATAAAAGGAACATCTAGACATGGGTAAATCTCGCTCTCAAGTGGGTGCTACCCACGAAGCCTTGCTGCACCTCCCCTGTTTTAGCCATTCCCGGTTGATGAGGCTTGAGGTCATGATTACCTTTAGAGAACTCATCACTTAGAATGCTCATCGTCCGCATGACGATGTACTGAAAGCATTCAATTCATACAAGTTCATTCCGGGTTCGAACGAAACCGAAGGCATTGTCTCGTTACACTCATATTGGAATCACCCTCAGAGTTAACGACGATAACCCTTGTACTCTGAATCTTCATCTTCACTTGAGATTCACGACCTATCGTTAATTTGGATCGATGTGGTTTTCGGACTTCCAGATTTGGAAAAACCCGATCCTGGTCTCATCGAAATCCAAACGCCATCTTTTAGGTCCAAGTTGTTTTAAAGTTTAAAACAGTTTCAATTCATTATTTATATCAATACAGATAGATAATCCACAATATCACAATAGATAATCAACATCATCACAACAGATAATTCACATCATACTTCAAATCAAAGCATCCATATCACCCAGCATTATTTATCTCATATCTGAGATTTCAAACTATTCAAGGAAATCAATATCATCCATCCATATATAAACAAGGACAAATAATCACACCATTTATAATTAATTTAAAAATGAATTAAATTAATTACTTATCTCTAATTAATTTAAAGTAAATTAAATTAATTACTTCATCATTATAAATCTTGCTTACATAACCATTAATTAATTCCAAGTCAATTAATTAGTCATTCTCAAATTTCCATCTTAATTAATCATCCTGGATTAATTATCCTTTAATTGCATTCAAGTAATTATTCTTTAATTAATTTCACAAATTAATTATCCTTAACCAAATATAGTAATTAATCTTTAATTACTCTATTAATTAATTAACTATAAATAATTACATTAATTCTTAATAAATTTATTACATTTTAATTACTTTATTGATTTATTATTCCCAAATTAATCAATTCTTAATTACATCATTAATTATAATAATTAATGATCTCTAATTAGTTGTTTTATCAATTAATTTTATTAAGAAAAACTAATCTTCAAATCACATATATTAATCATCTTGATTAATAACATACAGTAATTAACCATCCTTAGTTAATTACTCCTCAACGAACTTAATTAATCCCTTGATTAATTTCAAGTAATTATACTCAAATCACTTCCATTAACAAAACATCATCCAATTAATTACATCCAGTAATTATCCACTAATTACTTCTCCAAGTAATTATACTTCCAAATTATCAAGTGATTAATCCAAATTAATTAAACTTAATTAATCATCTCAATTTAATCAAATTAACACAATTAATTACAATGAGTAATTAATCCCTTAATTACTTCCCATTAAGTAATTACACTTAAACAATTTACAATGATTATTATTAAATTAATTAATCTAATTAATGACCTTCATTAACATTTATTTGATTACTTTTCCAAAGTAATTTACTTACATTAATCATTATTAATTATAGGTTTGATTAACCATTAAAATTCATTAATAAATTTAAAGTCTAACCTATGGTTCTTAATTACATATTAATTACTTAATTCATTATTTAAAATTGAATTAATACATTTAAACTTATACTTACTAATTTAATACAAATCATTAATCATTCATAATTAATTAACTTAATAATTAATGATTTATAGATCCTTAAATCTTTATTAATTTTAACGTGAAATTCGTTCTTATTTATGGTTCAATTTGTCCTTACAAATATGTTTGATAACATATATTTCCAGATTTACCCTTAAAAATTCATTTTAAATATTTAAGATTTAAAACGAAATACCAATTTATTTTAAGTGAAGTTCAAATTAATTTGTAAACTTCAAATTCACATGTATTAGTAATTCTTTAGTCATGGAAGAAATTTAAATGTATTAAAAAATCAAATTCCCTTTTTATCTTCACATATTAAAAACTATTTCAACCTTAAAACTCTTTTAAAGATTTAAACTTATAAAACTTAATTAATTTTTTTTCTTTTTCAAAATCTGGAATTCAAATTCAGATTTAAAACCAGGTTCCAAATTTGATTAACTTTGTTTAAGCTCCTTCTTTACAATCCAATTACATTATAGATTCCAATTCTTTTAAATACTCTTAAATGCTTAAAACACTTTTAGTTATTAAGATAATTTAAATTATGAAACTTTATTATTCCCAACTCAGTTTCAAAACTGATTTGAATTCATTATTGACTTTGATTTAAAACTTAGTTTAACTTTGTTTTATAAATTTGAAATCAAATTAAAATTTCCAAACCAAACAAAACAGGTTTTGTTTAAACCTGGGAACAGCCTATACCCGAGCCAGAACACGTTTGCCTCGAGTCCAATACACAACTATCTCGAGTAAACTACCCAACAACTTCGAGTAATACCTAAATCTACTCGAGACCCAGCTAAAACCAGAGATCATCAGAAACCACAGTGCACTGTGCTGTTGATCATCTCAGATCATCAATGATGATCTGTTCACCTTCACAACCACTCACGCAACACTCCATGATCATCAGATCGTTCTTCCGTTCTCGAAATCGAATTCGAGATAACACATCAAACCTTGAAATCTAGAAAGCAACTTCACTTCAAAACCTGGAAACACCCCGTGCTCCACGCTCCGACCACCGGAGGCCACCCAACTCTGGCCGTAGCCTCGTCCACCTCTCCTCTACCTTCCCTCAAAACCGCGTGGCACTCGATCCATCGACGGCAATGAACGAGTCGAATTCCTCAGCCACACAAAATTAGGTTTACGCAAAAGAAAACATCGCCGGCGCCACCACGATCATCGGCCGACCATCGTGACATTTTTACCATACTCCTCTATCACTCCTTCGCCTCCAGACCAATTCCCGACCATCACCAACCAGAGGATCACCCACGGCAACTCGAAAAGCCCAAATCAGTCGAACTCGAACTGCTCTCAAACCACACAGTTAAAAATCATCAAACCATGTTTAAAAATCATGTTATGGTACGGGGATTCAGTTCAGATACCTGAATTCGAAATTTAAGAGATTCGAATTTTTGATTAAATTGGAGTTGTGCTCAAACATATTGCTTTCCAGAGATGATACCAAGTTATTTTAATTTGAATATATTTTTAAATTTCAGTTCAAAGTCAAACTAATAATATCTGTTTTAACTCTAGGTCCGAATATCAAGTAGATTGTGTAGAAATGATTTTTGAAAGAAAGGCTTGTTTTAGAATTCAAAACAGAGAATAAATGTATCAGCCTGCACACATTACAACATCCTACAAGTATAGACAGAGGATTCAACATATATATAAATATATACACATACTTATCCATAGGCATATATACAACATATTCATTCCTTAAATTTTAAAAATAAAGTTACTCACTGGTTTAAAAAGAACAGAGGCTCTTCATTAGCATAGGCTGGGAAATTTGCAAACTGGAATTTCTACCTCTTGAATCTCTGATTTGTTTGGGTTGCCTTGTTGACGTTGAATGTTTTGTTTAAGTTTTAAATGAAGCTTACTTCAGATTATACTCGAAACTGATCTAAAGATTGATATATACAAAAGACAACTTACAGGAGAAACCATTTGTACAATGTGATATTTTATTTTTGTACAACAGTGATCATACTTTGTACAATACAGCATATATAATTTTTTTGTTCGTACTAATTTAGATCAGAGATATTTTTACTTTGGTTAGTTTGCCTCAACAGATTTCTATTTCTATGGTGGCTGATAATTTAGTTTTAGCGGCTGATATGAAATATATTGGCTAGCATTAAATGCTTGTCTTGTTAGTACTCACCTCTCATATATATCTTATATTGTTTTGTACAAAACTTGTATATATATTTTTGTACTGTCTTTACACTTTGATATATCCTTTTTTTTTTCAAATGCAAGCCTACAGATGCTAGGTTATTCCTTCTTTGGCAAGTACATACCTGATTATATTTTTATTTTCATGTGTTCATGCCTATCATACTTCGAGTACACATTGTTCATAGAAGTTATATTTTTGTTGTCATGTTGCTTTTGAATATATGTGAAGTTCTATATTTACTTTATAACTCTACAACTTATCTTATGTGCTTATTTCTATGTCTAAATTATTATTTATAATCTTGCATTTCTATATGTATATTTTATTTTATTAATATAATTTAAAAATAACACATTTATCCATTTGAAATGATTATAAAAGAAATTATCTCTTTATTATAAATTACTTATTATCATATATATTAATGTATCATTTGATAAAATTGTATTTAAGACTCATATATATTTTAAATCATATTTATCAAACTATACTTAAGAAGAAATAGAACAAATCTTTAATAAATTTAAATTTATACTTAAACTAGAATAAGTTTTAAACTATTTAAACATTTATCTTAAGTATTTAAAACCATATAGTTATTTATTAAATAACTTTGAAAATCTTAATATTAAATAAATCAAAATTTCCAGATCACTAAAACGTATGTTAGAAATTTGAAAACATAATTTATTTGTTAAATTTTAAAACAAAGCTTTCCTATTTACAATATATACTAATATATATTCATTTTAAATAGAAAACAATTTATTAGTTTTTAAAAGATAAAATTCACAAATTAGATATTTATTAAAAGAAAAGTATCAATTCAAATCTCATTAACAAAGATATATCAAATCAATTTAATATTTAATATAGATTATTAAATTGATATTGCTCAAAATCCCGGGTTGTCACAAAAATGTTAAATTTACATATGGCAAGTTATAACTTTTGTCCACCGCAATTAGAATTAGGGTTGGATGGATGAACGGATTGGATTGCTTTGCTTTGGGAAGTTTTGTTCATAAATTGTATACGGGTTGGGTAAAAACAAAATAAAATTTTAAATGGGTAGATCCAACCCTTTTAATATTAGGGTTATTGAATTAGCTAAATGAGTTAAGGTATGTTTTGACAGATCTATGATGCAATGATAATATAATCATGAAAAGAGTAATTTTTTTGGAGATGATTGTGCCATATTACTCACAAGTTTCTCCTAAATATTTTCAAAGTCACGTTTAGGTCCAGAATTTGATAGTCGGTTATTTAACTATCAAACAAACAACCATTCAAACATTGATTCAATTTCATATGGAATCCACTAAACCTTTATTAGTTAATCTTTAATTACTAAATTCACTTTATAAAACTTGATCAAATAATCTTTACACAACACTACTTCCAAAACTCTTCCTTCCCCTTTTTGCTTGGAAAATATTTATACTTACCTTAGGGGGACATCAAAATATTTGAAAAATTCCTTCTTTCAAATTTCTTTTTGAAAACATTACTGACTATAAACCGAT
The DNA here is from genome assembly GCA_030737815.1 of Allium fistulosum. Taxonomy (NCBI): domain Eukaryota; kingdom Viridiplantae; phylum Streptophyta; class Magnoliopsida; order Asparagales; family Amaryllidaceae; genus Allium; species Allium fistulosum. Next base: position 1,060,903,797 of record CM060903.1, read on the forward strand.
CCACTTATCTTTTATAAAAAGTTCTATTTTAAAAGCTCACTTCACATTTAAATAGATTTATAAATTTCCAAAATCAATTTATAAAACACTTTTATAAATCTACAAGTCAATTTACAAAACTTCTTTACAAACCTCTAAAATCATTTATGAAACATTTTTCTATTTAAAACTCCTTTGATAAATCTTTTGTAAGAAAAATCCTTTACAAAATATCTCTTGCAACTCATCCTTTTAAATCACTTTAAATAAACCTTTTTACCTACTAAAACTCATTTTTATAAACAAGTTATTATTTTTAAATATCTTTATAAAATAATAATATAACTTGAAAAATCATTTACAAACCTTAACCCCAAATTGATTAAAAAATTGAAGTTAATTCAAAACCATACTTTATAATTTCAAAAGAAGGCTTAGCAATCGCAATGGTAGTAATTTAAGTTACCATTTAACATCAATTTCACTTTCAAGTCATTTAACCATTTATTTACATAATTCAATAATATATATGTGTGTGCGTGTGTGTACGCGCGTGCAATTCATATCCAAATCAGGGAATAACATGTCAATACAACTCAACTAGCATGTACATGTCCAAATAACATAATAGCAGGATGGTGATTTATTCTACTAAACACATGTCCACACAATAAATAATTACATTATAGCAGAACGGGAATTTATTCTGCTATCAGATTTCAAAACAATCAAACAATTAACTTATAGCAAAACGAGAATTTATTCTGTTAACATATGTCAACACAACTAAACAATTCACATAACTCATTCATAATAGTTTGTCTACTTAATGGTATCGATATTTGAATCCCTTGTATTGAAAACCATCTTTGAAAAAGAAGTACCTTTAAAACAACTTGATCTAAAAAAACAAGTATTAAAACTTAAAACTCCCTTTTAGAATAATTATTTACAAGTTAGACCCTTTATTCAACCATAATTAAACTTATTTAAATCTTAACTTAATTTAATTAATAATTAAGAAATAATAAACCTTAAATAAATAAATATTTATAAGTTTAAACCCCTAATTAATTTATAATTAAAAATAGTTAACCTAATAATTAATTAATAATTATTAAAAATAAATCATATACATAACTCATAATTAATTAAAGATTTATCTTGCTTAATCAAAAATTTATTTAAAATAAATCTTACTTTTAAAAAGATAATTAATTAGTACTAATCTTTAATTAATTAAAATTAACAAACCTTGTTTAATACTTAGTTAATTATTAATTATCAAAACTAATTAATTAATAATTAATTATTAAATTCTTAATTAACTTACCTTAATCATCGTTATTCAGCTTTTAAAATATTTTAAAATATGAAAAAATTTCAAAAATTGGATTTTTTTATTGAACTGCATCCATAACGAATATCGCTATGGATACCATAACTTTCAAACTTGTTTAGCTTGTTAACTTGACAACTCAAGGTCACCACTAACTTCACTCACTGGTTTAGTTCGCTAACTTCACTAATAAGTTCACTAACCTTTACTAGTTTCTTACTAACATAACTTCTCAAGTTTAGTTTCTAACTTACTAATTAGTTTACTTCTCACTTACTATATAGTTTCCATTTGCTAACTAGTTTGCCAACTAACTTTCTATATCACTTCCAAACACAAAACAAAGATCACAAGTGTAACATCTCTTAAACCATCAATTCAAAGTCTAATACTAAATCACAAGTTAGCACATGCATATATGTCCAAACCTTACTATAATCTAAACAACCACTACAAGAAAAGTGGATTTTTAAAGCACCAACAGATAATGCTTTTTTTCGTAGTGTTATTGTATTTTCTAACTTTTTTGATTTAGAGAATAGATTGTTTTGTAATGCATTCTAATCTGCTTTTTATTTTTCATGGCCGCCAATTCCCTAAATTATTTCCCCCTCTTCTTATCTCAAGACACCACAGTGCAAATTAAAAAACCCTGCAATATCAATTCGCCACTGAAGGAAAAAAGAAAAAAAGGATTGAACACTCGATCATGATTGGGAAGGCGACAGGACCATGGTGATAGGAGGATATCGGCTTTTACCAGCCCTTATCACATAAGGTGATCCTTATCTCATTTTTATATACCGCCTCAATTATATCCAAACCCGATTCCATACTTATTCCCTAATTCATAAATTTATTGAATGGGAAGAAAAAAATCGCATTCTCGTGCGATTTGGTGGTGCCGGGAAGAATGGCGCGGGGCTACCATAGCGATATAAGCAAAGAGGCGCTGGCGTATGTTGGATGCCAACAATTTTGCTTGCGCGCATCCGGTGGAGGATAATGCGATGGAAGGAGTTGGCATGTGTCTTGAAATGGTGGGTCGCTAGGAGATTTCTCGATGCCAATGGAGGTGGTTGAGAACACGAAAATCAAATTTAGGGGAGTATAACACCTTTTATTAATCTAACAATGAAGTATATACATATTTCTCTCAACAATGAGTCTAAATACCTATTTTGATTTGCAGTAGATTAATTTCTGTTTTGATTTCTAACTGAAATATATGTGAATTAATTGCCTTGTTATTGTGGTTATGAATTGTTGAGGATTGATTTGCTGTGGATTATATAAATTTGATGTTCATTAATTTGAAGGGCTAATTAATTGAATTATACGTGAATTGAATTAATGATTTGGGTTTTACTGTTTATATTAACTATATCAAAGAAATAAATTTTCTAATTTGATTTAAATTTAATTCAGTTTTAACAAAAATGGCATGGTTGCCTAATGTAATGGAATTATTTTTAGTAAATAAAGAATTATTTTGATAATTTGATAAGAATTTTGATGAAACAGTGAGTATTACACACTATTTTGTATTTACATTGAGTATAATCTAGTTTTGGGATTTAACGTATGATGGTTCAGGTTTACACTTGCTATTATAATGTTTATATGCTTGCAAACATAAGTATTCATACCATATAGTAGTGTTCTGATGCAAATATACTTTTGCTTGCAAGATATGCTTCTAGATGAAGATTATATTACTTTCTTATATCATTTAGACAATATCTAAATAGTGAAAATACCATAGCTATATTTTACACAAGTTTCTATCACTAGGAAAAATACTTGGTTTTCCATCCTGTTAACTATTGTTTAGCTAGAATAGATATTAAACTTCTAGCCAAGGAAGGGGGCCATGTAATTTCTATATTGCAAACATGGCTAAGATTTTTCTTATGAAATTTAGTTGATATGTTGTCATTTATATTACTTCATTAGGTGAACAAAGGATTGCACAAACCGTTTCCAGTATGTTAACTTCATTAATTTTCATCGTTCTTCGATTGAAACCTCCAGTTCAAGTAATATAACGTTTATAAGTATTTATATGAACTCATAACTTTACCTCTCTTATATAAGGATTATTTACATATCAAATATATATTATATCTAAAGTAGGAAAATTTAACAAACTAAATTATAGGCTAACTTACCGAGTATATTGATTCATCTAGAGGTAAAGCAAAAAAATACTTGAGAAGAGCGGATTAAACAATGAACGCTGCAACTACAATGCCGGTGATTTAAATCTATCATTTATTTATGAGCATTTATTTAAATGCAAGTTATTCTTTTAGACTTGAGAATGTCTATTTGTCATCCTCCCTCCATTGTAAAATTAGATAATAGAAGTAGATAATTTTACATCCAAAAAATACTAATTTGTAAATCATTTATCTTATTTGGCCATAAAAAAGATAATCTTTTTTGTAGTATTTGGGACATTCTTTAAGGGAACATCAAACTCAGCTCCATTAGACATAGACTGTAACATCCCGAAAATTTTCGACTTTCGAAAATTCAACATCGATACTCACTTTATCGACTGCTGAGCCATCGAATGCCGGAAACCCGAAAAGTTATGGTTTTAAGAAAGAAGAAAAAGTAGAAGAAGAAGAAGATAGAAGAAAAAGAAGAAAGAAGGAAAAAGAACAACAACAGAACAACATCAGAAACAGAAACAATATCAGAATCTTACACATCGCAGCGGAACAATATATAATAGATAAATCAGTAATCTTTAAAACAAAGAACTATATCATTTTATACATACATCAATCATCAGAGTCAATATACAACAATGGACAGTTATATAAATTGTCCTCATACAGAATACACAGCGGAATAAATATATCAGATACAAATACTACGACTCGTCCTCCAGCTTATCTCCAAAGCTCCAGAATATCCAGAATATCCTGATAACATAACCCTAGGCTGCCCGTGTGGAAATTAGTGGGCACCCAGAGTTTAGAAGGGAACAATAAACTCCGAGTCAGTCATGGTGACTGGTGTGAGATCGTAAAACAGTTATTCTTTATAACAACAAAATAATTTTTAAAGTCAATTCGCAATGCTTTTGGAAAATGAAACTACCATAAGACCTCCCGCCACACACACAATGCAAACGCAGACTTGGAGGAGATTTCTTCTTATGATAGTCAAAGATGCTTACTACGCAAAAATCAAATTCTTTTTTGATATTATTATTAGTGCATAGTGTAGAAAACATTTCGAAAGTATAATATTAATCTTAGCCAGCATAGGCATTCCGCACTTATGCCTACTATAGCTACCATCCAAACAGTGGTGACCACCATAAGTGAATGATAGGTTCTACAACTAAAACCGTACAAGTCGCGTATTGTTTCTTTGGATTTCCAACAAATGGTCAGGCTAAGGAACTTCCTATCCACGATGGGTACGTCCCTGGAATAGACGACCCGAGAACCTAACCGGATCTCTGCCAACACAAGGCCGGGTTACCTCTGCAAAAATAGGTAACTACTAACACGCGTATGCCATCCCCCGATCGTCACCGATCTTCCCGAGGATCCCCGATTCGCAACAAACCACATAGATAATAATAATGCAGTAACCACAGAGGTTAAGTATCTGGGCTCCATACCATGATACCACCTTTATCCAGAAGGAATGACATACACTAAGGGGCGCTACTCCCTAGAACCTTGCCGCATTCGTCCTGTTTTGACCATTTCCGGGGTGTGAGGCTCGACGAAGTCTCATCCACAAAGCTACGCTTTCTCAAAAAGCCCTGCTTCGGGTCAAACAAAATGATCAACCTATGATCACAAAGATATAAGATCAAACAAATGATCATATCACAAATGATCAAACACTGATCATTTCACAGCAACACTCAGTATGCCACGTTACCAAATTGGGATATATCGCTGATAAATTTCAACTACATAACCTCTGAGCTCGTACGTCTCAGAGAAGGGTGTTAAGCTAAGAGAATAAATTCTCCGCCACCAACAGAAATGTATTTGAAAGAAATCAGCTTTATATCTCAAATTGTAACGTCAGACACACAATCCATACAAGTCTGTTCCGGGATCGAACAGAACCGAAGGCACTTCTCACGAAGCCCTTGCATTTCCGGATAATTTTCAATCACGTCAGGACTTCCCGTCACTAAGGGTGATAAAACCTCTAAACCGAAGATCAGTCGATGTAGAGTAACTCGACGGTAATCCTTCCGTTTTCAAAAATATCCGGTCTTCAACACCGGTCTTCAAATGCAATTCATAACGACGTATCACATATTCGGAATGGGTTATACGACCCCATGGTCCTTTCCCGGCTAACCCGAATAGTGAGCGTTTATTCAAAAATAAGTGTGGCATTCAAATTCATCCAATTCACAACAAATACCTACTCAAGGTAATTATTGATAGTCGGTTATTTAACTATCAATAAAGATGCGCAACATCATCAGATTCCAAATAATTTTCCCAAATTATTGTATCTTTCAAAATATCTTTACTAGATATAAAATTTCCACACTTTAAAAATAAATCAACGTTTATTTTCTTTTTTTAAAACAAATTCCCATTCCATTTATAAATTCCATAGTGAATTTATATCTTCAAAATATCTACTGATATACGATTCTCAAATCGATTTCAAATATTCAATTTCATTTTATCTTTAAGAAGATAAAATCTCAAAACGTTTCATTTCATTTTGGAAATGCATTTCCCTACTTATTTAATAAGTATTTCACAAATCATTTATTTTCAACACTTGGAAATTATTCGATATACTTAAATCAAATTAAGTATATATTTCATTCTTTAAGGAAATCTATTTTCTATAACAACCTCAATTTGAGTCAAAACGAATGTTACGTAAAACATCGTTACGACGACTCAAAAATCACTAGTATAGGGATTCAAGATTAAAATAGATATGTAAATCCCAATACTAGATAAAACATTTCCTTTCGGAAATCATTTACTATAACAACAGTGTTATAGTCCAATAATATAAATCCCATGTTTTCGATATTTAACACGTTTTAAAACATCTTTTAAAACAACTTCATTTAACAATATTCCTTTTCCCAAAATATATTGATTTTATTTAATAATATGTATTTACTGTCCAAATTCGTGAATATAATCACTATCCCAATTTTAACAATTTCTACACATTTAACTTAAAGGATAATTCGCTGTCCAAAATCACGAATATATCTCCTTTAATAACTTCAATGTTAAATTTATCAAATTCTATTTGATTTTGAATTTATAAAACAATGTTTATAAATCCCATTTCTATTTATAAAACTTCGATTTCTAAATTATCCAATTCAACTTATATAACTCAATTATATACTGGAAGTTTATATTATAAGTTAAGAACTTATAATCCATTTATTTACAACATCTATTCATTTCTCATCTAAATGTCAAAATCCGATTTATAAGATAATTGCTTATAAATCTTTTTGTTTTACAAAATCTTTCCATTTGATAACTTCACAATTTATGAATCTATAAATTTCAATTCCCTTATGGAATCCATTTTTATTTGACTTTAACACTTAATAAAACTCATTTCAAAATTCCCATATTTTCAATTTATAAAAATATCAATTTTTTATAAATCTTTTTATATGAATTGTTTAAAATACTTCAACAATTCCAATTTAAACTATTTCATAATCTTTATCAATTGTTTATTTCAAAAATAACACTTTTGTCGTACTTCACAAAAATCACAATTTTTACTAACATTAAAATTTTAACATTTATTTATTTAAAATAAACCCATTCAACAATTTCAATAAAACGTATATTTCTACAAATCACTTTACAAATCCTTTTAAAATCAAAAATCGTTATTTTTAGACTTTAAAAATGGATCCGATGATGCAACGCATCAAATAGTCAATCATGGCATTCAAAACATCATATATCAATATGATAATCAACAAAAATCACAATATCTGTAAACAATAAATACAGTTGAGGAATCCAGTTGGATCCCTCCAACCTGTTTCCCTGCATCCACAGACGTTAGCACAATACCAATTCCGCTCCAGTACGGAATTATCGCGGTATATAGGTTTTTATAAATCCGCTTACTAACGGCGCAATAGGGTCTCATCCGCTATACGAGGCGGGAAATCAATCAATCCAATATATACATATGCCAATATGTATATATTGCTATATATATAGATATATCCTATAATATCTAATATCACATCCAAACAGTCAATCAATAAATAACTGAAAATATTCCACATTCAATTTGAGTGAGAAAAATCTCACCTTAGCATTTATTTTGCAATCCATTCCATTTTGACTTGATTTCATCCTTTTTTAGACCTAGTATAAACAATTTGTAATTGATAAATATTCGAATCAATTGACAATAAATTATCATCTGTTAATTTATTTAAACCAAAAATTTAATTTTATCGAATAATTTATTCTAAACCATTTCTAAAACAATTAAATTAAACAAATTTTCTTTTAACAATTTTAATACAATTGATTTTAAATTAATCCTTTTTAATAATTTATTTAACAAAATTTTAAAACTAAAACTAAATTCTTTTTAACTCAAAAGTTTATTTTTAAAACTAAATTTATTTTAATTAACTAATTATTTATTTAGACTAATGAACTTCCCATATTTCATAAACTTCTCTGTTTAAATGAAACAATAACCAACAATTTTAAATATAAAAGTTTTAAACTTACTAATAATTTTTTTTAAAACTCGAATTTACCTCAATTCGAACAGGAACCCACTCGCGAGCACAAAATCCACGAACCCGAAGTCGATCGAGTTCGACTTCGTCTTGCTATCTCGTGCTCGCCTTCAAGAGCGAATGCCATGCTCCCCACGTCGACATCGCACTTTCCCAGACCTGCTGCTACGACGCGACTACGGCCTCGCGAAACCCATCATCGACGCCGCACCCTCCCTTTAGCCTAGCGAATCGCCTCGTGCTTGCGACCACATCCCTACCGATCGTCACCTCAAGCCCAAACGAACACCACCGTGCACGAGCCCCAGATCTCGCGCGACTCGACTCGCCGCCCCTGATTCACGCGACGCGCCAAAACCCTAATTGCCGCTTGCTCCAATTTGAAGTCGAAGTTGTCGACTTTGAGCCTCCTCAGAATCGCGAATCCCAGTCCCAATGATGATGCCGAGATCATGCGAGCGCGAGCGCGCCACCTCCTGATATCCTTATGCGACTTTGCTTGATTTTGAACCCGCTCGACTCTCTTTGGTTTGAATCTGAAGAGGGAAAAGAACGAACGAAGTTGAATTAGCTCGGCGATTGTTTTTCTTTGAGTGAAAACGAACAGATTTTGTTTTTCTTTGAACAAAGCTTCGGCTGTTAATTAAAAGAGAGGAAGGAGAGATTTTTTTTTTCCGCAATTTGGTTTGCCATTGTTTCTTTAATTTTTTTATTTTCACTGAAGTTTTAAAATCTCGGTAGGATGATTCAAAACGAAGGAGAAAATATCACTGCGCGCTCAGAAGGTAGGGTGGCTGATGGAGACGTTATAGACTTTGACCGTTCAGTATATTATTATTATGAATTTCAAACTGTCTCATTTCGCAATACGCGAAATCTCGAACTCCGAATCAGACATGCCGCCAAGTGTCTATAATGTTATCCGCCTATTCTGAACGTAATGGAAAAGGTTCCGAGTTCAAATTTGATCATATGAAGAAGATAGCTTTTTGGACCAGTTATTAAATTAAATTTTCGATTTAATTTCAGCGCGTTTGTTTATCGTACGGCCAAACGATCACTCCAAACATTACGAAAATTGAAATCCGATAATAATACAATATTACGGATCCAATGGAACTAGTTTCGTCGAATTCCGAGACCATGCCTCGGACGGCTATTTTCAAATATCGATTCAAGCGATATAAATTCAAAACCGAACAAATCACTGAACAATTCAATTTTGAAGCTCCTATTATCTTCAGTAATATCAATATAGATTTTAAAAGCTTTTGAAATATTTTTCTTCAACTTTGAATTGAAGATTTAAATTTTTATTCAACATTCAATAGATTAAATTATAAAATTTAACCTCCAAATTCAAAGTTATATTCGGGATTCAAATTAAATCATCGTTCAAATATTTAAAATTAATTAAATATTCTCAATTTAATTTGTGCGAAATTCTGGGTCGTTACAGACTTCCCCCCTTAAAAGAATTTCGTCCTCGAAATTACAAGTAAGGAAAAAAAATCCTTAACTCGTCTACTATCTTTCACAATCCAATAGTTTTATCAATTTTCAATTCATCAAAACAAATCTTTCCATTAAGGATTCGTTATCAATTCAACTAACTTTCCAACTTCAATTATAAGTTTCAAACAGCATTGTTTACTTCAAAATTCAAATTCAAAATTTTAAACTTTCAAATTTTCTCAAAAATTTTCTAACACTCTAAATTTTCAAAAAATTTCGCCAGCGTCTCCTTTGCGCGGCTAATACGGTACGACTACAAAACGTCCCTACGGACTCTCAGATTTCAAAAAGAAAAAGAAAAAGCCAAGCGGCTAGACCAGAAATCATCAAAAACTCATATTATAATTCAAATACGTACCTTTTGTCGAGCAATTCAAATTATCTGTGAAATCAAATTCAATTCCCTTTATACCTGTATATCTACTAGCCATAATATCTAGTTATAACATCCAACTATTTTGCAAATTTTATTACAAACTTCTAATATCAACTTCTTATACCATTTCTAGTTTACTATTGAAGTTATATCCATTATCATTCAATTTCACATTTCACATTCATTTGAATTTAATTTACACTTTCAATCTAATTTAGATTCAGTTTACTTCCGAATATTGAATTTCATCAATTATCTTTAGTTCACTTCAAACTAATCTTAAAGCTTCATTTTATTTCACACAATTCAAATTTGTTTCAACATTCAGTTTCAATTTTATTCACTTACAATTGTAAATTCCATTCATTTGAAATTTATTTCTTCTTACTTGAATTTATTTGAAATTCCGAACCATTCTTTTATTTAGTTCACAATTCAAGTCTCAATTTATCTAATTCAACTTCATAATATTCATAGATATTTTCATATGGTATTCCAGAATCTTACCAACATTTCAAAATCATTTGAAAACAATTCAAATTATCCTTTGAATTTCCAAAACAAAACCCAAATTTTCCATTTAAAACAATATGGCAGCAATTACTCCTTTGGAAACCCGAAAATGAACATTGATAATGCTGCAGTCATTACCGAAGTTATTTTCCAGCGACCAAAAAGAGTTTAGAGCTTTGATCTCTCCAAAATATTTTTCAAAACCTTTGCAATTCATTTTCAAATCAAAAATGATTTAACTTTCCAAATCCTTCTCTGGAATCCCGTTTTAAATTACAAATCACTTTTATAATTTACATCCTCACATTTCATTTATATGTGAATTCATTCTTAACTTTGGAGTTATAATTCCAATTTCTTATTCAATTTCAATGATAATAATTTACCATTATTACTTCCTAACATCCATGCAACCATCTACTATAGTACTTTATAGAAAAACATTTATTTTCTATACAAAAATAGTTTTGGGCAAAATTATCTCATTTACCCTATTTAAAACAATACTGTGCCGAATTGTTCTATTCAAGTGTTTAGAGATCCCTATCGATAGAGTTGTACGGACAATACCGACCAGAATCCATATACCACTCAACAAACCAATCATCACAATATAAAACAATTTTATATTCACTAACAAATACGCACTCGTATCTATTATTACACTCAACTCATTCTAGAGTACTACTGACTCTATCTCTAATGAGTAACACCCAACAGAGCAGGGTTGTCGCTTAACCATATGCTCTGATACCACTTGTAACATCCCAAAAATTTTCGACTTTCGAAAATTCAACATCGATACTCACTTTATCGACTGCTGAGCCATCGAATGCCGGAAACCCGAAAAGTTATGGTTTTAAGAAAGAAGAAAAAGTAGAAGAAGAAGAAGATAGAAGAAAAAGAAGAAAGAAGGAAAAAGAACAACAACAGAACAACATCAGAAACAGAAACAATATCAGAATCTTACACATCGCAGCGGAACAATATATAATAGATAAATGAATAATCTTTAAAACAAAGAACTATATCATTTTATACATACATCAATCATCAGAGTCAATATACAACAATGGACAGTTATATAAATTGTCCTCATACAGAATACATAGCGGAATAAATATATCAGATACAAATACTACGACTCGTCCTCCAGCTTATCTCCAAAGCTCCAGAATATCCAGAATATCCTGATAACATAACCCTAGGCTGCCCGTGTGGAAATTAGTGGGCACCCAGAGTTTAGAAGGGAACAATAAACTCCTAGTCAGTCATGGTGACTGGTGTGAGATCGTAAAACAGTTATTCTTTATAACAACAAAATAATTTTTAAAGTCAATTCGCAATGCTTTTGGAAAATGAAACTACCATAAGACCTCCCGCCACACACACAATGCAAACGCAGACTTGGAGGAGATTTCTTCTTATGATAGTCAAAGATGCTTACTACGCAAAAATCAAATTCTTTTTTGATATTATTATTAGTGCATAGTGTAGAAAACATTTCGAAAGTATAATATTAATCTTAGCCAGCATAGGCATTCCGCACTTATGCCTACTATAGCTACCATCCAAACAGTGGTGACCACCATAAGTGAATGATAGGTTCTACAACTAAAACCGTACAAGTCGCGTATTGTTTCTTTGGATTTCCAACAAATGGTCAGGCTAAGGAACTTCCTATCCACGATGGGTACGTCCCTGGAATAGACGACCCGAGAACCTAACCGGATCTCTGCCAACACAAGGCCGGGTTACCTCTGCAAAAATAGGTAACTACTGACACGCGTATGCCATCCCCCGATCGTCACCGATCTTCCCGAGGATCCCCGATTCGCAACAAACCACATAGATAATAATAATGCAGTAACCACAGAGGTTAAGTATCTAGGCTCCATACCATGATACCACCTTTATCCAGAAGGAATGACATACACTAAGGGGCGCTACTCCCTAGAACCTTGCCGCATTCGTCCTGTTTCCACCATTTCCGGGGTGTGAGGCTCGACGAAGTCTCGTCCACAAAGCTACGCTTTCTCAAAAAGCCCTGCTTCGGGTCAAACAAAATGATCAACCTATGATCACAAAGATATAAGATCAAACAAATGATCATATCACAAATGATCAAACACTGATCATTTCACAGCAACACTCAGTATGCCACGTTACCAAATTGGGATATATCGCTGATAAATTTCAACTACATAACCTCTGAGCTCGTACGTCTCAGAGAAGGGTGTTAAGCTAAGAGAATAAATTCTCCGCCACCAACAGAAATGTATTTGAAAGAAATCAGCTTTATATCTCAAATTGTAACGTCAGACACACAATCCATACAAGTCTGTTCCGGGATCGAACAGAACCGAAGGCACTTCTCACGAAGCCCTTGCATTTCCGGATAATTTTCAATCACGTCAGGACTTCCCGTCACTAAGGGTGATAAAACCTCTAAACCGAAGATCAGTCGATGTAGAGTAACTCGACGGTAATCCTTCCGTTTTCAAAAATATTCGGTCTTCAACACCGGTCTTCAAATGCAATTCATAACGACGTATCACATATTCGGAATGGGTTATACGACCCCATGGTCCTTTCCCGGCTAACCCGAATAGTGAGCGTTTATTCAAAAATAAGTGTGGCATTCAAATTCATCCAATTCACAACAAATACCTACTCAAGGTAATTATTGATAGTCGGTTATTTAACTATCAATAAAGATGCGCAACATCATCAGATTCCAAATAATTTTCCCAAATTATTGTATCTTTCAAAATATCTTTACTAGATATAAAATTTCCACACTTTAAAAATAAATCAACGTTTATTTTCTTTTTTTAAAACAAATTCCCATTCCATTTATAAATTCCATAGTGAATTTATATCTTCAAAATATCTACTGATATACGATTCTCAAATCGATTTCAAATATTCAATTTCATTTTATCTTTAAGAAGATAAAATCTCAAAACGTTTCATTTCATTTTGGAAATGCATTTCCCTACTTATTTAATAAGTATTTCACAAATCATTTATTTTCAACACTTGGAAATTATTCGATATACTTAAATCAAATTAAGTATATATTTCATTCTTTAAGGAAATCTATTTTCTATAACAACCTCAATTTGAGTCAAAACAAATGTTACGTAAAACATCGTTACGACGACTCAAAAATCACTAGTATAGGGATTCGAGATTAAAATAGATATGTAAATCCCAATACTAGATAAAACATTTCCTTTCGGAAATCATTTACTATAACAACAGTGTTATAGTCCAATAATATAAATCCCATGTTTTCGATATTTAACACGTTTTAAAACATCTTTTAAAACAACTTCATTTAACAATATTCCTTTTCCCAAAATATATTGATTTTATTCAATAATATATATTTACTGTCCAAATTCGTGAATATAATCACTATCCCAATTTTAACAATTTCTACACATTTAACTTAAAGGATAATTCGCTGTCCAAAATCACGAATATATCTCCTTTAATAACTTCAATGTTAAATTTATCAAATTCTATTTGATTTTGAATTTATAAAACAATGTTTATAAATCCCATTTCTATTTATAAAACTTCGATTTCTAAATTATCCAATTCAACTTATATAACTCAATTATATACCGGAAGTTTATATTATAAGTTAAGAACTTATAATCCATTTATTTACAACATCTATTCATTTCTCATCTAAATGTCAAAATCCGATTTATAAGATAATTGCTTATAAATCTTTTTGTTTTACAAAATCTTTCCATTTGATAACTTCACAATTTATGAATCTATAAATTTCAATTCCCTTATGGAATCCATTTTTATTTGACTTTAACACTTAATAAAACTCATTTCAAAATTCCCATATTTTCAATTTATAAAAATATCAATTTTTTATAAATCTTTTTATATGAATTGTTTAAAATACTTCAACAATTCCAATTTAAACTATTTCATAATCTTTATCAATTGTTTATTTCAAAAATAACACTTTTGTCGTACTTCACAAAAATCACAATTTTTACTAACATTAAAATTTTAACATTTATTTATTTAAAATAAACCCATTCAACAATTTCAATAAAACGTATATTTCTACAAATCACTTTACAAATCCTTTTAAAATCAAAAATCGTTATTTTTAGACTTTAAAAATGGATCCGATGATGCAACGCATCAAATAGTCAATCATGGCATTCAAAACATCATATATCAATATGATAATCAACAAAAATCACAATATCTGTAAACAATAAATACAGTTGAGGAATCCAGTTGGATCCCTCCAACCTGTTTCCCTGCATCCACAGACGTTAGCACAATACCAATTCCGCTCCAGTACGGAATTATCGCGGTATATAGGTTTTTATAAATCCGCTTACTAACGGCGTAATAGGGTCTCATCCGCTATACGAGGCGGGAAATCAATCAATCCAATATATACATATGCCAATATGTATATATTGCTATATATATAGATATATCCTATAATATCTAATATCACATCCAAACAGTCAATCAATAAATAACTGAAAATATTCCACATTCAATTTGAGTGAGAAAAATCTCACCTTAGCATTTATTTTGCAATCCATTCCATTTTGACTTGATTTCATCCTTTTTTAGACCTAGTATAAACAATTTGTAATTGATAAATATTCGAATCAATTGACAATAAATTATCATCTGTTAATTTATTTAAACCAAAAATTTAATTTTATCGAATAATTTATTCTAAACCATTTCTAAAACAATTAAATTAAACAAATTTTCTTTTAACAATTTTAATACAATTGATTTTAAATTAATCCTTTTTAATAATTTATTTAACAAAATTTTAAAACTAAAACTAAATTCTTTTTAACTCAAAAGTTTATTTTTAAAACTAAATTTATTTTAATTAACTAATTATTTATTTAGACTAATGAACTTCCCATATTTCATAAACTTCTCTGTTTAAATGAAACAATAACCAACAATTTTAAATATAAAAGTTTTAAACTTACTAATAATTTTTTTTAAAACTCGAATTTACCTCAATTCGAACAGGAACCCACTCGCGAGCACAAAATCCACGAACCCGAAGTCGATCGAGTTCGACTTCGTCTTGCTATCTCGTGCTCGCCTTCAAGAGCGAATGCCATGCTCCCCACGTCGACATCGCACTTTCCCAGACCTGCTGCTACGACGCGACTACGGCCTCGCGAAACCCATCATCGACGCCGCACCCTCCCTTTAGCCTAGCGAATCGCCTCGTGCTTGCGACCACATCCCTACCGATCGTCACCTCAAGCCCAAACGAACACCACCGTGCACGAGCCCCAGATCTCGCGCGACTCGACTCGCCGCCCCTGATTCACGCGACGCGCCAAAACCCTAATTGCCGCTTGCTCCAATTTGAAGTCGAAGTTGTCGACTTTGAGCCTCCTCAGAATCACGAATCCCAGCCCCAATGATGATGCCGAGATCATGCGAGTGCGAGCGCGCCACCTCCTGATATCCTTATGCGACTTTGCTTGATTTTGAACCCGCTCGACTCTCTTTGGTTTGAATCTGAAGAGGGAAAAGAACGAACGAAGTTGAATTAGCTCGGCGATTGTTTTTCTTTGAGTGAAAACGAACAGATTTTGTTTTTCTTTGAACAAAGCTTCGGCTGTTAATTAAAAGAGAGGAAGGAGAGATTTTTTTTTTCCGCAATTTGGTTTGCCATTGTTTCTTTAATTTTTTTATTTTCACTGAAGTTTTAAAATCTCGGTAGGATGATTCAAAATGAAGGAGAAAATATCACTGCGCGCTCAGAAGGTAGGGTGGCTGATGGAGACGTTATAGACTTTGACCGTTCAGTATATTATTATTATGAATTTCAAACTGTCTCATTTCGCAATACGCGAAATCTCGAACTCCGAATCAGACATGCCGCCAAGCGTCTATAATGTTATCCGCCTATTCTGAACGTAATGGAAAAGGTTCCGAGTTCAAATTTGATCATATGAAGAAGATAGCTTTTTGGACCAGTTATTAAATTAAATTTTCGATTTAATTTCAGCGCGTTTGTTTATCGTACGACCAAACGATCACTCCAAACATTACGAAAATTGAAATCCGATAATAATACAATATTACGGATCCAATGGAACTAGTTTCGTCGAATTCCGAGACCATGCCTCGGACGGCTATTTTCAAATATCGATTCAAGCGATATAAATTCAAAACCGAATAAATCACTGAACAATTCAATTTTGAAGCTCCTATTATCTTCAGTAATATCAATATAGATTTTAAAAGCTTTTGAAATATTTTTCTTCAACTTTGAATTGAAGATTTAAATTTTTATTCAACATTCAATAGATTAAATTATAAAATTTAACCTCCAAATTCAAAGTTATATTCGGGATTCAAATTAAATCATCGTTCAAATATTTAAAATTAATTAAATATTCTCAATTTAATTTGTGCGAAATTCTGGGTCGTTACATAGACAAGTTTTTGAAGATTGTTTAAATGTATTATGACGCTATACATGACTTTTTTTAGTTAAAAGGGTTGTTAAAGGGAAAAATAAAATAGTATGGGATGTGATGAGATAATAAAATATTAGAACTAAACTTTGAATGCACAATCATTATAAATAAAAAAGAAATCCGAACTAAACAATTTGATATGATAACCCACTAAATGAACAAACCTTGTTGTTCTTGTTTTCTTACTTTGTTTTTTGTAGGGTATTGTAGATTCCATCCGTGATAACAATGTTGTTAGATAAAGCCCAAATGACCCATGCTAAACAGAGAAAAGATAGAATGGATTGAACTGTTGATTAGAGTTGATATCCGATTACTAGGCGATTTTAGAAGGTTACTAGCTTTGATCATGTAATATACATCACTTGTGCCATTTATAGCTTATTACTTCATGTTTACTACTAGGAGTGAAAAATCTCTACTTGCTAAGTATTCAGCAATATTTTCTTTCATGCCATAACATTTGATGATCAGGTACATAAATTTTTCTTCCACATTTATTTATTTTGCATTGAAGTTAGGCATCAACATTTTCATTCCCCATTTCTCACAAAAATTTACATTTATCCATGCTTATTATTAATTGAGAAAACACAAAAATTCAATGTGTTTGGCAAAGCTTTCTTCTTAAAATTTCGTTAGTAGTCCTTATACTGCATTCGATAGGAGTTTATTCACTTAATTCATTATTTGTACACAAGTTGTTTAGACAAAAAAGGCGTGATAAATGATAAAGAGTTTTCAATCTCTCAATTTTCTAAGAAAAAGAAAGTAGCCATGTTGCTTACAAGCAAAGCAATCCAAATACTTAGTGATCAAATGCAGATAGGCATGCATGTATACTCGCTTATATAAAATAACATAATGAATCCAAAAGAAAATTACTAATAATTATTTTAGCTTAATTTTCATGATTTTCATTGAAACAGTAAACTAATCAGATACTTTGTAATTTTGTAATTCAGTTTACATAATCCAAAATGCAACTTCCTTTCATATTTAACTCATTATCAAAGATTAAACTGCCAAAAGGGATGAAAAACTATCCACCTCAAGTTACTACTTCTAAATACTAATAGTAATGCTTGCTTGGTGGCTTTATAGCCAACTCCTTCCTTGGCCGATTTCTCACTATTTCAATATATTTACAGTTATATATGAACTATCTTAAGTCATCAAATTTGATTATATTTTAACATTAAAGGAAATGATTTCTTTAATAATAACTAAAATTTTATAAACTGAACTAGGTTTTATAAAAATTAACAAAATTTCACTACAAGAAAATATATTATTAATAACACCATTTAATAACGCATTATTCTAAAGCGTTATTGTTTACCTTTAAATATATGTTTTTTTACACAGTTTGTTTTGTATATACATATGCAACGCTTTGGCCCTAAGTTTTCGTCTCCCTCCAAAAAACACACCCAATTTCGTCTCCCTTCCAAAGAAACACTCAGCAATTTCGGTTTCCCTCCTAAAACAAAATAACCCTAATCGAAGTTCTACTCCATCTCCAATCTTCGAAATTTAGCTATTGTACTCCATCCCCGATCTTCCACGGTTCGCTCTTCAACAGTTGTGAAGTCGACGGCGTTAGGAGCCCTAATCTCCAATCTTCGATCTGATATTTCGCTCCTCATCAATATCTGCCTGATTCTTCCCGCTTTAATAATGAAATTCTAGAGATTTGTCCCATAATTCCAGTCGTTCCAGGCCACCATTCTGACATTTTTAGTTAGCAGCTATACTCATTTTAATCTCAAATATTACCTGTATTTTGATCTTAACATGTAGTATATGCTTCTGAATTCTTTTCAGATGTCGATGGCACTAAAGAGAAACAAAGATCCCAATGACGTATCTGCAGACAAAAGCTGTAATTTAAGCGACAAAATAACTGAAAATGGATCGGAATCTCGGATTATTACCGAAAAGAAGAAAGAACCTGAAATTGAAGAAGCTGAACAAGTTGTAGATTATGACGTTGAGAGAGTTATAGCAGAACATGAAACACATGATTTGTTCTGCCCAAATTGACATTCTTGTATCACCAAAAGAGTTACTTTACGCAAAAGAAAATGAATGCCAAGACAAAAGCCTACTGATTTTATGCCTCGGAAAAAACCGAATGTCCCTTTTGTTGCACCTGAAGTCGACGATACTCCACCCAAAGTGGGGAATGCTCCAGCTGAAGCCAAGAACGCTCACCAAGATGAGGAAATGTTTAGATGCTTGTCGTGTTTTAGCTTCTTTGTTCCAAATGGTATAAATTTATATGCTACCATATATTTCTGTAGATGAGTTTAAATAGATTGTGTAACAGAATATTGTGTTGAACAGAAGGAGGATTTAATATTTCCCCGGCTATGGAAATGTGAAGTGTACAGTAATTTGCCAAGGTCGGATACTGCATCTGGTAAGAATGTGAACTGCATTTCCTTCCTTTTCGTATCAACTTCAAGCGACAACAAAAACAATGAGACATGTATCTAACTATTCAGAACTGTATGGCCTTGGTGATAGTTTTAATAACTCCTGTATGGAACAAAAATCATTTCCTGTTACTTAATTTATGCAGATAAAGACAACATACCAACTAGACCTCCAGCTAAACCACCTGTTCATGAAGATGGCGACGATGCATAGTTACCGATTTCCATTGCCCCACTTTCAGTAGATGTAAAATTAGCCTAGCTACTTTAAACTGTAAAATATAAACATTTGTCAATCGTATCCATAGATAAACCATACGCATATATACGTTAGCTTTATTTTGTGTTTTTGCCAAAAATATTGCAGATGATGGTATCAGACAACCTCTATTGCCAAAGAGACCTGCAGGAAATAATCCGACTGTTCCTATTCCAAAAACACATGTAGTTGCTGACAGCACAGTTTTAGACATTGAAGTGCAAGAAGTCTTAGCATCAACGAGATGGGAATGGGATATACTGAAAAGCATTGTACATGGTGGGTTGATTGAATCAATTACTACCCTTAGCGTAGTTTCATCTAGAGCTGGAGTTGGTTCTTCTACTTGTGAGTATCAATCAATCTCTACTTTTTATTTTATTTTAACATGCACGCCTATGTGCTTGTGCCCATGCCAATATCTATGTACATACATACATATACAGATAAAATGTATTTATGTACACGTTGAGGTATGGTAGGTGGTAGACAATCATCTTTTAAGTTTATTCTTGTCTTTCATTTTAAACTTATGGCCTAGCTCTTATATTTTCGGTTGTCACTTCTGCGGTGAATATCTGTGCATTCGGGCTGGCAAATTTGGTCAGCGGGTTGTTTTTGATTTCTCATGATGTAAGCGTTGTTGTATCTAGTATTTACATTGATTCCTTTTACATATGTTTTCTGATTGATGTAACATTAACAACGCAGCTTTCTGAATTGAAAATAGGCACAAATAATGAGGAAACTACAGATCAAACACAAAGTTAGTACTACAAGGAACTGGGAAAGAGGGAAAATTTCAGGCGTCATGCATTTTTCTCTGTTTTATCCTTCATTATTTTCAGGTTAGTACCTCCTATTTTATACGGATTTGCATTTATTTGGGGAAAGATCATTTCCTAGATGACCATGGTAAAATAACTAAAATGTATTAGAGTGCATTTATGCTAGTTTAGTGTTATTGGAAACGATGTTTGACAACAACCATCACTTCGATTAATGGATACTAATCCAAATTCATAGCTTCAGAAGAATGAATTTGGGTGCCTAGATTATTGGATACTATATCATAATCAGGAGTCCATGTGCATATAACTAGGGCTGTCAATGGGTCTGGTCGGGTTGGGGTCAGCTCAAGTCGGGTTCGGGTTGATTTTAAATAGGTCGGGTCAACCCACTTATTAAACAGGTCAGAAATAGCACAACCCGAACCCGACCCGATTATAAACGGATTAACCCGACCTGACGTGTGTAACCCGATTATAAACGGGTCGGGTCGTAAAAGGGTCGGGTCGTAAATGGGTCGGGTCAACCCGTATAAGGTATAAATGGGCCGTAAACGGGTTATAAACGGGTCAAATTCGGGTTCTCGAGTCGGGTTGGGTTATAATCGGGTCGGGTCAACCTATATAAGTATAAATGGGTTATAAACGGCTCAAATTCGGGTTCGTGGGTCAACCCGAAACCCACCCGTTTATAAACGGGTCAAATTCAGGTTGACCCGAAAATGACTCGCCCACTTAACCAGGTCGGGTTAACCTGCTAATGTCCGTGTAATCTTCGGGTCGTGCTGGAAATTGATAGCCCTACATATAACCTTGGATAATATGTTTGTTATTATTGGTTTTATCTAAAGAAATCGTTGTTTTACTTAAAAACATCAACATTAGGCTATCTTTGTTAGTTGTACTTGTGAAACTACTTTATGCAGTGATATTACTAAAAGAAAGTCAGGGTAATTTTTCTCCATATTTTGTAATTTCTGAACTATGATTAAACTTTGAAAGAAATGCATTTGCACTAACAAATAGACTAAAAATATGGTTGTAGAGAGAATGTGACTTCTTTCTTTTAAGGATTATTATAAAATATTAACCAAGTTATCTAAGTTTTATAAAATGTAACTAAATTTATATATAATAATAATAAATTAATTAAGTTTATGAAAATTTACTAAGTTTATTATCATTATAATAAAGTAACAAATTATAAGATATGAATCAAATTTACTAAGTTTTGTACAATATAACTAAGTTTATGCTGTTGTAGTAATAATAATAATAATATATTACCTAAGTTTATAAAAATTAACTAAGTTTAAAATAATAAAAAATGAACTAAGTTTATAGAAATGAACTTAGTTACACAAAAAATGCGAAATGCTTTCCGATGATTAGCAATAACATACATATAAACTGCAAGTTAAGAAAAATAAAAATTTAAGGTTCTAAGATATATTGAATTTATTTATTTATTTAAAATCCGAACCAAGTCCTTGATTGGAGACTAACAACCCTCAGCGCACGACATATGCACTTCTTAAAGAAAATAAGTGGTAAAACTTATGTAGTGTTAGATATCAACTTCATTTTTTATATATGAAAGAGTGGTCCTCAAAAAGGGGAGAGCACTCATTAATAAATATTATTAATATATATGGTACATCAGACTATAGAAATGGAACTTAGGGATCATCACATGGATGATAAAAATACAAGAAAAGAATCAAAAAGAAAAACAAATAGGCAGTGAATGTTTATTGTTATTATACAAGGCTTTTAACTAAAAACTTTCTTTGATGGATTGAAGTGCATAGAATAGGATCTTCATGTGCTACAACATTTGCAAGCGTTACTTTTTGAAGCCTAAAGTGTTGTTGCTAATAGGAAAGCAAGACTGAAGGTGCATGATATTTGAAAATTGAAACTAGTGGGTGAGCTTGCAGGTAACATAGTTGTGGCTGAACTGAATGAACTTGCTGAATGTGAGTAGCAGATTGCATCTGAACTAAACTAGCTGAGTAGGTGCATGGGTGATCTAAGCTGTCATTATCCTGAATTGGGGCTGGTAGAAGCCTGCCTACATGCTTTGAACAAAACTATTGCAAATGAATTTGACCGGGTCAGCACATAAGATTTGCATTTATTTTTGAATTGTTGTTTTGAATTGTTCACATTTATTTACTGTTCACATTTATGAATTTTTCACATATAATTCAACCATTTTCAACATTCAAATACACTTTGTAAATATGAAACGGATATTGGATATTTAGTTGATGTGGATAGTGAGCCCCGGGCCGCCTATTGTGAGGTAACTGCGCTATTATGAGGTAATGACCAAATTTTGCATTGTGGACTGCAGGAATTGGGGCTGGTAGAAGCCTGCCTACATGCTTTGAACAAAACTATTGCAAATGAAGTGGACCGGGTCAGCACATAAGGTTGGTAATTAAACATAAATGTAGATTGGAAAAATAGTTCAGTGACTGCGCTATTGTGAGGTGAGGGCAACGACAGCAAGAAGAGCATGCAAAGTTGTGCTAATGTGAGGTGAGGGCAATCACAAGATTGTCGGAATATGTAATGGCCCAGATCGAAGAAATTGCATATGCACTAGGCTGATGAATGCACACATAATTGTATGACCAGGTGGGTAGATAATTTCCTGAATGTGTGCATTATGTGCATTATTGTGTGGTGATATCAAGCAGAGTTGGATGGTAATAAATTCATGAATGCGTAGTGTGTTGAAATAATAGAAGGTGCCTTACTGTTGATAGGGATTTGAGGCTGAGTTGGATAAATAATGATTAAGCACCTAACGTGGACCCAAAGTGGATGAGTGTTAGATATCAATGGACCCAAAGTGGATAAATTAATGAAGATTATAAAAATTAACTTTGAAGTAAATTTATAAAAATTAGCTAAGTTAACAACAACAACAATAGTAATTTAACCAATGTAAAACAAACTTAATTAGGTTTACAATAATAATACCAAAAACAATAATCATAATGCAATTATAATAATAAATAAACCAAGTTTATAAAAATTAACTAAGTTTCGACAACGGTTTCATAATCACATCGATTTCTAAATTAAAAAGAAGGTAATCAATGGCGGCTTCCAGATCTAGATCTGGAGACTAGGGTTTCTCCCTATTCTCCTTTTTTCTTCATTTTCTTCCTAATTTTCTCTATTCCTCCGTTATTGTCTTTCCAATCTTCTCTTCTATCTCCTCTAAATTAGATCATGGGACCTCTTCGTGATGCTGAAGGATGGGAGGAGGTGAGAAGGAAAAGGGGTAAGGCGCCAGTTTCAACGGGTCCAGATCAGAGGATTAACCTTGGCGGTCAAAGAAAAATCCCGGGTAGGAAGGGGTTTCCGGTTTCTGATGGGCAGACAGTCCAAACAAAAACAAAGCAGAAAATTCCGCAGTCAGGAGCAAAGTCAAAAATTATCTTCACTGTTTCGGATAATGCAAAAAAATTTTCGTACAGCGAGGCAGTGAAAGTAGGGGTGGTTGGTGATTTAGGAAACTTGGATCTGGAGTTTATAGAGCCTACGGTAGCAGATGGTAAAAGGATAGGTTCTCTTTCTTCTGACGCGATCAAAGAAGCGGAGGGAGGTTGGGATTTATGCATTTTATTGTATGTGGTTGGGTATAAACCATGGCTCCGAACGTTTGAGGGTTATGCTAACAGGGTCTGGGTAACAAAGAAACCGTTTTCTGTCCACTCAAGGAATAATGGTTTTTTCGTAGTGAGGTTCGGTTTGGAGGAGGATTGTAATAAGATCTTAAAATCAGGTCCGTGGTTTATGGATCGGAACCTGATTATTATGAAGAGATTGTCCCCTGATATGAAAACAGATAGGGATCTGCTTACATCTTTGCCTATGTGGGTTAGACTTCCTGGTTTAAGTTTTAAATTATGGGGCAATAAGGCCATTAGTGCTTTAACTAGTACCATAGGAGTCCCTATAAAGATGGATGAGGCTACGAAAAACAAATCTAGACTATCCTTTGCTAGAGTTTTGGTTGAGGTTAATGTTAATTATGGAATGCCCAAATCCATTGAAGGTAGAGATGAGAATGGGAGGAGTTTCATTCAGGAAGTAGAATATGAAAATCCTCCTCCCATCTGTGGCAAGTGTGTATGTTTCGGTCATATAACTGCTGAATGTCCTATGACTAAGTCTTGGGTTCCTAAGGAGACCCAAGCCGTCACATTAGATAATCCTGGGATAGCTGAATGTGGAACTGAGTTCTCAATTATTCCCGAAGAGGAGCCAGTTGTTGGAGGTCCCTCCGTTACTGGTAATTCTGACATCGGAATCAATTTAGATGCAGGGATGGAAGTCCCAGGTAAGGAGGCTGGGACGGAAGTTTCAGATGGAAAGGAAAAATCTACAAATGTTTCAGAAATTTCACCACAGATTCAGATTTTGGGGAAAGCAGTATCCTCAGTAGAGCGAGATGAGGGGGCAATTTCAGAAGTCTCAGAGCCAGATCATGCTACTACAACCGTAATAGGAGTCAGGGAAGATTGCCCCAATGTTCCTCTGGCCAGGTCGGAAGTTCCTCCTGATCAAGGAGCCAGGGAGCCATTCTATCCTGCTTCTGCAACCACCCCGGGAGCCATAGATCTGAGTTCATCTCCACCAAAATCGCCATCTACTCACATTTCTTTTAAACGCCCTTTGTCATCATTGGATTACAATTTGTCACCTATATCCTTATCTACTAATGATTTAGTTATTGATGATTGTATGAATAATAATGTTAATTTTAGGAGAGGTACTGATCCTTGTCTTTTATTACAGGTTCAAGATAATCTGGATCAAGATATAGGTTCAAATAAAGTGGCAGAGGAACAGAAATTTCATGATAGTGCTGACCCAGTTCAGGAGGTCACGGAGGAACAGGTCCTTCCGAAGCCTCAAGATATAGAGTTTGATAATATTCAGAAGGAAAAACTGGTCCGTAAAAACCCCAAGTGGGTTCAGATGTTAGGCATTCCTTCAGAAGATATTGGGGAGTCCTCGAGCAGTAGGTTTTCGAGGACCCGAAATAATAAGGTTTTATAATGTCAGTAGCCTGTTGGAACGTCAGAGGGTTCCATAACCCTAATAGAATGGGAGAAGTGAGAAAAGTCATTGATAAGTACAAAATTAGCTGTTTTGGTATTTTGGAAAATAAGTTGCTTTTTCCAGAGATTATAAAGTTGGAAAAATCATTGAAAGTCAGATGGAAAATAATAAGTAATATATCTTGTTATTATAAATGTAGGATTATGGTTCTTTTAGACCGAAATGTTTGGGATTTTAATTTTGTCAGCATGAGTGATCAACACATTACCATTGAACTGATTGATTCCTTGAATTGCAGAAGTAATCTGACTTTTGTATATGCCCAAAATTTTGTTGAATTAAGGAAAAGATTATGGAAGAATCTTCAGGAGGATGCTATATCTATTTATAGGCCTTGGATGGTCCTCGGGGATTTCAACTGCATTCGCAGACCCTCAGAAAGACAGGGAGGTAATCCAGTTTCTTTTGATAATTTGTTTGAATTAGATGAAATGTCGTTAAATACTGGTCTTAATGAGATTAATATTAAAGGTTTTGAATTTTCATGGTGGTCGGGTCCATGTCGTAACATTTTCTCTAAAATTGATAGGGTGTTTGCAAACCTAGATTGGATTAATTTATTCCCTGAATTATCGGTTGAATTCTTACCTCCTTCGGTTAGTGACCATAATGCTATTCTTGTATTATTTAACTCTAATTCTAGGGTTAAGAACAGCCCTTTTAGATATATGAACCATTGGCCTCTTTGTGATCAGTATTTTCCTTTGATTGAGAAATTCTGGATTACTAATCATCTTGACAGACCTTTGTTCCAAGTTATTAATATTCTTAAAAATATTAAGAGAGAACTTAAGAGATGGAGTGTTAATTCTCGTAATTTAAAACAAGAGGTGAATGTTCTAAGAGAGAACTGTTCTAGACTTCAGAAACTTCTGGAAAAGTCGAATGATCACTCCTTAGCTTTGGAATTTCAAAATGCCAAGATTAATTTGGAAATAGCTCTTAAAAAAGAATTTCTGGTTGCCAAACAAAAAGCTAAATGTGACTGGCTGATGATGGGTGATGAGGGATCGTCTTTTTTCTACGCTAAAATGTCTAACAAAAGAAGCAGAAATTGTTTGACTAATTTAACTGTTGACGGTAACGTGGTTTCCGAAAATAAGTTTGTCGAAACGGCTATCGATTTTTTCAAACAAATTTACAATCAGCCTCTAGGTGTTCATTTTCCTGAAGTTATTTGCAAAATGGTTATTACAGAGTTTGGGGCTAATTTTTTAAATGAGAGTTTCTCGTTGGAAGAAATCAAATATGCCTTGTGGGATATCAAAGACTCTGTTTCTCCAGGTCCGGACGGTTTCAACTCGTTGTTTTTCAAAACTCATTGGAATCTTTCGAAAGATATTATTTATAAAGCTTTAAATGATATTTTTCAAAAGGGCTGTATCTTAAAAGAATGGAATCACACATTTATTCATTTGATTCCTAAAAAGGATCATTCCTCATGTATTCAAGATTTTAGACCTATTGCCTGCTGTAACACTTTATATAAGGTTTTATCCAAAATTTTGTGTAATAGACTGGGTCCTTTTTTGGATAAGTTAGTGTCTCAAAACCAGTCGGCTTTTATCAAAGGTAGATCTATAGGGGATGGTATTTTGTTAGCTCATGAACTTATTAGAGGCCTTGGAAGAAAGGACAACAAATTCATGTGTATCAAAGTGGATTTAAAGAAAGCTTACGATTCGATTAACATAGATTTTGTTATTCATATGTTAAGAAGTTTGGGTTTCCCAGATAAATGGACAAAAATTATTGAAAACTTAATTAAGACTCCAGTTTTCTCTATTTTTGTTAATGGAGAAGCGCATGGTTACTTTAAAAGTTCTAATGGTCTTAGACAAGGAGACCCGCTTTCCCCTATTCTTTTTACTCTGGTTATGGAATACTTTACGTTACTAATGGAGGAGAAAGTTAGGGGAGGTATGATCTCTCCTGTTACAGATTTTGGTAATAAACTTACTCATCTGATTTACGCTGACGATATCATTCTCTTTACTAAAGCTAGTGTTCAAACTGCGTATGCTATTAACGAAGTGTTTAAAACTTTGAAAAAGGTTACTGGTTTGGAATTAAGTGTTGAGAAATCCAACATCTTTTTTGGGAAAGGGGTGGAATGTGACACAGACATCTGTTCGATCCTCAATATTCAACAATCAACCCTCCCAATTAGGTATCTGGGTATACCTCTGTCTAGTGCTAACTTGAGGGATAAGGATTGTTCCTCTCTAATAGAACAGATTAAAACTAGGATTGGTAGATGGGAAACTAAGATGCTGAGCTTAGCAGGGAGACTGGAACTTATTAAATCTACTGTATATCCTATAATACAATTTTGGATGCAATGTTTCTGTCTTCCAGTTGCTACTTTTCAAAAGATCAAACACCTGATTTTAAATTTTCTTTGGAAAAGTCGTAGTAGTAAGATCCCTTGGGAGATCTTATGTAAACATAAAAAAGAAGGAGGTATGGGTCTGAGAAACTTAGAGGAGATGAATAGAGCGTTATACATCAAATTGATTTGGAAAATAATCAACTTAGAAGGTTCTTGGGCAGTTTTTATGCATAACAAATATATAGGGCTTAAAAGTTTCTGGGATATTGAACAGCGTTCGGATGACTCCGGAGTGTGGAAATTCATTTTGAAGAATAGACGCGAAGCTTTGAATTGCCTTTCCCTTAACATTGTAGATGGCAAAACCACTTCGTTATGGTATGATCCATGGTTAAACGGAAGTTCTATAATGGAACGCATTGGAAGGGATACTGCTTCTAGAACAGGTACAGAAAATGTGTCTCTCAGTAGGATTGTAAAAAATGGCGAGTGGAAGTGGGACGTGTATAGTTTTTTATTTCAAATTCAGACTGAAATTGAAGACGTCAAAATTCACAATAACAAGGAGAGGGATTTCTGGACCTGGAAGTGTTCTAAGGATGGTAATTACCAGTTTAAAAAAGTTTGGAATTCGGTACGATCTACGTTTGAAACTAAGTTTTGGGCACCTATGGTCTGGAACAAAATTCACGTACCTAAAATGGCGGTCTGCCTGTTTAAAGCCATAAATGATTTTCTCTTGACTAAAGAAAGATTAATTCAGAAACACATTGTGGTGGATCAGAATTGTGTTTTCTGTAAGAGTCACATTGAAACTATAGACCATTTATTCTTTAAATGTGAGTTTTCACAAAAGATTTGGCTTTGGAGTTGTCAAAAGTTTTTTGTTAAGCCGAAGAGTTTATTTTCATTTTCCTTGAAGGAAGATTTACTGAAAATAGTTTCTTTCTCTAGCTCTCATAATTTCGATTCAGATTTGTTTCAACTCTCGCTCTCAATTTGTGTCTGGCATATTTGGAAAGAAAGGAACGAAAGGATATTTCAAAAATGTTATACAGATGGGTCGAAAATCTGCTTAAAATTTTTCCAGACTTTGAACATTAGAATGGCAAAATCTAAATTCTACAAGAACATCACTGGCATGAATACAGATATTGCTAAGAAATGGGGTTTTACCTCCCAACGCTGAATTGGGGATTCTTTCATGATTTCTGTTTTCCTTTGCCACTTGACTGATCCTATTCCTCCGGATCCAGATTTTTTGAGTACCTGTTTTATTTACAATTTTATCTTTCCCTCTCTCTAATTTTACATTATTATTTACTTTCATCTAAAACTTCTCAGTAGATTTTAAGAAAATAGGTTTGCAGGTTGCTCTTGGCAGTGATCTCGACCTGGATTGAAAGACATTGAACAATTTTGAAGAAAAGTTAGAAGATTTCAAGGTTTCATCTTTACTGAGGTTAAAAGATATGGTTTGGGTGATAAAAATCTTATCTTGTTTGTTATCGACTTGAGGAAGTGTTGCTGTCTGCTTGCCTTGCTTAAACTTTAGATCTGTTAGAATTCAGATCTGTACAACAATCCTGTTAACAATTTTTATTGTTAGTTTTGGTAGATCTACTTTTTAGCCGAAGATAATTGAGAAAGAAAGCTTACCTTATGTTTTCTGGAGGGATCGTAGCTCGCTGTTATAGTTGATACTTTGAAGTGAGGCTATAGTTTCATCTCAGCGAAGTTTTAAGGAGGAGTTCGTCTTCTTAGTTGGCAGCCATTTTTGTTTCCTCTAGGCTGTTTTGGAAAGTATGGAGAGATGTAGTTAGAAGTGTCGGATTGCCTTCTATCCTACGAGATGAGTGTGGAAGTATCTGGAGCCTTCCAGTCTATGGGCTGCCTTCTAGGCTTTGGGCTTCGTTTTAGTTTTTCTTCTATTGTTTGAACATGTTGGTTTTGTATTTGAACTTGGGCCTGTTATTGCCTTTGTATTTTGGTTTGTTTGGACCTGGTTTATATCAATAGAGAATTTGAGCCCCTTTTTCAAAAAAAAAAAAATTAACTAAGTTTCATAAAAATTAACCAAGTTTCAAGAAGACTTTGTTCTGTTTGTGGAAGAAGATTCGCATTTACTGAAGAAGATGATTTTAATCGAGTTTTGGTGAGTTTGTGATTTTGAATTAAACAAGAGAATCTTTGACATTGATGTAGTGAAATGATTTTCTTAACGGAGCTTGAAAAACGGGCGCATGTTCTTGAAATTAAAATTTTAAATTAATGTCCTAAAAAATAAAATTATTTTAAACTTTTTCATTTGAACTAATGGACTTTATTAGAAACGTAAATTGGAAGAAACGTAAAATTTAGTTTTAGTAGTTATAAGGATGTGTGACCAAATCTTTTCAAATTAAATTTGAATCTTCTTGCCCTTCCAGTCAATCATTGTAGACTAGAGATTTATTTATACTTAATAGTTGTGTAGCAGCGTGGGCACAATATTTGTCACAGCCATGTTGTCGCCAGATGCACATAGAAGGATTTAAAGCTATGTCCCTGGCAGACCTGAAAAAGTAGTAACCGTTAGGCCAAAGGTGCACATTTGGTAGGAGAATATTAACAACAAATCGTTATCGAGATGGACCATCAAAAAATGGACCCCTACAAAACGACGTATAACTACTAAAGGCACGTCAAATGCTAACGCTCGTACCAATCCGTACACTTATAACTGGCACTGAATCGAAAGAAACATTTGCATTCATTGGATTAGCCATCAACTATACAATATATCGATCTGTTGATATATCGATGTCGCAGTCTGAACAAGGACCTTGCCATTAAACTCCGACATCATGATATGCTATGAACGTCGGATTATTAAAATACATTTGACATGAATCATATCATTACATGTATAAACTAAAAATGGTGATCATGCTTTCAGCGCATTTTTGCTTACCCGATCTACTGATGTGTTGTGCTCGCTTCCCTTTGTTACCTTATTTGTGTTCCACTATTACTGCTAATTAATACATCTTTCTCCTGCTGCTAGGTATGCTTCTGTTATGGATTCTTCCACTAGTCTAGTTATGCCTGCTTCGGCCTCACATGTTGAGATTTAACTATCCAAAATTTGCTCTTGAATTGTTCACATTTATTTACTGTTCACATTTATGAATTTTTCACATATAATTCAACAATTTTCAACATTCAAATACACTTTGTAAATATGAAACGGATATTGGATATTTAGTTGATGTGGATAGTGAGCCCCGGGCCGCCTATTTTTGGCAATTGAAGAATGGATTGTACATCAGAATGACTCTTTTAAAACTTCTGATTCTGCCTGGTAATGAGCAAATTTTGCATTGTGGACTGGAAGTTGTTTTGAGGTTATTTTTTTTATTTTTTGCTAATTTGTTGAGGCTTTTCTGGATTTGCTCCTGGATTGCCCATGTGGTTAATAAAGGATCCTATGCTTACATGCATTTCCTATTTTGGGTATGGAAATGTCATTTTGAGAATTATGGTTTTTTTGAGATTAATTGTTTAAAGCTTACTCAATAGCACTCGATTTATGAAATGGTTTGAAAGATCAGCCGTGTTTGATTATATAGTTCAAACTGTAGACTACATAGTAGACTTTTGTTAAATCAAGGCTGAAGAATGAACATGCAACGCACTTGTATGAATTTGAAACTACTAACAGATTCATGATACATCCAAACTTATATGGATGTGTTAACAATCTACGATTGTACAGTTCTCATGGTAGTAAGAAGATGCTATATTGACCGATAAGAAACATTATTTCTCAATTATACGCCTTGTATGTTTCATTTTTTTAGATAACTTTCTTTCTTCATTTAAATACTCACGACAGACAGTAAAATATTTCATGCAGGACTTTAACTCAACCGGAGAAGGAAAAGGACGATAAAATGAAATAAGAGTGTTATAAATGTAATACAATATTGCTTGATTATGTATTATTCATTTAACAATCATCACAGTTTTATATAATTATTTTCAAATTGTTCTGAAAATTTTCAGGAAGTACTACCAATGACCGAAGACATGCATGAAGAAAAGCTTTGAGCAGTTCAAGTTCTTGGTGATGCATTTGGTACTTGTAGACGTTAACTTTGAACTATGTTATCTTTTGTTATCATGAATATGTATTGAATTTGGTAACTCATGTATTGAACTTATTTT
Organism: Allium fistulosum; assembly: GCA_030737815.1. Lineage (NCBI taxonomy): Eukaryota > Viridiplantae > Streptophyta > Magnoliopsida > Asparagales > Amaryllidaceae > Allium > Allium fistulosum. The sequence continues at coordinate 1,060,935,992 of CM060903.1, forward strand.
TTATTAGTTGATACTTTATTTTGTTATCATGAATATGCGTTACATTTGCTGATTATTATATTTTTTTCGTTCATACATTGTTCAAATTATTGTCTATTTAAAGAAGATTCATTTTGATTTATTATTAAAATGTAATACTGGGGTGCATCAAATATATAGTAAAATAAAGCATAGCTCCTAAAAAGCGTTATAACTATATGACATAAGTGCTATAAAAAGATAATGCAATGTGTGAGATTACTTCAAAGGATAGCAGCAAATAGGCGTTATTGTATCTACATATTTTAGCGGTATATATATGCTGTAAATGGATGTAGAATACATTATAAACATGTTGATATATAGCACGAATGGCGCTATAGAATAACTATTTTATAGCGGCTATACTGTGCTATGAAATAATGCTCTTTTATAGCGGGTTTTTTGTGTTATTAATGTGCAATTCTTTGTCGATATACAGCGTTTTATCAAACCGCTATAGTTGTGTTTAATAGCAGCCATATGCCACTATAAAAGACTGTTTTTCTTGTAGTGAACAATATCATATATACAAGCACATAACAATCATATGTATAAAGATAATTTCTTTCCCAAAAATTATAAGTTTACTTACCGGAGCTTACTAACTCAAAGCAAACTCTTTTGAAAAACTGAAATACTTACGAACTTGCAAAGCTGGGAAAACTACAAAAATCAACTTGAAAATGGGTCATCTTCACCTCTTTTTTTGGCCAAGTTACTCTCGAAATTTGGAAAAGTGATCACAAGAAAAGTTCTTGAAATTTTTTTTTCTACAATTTCAAAAAAAGAATAACTCAATCTCGTTTTATTTCGAGGGAGATATGATCAAAAGAAGGAGTGTTATTTTCAGGCTTGAAAATATGAGTCTGAAAATGAGTCAGAACAAATTGTATTTTCGACCCAAAAATAGTCGAAATTTGAAAAAGTGGTGTAAATGAAAATTGTAGCCATCTCAATTCTCTTAAATCTAAAAAAAGAATTTCTTCATTTGGTATAGTTTAAAGGAAGTTATGGTTGGATGAAGTATGAGTAAAAATGGAGGAAATGAAGTATTAAAATGGAAGAAGATGTTCAAAACAAGTTTGAAAACATTTTAAACAATTTTAAACTTTTGATTTTTTAAATTTTAAGGCTACTAAGAAGAAGAAATGGAAATTGTTTAAAAGCCTTAGGAGGTTTTGAAAAACGAAGATGAGAACGAGAAAAATGGAAAAGAATTTAGAAAAATTAGTTTTATATGAAATGAACATGTAAATTTTCCAAACTATCCCTCGTCCTTTACCCTCCACTCCTTGAATGTCACATCACCATGTCCTCCTCCAATCATGTCAACGTGTCCATAGCCTCCCCCCTTTCACATCAAGCCACCATGCCATTTATTGCTGGTACTTAAGTGTATGAACACGTTTACTTTCTAATGACACATCATGTCACTTAAGACATCCTTTTATTTTAAACTTTACATACTTTAGTATAAATACATATGCAGACATATTATAATACACACACACACATTATCTCATTTTCAAATTTATGTACACATGTATACAATAGTTATGTCATTTCCAACAACTTTTAGCCGACGAAAAGTCGAAAAATGAATTTCCATCACATTTTCTATTTTTCTTCGAACTAAATAGTTTTGTAAACAAAATTTGAAAACTATTTCACCATCGATAGTTATTATTTAAAAGATTTTTATTTAATTATAAAACCTATTATTTGAATATTTAAAATTAATTAAATATTCACAAATCAAAGCAGTGAAATTCTGGGTCGTTACACCATGGTCGGCCCGAAAAGGCCATGATTCATACTTACATCGCTATATGTCCCACCGGAGTGCCAAGGTGGAAGTTTAAGGGATAAGTCGCTTCGTCAGAGAGTGATAGGATAGACCTACTCATGTTGAGTTTGAATTGAACTTAGCAAGGGTCCAGCAAGACCTTGGTATTGACGGACGATCCGATGAGATCACAGATTTGGCTATTGATGGATTATGGACTTCGGACCTATGGTAATTCAAAATACACCTTCCTACCGCAAGAGGTGTTTTAGGTTCAAGTGTTAACCAGCCGTTTGACTTGGCAATATACAGGCGAATTTAACTAAACGAATTTCATAAACATCATGGAAGGAAGCCCGAAGGGGTGAGATTATCAGCTTCAGAAATTAGTTATAAGTAAGGCTATGGATGATAGTCAAGCGAATTTAGGCGAATGATATCCTAGAATTGGATAAATTTGGGTTGGTACTTCCCCTAGGTAGGGGATCGTATCCTATCCCTTACCATAGGCAGGGGATCGGATTGGATCTCCTATGACTATGGATACTTAACTCGGCAGCTTAACTCAATGAAATCGATTGATATCTTCAAATTTGACCTAGGCAACATCGCATAGCAACTCATGAAACATGGACTAGCCTAGAAGGGGACCAACCATAGGGTTCGCCGACCCCAATTACCAAGTATTAGGGATTAGTTGCATTTCCCCTACAGGGATCGGTGTTGATCCCTCTATAATGATTTACGTCGATCCCCTATAAAGGCTCAGACGGGCCCCTTTTTTGGAGGGGTTTGTTTTGATCTTAGGCCTCTACATGAGGATTTTCAAATAGGTATTTGTAAATCTTCTCCTATAAATACATGATCATTGGCTGAGGAAAATACATTTTCTCTTTGGGCTCTCTTTCCTACACTGCCAATTTTATTATTCAAATTTAAATCATTGTAACTATAATCAACGGTATAAATTATAGGAAAAACCTTTGGAATGGACGTAGATCGAAGTACACTGAACCACTATAAAACTGTATGTGTCTGTTTTAATTTTCTATTCTTCATATTTTATTCTCTACTTCATTCTGTTTGAAATTGGATATTGAATTTGTAGTGCTTTTGTATTGTTTAGAGTGTTGGAGCCATTTTTGACGCTAACAAGAACTATCACATATTATAAATGATTATCCCTATACTCCAAGGTTAGATAAATAAGAAATGTACAATGCACCACATAAGTTCATTTCCAACAATATTTGCTAGCTATTAAAGAACAATTACTAAATCATGTTCTTTGTAATGTATTCTTAGTTGATGAATACACACAGTGGGAAAACACTTAGTTTGGGTTTAAATTACGAATGCCGGGTCCAAACATAACTCGTCAGAGTGACATAAATAGGTAGATATTTAAAAACAACAAATCAAAATGAATATTAACTACATTATTGATCTAAGGTATCACGGTAAGTGCTGAGAACATCCACAGTGCATATATATCACAATAAATCCATAAAAACATACCTTTAAATATAAGAGTTTATGTGCACTTGTCATACAACACCACTAACAAACTTATACAAATTCTTCATCAGTACAACCAGTAGACAAACATATAACATCTTTCAACAGTAATACAAGAAAAAAAAGATCATATTCGAGTTATCCATAACGCGCTTGAGCACAGCCTGTTGAGGTTTCAGGCATCCACAAAAAAAAACTTTTGAATATAAGAGTTTATGTGCACTTGTCATACAACACCACTAACATACCTTTAAATAGGTAGATATTTAAAAACAACAAATCAAAATGAATATTAACTACATTATTGATCTAAGGTATCACGGTAAGCGCTGAGAACGTCTACAGTGCATATATATCACAATAAATCCACAAAAACATACCTTTAAATATAAGAGTTTATGTGCACTTGTCATACAACACCACTAAAAAACTTATACAAATTCTCCATCAGTACAACCAGTAGACAAACATATAACATCTTTCAATAGTAATAAAAGAAAAAAAATCATATTCGAGTTATCCATAACGCGCTTGAGCACAGCCTGTTGAGGTTTCAAGCATCCTACAGGGATGTTTGGTTATAATCCTACTTAGTAGTTAGGGTAAATCCTTGTAACAGTAGTACAAAATTTGCATTGGTGCTTCTGAATTAACGGTAGACTAGAAGTCGAAGATAACCAACAAGATGCACATAATAATTTTTTTCCTAGCTTACATAACCAATTTATGATTTACTATATTCACAATCAAGGTAACAGCAGGGCATCCTAATTTAGACTGTGGTAAGATTGGAAAACAAAACAGATCAACATTAAATTAACTAAGTAAATAATTAAATGATTCACCCTTTGTTTGAGTAGGTAGGAACTTTATTTAAACTCTCTGGTATATACATATTTCTTAAAATTTGGTTAAAATAAATTCAAATACATGTATAGTAGTGAGATCAGTAAACAGATTACTAGACAAATTATGTATTAGACAAAAATCTTATACATAAAATATTAATTGCCTATTCAGGTTGGTGGAAGCAAAGAATTATGTATAATTCATGTGTATTGATAATTAGTTATTGTTTTGAGATAAACTTAATTGTCTAACCAATTAAATCATGCATCAAATACCAAACCACATAATTTTCCAAACCCAGTACTTTGTAAATGACACTTTTGGTAAAATATAATGTACAATCATTGTGTTTCTCTCTTTTTAAGTGATTAGCAAACATACTATTACTTAAAAAAGTACCAAAAGGGGTCGGAATGAAGAACGGATGAGAGATTATTAACAGAAAAATAGTGGATATACTTTTTTATATAAGCATAAGATTAGTCACATAACAATATATTTGCTAGATCTATCCAATAATTTTACACACCTTATGTTAATTTTTTAGTTTTGATAATCTTTTTCCAATACAGAAGGAGAACAAATGTTTACCGATATTCATTTTAATCACGAATTCAATTTTCGTATAGTGAAGTAAAAAGAAAAAAACATAATGATATACAAAAAACTTAACGACGAATGAATCTTGCATACTTGATTTGTTTTAACAGTGAAAACATAGAAATGATAAAAAATACAACTTATTAAATAACATATAGTCAAGCCTCTTGATAGTAATATAATTGTATAAGTTATATAGCAAATATTTATCATATTGTTTTTAAAAAATCATAATAAGTTGTGCATACAATTTGTAGACTCAGATTTGATTAATCATAGGGATTGCCTTACAGGATAGGAGAAATAAAAAGTCAATTTAATGACACTTTATGCTATGTTTGAAAATCAAGCAAACATTGTGAATGTTTGGAGAATTATCACTATGATCCAAATAGTAATGTCTGCAAGTATTCCTGAAACATACCGTGTGTCATTTTTTTTCACTTTTCATCCTTGTTTTTTGATTTTTTTGACATGAATACGAAGATAAATATTAATTGAAATAAGTTTTAAAATTTAGAAGTTTTTTTTGTTTTTTATATGTTTTTTGATGATTTTCGAAAAATAAAAACCTAATTTACATACTTTTTCATTGGGGTTTTTGTGAATTTTGAAACCTATCAAGGACCTGTGCCAAAAGCATCCTTTAAAATAACCATCATTATTATATGAACTTTTATGTATAGTAAATACTTTTTGAAATACTTTTTAAACATTTTCATATAAATTAACATGGATTAATGAAAAGATTGAAATAAAATAAAGAAGTTCAAAAATTGTTTCTATCGCTGGTGTAATAAAAATTAACCTCATTACAACCATTTTTACCACTCAAATCACATTATAACATTAAATTAAATTAATGTCTTCATAAGATTATTCAAGATGCCCACATTACAACATAAAAGTACACCATGATCTTTGTACAACTATAGAGTCCAAATATTCGCTAGCACAACCCCTTCTTTGATGGCAGTCCATCCAATCCACGCAAATCACATGAAAATAGTGCCCAAAAAATTGTACATTTGGTCAGAAACAAATTAAACAGAATTGTATGCAATAATAAAAGGCACACATATGGTTCAATACGGTCTATTTCATTCAAATTCCAAAAAAAATCACTTAATATATGATAGAGTCTTTCCTTTTTTCCTCGGTCAATGCAATAATCTTGCTTCAACAGTTTCATATCCTTATCGTATTTCCAATATAAATAGAACATAGTAAACAATAATCACTACAGAAGCTTGGATCATTTTTTTATTATTGCTCAACTTAGGTATTTCTCTATATCTCAATTTTTTAATCGAATATGTTACTTCCATATTTTTATGCATAATGAAATAAATACTTTTGTATACAGTGTAAGTATAATTAACTTTCTTATTATGTATTTTATTCAGTTTAATTATCCTGATAATACAGTGTTGTTTTTACAAACATTATTATGCATAGATAAACATATTTTCTCATCAGAAAAGCAACTATAATTTGAAAAATAACAATTCTTTAAAAAGGTAATCATATCTTTATTTGATTTACTACTTTTTAAGTTTAAAAAAATTATTACTAGTTTCTGCTCACAGGTAACAAAAAAGATGGAAGCCAACTATTGCAGTTTACAGTCTCTACACACATTTATAAAGGACTGCAAAATCAAAGTGAGGGTTTCTACAATATGGAAGTCTTTTAACTTGAAGAACAATGAAGCTTTTGCGATTAAAATGCTGCTTATTGATGAAGAGGTAAGCACTGAATTACTGCAAGTAACTATTCAAAATCATCTCAAACATACTAATGAATTGACTTTTGTTTATTAAGGACGTCAATTAGTGGCGGTCGTACCAAAATTTTTAGTGAACAGGTTCCAATCTAAAGTCGCAGAGGGATCGATATTTGAAATAAGCAACTTTAGCATCAAAAATCAAAAGAAATCTTATCAGGTCGTGGAAAAGCCATACAATATTGAATTTCGTGCCAACACATGCATAATAAAGGTGTTTGACGGTTAAATAGAGATTCCGAAATATAAGTTTGAGTTTTTTCCATTGGATGAAATAGAATCATAGTATGGAAATGACACATATCTATTAGGTATCATCATACAATATATGTATGTAGAACGAACCACTTGAATCGTTTTGTTAATAATGTATTAATAACTATCCAGACGTGATTAGCAAACTATGTTCAATGTTAAATATTGAAGAAGTAACCAAGTTTGACGAGCTAAAAAGCAAAAGTTTGAAGAGAGATATTATCGTTGCAAATTTCAGGTAATGGTTTAATTTTCATTATCATTATTATCTTCACAGAAAATTGCAGCTATGAATTATGTTTTCTCTACAGTGGTAAAAAATTCGTATTACCTTATGGGGAGATTTAGCTAAACAATGCAATGAAGAAGATATTCCAAAAATTAAAGGAATCATTGTCATAATAGTTACCTCTACTACTGTTAGAAGCTATGGAGGTAAAAAATTTACGCCATCAAGTAATGGTTCTTCATTAAATAATTATTACTGAAATACTATTATTTTTTTATAAACAAGGCATATTTCTTGCAGTCAACAGATGCTTCCAAAGCGTATATCAATTTGGACGTGCCGGAAATTTTTTCCATGTTAACAAGGTATGTTTTAGCAAGAAATAAGTAATGATTTAATTTCATAATTTTTATCCTCAATGCATATTTTTTTACACATCTTTAACATCATAGAGAAGGGATTACTTTAAATGAATCAACAGTACAAGTTCTCAATAAAAAAGAATAATACCACGGAAGCAATTGTGGAGAAAAAAACATTGGAGGAACTATTGTTCAAAATGAAAAATCCGAACAACAAAGTATGATTTGCCTTTATCTAAATATTTTTTCTAAGATACCCAAATTTCCTTTTTATTAAGCAAGTCAATGAATATAATGATTTTTTTTCATTTTATAGGGAACTAATTTTAATTGCCATGCCAGTGTATCACAAATTTATGATCGATATGGTTGGAGTTATATGTCTTGCCCAAAATGGAAGAAGATGGTGAAAAAGATAGATGAAGTATTTTACTACAACAAGTGTGAAAATGAAACTAGATGCCCAGTTCTACGGTAAATTTTTTACAAAGTTTATCACTATTTAACAATTTGACATATGTTTTACCTATAATGATATTTTTAGATACAAGCTGAATATGCAAATTGAGGATGATTCTGGATTGGTTGATTTGGTTGCATTTGAGAAGAAGCCGAATATTTATTAAAATATACATTAAAAGAGTTAATTGAACTTGAATCATACGTTTTGTCCAATATACATATCATATATTCACATAAAAAATATATTTTAATCTCTCTTTTAATTGAAGTTCAATTGGTAACAATAGGAAAATGGAAAGGAAAAGATTTATTCGCTATTCGCGATTTGGTTGGAACAAAATTAGTCTTGCAAATAAAAAAGAGGGACTACTGTATAAATAATTGGGAAAAGAGGAAATTAACAGGAAATAAAACCTTGATTATTTATATTAATAAATCTTTTAATTACACTGAGTAATTATCACTTAATTTCTTCCACCAAGTAATTATTCTTTAATTACTTCCCATCAAGTAATTTCCTTTTAATTAATTACATCCAGTAATTATCCACTAATTACTTCACTAAGTAATCACACTCATTAATTACCTTAAGTAATTATACTTAACCTAACATCAAATGATTACCTTTAATTAATAAAACTTAATTAACTAAAAGTAACCACATCAACTTAATTAATTACACCGAGTAATTAATTCCTTTAATTACTTCATTAAGTAATTATTCATAATAATTCTTTTACATTAAGAAATAACCTCTTAGTTACTTATTTCTTAATTGATTATCTTGATTAATCAATCCTTAATTATCACTTTTAAGTACATTAAGTAATTAGCCTTTAATTAATTACTTAAGAATTAATCACTTAACCCTGCTTAATCAATCATTAATTAACTACAAACCATTTAATTAATTAATCATTCCTTGATTACCTTATAAATCAATTAATTAATCTTTAATTACCTAATTAATTACCCCTTAATTATTAATTAATAAACCTTAATCATTAATTTATTAAATTAATTATTTTCTTTTTAATTATCTTATTAATTAAATAAATCTTAAATCATTAAAACTTAATTAACTTTAAGATAAACATTATCCTTATTAATGACTTAATTATCATTAACATTATTTAAAGCATTTATCTTTAATTAACTTACTTTAATTAAATCATTAAATTTAAATTTTAAAATAAAATAAACCTTTAACTTAACAAATTAAAGTTAACAAATTATATAACTCTTAAACAAATGTTATAGAAAACATTTATAAAAGAAATTTATATAATAAGTTTTTAAACTAAATTTCTTTAAATTTCAAAACTTTGCTTTAAAAACTTTTAAAACTGTCTGAACATGCTTCGGGTTCAACCCGACTTCTACCCGAGTCCTGCTCCAAGTAAAACCCACCTTCTCTCTTTTTTTTAACTTAGATTTAGTTTAAGTTTAAAAACCTGGAACCACGATTCACTCACGTGCAACTACCCGAGTCTTGACTCGAGCCACTATCCCAATTACCCGAGTCTTCCTTCGAGATCGCTTAATACCCAAACTCACTGACACAAAAACTCCGTGCACATGCACCGGCGTCAGAGCCGCCTCCGCCCTCCGATGAACCCTCCAGCACATCGACCATCATCAAAACCTTCGATCCAGACCCTCAAGCACAAGCTCAAGCCACTGATCAAAAATTGAGACACTCAGACAAACCCGGAACCTAAACCATCACCAGAAAATTCCCTCGAACTAATGTCTCCAACCACTGGAGCCGCTGCAACCTCAGCTACATCTCCACTAACCTTATAAGCTGCTATCCCCAAAATCCCAAGCAACTCGAATCAACCCCGACGTCGCAACGATCAAGTTTCCAGACTCGACCATTTTAGGGTTAAAACACAAATCGACCGATTGCCAATGCCACAGGTGATGATAAATCCACCTGGCATTTTTGTCGAACTCTTCTACACCCCGACCTCCTCCAGCAGTGACCCCGACTACCAGAGATTCTCCTGTCGCCAGAATTTGTTTGAAAACCATATTCTGGTCAACCCCCAAATACTATCCCGATCCTAAACTAAAATTTATGATTTTTATTTTAAAAATCATATAATTTGATAACTGATCTAATTACAATCCTGAAATAACAAATTAATCATGTTGAGATTTTGGTATATCAAAGTTTTTACTGTTCTTCTTCCTGCTTATTTAAACTAACTTCAGATGAATCACTAAAACATTTTTAAATTCTATATTTGATATTACACACAAATTTTGTTTGTATATTGAAGCCTAAAAAGATTTAGGGAAGAAGATCTTGAGTTGTTTTAAGTTTTGAAACCTGAAAATCAAGAACAGAGCCAACAGTTTATATAACATGCACATTCCAATATTCAGACATACAATTCATCATCATGCAAACAATTATTACATCAAACATTGATGATTTATTCATGCAACCAGGTTTAAGACAAAATAAAGTTGGGTTTACTCACCTGTTCAACTTAAAAACAGAGAACAATTTTGATTTTCTCAGGAACTAGGAGTTGATCTGAAGACTGGAAACTCAATGCTTTGAATTTTGAATCTGAAGTTGCTTGATTTGATTTTAAGTTGAAAAATGCAGAAATGTTTATCTTTGTTACTTAAAAAATTTCGAATCCAGGAAGAATGAAGAAGGCAAAGTAGAGGTATATAGGCTGCTCTTTGGTGTGCACAGCAAGCTACTTATATTTATTTATTTATTTATATATATGTATTTACCTTTTGTATTTCTTTGATCCGAAGTTTTGTGACCTGTTTTTATGTTTTGTATGCTAGGCCTAAAAGCTTGTCTCCTCTTTTGTTTATAAGCATTTAATGTGAATTGATATCTCATTTTTTTTATAACCTGTAAACATACTTTTTACACGCATTCCTTCATATAGGCACATATATCTACTTATTTACTAGTATAACTTTTAATTATCATCAAGCTTATGTATACATAGATATTTATTCTATCCTCTATCATGAAGCTTTTACCCTGCACTTACATATATAAAGATCTTATATGCATAACCTATGTATTTGCTCACATGTTTTACCTTCTACTATATATATCATCCAACATAAAAACTTGTATCTATATTTTTATGTATATTTTATCTCAATTTAAATGGTGGATTTAATTTATACAAAAAGTTTATTATCTTTTCTAAAGGATTTATCATACCTAGAGATTTTTTTTAAAATGAAATCTCTAATATAGTTTTTAATTCAATTTATATATATATTCAGATATTTTAATCATCATAATTTTATTTGTTCGACTTATAAAAATCAATATTTCCAATGGTTTAAATCAGTTAACTACCCCATTTAACCGAGGTTAAAAATCCGGGTCATCACAGCTGTGTTATAATCGGGTCGGGTCAACCTATATAAGTATAAATGTGTTATAAACGGGTTAAATTCGGGTTCGTGGGTCAACCCGAAACCCACCCGTTTATAAACGGGTCAAATTCGGGTTGAACCGAAAATGACTCGCCCACTTACTGGGTCGGGTTAACCTGCCAATTTCCGTGTAATCTTCGGGTCGTGCTGGAAATTGACAGCCCTGCATATAACCTCGGATAATATGTTTTTTATTATTGGCTTTATCTAAAGAAATCGTTGTTTTACTTAAAAACTCAACATTAGGATATCTTTGTTAGTTGTACCTGTGAAACTACTTTATGCAAGGATATTACTCAATGAAAGTCAGGGTAATTTTTCTCAATATTTTGTAATTTCTGAACTATGATTAAACTTTGAAAGAAATGCATTTATGCTAACAAATAGACTAAAAATAAGGTTGTAGAGAGAATGTGACTTCTTTCTTTTAAGCATTATTATAAAATAGTAACCAAGTTATCTAAGTTGTATAAAATGTAACTAAATTTGTATATAATAATAATAAATTAACTAAGTTTATGAAAATTCACTAAGTTTATAATCATTATAATAAAGTAACAAATTATAAGATATGAATCAAGTTTACTAAGTTTTATACAATATAACTAAGTTTATGTTGTTGTTGTTGTAATAATAATAATAAATTACCTAAGTTTATAAAAATTAACTAAGTTTAAAATAATAAAAAATGAACTAAGTTTATAGAAATGAACTTAGTTACACAAAAAATGCGAAAATGCTTTCCGATGATTAGCAATAACATACATATAAACTACAAGTTAAGAAAATAAAAATTTACGGTTCTAAGATATATTGAATTTATTTATTTAAAATCCGAACCAAGTCTTTGATTGGAGACAAACAACCATCAGCGCACGACATATGCACTTCTTAAAGAAAATAAGTGGTAAAACTTATGTAGTGTTAGATATCAACTTCATTTTTTTTATATGAAAGAGTGGTCCTCTAAAAGGGGAGAGCACTCATTGGTAAATATTATTAATATATATGGTACATCAAATTATACAAATGGAACTTAGGGATCATCACATGGATGATCAAAATACAAGAAAAGAATCAAAAAGAAAAACAAATAGGCAGTGAATGTTTATTGTTATTATATAAGGCTTTTAACTAAAAACATTCTTTGATGGATTGAAGTGCATAAAATAGGATCTTCGTGTGCTATAACGTTTGCATGCGTTAGTTTTTGAAGCCTGAAGTGTTGTTGCTAATAGGAAAGCAAGACTAAAGGTGCATGATATTTAAAAATCGAAACTAGTGGTTGAGCTTGTAGGTAACATAGTTGAGGCTGAACTAAATGAACTTGCTGAATGTGAGTAGCAGATTGCATCTGAACTAAACTAGTTGAGTAGGTGCATGGGTGATCTGAGCTGTCAGAATTGGGGCTGGTAGAAGCCTGCCTACATGCTTTGGACAAAACTATTGCAAATGAAGTGGACCGAGCCAGCACATAAGATTGGTAATTAAACATAAATGTAGATTGGCAAAATAGTTCAGTGACTGCGCTATTGTGAGGTGAGGGCAACGGCAGCAGGAAGAGGACGCAAAGTTGTGCTAATGTGAGGTGAGGGCAATCACAAGATTGTTGGAATATGTAATGGCCCAGGTCGGTGAAACTGCATATCCACTAGGCTGATGAATGCACACATAATTGTGTGACCAGGTAGGTAGATAATTTCCTGAATGTGTGCATTGTGTGCATTATTGTGTCGTGATATCAAGCAGAGTTGGATGGTGATAAATTCATGAATGCGTAGTGTGTTGAAATAATAGAAGGTGCCTTACTATTGATAGGGATTTGAGGCTGAGTTGGATAAATAATGATTAAGCACCTAACGTGGACCCAAAGTGGATGAGTGTTAGATATCAATGGACCCAAAGTGGATAAATTAATGAAGAATATAAAAATTAACTTTGAAGTAAATTTATAAAAATTAGCTAAGTTAACAACAACAACAATAATAGTAATTTAACCAATGTTAATGAAACTTAATTTGGTTTACAATAATAATACCAATAACAATAATCATAATAGCAATTATAATAATAAATAAACCAAGTTTATAAAATTAACCAAGTTTCATAAAAATTAACCAAGTTTCAGGAAGACTGTGTTATGTTTGTGGAAGAAGATTCACATTTATTGGAAGAAACGTAAAATTTAGTTTTAATAGTTATAAGGATGTGTGACCAAATCTTTTCAAATTAAATTTGAATCTTCTTGCCCTTCCAGTCAATCATTGTAAACTAGAGATTTATTTATACTTAATAGTTATGTAGCAGCGTGGGGACAATATTTTTCACAGCTATGTTGTCGCCAGATGCATACAGAAAGATTTAAAGCTATGTCCGTGGCAGACCTGAAAAAGCAGTAACTGTTAGGCCAAAGGTGCACATTTGGTAGGAGAATATTAACAACAAATCATTACCGAGATCGACCATCAAAAAATGGACCCCTACAAAACGATGTATAACTAATGAAGGCACGTCAAATGCTAACGCTCGTACCAATCCGTATGCTTATAATTGGCACTGAATCGAAAGCAACATTTGCATTCATTGGATTAGCCATCAACTATACAATATATCAATCTGTTGATATATTGTTTCGCAGTCTGAACAAGGACCTTGCCATAAACTTCGACATCATGATATGCTCTGAACGTTGGATTATTAAAATACATCAGACATGAATCATATTATTACATGTATAAACTAAAAATGGTGATCATGCTTTCAGTGCATTTTTTGCTTACCCGATCTACTGATGTGTTGTGCTCGCTTCCCTTTGTTACCTTATTTGTGTTCCACTGTTACTGCTAATTAATACATGTTTCTCCTGCTGCTAAGCATGCTTCTATTATGGATTCTTCCACTAGTCTAGTTATGCCAGCTTCGGCCTCACCTGCTAAGATTTAACGATCCAAAATTTGCTCTTGAACTATTCACATTTATTTACTGTTCACATTTATGAATTGTTCACATATAATTCAACCATTTTCAACATTTACACTTTGTAAATATGAAACGGATATTGGACATTTAGGTGATGTGGACTGTGGGCCCCGGGCTGCCTATTTTCGGCAGTTGAAGAATGGATTGTACATCAGAATGACTCTGTTAAAACTTCTGATTCGTGTCTGGTAATGACCAAATTTTGCATTGTGGATTGGAAGTTGTTTTGAGGTTTTTTTTTGCAAATTTGTTGAGGCTTTTCTGCATTTGCTCCTAGATTGCCAATGTGGTTAATAAAGGCCAGATCCTATGCTTACATGCATTTCCTATTGTGGGTATGGAAATGTCATTTTGAGAATTATGGTTTTTCTTAGATTAATTGTTTAAAGCTTACTCAACAATACTCGATTTATATGAAATGGTTTGAAAAATCGACCGTGTTTGATTATATAGTTCAAACTGTAGACTACATAGCAGACTTTTGTTTAATCAGGGCTGAAGAATGAACATGTAACGCACTTGTATGACTTTGAAACTACTAACAGATTCATGATACATCCAAACTTATATGTATGTGTTAACAATCTACGCTTGTGCAGTTCTCATGGTAGTAAGAAGATGCTATATTGACCGATACGCCTTGTATGTTTCATTTTTTTGGATAACTTTTTTTCTTCATTTAAATGCTCACGACAGACGGTAAAATATTTCATGCAGGACTTTAACTCAATGGGAGAAGGAAAAGGACGATAAAATGAAATAAGAGTGTTACAACAGTAATACAATATTTCTTGATTATGTATTATTCATTTAACAATCATCACAGTTTTATATAATTATTTTCAAATTGTTCTGAATTTTCAGGAAGTACTACCTATGACCGAAGACATGCATGAAGAAAGGCTTTGAGTAGTTCAAGTTCTTGGTGATGCATTTGGTACTTGTAAACGTTAACTTTGAACTATGTTGTCTTTTGTTATCATGAATATGTATTGAATTTGGTAACTCATGTATTGAACTTATTTTTTGTTAGTTGATACTTTATTTTGTTATCATGAATATGCGTTACATTTGCTGATTATTATATTTTTTTCGTTCATACATTGTTCAAATTGTTATCTATTTAAAGAAGATTCATTTTGATTGTTATTATTAAAATGTAATAGTGGGTGCATCAAATATATAGTAAAATAAAGCATAGCTCCTAAAAAACGTTATAACTATATGACATAAGTGCTATAAAAAGATAATGCAATGTATGAGGTTACTGTCAAAGGATAGCATCAAATAGACGTTATTGTATCTACACATTTTATAGCGGTATATATGTTGTAAATGGATGTAGAATACACTATAAACATGTTGATATATAGCGCGAAATAGGCGCTATAGAATAACTATTTTATAACGGCTATACTGTGCTATGAAATAATCCTCTTTTATAGCAGTTTTTTGTGTGTTATAAATGTGCAATTCTTTTTTATAACATGTCGATATACAGCGTTTATCAAACCGCTATAGTTGTGTTTAATAGCGGCTATATGCCGCTATAAAAGACTGTTTTTCTTATAGTGAACAATATCATATATACAAGCACATAACAATCATATGTATAAAGATAAATTCTTTCCCAAAAATTAGAAGTTTACTCACCGGAACTTACTAACTCAAAGCAAACTCTTTTGAAAAACTGAAATACTTACGAACTTGCAAAGCTGGGAAAACTACAAAATCAACTCGAAAATTGGTCATCTTCCCCTCTTTTTTTGGCCATGTTACTCTCGAAATTTGGAAAAGTGATCAAAAGAAAAGTTCTTGGAAATTCTTTTTTCTACAAGTTCAAGAAAAGAATAACTCAATTTCAGTTTATTTCGAGGGGGATATGATCAAAAGAAGGAGTGCTATTTTCAGGCTTGAAAATATGAGTCTGAAAATGAGTCAGAAAGAATTGTATTTTTGACACAAAAATAGTCGAAATTTTAAAAAGTGGTGTAAACGAAAATTGTAGCCATCTCAATTCTCTTAAATCTAAAAAAATAATTTCTTCATTTGGGATAGTTTAGAGGAAATTAAGGTCGGATAAAATATGAGTAAAAATGGAGGAAATGAAGTATTAAAATGGAAGAAGGAGATGTTCAAAACAAGTTTGAAAACATTTTAAACAATTTAAAACTTCTGATTTTTAAAATTTTAAGACTTACTAAGAAGAAGCAATGGAAATTGTTTAAAAGCCTTAGGAGGTTTTGAAAAATGAAAATGAGAATGAGAAATATGGAAATGAATTTAGAAAAATTAGTTTTATATGAAATAAACATGTAAATTTTCCAAACTATCCCTCGTCCTTTACCCTCCACTCCTTGAATGTCACGTCACCATGTCCTCCTCCAATCATGTCAACGCCTCCATAGCCTCCCCTCTTTCACATCAAGCCACCATGCCATTTATTGCTTGTACTTAAGTGTATAAACATGTTTACTTTCTAATGTCGCATCATGTCACTTAAGACATCCTTTTATTTTAAACTTTACATACTTTAGTATAAATACATATGCATACATATTATAACACACACACACACATTATCTCATTTTCAAATTTATCTACACATGTATACAATAGTTATGTCATTTCCGACAACTTTTAGCCGACGAAAAGTCGAAAATTCGAAAAATGAATTTCGATCACATTTTCTATTTTTCTTCGAACTAAATAGTTTTGTAAACAAAATTTGAAAACTATTTCACCATTGATAGTTATTATTTAAAAGATTTTTATTTAATTATAAAACCTATTATTTGAATATTTAAAATTAATTAAATATTCACAAATCAAAGCGGTGAAATTCCGGGTCGTTACACCATGGTCGGCCCGAAAAGGCCATGATTCATACTTACATCGCTATATGTCCCACCGGAGTGCCGGGGTCGAAGTTTAAGGGATAAGTCGCTTCGTCAGAGAGTGAAAGGATCGACCTACGCGTGCTGAGTTTGAATTGAACTTAGCAAGGGTCCAGTAAGACCTTGGTATTGACGGACGATCCGATGAGATCACGGATTTGGCTATTGATGCTTTATGGACTTCGGACCTATGGTAATTCAAAACACACCTTCCTACTGCAAGAGGTGTTTTAGGGGGCAAGTGTTAACCCACCTTTTGACTAGGCGGTATACAGGAGAATTTAACTAAACGAATTTCGTAAACATCAAAGAAGGAAGCCCGAAGGGATGATTATCAGCTTCAGAAATTAGCTATAAGCATGGTTATGGATGATAGTCAAGCGAATTCAGGCGAATGATACCCAGAATTGGTTAAATTTGGATTGCTACTTCCCCTAGGTAGGGGATCATATACTATCCCTTACCATAGGCAGGGGACCAGATTGGATCTCCTATGACTATGGGAACTTAACTCGGCAGCTTAACCCAACGGAAATCGATCGATATCTTCAAATTTCACCTAGGCAACATCGCATAGCAACTCAGGAAACACGAAGCTAGCCTAAAAGGGGACCACCATAGGGGTCGCCGACCCCAATTACCTAGTATAGGGGATCGGTTGCGTTTCCCCTATAGGGATTGGTGTTGATCCCTCTATAGGGATTTACGTCGATCCCTCATAAAGGCCCGGACGGGCCCCTTTTTTGGAGGGGTTCGTTTTGATCTTAGGCCTATACATGAGGATTTTCAAATAGATATTTGTAAATCTTCTCCTATAAATACATGATCATTGGTTGAGGAAAAGACATTTTCTCTTTGGGCTATCCTTCCTACACTCTACCATTTTTATTATTCAAATTTAAATCATTGTAACTATAACCAACGGTATAAATTAAAGGAAAAACCTTTGGAATGGACGTAGATCAGAGTACGCCGAACCACTATAAAACTCTATGTGTTCATTTATACCGTTTTAATTTTCAATTCTTCCTATTTTATTCTCTACTTCATTCTATTTGAAATTGGATATTGAATTTGTAGTGCTTTCATATTGTTTAGAGTGTTGGAGCCATTTTTGACGCTAACAAGAACTATCACATATTATAAATGATTATCCCTATACTCCAAGGTTAGATAAATAAGAAATGTACAATGCACCACATAAGTTTGTTTCCAACAATATTTGATAGCTATTAAAGAACAATTACTAAATCCTATTCTATGTAATGTATTTTTAGTTGATGAATACACACAGTGGGAAAACACTTAGTTTGGGTTTAAATTACGAATGCCAGGTCCAAACATAACCCGTCAAAGTGACATAAATAGGATCAACATGCACATAAATAGGTAGATATTTAAAAACAATAAATCAAAATGAATATTAACTACATTATTGATCTAAGGTATCACGGTAAGCCCTGAGAACGTCCACAGTGCATATATATCACAATAAATCCACAAAACATACCGTTAAATATAAGAGTTTATGTGCACTTGTCATACAACACCACTAACAAACTTATACAAATTTTTCATACGTACAAAACGGTAGACAAACATATAACATCTTTCAACAGTAATACAGGAAAAAAAAGATCATATTCGAGTTATCCATAAAGCGCTTGAGCACAACCTATTGCTAATCCAATGAATGCAAATGTTGCTTTCGATTCAGTGCCAGTTATAAGCGTACGGATTGGTACGAGCGTTAGCATTTGACGTGCCTTCATTAGTTATACATCGTTTTGTAGGGGTCCATTTTTTGATGGTCTATCTCGGTAATGATTTGTTGTTAATATTCTCCTACCAAATGTGCACCTTTGGCCTAACAGTTACTGCTTTTTCAGGTCTGCCACAGATATAGCTTTAAATCTTTCTGTATGCATCTGACGACAACAATATTAAGTATTAAATATAAGAGTTTATGTGCACTTGTCATACAACACCACTAACAAACTTATACAAATTCTTCATACGTACAAAATGGTAGACAAACATATAACATCTTTCAATAGTAATACAGGAAAAAAAGATCATATTCGAGTTATCCATAAAGCGCTTGAGCACAACCTATTGCTAATCCAATGAATGCAAATGTTGCTTTCGATTCAGTGCCAGTTATAAGCGTACAGATTGGTACGAGCGTTAGCATTTGACGTGCCTTTATTAGTTATACATCGTTTTGTAGGGGTCCATTTTTTGATGGTCTATCTCGGTAACGATTTGTTGTTAATATTCTCCTATCAACATGTTGGAGATATAAACTTGTACAACAACATAGTAACTTAAATAGATCCAACTCAGTAGTTCTCCGCCATTCAACAACAAGGATCTATGGATCGAGCAATTGCCAACAGTGGAGTTTGAATTAATAGCACTGCTCAGTTGCACTGGACGGACTGCCATACCCCTCGGTAAGTAATTTTCTACTCTACAGGTGCCCAATAGGAAACTGTTTAAATTTCATTTTGGCTATTACATCTTGATTTGTTTATGCGCGTTTGGGCAAGAAATAATTTTAACCGTTTAGAAAGCCAAAATATCTCATTAAACAAATCAACGGAAATTTCAAATCAAACAAATATGAGCAATCACGGTTCACATCACAGTTCACCAAAATCGTCACCTAAATCACATGTTGGAAATTGTGACATCCCAGATTTTGAGCTATTAAATTGTGGACATTTGATTCATTTTAAGTGTTCACTGAAGATTTTTAATTAATTTTGAAAACACAGAGAATCGAATTCAAATGTGTAAAACAAGTTATAGGTATTAAATATGGTAATTCAGTTAGATTTGAATAATAATTAAATATTCGGGATTGAGATAAAAAGGTGAATTTGGGGTAAATGATTATAAAAATGGTGTTTAAATGTATTTTAAGTTCAATTGGTTATAAATAATATTATTGGAATTTTAGAAGGATTTTAAAGTCGATAAATTATTATTTGGGATTTTATATTAATTTAAAAATGAATTTAATATTATTAAAATGCAAATTAATCAGATTTTAGTCCGGAATGAGCCAGGATGATTCTTAATGTGTTTATAAATTTTATATGATTTATTGTTAAGTTATTAAAATTTTAAAAGTGAAATTTTAAGCATATTCGTTAATCTTGAAAATCAAACGATTTAATAGACGAGTTAAAATAGCCTTCCGGGGCGCAGTCTCGGAATTTGACGAAACTAGTTCCATTGGATCCGTAATAGATAGTTATTATTGGATTTCAATTTTCGTAGCAATCGGAGTTGTCGTTTGACGGTGGCAGCTCGAAACGCATCGAAATCGATTTAACCGATTTAATTTTAAATTGATCGTTTAATTTCGTATCTCGCGCATACGATCAAATTAGTTTCTGAAACTTGTTCCATTAAGTCCGGAATGCAGAAAAACCCCAGGATAGCCTGTCGGAATGCGTAGTTTGGAGTTCGTTTGCGTATGATGTTAAATTGAGAATTCTATTAATTGAAATAATATTAAATTATATTTATATAAAATCAACGTTTAGGGCTTAAACCCTATTTTTGCTCATTCTAGCCGCCTCTATAGGACGAACGGCTGGAAGGCAATTTCCTTCCTTACCATTTTTCTCGAAATCCAGGCATTTATTTCGAAATCTTCTAACTACTAAATCGAAGAGATCATTAAGCTCTGTAATTCGACCGGTCATGATCGTTAATAGTGGAGCGGATGGGTGGCAGGGAGGCTGCGAACGGAAATCGTTGGTGGCGATTATCTTGGCCATGGGAGTGTCGAATTCAACGTTGCTTGCGGCAGGGGTGTGCGGCATGGAGACACACGTAGTGATGTAGCCGATCGGCATCAGGACGATGGCGGCGGCGGCGGCGATTTGGTGTTGGTCGCGTGTTTTGGGTTGTTCGAATCTGTATCGTGCACGTGAGAAGAAAGACAAGGCTACGGCCTTGATTTTGAATGGCGAAAGTGACGGCCATGATTTGGTAAATAATAAAAAAAAGGATAATTGTTTTAAATATTAATTCAAACTTTATAAAACCGTAACTCATTCATACGTACTCAGATTCGGACGAAACTGGAACCGTTGGAATCGCAGGAACGCATGCTACGTGATGGTGCAGATCCGAAATCATTCCGGGCAAGTATAAATTTGAGTTAAATCGGACATCGTCCGGTTTAATTTAAATTTCGAACGCTCGCCGAACTCAAGGTGAGTTTTTCTCACTCACATCTGGATGCTAGGCATTTTAATAGTTGATATTTAAATATCTATGTGAATGGTTGATTATATCTGTGATTATCAGTCTGGTTGATATTTATATTGCGATGTGCTAATATCTGTGATGCAGGGAGAAACAGGTTGGAGGGATCCAACTGGAATCCTCGCAATGTAGCAATTATTTTATAATTGATAGTGATGTCTGTTTACGTATTGTGATTGATAAATCTGACATTTAATTGTGAATGTGATATTGTTGGATAAATTGTAAATCCAGAATTTAATTAAATGAGTAAATTGGGATTTAAGGGTAATCAAAGAAATTGATAAATAAGAATTTAAAAGAATTTAAAATTGAATTCTGTTTTTGGAATGGAAAATGTAAATTGGTAAAAATTGGGATTTTAAATATTGTGGAAAATTTATCAATCGTTAAATGTGAAATATGAGTTTTCTGGAAATGAATTCTATGAAATTATAAATTGAATAAAATAACAGCGGTTTATTTTAATGATGAATAGTGATATCCGGAAAAGTAAAATATGTTAAAATGAAGCTTCCGAATTTAAATGTAAAATTTTAAGTGTTAATAGAATATTTTAAAATACCGTTTTCTTCATTGGTATTTTATTTAAGTAAATTGGGAATCTGGCTTTCATTGAAAATTCACCAAAATGTTTTATTAAAAATGTTTTAAACTATATTGTTAAAGATGAATTTCCAGAATGGGAAATTGAGTTTGAAATTCGGATGAAGTTATAGAGAAGTATGGAATTGGGAAATTATGTTGTAAACATAAATTGAATTTGAAATAAATCGTTTGGATTTATATAAAGGATACTTCGGAATGTTGAACGGGATAGTGTTTCCCTGGGAAAACCAAGTTAAAGTTTAAAGGGTTTTATTTAATTAAAAGTTAAAGTTTTAAATTGTTTAAAGAGTATTTTAAGAAAAGTGTTACTTTGAAAGGAGAAATTTCAAGTTTGTTTTAAAGTTATATGATTAAGTTATTGGTAAAGGCTAGTATTCTTCTTTTAAACTCCATTTTTAAAATTTAGTAAACTACCTTTATTTAAATCGAATTTATATCTTATTAAATAATAGTATTTAAAATAGTTTTGAAATTTATATTTTGGTAATAGATAGAAGAAAGTTACAAATTTTAAGTATATTTCAGTATAAAGTATTTTAACTGTTTTTAAATGCAAAAAGGTTTTATACTTGGTTTTTCCAAATGGGAATAATGGTAAAATGGTTTACCGTGTTAAGGAAGAAATTTGGGAATTCGTTCCAAAATGAGTTTTGAAATGTGAAATATATCTTTTAAAGATATTAAAGGGAAAGAATAAATAATATGGAGATTATTTATTGTGTGATGGATGTGTATGGATGTTTGTGAACATTAATTGATAGTTAAATCACCGACTATCAATATTGGCCAAATGCGCGATCGTTTCGAAGAGACCGGGATCGAGTTTCCGTATACCGGGATTCTAGGTCTGGAGACTCGAAAACCACTTCGATCCGGTTTGTACGTTTCGCGAAAACGATTTCGGAGTCGAAGATGGAGCAGTGAAGTGCAAGGGCTAGTCGCTACTAATCCTGAGGATATTTCCAAAATGGATGTAGTAGGGGTAGTGCCTTCGGTTCCGTTCGGACCCGGGACGGACTTGTATGGACGAATGCTTTCGTGACATCGTCAGGTGGACGATGGGCATTCTAAGGGATATGTGCTATAAAGGTATCGTTTAGCCTCAAGCCTCATCAACCGGGAATGACTGAAAATCAGGGGTTATGCAGCAAGGCTTCGTGGGTAGCCCCCACTTGAGAGTAAGGTCATCCCTGTCTAGATGTCCCTTTTATTTCGGCTTAGTGGTGCGGTTGCTGATCCCAACCGTGGGGTGATTTTACTTGGAATTATCCAGTAAGGGATGATTCCGGTCTTGTGTTGCAGGGGAGCGGGCGTACTCCTCGGTACTGTGATCTAGGCCACGTACTGTGACAGGTGGTACCCCAGTGCCTAGTCATTCGTTGGAAATCCATTCTCCCTACGAGCCTGTACGGTTTTGATTGTGCCCAACTATTGTTGAAATGTGAGATGCAAGCATTTCAGCTAGATTCTATTTTACTTTCTATAGACACTATTATAATATCAGAGGATTTTAATATAAAAGTGTTTTAGCTATCGTAAGGTAAAAACCCGACATGTTTATTTGTGGCGTGGTCTTACGAGATGCTTTTGTTTTTAAAGAATTTTGAAACTTTAATAATCAGTTTGGATGTATTTATGATGCGCTGGTATTCCAGACTGACTCGGGTGTTATTTTATTATAATGCTCGGGTCAGACCGAGTATATTACAGGATAGGTTGCTATGGAGCTCAGGAGAGGAGCTGGAGTTCGAGACGTATTTCTCGTACTTGTATTATTCCGCTGATGTGATTGTTGAGATTGTTTGACTGGTTATGATTGGTTGTATTGATATACTCTGATGATGATGTATTGTATATAAACAGATATAGTTTTGATTTGTGTAAAGTTCTGTTCTATATATTATATTTTATTCCGCTACGACTGTGAGGTTCTGATGTTGTTTAGTTTCTTCTTCTTCTACCTTCTTTCTTTTCCTACAATCTGTCTTTTTCGGCGTTCGATCGTCGGCATATTATACTGTTGAGTATTTTGTGTCGATTTTCGAGGGTCGAGAAGGGCGGGTCGTGACAGTTGGTATCAGAGCATAGGTTGGCGACAACCTAGGCTTTGGTGGGAAAATTACTCATTTTTAAATAGAGTCAGAAGTACTCTATAATGAGTTGAGTGTACTAATAGCCATGAGAGCGTACTTGTTAGTGGATATAAAATTGTTTTTGTACTGTGTTGACTTATCGGTTGAGTGTTTATGAATTCTTGTAACGACCCAGAATTTTGAACGAATTAAATTGGAAATATTTAATTTATTTTAAATATTTGAACGATAATTTAATTTGAATCCCGAATAAAACTTTGAAATTTGCGGTTAAATTACAGAATTTAATCTATTGATAGTCGAATAAAAATTTGAATCTTTAATTATAAAACTGAAGATAATGGAACTCTCAGAATCGAATTTAGAAGTGATTCGTTCAGTTTTGGAATTTAACGGTTTGAACCGATAATTAAAAATAGTCATTTTTCAAACAGTCTCGGAATTCGACGAAACCAGCTCCATTGGGTCCGTAATATTGTATTATTGCCGGATTTCAATTTTCGTAATTTTCGGGGTTGTTATGTGACCATACGATAGTTAAACGCGTTGGAAATTAAATGGTATTCAATTTAAATTTAAATTTAAATTTGTAAACATCATCACACGTTCTTCCTTTTTCCACGCCCTTTGTTCAGCCGAGAATCACGGAGCAAAAAAATCGTGCACCCCATAACGTTCTCCTCTCTGATAAATCACGTCCCTCCCCTCTGTATAATTCAAAGTCGAAAAGAAAGAAACCCCAAAATCGCAAAACTCTTCCTTTCCTCGTATACCTGAAAATCACGTTATTCTATTTCAAATCGAAGTCGCGCTCTCAATCTCGAGCTGCTTTGAATCGTGAGTGGAATGGAGGGGGGTCACGACTTCGACTTCGACAAAAAGGGGAAACGCGAGCAGATCGAATGGTCGCGGCGTCGTTCTACCGGGGCAGTCGAAATTTAAGAAGAACGTCTCGCGCTCGCGAGGTCTAGGGCTCGACAGCAAATCATCGAACGGCGACCACTTCGCGTGGGACTGGAGGCGTTCACGTGGAGCTCGCGCGCGCTTGGGTAGGTCGATTGGAATCGCTGGGGGTGTCGCGAAGCAGGCCGAGGCATCGCGTTTGTCGAAGTGGCGTCGAGTTTGGGTGGCGCCGCGTTCAAGGGTCGAGGCCGTAGGGAGTTCTGGGTAGCGAAGTTGAATCTCGGCGATCTTTCAAGGCACGAGTGGCTCTCGATGGTGTGTGTGTACAGTCGCGATGGCGTGAGCGGGTTGCAGTCGATCACGAGTTCGATTAAGTGGCAGTGAGGTAAATTTTATTCGAGTTTTAATTAATTTATATACAAGTATAAATATAAATTGTTATAACTGAAGATGATTTACAGAAAGTTAATATATAGATAAAAACAGGAAAGTTGGTAGCAATTGGAATGTTTAGTCAAATAAATTTATTTAAAAGAAATCAGTTAGAATAGAAATCATTGGATAATTAAAATTTGCTAAGCGAAAAATTTATTTATTTGATTAGTTCAAATATTTATAAAATTATGTGATTAATTATACAAGGTCAAAACCCGTGAAATCGAGAAGAAATGGTCAAATTGAAAGTGGATGGCAAATTAAAAATCTAAGGTGAGATTTTCTCACTCGAAGGAAATTTGATTTTTACAGTTATTATTGACTATTTGATTTCTATTGGATGTGATAGTAGATATAGTAGGATATATATATCTATATATAGCAATATATACATATTGGCATATGTATATATTGGATTGATGATTTCCCGCCTCGTATAGCGGATGAGACCCTATTGCGCCGTTAGTAAGCGGATTTATAAAAACCTATATACCGCGATAATTCCGTACTGGAGCGGAATTGGTATTGTGCTGACGTCTTTGGATGCAGGGAAACAGGTTGGAGGGATCCAACTGGACCCCTCACATTGATTGAATTTATTTCTACTGTGATGTGATAATCTGTGAATGATTATTGTTGTTATTGAATTGATATCTGGAAATTGTTTGAAAAGCTAAAATTTAGCTGAATGGATGTTTTGACATCATTGGATTCCAAAAATAAACGAAATTGAATTATTGAAATCAAAGTAGAAATGTCTAAGTGAATCAATTTTTGAAATTGAATAAATTTTGAAGAAAGAAAATTTTAAAGTATAAAAAGTAAATTTTTATAATCGTATTTAATAAATTCCAGAATAAAGTGAAAATGTTAAATAAATGAATTTCGTAAAAACAGTGATTTTAAATTGAAGAAATTAATTTAAATTTGGATTTTTTAAATAGATTGAAAGAAACGATTGAAATTTATTTTCATAAAAAGGAATTTATTTAAAAGAAGATAAGTTGGAAATTCAGTTTGAAATTTAATTGGTAAATTGAAATAAGTGGTGAAATCAATGTAAAATGATTTCAATTTGAAGAATCCATTTTAAAACAGGATATTGAATAATTTGAAAAGATAAAGGAATTTATTTTAGTAGAGATAAATAAAATTAGAAATCAATCTGTAATTGATTTAATATTTAGAAATGAATTTTTGAGAAATCAATATGGAAATTTTATTCAAACGTTGAAAATAAGATTGGAAATCAATATTGAAATTGATTTGGTACTGAAGCTTTTATAAGTAGAATTAAAATTTATAAAAGTTGTTTATAAACCCAAAGTCACTTATTTTGATAAGTTAAATATAGAAGTTGATAAAAGAAGGTTTATAAGCCGAAGTTATTATTAAAAAGAGAAATAGAATTTATAAACGTGTTTATAAATTCGAGATAGATTGAATGTGATAAATTTAATATAGAAGATTATTTAAGAAGATATATTCACGATTTTGAATAGCGAATTTTTATTGAAATAAAAATGTGTAGGAATGATTGAAATGGGGTTAAGTAAATTTTATTCACGATTTTGGACAGTGAATATATTGTTAAGTAAAATGGATTCATTTTTGAAGAAGTAATATTTTAAAAATGAAGCTAAACATTTTAAAGGTATTTTAAAATGTATTATAAATCGAAAGCAGAGATTTCCGCAGTTCTTGTTGAAATAGACGTTTTCGAAGAATAAGGAAATGATGGACTATAACACTGTTGTTATAGTAAATGATTTTCGAAAGAAAATGTTTTATCTAGTATTGGGATTTACATATCTATCTTAATTTCGAATCCCTATACTAGTGATTTTGAGTCGTCGTAACGATGTTTTACGTAACATTCGTTTTGACTCAAATAAATGTTGTTATAGTAATGTTTTCCTTAAAGAATGAATTTATACTTAAATTTTGATTTAAGTATATCGGATATTTTCAAATGTTGAAAATAAAAGATTTGTGAAACACTTATTATTAAATAAGTATGGAATGTTTTCCAATATGAAATGAAATGTTTTGAGAATTTATCTTCTTAAAGATAAATTGAAAATGAATGTTGAAAACGATTGAAAATCGTATACCAGTAGATATTTTGAAAATATAAATTCACTATGGAATTTATAAAAAGAAAAGGGAAACTGTTTAGAAAAATAAACGTTGTTTTATTTTTGAAGTGTGGAAATTTTATATCTAGTAAAAGATATTTTTGAAGATAAAATAATTTGGAAATTATTTGGAATCTGATGATGTTGCGCATCTTTTATTGATAGTTAAATAACCGACTATCAATAATTACCTTGAGTAGGTATTTGTTGTGATTGGATGAATTTGAATGCCACACTTATTTTTGAATAATCGCTCACTATTCGGGTTAACCGGGAAAGGACCATGGGGTCGTATAACCCATTCCGAATATGTGATACGTCGTTATGAATTGCATTCGAAGACCGGTGTTGAAGACCGGATATTTTTGAAAACGGAAGGATTACCGTCGAGTTACTCTACATCGACTGATCTTCGATTTAGAGGTTTTATCACCCTTAGTGACGGGAAGTCCGGACGTGATTATAAGATTATCCGGAAATGCAAGGGCTTCGTGAGAAGTGCCTTCGGTTCTGTTCGATCCCGGAACAGACTTGTATGGATTGTGTGTCTGACGTTACAAATTGAAATATAAAGCTGATTTCTTTCAAATACATTTCTGTTGGTGGCGGAGAATTTATTCTCTTAGCTTAACACCCTTCTCTGAGACGTACGAGCTCAGAGGTTATGTAGTTGAAATTTATCAGCGATATATCCCAATTTGGTAACGTGGCATACTGAGTGTTGCTGTGAAATGATCAGTGTTTGATCATTTGTGATATGATCATTTGTTTGATCTTATATCTTTGTGATCATAGGTTGATCATTTTTGTTTGACCCGAAGCAGGGCTTTTTGTAGAAAGCGTAGCTTTGTGGACGAGACTTCGTCGAGCCTCACACCCCGGAAATGGTCGAAACAGGACGAATGCGGCAAGGTTCTAGGGAGTAGCGCCCCTTAGTGTATGTCATTCCTTCTGGATAAAGGTGGTATCATGGTATGGAGCCCAGATACTTAACCTCTGTGGTTACTGCATTATTATTATCTATGTGGTTTGTTGGAAATCGGGGATCCTCGGGAAGATCGGTTACGATCGGGGGATGGCATACGCGTGTCAGTAGTTACCTACTTTTGCAGAGGTAACCCGGCCTTGTGTTGGCAGAGATCTAACCGTAATGTTAGGTTATTTCTCGGGTCGTCTATTCCAGGGACGTACCCATCGTGGATAGGAAGTTCCTTAGCCTGACCATTTGTTGGAAATCCAAAGAAACAATACGTGACTTGTACGGTTTTAGTTGTAGAACCTGCCATCTAATATGGTAGCTATAGCAAGCATACTATAATGGTACCTATGCTGGCTAAGATTTATATTGTACTTTCGAAATGTTTTCTACACTATGCACTAATAATAATATCAAAATGATTTGATTTTACGTAGTAAGCATCTTTGACTATCATAAGAAGAAATCTCCTCCAAGTCTGCGTTTGCATTGTGTGTGTGGTGGGAGGTCTTATGGTAGTTTCATTTTCCAAAAGCATTGCGAAATTTACTTTAAAATTCTTCTGTTGTTTATTTTAAAAAAAAATAACTGTTTTACGATCTCACACCAGTCACCATGACTGACTCGGAGTTTATTGTTTCCCTTCTAAACTCTGGGTGCCCACCAATTTCCACACTGGCAGTCTAGAGTTATGTTATCAGGATATTCTGGATATTCTGGAGCTTTGGAAGCAAGATGGATGACGAGACGTAGTATTTGTATCTGATAGTATTTATTCCGCTGTGTATTCTGTATGAGGACAAGTTTATATAACTGTCCATTGTTGTATATTGACTCTGATTGATGTATATATAAACTGATATAGTTCTTTGTTTTAAAAGACTATTGATTATCTATTATATGTTATTCCGTTGCGATGTGTAAGATTCTGATATTGTTTCTGCTTCAGCTCTTGTTCTGTTGTTGTTCTTCTTTCTTTTTCTTCTATCTTCTTCTTCTACCTTTTTCTTCTTTCTTAAAATCATAACTTTTCGGGTTTCCGGCATTCGATTGCTCGGCAGTCGATAAAGTGAGTATCGATGTTGAATTTTCGAAAGTCGAAAATTTTCGGGATGTTACATTTGGTATCAGAGCATATGGTTAAGCGACAACCCTGCTCTGTTGGGTGTTACTCATTAGAGATAGAGTCAGTAGTACTCTAGAATGAGTTTGAGTGTAATAATAGATATGAGCGCGTATTTGTTATTGAATATAAAATTGTTTTGTATTGTGATGATTGGTTTATTGAGTGGCATATGAACCTTCGTCGGCACAGTCTTGCAAAACTGTATCGAAGGGGTTTCTAAACACTTGAATAGAACAATTCGGCACAGTATTGTTTTGAATAGGGTAAATGAAATAATTTTACCCAAAACTATTTTTGTATAGGAAAGAAATAATTTTCTATGAACTACTATAGTATATGGTTGCATGGATGTTAGGAAGTAATAATAGTGAATTATCATCACTGAAATTGAATAAGAAATTAGAATCGTAACTCCAAAGTTAAAATAAATTCACATACTAATGAAATTTGAGAATATAAATTATAAATATGAATTGTAATTTAAAACGGAATTCCAGAGAAGTTTTGGAAATGTTTTTGAAAAGAATTTGAAAATTTTGGAGATTTGGAAAGTTTAAATCCTTTTTGATTTGAAAATGGATTTCTAAGGTTTTGGAAAAGTATTCTGAAGAGATGAAAGCTCTAAACTCTTTTAGGTCGCTGGAAAATAATCCTGATGATGGTGGCCACATCATTAGAATTCATTTTCGGGTTTCCAAAAAAGGAATTGCTGCCAAATTGTTTTAAAAGGAAGATTGTTTGGAAAATTGAGTTTTGTTTTGAAAATTCAAAAGATAAATTTGAATTGTTTTCAAAATGGTTTTGAAAGGTTGAAAGGACTCTGGAATACTGTATAAGAATATTTATGGAATATGATTGAATTTATAACTTATACAAATAGAAATTGTTAATGTAAATTATGAAATTGTGATTGGAATTAAAGTTCATTAACAAATGAAATATATAAATGTGAATTGAAAGTATAAGGAAATAAATTCATATATGAACGAAAACTATGAATACGAATTGTAAATATGATTCATAAATGAAAATAGAATTCCAAAAAAGATAAATTGAAAATAAAATTCCTTAATAAAATGGAATTGTGAAGGTGAATGTATAAATGATTGTATAAATCAAGATGTAAATAAGTTGTTAACTTATAGAATATTTGAAATCTGATTGGAGTGGAATTCAAATTGAAGACGAATGAATTAGTAATTGGAACTAATTTAAGATAGTGCAGTTGTAAATGACAGATAATTGATAAAATTCAATATTTCAGAATTGAAAGTAAATTGAATCCAAATTGAATTAAAATGGTAAAGTAAATTCAAATGGGAAGTTGAAATGTGAAATTGAATTCAAATAAAAAAAATTTTTGAAATGTAAAATTTAAGATAATGGATATAACTTCAATAGTGAACTAAAGATGATATAAGTAGTTTATATTGGAAAATTTTTGTAATAGAATTTGCAAATGGTTTGAATGTGTAACTAGATATTATGGCTAGTAGATATACAGGTATAAAGGGAATTGAATTTGACTTCACAGATAATTTGAATTGCTCGACAAAAGGTACATATTTGAATTATAATATGAGTTTTTGATGATTTCTTGTCTAGCCGCTTGGCTTTTTCTTTTTCTTTTTGAAATCTGAGAGTCCGTAGGGACGTTTTGTAGTCGTACCGTATTAGCCGCGCAAAGGAGACGCTGGCGAAATTTTTCGAAAATTTAGAGTGTTAGAAAATTTTTGAGAAATTTTGACAGTTTAAATTTGACTTTAAACTCGAATTTGAATTGAGAAGTAAACAGTGTTGTTTGAAACCTGTAATTGAAGTTGAAAAACTAGTTGAAGTAATAACGAATCTTTATTAGAAGATTTGTGTGATAGATTGATAAAACTATTAGATTGTGAAAAATAGTAGACGAGTTAAGGGCCACTTTTCCTAACTTGTAATTTCGAGGACGAAATTCTTTTAAGGAGGGAAGTCTGTAACGACCCAGAATTTTGAACGAATTAAATTGGAAATATTTAATTTATTTTAAATATTTGAACGATAATTTAATTTGAATCCCGAATAAAACTTTGAAATTTGCGGTTAAATTACAGAATTTAATCTATTGATAGTCGAATAAAAATTTGAATCTTTAATTATAAAACTGAAGATAATGGAACTCTCAGAATCGAATTTAGAAGTGATTCGTTCAGTTTTGGAATTTAACGGTTTGAACCGATAATTAAAAATAGTCATTTTTCAAACAGTCTCGGAATTCGACGAAACCAGCTCCATTGGGTCCGTAATATTGTATTATTGCCGGATTTCAATTTTCGTAATTTTCGGGGTTGTTATGTGACCATACGATAGTTAAACGCGTTGGAAATTAAATGGTATTCAATTTAAATTTAAATTTAAATTTGTAAACATCATCACACGTTCTTCCTTTTTCCACGCCCTTTGTTCAGCCGAGAATCACGGAGCAAAAAAATCGTGCACCCCATAACGTTCTCCTCTCTGATAAATCACGTCCCTCCCCTCTGTATAATTCAAAGTCGAAAAGAAAGAAACCCCAAAATCGCAAAACTCTTCCTTTCCTCGTATACCTGAAAATCACGTTATTCTATTTCAAATCGAAGTCGCGCTCTCAATCTCGAGCTGCTTTGAATCGTGAGTGGAATGGAGGGGGGTCACGACTTCGACTTCGACAAAAAGGGGAAACGCGAGCAGATCGAATGGTCGCGGCGTCGTTCTACCGGGGCAGTCGAAATTTAAGAAGAACGTCTCGCGCTCGCGAGGTCTAGGGCTCGACAGCAAATCATCGAACGGCGACCACTTCGCGTGGGACTGGAGGCGTTCACGTGGAGCTCGCGCGCGCTTGGGTAGGTCGATTGGAATCGCTGGGGGTGTCGCGAAGCAGGCCGAGGCATCGCGTTTGTCGAAGTGGCGTCGAGTTTGGGTGGCGCCGCGTTCAAGGGTCGAGGCCGTAGGGAGTTCTGGGTAGCGAAGTTGAATCTCGGCGATCTTTCAAGGCACGAGTGGCTCTCGATGGTGTGTGTGTACAGTCGCGATGGCGTGAGCGGGTTGCAGTCGATCACGAGTTCGATTAAGTGGCAGTGAGGTAAATTTTATTCGAGTTTTAATTAATTTATATACAAGTATAAATATAAATTGTTATAACTGAAGATGATTTACAGAAAGTTAATATATAGATAAAAACAGGAAAGTTGGTAGCAATTGGAATGTTTAGTCAAATAAATTTATTTAAAAGAAATCAGTTAGAATAGAAATCATTGGATAATTAAAATTTGCTAAGCGAAAAATTTATTTATTTGATTAGTTCAAATATTTATAAAATTATGTGATTAATTATACAAGGTCAAAACCCATGAAATCGAGAAGAAATGGTCAAATTGAAAGTGGATGGCAAATTAAAAATCTAAGGTGAGATTTTCTCACTCGAAGGAAATTTGATTTTTACAGTTATTATTGACTATTTGATTTCTATTGGATGTGATAGTAGATATAGTAGGATATATATATCTATATATAGCAATATATACATATTGGCATATGTATATATTGGATTGATGATTTCCCGCCTCGTATAGCGGATGAGACCCTATTGCGCCGTTAGTAAGCGGATTTATAAAAACCTATATACCGCGATAATTCCGTACTGGAGCGGAATTGGTATTGTGCTGACGTCTTTGGATGCAGGGAAACAGGTTGGAGGGATCCAACTGGACCCCTCACATTGATTGAATTTATTTCTACTGTGATGTGATAATCTGTGAATGATTATTGTTGTTATTGAATTGATATCTGGAAATTGTTTGAAAAGCTAAAATTTAGCTGAATGGATGTTTTGACATCATTGGATTCCAAAAATAAACGAAATTGAATTATTGAAATCAAAGTAGAAATGTCTAAGTGAATCAATTTTTGAAATTGAATAAATTTTGAAGAAAGAAAATTTTAAAGTATAAAAAGTAAATTTTTATAATCGTATTTAATAAATTCCAGAATAAAGTGAAAATGTTAAATAAATGAATTTCGTAAAAACAGTGATTTTAAATTGAAGAAATTAATTTAAATTTGGATTTTTTAAATAGATTGAAAGAAACGATTGAAATTTATTTTCATAAAAAGGAATTTATTTAAAAGAAGATAAGTTGGAAATTCAGTTTGAAATTTAATTGGTAAATTGAAATAAGTGGTGAAATCAATGTAAAATGATTTCAATTTGAAGAATCCATTTTAAAACAGGATATTGAATAATTTGAAAAGATAAAGGAATTTATTTTAGTAGAGATAAATAAAATTAGAAATCAATCTGTAATTGATTTAATATTTAGAAATGAATTTTTGAGAAATCAATATGGAAATTTTATTCAAACGTTGAAAATAAGATTGGAAATCAATATTGAAATTGATTTGGTACTGAAGCTTTTATAAGTAGAATTAAAATTTATAAAAGTTGTTTATAAACCCAAAGTCACTTATTTTGATAAGTTAAATATAGAAGTTGATAAAAGAAGGTTTATAAGCCGAAGTTGTTATTAAAAAGAGAAATAGAATTTATAAACGTGTTTATAAATTCGAGATAGATTGAATGTGATAAATTTAATATAGAAGATTATTTAAGAAGATATATTCACGATTTTGAATAGCGAATTTTTATTGAAATAAAAATGTGTAGGAATGATTGAAATGGGGTTAAGTAAATTTTATTCACGATTTTGGACAGTGAATATATTGTTAAGTAAAATGGATTCATTTTTGAAGAAGTAATATTTTAAAAATGAAGCTAAACATTTTAAAGGTGTTTTAAAATGTATTATAAATCGAAAGCAGAGATTTCCGCAGTTCTTGTTGAAATAGACGTTTTCGAAGAATAAGGAAATGATGGACTATAACACTGTTGTTATAGTAAATGATTTTCGAAAGAAAATGTTTTATCTAGTATTGGGATTTACATATCTATCTTAATTTCGAATCCCTATACTAGTGATTTTGAGTCGTCGTAACGATGTTTTACGTAACATTCGTTTTGACTCAAATAAATGTTGTTATAGTAATGTTTTCCTTAAAGAATGAATTTATACTTAAATTTTGATTTAAGTATATCGGATATTTTCAAATGTTGAAAATAAAAGATTTGTGAAACACTTATTATTAAATAAGTATGGAATGTTTTCCAATATGAAATGAAATGTTTTGAGAATTTATCTTCTTAAAGATAAATTGAAAATGAATGTTGAAAACGATTGAAAATCGTATACCAGTAGATATTTTGAAAATATAAATTCACTATGGAATTTATAAAAAGAAAAGGGAAACTGTTTAGAAAAATAAACGTTGTTTTATTTTTGAAGTGTGGAAATTTTATATCTAGTAAAAGATATTTTTGAAGATAAAATAATTTGGAAATTATTTGGAATCTGATGATGTTGCGCATCTTTTATTGATAGTTAAATAACCGACTATCAATAATTACCTTGAGTAGGTATTTGTTGTGATTGGATGAATTTGAATGCCACACTTATTTTTGAATAATCGCTCACTATTCGGGTTAACCGGGAAAGGACCATGGGGTCGTA
This sequence comes from Allium fistulosum, assembly GCA_030737815.1. Taxonomy (NCBI): domain Eukaryota; kingdom Viridiplantae; phylum Streptophyta; class Magnoliopsida; order Asparagales; family Amaryllidaceae; genus Allium; species Allium fistulosum. Next base: position 1,060,971,317 of record CM060903.1, read on the forward strand.
TAACCCATTCCGAATATGTGATACGTCGTTATGAATTGCATTCGAAGACCGGTGTTGAAGACCGGATATTTTTGAAAACGGAAGGATTACCGTCGAGTTACTCTACATCGACTGATCTTCGATTTAGAGGTTTTATCACCCTTAGTGACGGGAAGTCCGGACGTGATTAGAAGATTATCCGGAAATGCAAGGGCTTCGTGAGAAGTGCCTTCGGTTCTGTTCGATCCCGGAACAGACTTGTATGGATTGTGTGTCTGACGTTACAAATTGAAATATAAAGCTGATTTCTTTCAAATACATTTCTGTTGGTGGCGGAGAATTTATTCTCTTAGCTTAACACCCTTCTCTGAGACGTACGAGCTCAGAGGTTATGTAGTTGAAATTTATCAGCGATATATCCCAATTTGGTAACGTGGCATACTGAGTGTTGCTGTGAAATGATCAGTGTTTGATCATTTGTGATATGATCATTTGTTTGATCTTATATCTTTGTGATCATAGGTTGATCATTTTTGTTTGACCCGAAGCAGGGCTTTTTGTAGAAAGCGTAGCTTTGTGGACGAGACTTCGTCGAGCCTCACACCCCGGAAATGGTCGAAACAGGACGAATGCGGCAAGGTTCTAGGGAGTAGCGCCCCTTAGTGTATGTCATTCCTTCTGGATAAAGGTGGTATCATGGTATGGAGCCCAGATACTTAACCTCTGTGGTTACTGCATTATTATTATCTATGTGGTTTGTTGGAAATCGGGGATCCTCGGGAAGATCGGTTACGATCGGGGGATGGCATACGCGTGTCAGTAGTTACCTACTTTTGCAGAGGTAACCCGGCCTTGTGTTGGCAGAGATCTAACCGTAATGTTAGGTTATTTCTCGGGTCGTCTATTCCAGGGACGTACCCATCGTGGATAGGAAGTTCCTTAGCCTGACCATTTGTTGGAAATCCAAAGAAACAATACGTGACTTGTACGGTTTTAGTTGTAGAACCTGCCATCTAATATGGTAGCTATAGCAAGCATACTATAATGGTACCTATGCTGGCTAAGATTTATATTGTACTTTCGAAATGTTTTCTACACTATGCACTAATAATAATATCAAAATGATTTGATTTTACGTAGTAAGCATCTTTGACTATCATAAGAAGAAATCTCCTCCAAGTCTGCGTTTGCATTGTGTGTGTGGTGGGAGGTCTTATGGTAGTTTCATTTTCCAAAAGCATTGCGAAATTTACTTTAAAATTCTTCTGTTGTTTATTTTAAAAAAAAATAACTGTTTTACGATCTCACACCAGTCACCATGACTGACTCGGAGTTTATTGTTTCCCTTCTAAACTCTGGGTGCCCACCAATTTCCACACTGGCAGTCTAGAGTTATGTTATCAGGATATTCTGGATATTCTGGAGCTTTGGAAGCAAGATGGATGACGAGACGTAGTATTTGTATCTGATAGTATTTATTCCGCTGTGTATTCTGTATGAGGACAAGTTTATATAACTGTCCATTGTTGTATATTGACTCTGATTGATGTATATATAAACTGATATAGTTCTTTGTTTTAAAAGACTATTGATTATCTATTATATGTTATTCCGCTGCGATGTGTAAGATTCTGATATTGTTTCTGCTTCAGCTCTTGTTCTGTTGTTGTTCTTCTTTCTTTTTCTTCTATCTTCTTCTTCTACCTTTTTCTTCTTTCTTAAAATCATAACTTTTCGGGTTTCCGGCATTCGATTGCTCGGCAGTCGATAAAGTGAGTATCGATGTTGAATTTTCGAAAGTCGAAAATTTTCGGGATGTTACAATTCTGGTCGGTGTGGGAAGTACAACCGTATCGATAGGGATTTCTAAACTCTTAAACAAGATAAACCGACATAGTATTGTTTTTAAAGTGGGTAAATGAAATAATTTTACCCAAAATTATATTTTGATATAAAGAAATAATTTTCTAAATTATTATTATGTATTGGATGTTTGGTTGTTGATACAGTAATCAAATAAGAAAATGAGAATTTAAAATATTAAAATGGTTTATAACCGAATGGAATTGACTGAATATGTTTTAAGTAAGAAGAAGTGTAATTAAATTTGATTTAAACCATAATTTTGACCCCGGAAATTTTTGGAAAGGGATTTCAAATGCATTTAAACAAAGGTTTGGAAATTTAACATTGTGGAAATGTTAGGGATGTTTTTAAAAGCATTTGAAGGAATGGAATATATTTTGGGGAAATATTTTTGAATAGAAATTGTTTTGAGGTGAATTTTGGAAGTGGAAAGCATTGAACTCACTTCAGTCGCTGGAAAATAATCCTGATGATGCTGGCCACATCATTAGAATTCATTTTCGAGTTTCTAAAGTGATGGATTGCTACCAAAATAGTTGGTTATGACATTGTTTGGACTTGTTTGGGAAATAAGTGATTTTGGAATTTTCAAAGGAAAATTGTTTGGTAAAAGCAGTCTGTTTTGGAATTTGGTATTTGATTTGAATATCAAAAGAGAAATGTGTAAATTTTTATTTCAAATTGGTTTTGAAATAAATCCGGGTAAATTGAATTCTGGGAATTCTATTTTAAAATAAAAATGTGAAAGTTGAAATGATTCAACTATATAACTTATAAAGGGAAGTTGATTTAAAGAAGAATTGAGTATATATGGAATGTAAATTTACTTTGAATAAATGAAGGTGAATGGAATATATCTGGATTTAACTTATGATAAGTTAAATAAAATTAAGGATTTGAAATTGAATTAAATCTAAATGAATTGGAATTAAATGAAAGTTGAGATAACGGTGAAATGTAAATGCTTATGATTGTGCAAATGAATTCATATTCTTAAGCTATTAAGTGTTAAAATTTGACATTGTGATTATAAAAATGTGGATTGGTTTGAAATGAGCAATATAAACTTACAAGTAAATAAGTTGGAGAACTTGAGAATGGAAGATTTGATTTTAACTCAAGTAAAATGGAATTATAATCACAAATAAAAATGGTTAAGTGGAATGGTGAATTCGAACTTAATTTTAAATGGAATGCAAAGTAAGGTGAAGCAATTATAAAATATAAAAGAGGTAAGTGAACTGAAGTTAGTAAATAAGTTGAACTTGGATATGGAGAATTAAGATTAAATTGAATTGGGTTTAACTTCGACTAAGATGGAATTAAGCTGAATATTAAAATTCTGTTGTGTTATGAATAAGAATGAATGTAATTAAATTCTTATTTAAAGTAGTAAAGGAAATGGTTTAAATTCAGGTTGGCTAAATAAAATTTAGATGAACTTGAATTAATTCTGGAAAGGAATTAAATTTGAAAGTGCATATATAATTTAGTTAACCTTGAATTAAATTTGGATAAGAATTTAATTAAATGGAAATTTAATTTAGTTGAGGTGATGATGAATGAAGTAAATGCTTACTCAATTAAATCCAAAATGATTGTTTGGAAATAAATCTTGTGTAAGCTAAATTAAATGGAATTTGTATTGCAATAAATGAAATTTTGATAGTTTGGTCAAAATTTAGAAAGTAAGGAAAAAAATCCAGTTGTTGAATGAAATTTAAGTTTGGTAATAAATGTTGGAAGTGAGAATGTATAATGGGATTAGATTATAATAATGATGATTTGAATTGAAGTAAAATTCAAATGAGAGAAATAATTTAAATGGTCTCTTTGTTGATAAAATAAATCTAAAATGGATTGGATAAATAAACGAAGAGCATTAAACTTTGTAAATGAATTGAAATTGGTTGAATGAGAATCAGATGGAAATAAAATTAAATAGATAATGGTAATATTGTGAAACTACTTAAGCAAATTGAAAGAAACAAATGATTGTGGATGAGCTTTATTAAGAAATTTGAATGGAATTTGTTGGATAATAAAATTGAATTGGAAGTGAAATGATATTCATTAATTATTGTGGTAAATTAAGAATGTATGAGTTGAATATAACCCAGGATCGAATGATATTAATATAAACTTGAATTTGGTTAATGGAAATAAAGATGTAAGGAAAATGTAATTTAACAATTTCATTGGAAAGAGAAAATATTTGGTTTGTGAACCTTGTAATGGAATAAAATTTATATGAATCTAAGTTGAAATTAATTTTAATTGGCTATAAGCTTAAGTGGTAATAAATTTTGTTTGTATGGCATGAAATTGCTTGTATTTGGAGTTGAGTTGTTTAACAAGCAATTGAAATTTATTTTTGCATAAATTAATATGGATTGGAACCCAATTCAAAGAGTTTTGTAAATGAATGCAAGTGAATTGGTTTAAATGGCAAATGGAATTGATTTTGAAGTAATTGGAATGAATTGGAATTTTATTTAGTGATTTGCATATAAATGAAAATGGATTATAAAAGAAATGCAAATGTTTCAAGTTTAAAATGAAATTTGATTGTAAATCAAATTTGGAATGTAAGTAAAATTAAAAGGTAAGAAAGGCATATGTAATCATATTGAAGTGGAAATGAATTGGTTGAGATAAATATAAATTGTATATGGTGAACTTGAATGTAAATCATTCAAATGAAATAAAATGAAGTAGACTTGAATAAGTAATTCGAATGTGATTGAAACCTTTAAATTGTTGATAAAATATGGTTAACATTGTTAATGATGAAGTTTGCTTGGTTTGGTTATGAAATGGATATGTTTGGTTTGCATTTGCATTGGAAATGTTATTAAAATGCTCATATTGGGAAACTGATGAGTTTGTTGAGTTTAGTACAGGTACGGGAGGCGTTCGAGAGAGTTGGAGCGCGTATATGCGTTATATTAGCCGCTCGCTATTAAAATTTGCTAAAGAGGTACGCCTACGCAAATATAATTGGGAAAATGATATATATATTGTGATATATTTTGGTTTCCGGCCATGTGAGCCGATGTATATATATTTGTGTATCCTGCGATATCGCAGAAGCTCCTCCGTGCAAAGGAAACTCCGCCAAAAATTTTCAGAAATTTTGGGAGTTAGAAAAATATTGGGGTTTTGGGAAAATTTTTAATAACTAGTAAAGTTATTTTGGAAGCGAGTGTTAAAATAAAGGCTTTAGAGTAAATAAAGCAAATGGTTTTGAAATGGAGCTGAAACTTTTTGGAAAGTGAATATATGTTTTTAACTAAGCAAATTGGATAAGTAAGTGAGTTTGAGAGTATTTTCTACCTTAGCAAATTTCGGGGACGAAATTTTTATAAGGGGGGAGGAATGTGACATCCCAGATTTTGAGCTATTAAATTGTGGACATTTGATTCATTTTTAGTGTTCACTGAAGATTTTTAATTAATTTTGAAAACACAGAGAATCGAATTCAAATGTGTAAAACAAGTTATAGGTATTAAATATGGTAATTCAGTTAGATTTGAATAATAATTAAATATTCGGGATTGAGATAAAAAGGTGAATTTGGGGTAAATGATTATAAAAATGGTGTTTAAATGTATTTTAAGTTCAATTGGTTATAAATAATATTATTGGAATTTTAGAAGGATTTTAAAGTCGATAAATTATTATTTGGGATTTTATATTAATTTAAAAATGAATTTAATATTATTAAAATGCAAATTAATCAGATTTTAGTCCGGAATGAGCCAGGATGATTCTTAATGTGTTTATAAATTTTATATGATTTATTGTTAAGTTATTAAAATTTTAAAAGTGAAATTTTAAGCATATTCGTTAATCTTGAAAATCACACGATTTAATAGACGAGTTAAAATAGCCTTCCGGGGCGCAGTCTCGGAATTTGACGAAACTAGTTCCATTGGATCCGTAATAGATAGTTATTATTGGATTTCAATTTTCGTAGCAATCGGAGTTGTCGTTTGACGGTGGCAGCTCGAAACGCATCGAAATCGATTTAACCGATTTAATTTTAAATTGATCGTTTAATTTCGTATCTCGTGCATACGATCAAATTAGTTTCTGAAACTTGTTCCATTAAGTCCGGAACGCAGAAAAACCCCAGGATAGCCTGTCGGAATGCGTAGTTTGGAGTTCGTTTGCGTATGATGTTAAATTGAGAATTCTATTAATTAAAATAATATTAAATTATATTTATATAAAATCAACGTTTAGGGCTTAAACCCTATTTTTGCTCATTCTAGCCGCCTCTATAGGACGAACGGCTGGAAGGCAATTTCCTTCCTTACCATTTTTCTCGAAATCCAGGCATTTATTTCGAAATCTTCTAACTACTAAATCGAAGAGATCATTAAGCTCTGTAATTCGACCGGTCATGATCGTTAATAGTGGAGCGGATGGGTGGCAGGGAGGCTGCGAACGGAAATCGTTGGTGGCGATTATCTTGGCCATGGGAGTGTCGAATTCAACGTTGCTTGCGGCAGGGGTGTGCGGCATGGAGACACACGTAGTGATGTAGCCGATCGGCATCAGGACGATGGCGGCGGCGGCGGTGATTTGGTGTTGGTCGCGTGTTTTGGGTTGTTCGAATCTGTATCGTGCACGTGAGAAGAAAGACAAGGCTACGGCCTTGATTTTGAATGGCGAAAGTGATGGCCATGATTTGGTAAATAATAAAAAAAAGGATAATTGTTTTAAATATTAATTCAAACTTTATAAAACCGTAACTCATTCATACGTACTCAGATTCGGACGAAACTGGAACCGTTGGAATCGCAGGAACGCATGCTACGTGATGGTGCAGATCCGAAATCATTCCGAGCAAGTATAAATTTGAGTTAAATCGGACATCGTCCGGTTTAATTTAAATTTCGAACGCTCGCCGAACTCAAGGTGAGTTTTTCTCACTCACATCTGGATGCTAGGCATTTTAATAGTTGATATTTAAATATCTATGTGAATGGTTGATTATATCTGTGATTATCAGTCTGGTTGATATTTATATTGCGATGTGCTAATATCTGTGATGCAGGGAGAAACAGGTTGGAGGGATCCAACTGGAATCCTCGCAATGTAGCAATTATTTTATAATTGATAGTGATGTCTGTTTACGTATTGTGATTGATAAATCTGACATTTAATTGTGAATGTGATATTGTTGGATAAATTGTAAATCCAGAATTTAATTAAATGAGTAAATTGGGATTTAAGGGTAATCAAAGAAATTGATAAATAAGAATTTAAAAGAATTTAAAATTGAATTCTGTTTTTGGAATGGAAAATGTAAATTGGTAAAAATTGGGATTTTAAATATTGTGGAAAATTTATCAATCGTTAAATGTGAAATATGAGTTTTCTGGAAATGAATTCTATGAAATTATAAATTGAGTAAAATAACAGCGGTTTATTTTAATGATGAATAGTGATATCCGGAAAAGTAAAATATGTTAAAATGAAGCTTCCGAATTTAAATGTAAAATTTTAAGTGTTAATAGAATATTTTAAAATACCGTTTTCTTCATTGGTATTTTATTTAAGTAAATTGGGAATCTGGCTTTCATTGAAAATTCACCAAAATGTTTTATTAAAAATGTTTTAAACTATATTGTTAAAGATGAATTTCCAGAATGGGAAATTGAGTTTGAAATTCGGATGAAGTTATAGAGAAGTATGGAATTGGGAAATTATGTTGTAAACATAAATTGAATTTGAAATAAATCGTTTGGATTTATATAAAGGATACTTCGGAATGTTGAACGGGATAGTGTTTCCCTGGGAAAACCAAGTTAAAGTTTAAAGGGTTTTATTTAATTAAAAGTTAAAGTTTTAAATTGTTTAAAGAGTATTTTAAGAAAAGTGTTACTTTGAAAGGAGAAATTTCAAGTTTGTTTTAAAGTTATATGATTAAGTTATTGGTAAAGGCTAGTATTCTTCTTTTAAACTCCATTTTTAAAATTTAGTAAACTACCTTTATTTAAATCGAATTTATATCTTATTAAATAATAGTATTTAAAATAGTTTTGAAATTTATATTTTGGTAATAGATAGAAGAAAGTTACAAATTTTAAGTATATTTCAGTATAAAGTATTTTAACTGTTTTTAAATGCAAAAAGGTTTTATACTTGGTTTTTCCAAATGGGAATAATGGTAAAATGGTTTACCGTGTTAAGGAAGAAATTTGGGAATTCGTTCCAAAATGAGTTTTGAAATGTGAAATATATCTTTTAAAGATATTAGAGGGAAAGAATAAATAATATGGAGATTATTTATTGTGTGATGGATGTGTATGGATGTTTGTGAACATTAATTGATAGTTAAATCACCGACTATCAATATTGGCCAAATGCGCGATCGTTTCGAAGAGACCGGGATCGAGTTTCCGTATACCGGGATTCTAGGTCTGGAGACTCGAAAACCACTTCGATCCGGTTTGTACGTTTCGCGAAAACGATTTCGGAGTCGAAGATGGAGCAGTGAAGTGCAAGGGCTAGTCGCTACTAATCCTGAGGATATTTCCAAAATGGATGTAGTAGGGGTAGTGCCTTCGGTTCCGTTCGGACCCGGGACGGACTTGTATGGACGAATGCTTTCGTGACATCGTCAGGTGGACGATGGGCATTCTAAGGGATATGTGCTATAAAGGTATCGTTTAGCCTCAAGCCTCATCAACCGGGAATGACTGAAAATCAGGGGTTATGCAGCAAGGCTTCGTGGGTAGCCCCCACTTGAGAGTAAGGTCATCCCTGTCTAGATGTCCCTTTTATTTCGGCTTAGTGGTGCGGTTGCTGATCCCAACCGTGGGGTGATTTTACTTGGAATTATCCAGTAAGGGATGATTCCGGTCTTGTGTTGCAGGGGAGCGGGCGTACTCCTCGGTACTGTGATCTAGGCCACGTACTGTGACAGGTGGTACCCCAGTGCCTAGTCATTCGTTGGAAATCCATTCTCCCTACGAGCCTGTACGGTTTTGATTGTGGCCAACTATTGTTGAAATGTGAGATGCAAGCATTTCAGCTAGATTCTATTTTACTTTCTATAGACACTATTATAATATCAGAGGATTTTAATATAAAAGTGTTTTAGCTATCGTAAGGTAAAAACCCGACATGTTTATTTGTGGCGTGGTCTTACGAGATGCTTTTGTTTTTAAAGAATTTTGAAACTTTAATAATCAGTTTGGATGTATTTATGATGCACTGGTATTCCAGACTGACTCGGGTGTTATTTTATTATAATGCTCGGGTCAGACCGAGTATATTACAGGATAGGTTGCTATGGAGCTCAGGAGAGGAGCTGGAGTTCGAGACGTATTTCTCGTACTTGTATTATTCCGCTGATGTGATTGTTGAGATTGTTTGACTGGTTATGATTGGTTGTATTGATATACTCTGATGATGATGTATTGTATATAAACAGATATAGTTTTGATTTGTGTAAAGTTCTGTTCTATATATTATATTTTATTCCGCTGCGACTGTGAGGTTCTGATGTTGTTTAGTTTCTTCTTCTTCTACCTTCTTTCTTTTCCTACAATCTGTCTTTTCCGGCGTTCGATCGTCGGCATATTATACTGTTGAGTATTTTGTGTCGATTTTCGAGGGTCGAGAAGGGCGGGTCGTGACAGAAATAATGAATTTCATGAGAACCAACCATTATCCCTTAGAGACCGATGCTATCCAACACGAACTGTTCAACCTTCGGTTATTTCATTTCCACCTGCCGAAGGAAATAATTTTGAGCTAAAACATTCTTTTATCCAAGGGGTACCAAAATTCACTGGGTTTGAAAATGCATATGAATTTCTTAGTGAATTTGAGTTATACGTTTCTACAACTAAAATGCAACAACTTTCTAACGAATCCATCAAGCTAAGGCTTATTCCATTTACGCTTCTAGAAAGTGCGAAAAGATGGCTTAATTCTCTTCCTAAAAATTCAGTTAAAAGTTGGGACAATTTCGTTACTATATTCTTGAAAAAGATTTTTCCTTTCCACAAAACTCTTAAAATTCGAACTGAAATCAACCAATTCTCTCAGAATGAAGGAGAAACTTTTTCAAAATATTTTGAAAGGTTCAATCAATTGTTAAATAATTGCCCACATCATGCAATCCCTAAACATGTTTTGTGCCAAATCGTTTATGAATGGCTTAACTATCAAACAAGATCCCAACTCGAATCAATGTGCGGAGGAGAATTCATGGCAAAAACAGACGAGGAAGCTTGGAAATTTCTAGAAGAGTATTCGGAAAAGGATATGCAATGGGAAACAATTCGTGTTCCAATTCGTACTCCAAACAGAGGAGTACATGCCATTGACCCATCACATCTTCCTATAGAGGCCCAAACTCTTCAAGAAGGAGAAGGACTACCCCATTACTACACACAAAACCAAATCAATGCTATAGCTCAAAACAGCCTTATTCATCCACATACAACCCTAACTGGAAGCATCATCCAAATTTTTCGTGGTCAAATCCTAACAATGCGGCTAATCCATCACTTATTTATCCGATGATACCAAATCCGAATTATCGAGCCCTAGCCTCTAATGCTGAAAATTCTCAACCTACTCCTCAAACAAAACCTTCGAATCAACCATACAGGCGTCCTAATTTCAATCCATCAGCCCAACCTTCTTAGCCTTCGCAAGAAATTGCTCGATTGGAAAAACAACTCTCTAAACAAAATGAACAAATCACTAACCAAGATGCAAGAATTAAGCAAATCACCAAACAAAATGAACAAATATTGATAATGATGAAGGATCTCACGAAAATCAATGAGAAAGGTAAATTGCCTAGTCAAACCGAAGTGAATCCAAAGTATAACTCTCGAGGAGTAAATCTTTGTGAGGACGAAAATGTAAATCCGGTTAATGCTGTCACCACATTAAGGTCGGGAAAGAAGGTAGACAACCACGTCGGCAACCCCGACATCTTTCTTAAGTCTTCCCATGTTCAAAATTCCGAGACTCAATTGACACCCACTATTGTCAATCCAATCGACTCTCATTCTTCATCCAAGGTTGGCAATCCCGACCACTCTTTACCTTCTGATGTTGGCAACCCCAACATTCCAACTTCCTTATCTTCACCCTCTAATATAACACCTTCTTCTTCGAATGAAAAAACTACCGAACGAGTCTATAAACCCATAGCTCCATTTCCTCATAGACTCAACAAAAAGAAGAAGCCCGCTAATTTTGACCAAATTCTTGAAATTTTCAAACAAGTTCGAATAAATATTCCACTTCTTGATACCATCGAGCAAATTCCTCAATATGACAAATATCTGAAAGAGCTATGTTGTAAGGACCCAATTCTTCGACTTCCGAAAATCGACATTGATACGTCCACTATATCAACTGCCGAGCAAACAAATTCTGGAAAACCGAATTCATAGGGTTTAAAAGAAGAGGTAGAAGAAAAGATAGAAGAAAAAGAAAGAAGAACAACATAACAACATCAGAAACAGAAACAATATCAGAATCTCACATATCGCAGTGGAACAATATATAATAGATAATCACTAGTCTTTTAAAATAAAGAACTATATCAGTTTATACATACATCAATCAGAGTCAATACACAACTCAATACAACACAGCACATCAATGGACAGTTATATAAACTTGTCCTCTTACAGAATACACAGCGGAATAATACAAAGTATAGGTGATACATTTCGCCATCCAGCTTGCTTCAAAGCTCTAGAATATCCAGAATATCCTGATAACATAACTCTAGGCTGCCCGTGTGGAAAATAATGGGCACCCAGAGTTTAGAAGGGAAACAATAAACTCCGAGTCAGTCATGGTGACTGGTGTGAGATCGTAGAACAGTTATTTTCACAAAGAAAATAAAACAGATTCACAATGCTTTTTGGAAAATGAAACTACCATAAGACCTCCTGCCACACACACAATGCAAACGCAGAATTGGAGGAGATATCTTCTTATGATAGTCAAAGATGCTTGATACGCAAAATCAAATCATTTTTGATATTATTATTAGTGCATAGTGTAGAAAACTTTTCGAAAGTATAATATAAATCTTAGCCAGCATAGGCATTCTGCACTTTTGCCTACTATAGCTACCATCCAAACAGTGGTGACCACCATAAGTGAATGATAGTGTGACATCCCGGAATTTCTAGCAATATCAATTTAATAATCTGTATTAAAAATTAAATTGATTTGATAAATTCTTGTTGATAAATTTAGAATTGATATAATAATCTTCTTCTAAATAAATAGTTAACTGATAATTTATCTTTTAAAAGCTAATAAATTGTTTTCTATTTATAATGTATATATATTTGTATATATTGTAAATAGAAATCTTTGATTTGAATTTAATAAATAAATAAATCTTATTTTCAAATTCTAATATATTTTTGGTAATTTGGAAATTAGGATTTAATATAGAATATATGGTTTTAAAATAGTTAAGATAAATGTTTAATTGATTTAGATTTTATCTTAGCTTAAGTTTAAGGTTGATTAAAAGATTTGTTTTAAAATATGGTTTAATAAATATGAGATATTAATTTATTTAATGATGATAGGAAGTTATAATCTCTTTTATAAATTATTTAATTTGACAAATTATTGTTTTCAAATAACATTTAGTAATGTATTGTTATATATATAGATATAAATAGACTTTAAATAGAAGTGTTATTTTCAAATTAAATATGTAGTTATATATGTATATATATAACTTGATTTAAAATTGGATTTTAAAGATATTTGTATAAGCTGTTATTTATATATATATATATATACATAGCTTTGTTTTATTTTCTCTAAAAGGAAATTCATAAAAATAAACAATAAATAAAAATAAGTATTTAAGTTAGAAATGGAACATAGAAATAAAGTAGGTAAATTCTAAACATTTTGTTAAATATAGAAACCTACTTATATTTCAAAGATAAGACTAAAACAAGGCAAGATAAACGAACACTTGAAATTCTGGAAAAACATGGTGGCAATGCAAGTAGGAATAAAAATAAATGTACTCATGCTTGTACAGGAAATGGGTATGTACACTTGGAAAAAAATATACAAACATAAGTACCATTCGAAATGAAATGAAGTATAGGTTGTAGACATAAGGGACATCGACATTAAATGCTAACATCTCTCTAGTACACAACCAAAATCATCTCAGCCTCTTTTTGAAAGAAAAATCTCTGACCAAATTTATAAAACCTTGTACAAACAAATAATATCCTGTGTAAACATTTTTCTATTTATCAATCTCTCCCATCTCATTTTCGTTTACTCAAGAAACTTAGCATTTCAGAAAATATGTTATTACTGAAGCTTTATTCAACTCAACTTAAACAACATGTCAACTTATGTCAAACAAGAAGATTTACAGGAGAATCAAGCAAGCTAGATGATGAAAGCAAAAACATTTTCCAGTTTTAAAGCTTTCAAAAGCTATTTCAAAATCTAATGCTCTGTTCTTCCTTTTCCAAACTGGTGAGTAACATCACTTTTAAAATTTTAAGTTTATGTATGGTTGTGTATATATATTGTTTGTTGTATTTCTGTATGTATGTGTATGTGTAGCTGTTTCCTGTAATATTCTGTTCATTGTGTCAAGCACCAGTTTGATTTAAAAAAAAAAAATCAATTATCTTTGACTTACTTGCTGTTTGGATTTAGGACTTAAACAAAAGCTGTTTGATTGAGCATAGATAAATGCTTAAGTTTATAAGTAAGTTAAATATAAACCTGAGTAACTCTGGGAACAAGGAAACAACAGAGCAAATCTATTAAGCCAAAATCCAAAGTTAGTAATTCATTAATTCAGGGTTTTAAATCTAATCTCTAATCAAAAATATGATTTTTAAAATTAAAATCATAAGTTTTAGTATTTGTTTGAGGGTGTATTGCTGGTTTTACCAGAAATTGGAAGTTGGGTAGTATCTAGTGATCCACGTGATCGGAGAGGATGGGGTCATCAATGATGGTAGTGGAGTGTTAGCGGAGTTTGGGAAAAATGCCAAGTAATTGATCAGTGCACGGTGGCGACGACAGGAGGTCGAGAATGTTTATAACCCTAGTTTTTACTGTGAATAATGCATCGATCACCACGTCTCCTATAGAAGATCGAGTGCTACCGGATTTTGTGGAAGGGTAGATGGGTAGTAGACGAGGTCGAGGCCGGAATTTCAGAGGCGCTAGAGGTTGGAGTTTCATGAACGAGGCGATGTTCCAGGGTTTGGTTGTAGTGTCCTAGTTTCGTGCCAGTCTGGGTTTGATTCGAATTCGAATTCGAATCGATTTTTGAGGCATTAAGATGTTGAGTTGGGTTTTGGCGATGCCAGTCGACGTGGGAAGATCATCGTCGATGGTCGGAATCGATTGGGGTTGGTGTGCACATGCACGGGGAAGTGTTTGTCTGGTGATGTTGGGGTAGATTGTGAAGCCAGGGAAGTGCTCGAGTTTAACTCGAGTGATTCGAGAATTGACTCGAAGAATTTGGTTTTGGGGCTCGAGTCATTTTGTGGATGACTTGGGTAAGTGAGAGATAGGTTTAAAACCTGTAAGTTCTTTTAAAATTTTAAACTGGGTTTTAAAATAAATAAAAAATGTGTGAGAGATATTTAAAACAGTTATAAATCAAAGTTAGGATGGATTCAAATGTAGTTTGAATCTCAGTTTTAAACAAAATAAAGTTTTTGAATTTAAACTGTTTTTAATAATTTGAATGATTAAGTGTATTTTATTTGATTGAATTTAAAATGAAATTGGATTTTAAATTCTCTTCACTTCAATTATAAGATAAATAATTCTTAAACTTGTAAATTAAGAAGGGTCTGAAATTGTTTAAAACTTTGTTAAAGTTGATTTGTTTCCATTTTAAATCTTAAATTTAAATGAAATTTAAAAGTAAATTGTTTGAATACTTTATTAATGATAATTAAATCATTAATATGAATAAAGTTTTATCTTAAAATTAATTAGAATTTAATGATTTGTAATTCATTAAATTAAAAAGATAATTAATAATGGATAATGAATTAATTTAATCAATTAAGGATATGGATGATTAAATTAGTAATTATGAGTTTTAAACTCATTAATTAAGTTTTAAGTTAATTAATTAGGAATAATTAATTTGTAATTAAAGATCATTAATTTGGTAAGATTAGATCATAAATTAATGATTAAAGGTTAATTAATCAAGTAATTAAAGATTAATTAAGATACAGTTAAAAACTTAAATTAATTAAATAATTAGTGATTAATTAATTTGTTATTAAGATTAATTAATTTTTAATGATTAATCTAAGTTTAATTCTTAGGAAAGGAAATTAAGAATTGATAATAGTTAATGAAGGTCATTAACTTAAGATTTATTAAATAATTAATTTATGTGATAATTTTAATAATTAATTAGATTTATTAATTAAAGATAATCATTTGTGAGAATGTTAAGTGTAATTACTTAATGGAAGTAATTAAGGAATTAATTACTTAATATAATTAATTGAGTTTAATTTGATTTGTTTAAGTTAATTAATTAAGTTTAATTAATTTAAATTAATCATTGAATGATTTGATAAGTAAAATTACTTAAATGTAATTAATGAAGCATAATTACTTAATGAAGTAATTAATGGTAATTACTATATGTAATTGATTAAAGATGATTTAATAATGAAAGTAACTTGGATTAAATTACTTTGTGAAATTAATCAAGGGATTAATTTAGATAATTAATTAAGGAGTAATTAATTTATTAAGTGAAGTAATTAAGGGTAGTTAATTACTGAATGGGATGAATCAAGACGGATTAATAAATGTGGTTTAGTTAAAGATTAATTACTTAATGTAATTAATTTTAAATGGAATAATTAAATCAAGAATGTAATTAGGGATCATTAATTTATATAATTAATGATGTAATTAAGAATTGATTCATTAAGACTAATTAATCAATAGTAAGTGATTTTGATTTATTAATTAATGAAATTAATTAAGGATAAATATAATTAATTATGGTTAATTAATAAAAAGAGTAATTAAAGGTTAATTACTGTTTTTGGTTAAAGATAATTAATTTGTGAAATTAATTGGAAGATAATTACTTGAATGTAATTAAAGGATAATTAATCCAGGATGATTAATTAAGATGGAAATCTAGAGAATGATTAATTAATTGATTTGTAATTAATTAATGGTTAAGTAAGCAGGATTTATAGAATGAAGAAATTAATTTAATTTACTTTAAATTAATTAGAGATTAAGTAATTAATTTAATTCATTTTAAATTAATTATAGATGATGTGTTTATGAATCATTGCTTATGTATTGATGGATGATATTGATTTCCTTGAGTGGTTTAAAATCTCAGATATGAGATAAATAATGCTGTGATATGGATTGTCTATTTATGTGATATTGTAGATTATCTATCTGTGATGTTGTAGATTATCTATCTGTGATATTGTGAACTATCTATCTGTGTGTATATAGAAAATTAAAATGAATTGTTTTAACTTTAAAACAACTTGGCCTTAAAAGACACGGTTTGGATTTCGATGAGACCGGGATCGGGTTTCCGTATACCGGGATTCTAGGTCTGGAGACCCGAATACCACATCGATCCAAAATAACGATAGGTCGTGAATCTCAAGTGAAGATGAAGATTCAGAGTGCAAGGGTTATTGTCGTTAACTCTGAGGGTGATTCCAAAATGAGTGTAACGAGATAATGCCTTCGGTTTCGTTCGAACCCGGAACGAACTTGTATGGATTGAATGCTTTCAGCACATCGTCAGGCGGACGATGAGCATTCTAAGTGATGAATTCTGATAAGGTAATCGTGACCTCAAGCCTCATCAACCGGGAATGGCTAAAACAGGGGAGGTGCAGCAAGGCTTCGTGGGTAGCACCCACTTGAGAGCGAGATATACCCCTGTCTAGATGTCCCTTTTTATTTTCGGCTGTGTAGGCAGTTTTGAGCTCCAACTGCTGGGGTTGTTTCGTTCGGAACTGTTCAGTAAGGAATGGTTCCGGCCTTGTGTTGCAGGGGAGCGGGCGTACTCCTCGGTACGCTGATCTAGGCCAGGTACTGTGATGGGCGGTACCCCAGTAGTCCTGCCATTGTTGGAAACCCATTTTCCCTACGAGACCCTACGGTTTTGATTGTATTACCCACTTTGTGGCTAGTTTGCTGAAATTTAATAGATGTAACAATTTCAGCTATTTTATATTTACTTGAAAACCCTAGACCTATTATAATATAACTGGATTTCCTATCAAATGTTTTGGTTAGCGTAAGGTAAAAACATTTCCATGTTTATGTGTGGGATGTCTTACGTGATACCTTTTGTTTTCAAAGGATTTTCAAAGTTAAGCAACTTTAACCTGTTACTCATACCAGACCCATGTCTGACCCGGAGTTTATTTCCTGTTTTTCTTAAACTCTCGGGTACCCAAATTTTTACGGGTAGCCAAGGGATTCAGGTTAGCTTTGACGAATTGTGGAGGAGCAATGGAGCAGGAGGCTTCAGCGTTGTAGATATATGTATAGTGTTCCGCTGTGTTGGTATCTCTGTGTTGTATTGTGTTGTATCGAGTTGTATTAACTAGACAGGTGTTTATAACTGTCTAGTATGTGATGTATTATCCGTGTAACTCTGATGTATATGATATTATGTATTCTATTATGTGATATATTATATTTTATCCGTTCCGCTGTTGAGATTCTGATGTTGTTTCTTCTTCTTCTCTATCTTTTCTATTTCTCACCCCTTTCTTTCTTAAAAACGGCGTGATTTTCCAGTAGTGGAAAGTTGGGTCGTCACACGTGGTATCAGAGCGTTAGGTTGAGTGAATACCTAGGCTCTGGAGTGGTGTCTATCTTAAGAGAGCGTACTTGTATTTTTGATATATATATTTATATATTTCTACCTATCTGTTGGGTTACCTGTTCGGGTTTTCCAATATAAGTTATAAAGGTAGAATAGGGTAGTGGTGTGTATAACACGACTGTCAATAGTTGGAGTTGTTGAGGTTGGAAGTGTATCTGACGAGATTGTTGACCAAATACCGTCTCGAGTAAATTTTTGTTGTGGTGTAAGGATTTCACCAATTTCTGAAGGGAATCTGAAGGGTTCAGAGTCCATCTTTGAGTAGAATTTGGATCTGTCAGTGAGCAGAAGCTAGTGATGGTATCTTGATACCTTAGGAATTAGTAGCTGTGTGATGAGACACAGTGACTATGGATGTCTCCGAAGATTTTCTTTGGAGCAAGTTAAGGAAGCGTGTCTGTTTCGGTGTTGAGGCTACATTCAGCTGAGTGTTTTTGTTTGGCTTTGAGGCCTGAGTTTCTCGAGGAGTTTGGACTAGGAAGTCTTTGGCTTCGATGGCAGCGTCACAGTTCAGATTTGTTCTGTGTGCAGGCAAGGAGGTCATCTGTCAGCAGTTTTCTAGAAGAGAAGTTCAAAAGCAGCTGTGTGGACCCATTTCTTCGATGGATTGGCTAGATAAGCTTGAGCTGTTCTGATTGATAGAGAGAGAGCAGTTTTCTTTGGATATTAGATTGGGTTGATCGCAAAAGTGACTTGCGATAGTTGAGTGTTCTCTGGGTTAGTCAGAGATCATTCTGGATTTCTGAGTTTTCTTTATGGATCCGTTGAACCATATTTTTGGGAGGTGTTGTCCAGTTTGTGCTCATGTGTATCATCAGCATTTTTCATCTTCTCCGGATCAGAGTTGTGCAGCGAAAGCAGTTTGGAGGTGCGTCTGTTTTATCTTTTCGGATTGGAAAAATAAGTCAGTCTCCTAATGTTTGAAGAGTAGAGTTGTGTTCTTGGATTGATCGTGAGTGGATCATTTTGATGAGTTTCTTTTTGAGGCATCAGCGAAGGATGAGCTGATTAGTAGGGATGAAGGCAGCCCAGGATCGTCCGAAGAATTTTGTGGATAAGAGACGGAGGAATTTGGATTTCGAAGTCGGGGATTTGATTTTGGATAAGCTTTCTCCGATTGCAGGAGCTTTAAATTGGGTAAGACTGGGAAGTCAGCTCCGAGATATCTTGGATTTTCTTTTTTTCTGTGTTTGTGAGGATAAGTGTTTGATCTTCTGGAGTGAATTGTCAGTTTGGATAACTGGAATTCGATGTGTTTCACGTATTTCTGAGGGAGTACGTGTAAGATCTATCTCTGATTGTGGAGCCAGGAGTTCAGGGAGTTTTGGATGTTGAGTCAGACTTGTCTATAGTCTGATATCCTGTCTAGTTGTGTAGATCTAGATGAGTAGGAGCTCTCTAGCTTAGTAGTGTAGTTTAGTTTGGATTTTGTAGGGCGAGTATCCCAGTGTTTTATACTTGGGAAACTCTATATAGAATTCTATTCAGTATTTTGTCTGGATAGTTAGTTTTGATTGTTTGTTTGATTGGAAGTGTTGGTTGCTATGGTTGTTAGCATATAATTAATATATGCTTGTGTTTTTAAAATTAAATCTTTAATGAGATTATTAAATTACCTTTGTTTTAAATTTCGGGGACGAAATTCTTTTAAGGGGGGAGGAATGTGACATCCCGGAATTTCTAGCAATATCAATTTAATAATCTGTATTAAAAATTAAATTGATTTGATAAATTCTTGTTGATAAATTTAGAATTGATATAATAATCTTCTTCTAAATAAATAGTTAACTGATAATTTATCTTTTAAAAGCTAATAAATTGTTTTCTATTTATAATGTATATATATTTGTATATATTGTAAATAGAAATCTTTGATTTGAATTTAATAAATAAATAAATCTTGTTTTCAAATTCTAATATATTTTTGGTAATTTGGAAATTAGGATTTAATATAGAATATATGGTTTTAAAATAGTTAAGATAAATGTTTAATTGATTTAGATTTTATCTTAGCTTAAGTTTAAGGTTGATTAAAAGATTTGTTTTAAAATATGGTTTAATAAATATGAGATATTAATTTATTTAATGATGATAGGAAGTTATAATCTCTTTTATAAATTATTTAATTTGACAAATTATTGTTTTCAAATAACATTTAGTAATGTATTGTTATATATATAGATATAAATAGACTTTAAATAGAAGTGTTATTTTCAAATTAAATATGTAGTTATATATGTATATATATAACTTGATTTAAAATTGGATTTTAAAGATATTTGTATAAGCTGTTATTTATATATATATATACATAGCTTTGTTTTATTTTCTCTAAAAGGAAATTCATAAAAATAAACAATAAATAAAAATAAGTATTTAAGTTAGAAATGGAACATAGAAATAAAGTAGGTAAATTCTAAACATTTTGTTAAATATAGAAACCTACTTATATTTCAAAGATAAGACTAAAACAAGGCAAGATAAACGAACACTTGAAATTCTGGAAAAACATGGTGGCAATGCAAGTAGGAATAAAAATAAATGTACTCATGCTTGTACAGGAAATGGGTATGTACACTTGGAAAAAAATATACAAACATAAGTACCATTCGAAATGAAATGAAGTATAGGTTGTAGACATAAGGGACATCGACATTAAATGCTAACATCTCTCTAGTACACAACCAAAATCATCTCAGCCTCTTTTTGAAAGAAAAATCTCTGACCAAATTTATAAAACCTTGTACAAACAAATAATATCCTATGTAAACATTTTTCTATTTATCAATCTCTCCCATCTCATTTTCGTTTACTCAAGAAACTTAGCATTTCAGAAAATATGTTATTACTGAAGCTTTATTCAACTCAACTTAAACAACATGTCAACTTATGTCAAACAAGAAGATTTACAGGAGAATCAAGCAAGCTAGATGATGAAAGCAAAAACATTTTCCAGTTTTAAAGCTTTCAAAAGCTATTTCAAAATCTAATGCTCTGTTCTTCCTTTTCCAAACTGGTGAGTAACATCACTTTTAAAATTTTAAGTTTATGTATGGTTGTGTATATATATTGTTTGTTGTATTTCTGTATGTATGTGTATGTGTAGTTGTTTCCTGTAATATTCTGTTCATTGTGTCAAGCACCAGTTTGATTTAAAAAAAAAATCAATTATCTTTGACTTACTTGCTGTTTGGATTTAGGACTTAAACAAAAGCTGTTTGATTGAGCATAGATAAATGCTTAAGTTTATAAGTAAGTTAAATATAAACCTGAGTAACTCTGGGAACAAGGAAACAACAGAGCAAATCTATTAAGCCAAAATCCAAAGTTAGTAATTCATTAATTCAGGGTTTTAAATCTAATCTCTAATCAAAAATATGATTTTTAAAATTAAAATCATAAGTTTTAGTATTTGTTTGAGGGTGTATTGCTGGTTTTACCAGAAATTGGAAGTTGGGTAGTATCTAGTGATCCACGTGATCGGAGAGGATGGGGTCATCAATGATGGTAGTGGAGTGTTAGCGGAGTTTGGGAAAAATGCCAAGTAATTGATCAGTGCACGGTGGCGACGACAGGAGGTCGAGAATGTTTATAACCCTAGTTTTTACTGTGAATAATGCATCGATCACCACGTCTCCTATAGAAGATCGAGTGCTACCGGATTTTGTGGAAGGGTAGATGGGTAGTAGACGAGGTCGAGGCCGGAATTTCAGAGGCGCTAGAGGTTGGAGTTTCATGAACGAGGCGATGTTCCAGGGTTTGGTTGTAGTGTCCTAGTTTCGTGCCAGTCTGGGTTTGATTCGAATTCGAATTCGAATCGATTTTTGAGGCATTAAGATGTTGAGTTGGGTTTTGGCGATGCCAGTCGACGTGGGAAGATCATCGTCGATGGTCGGAATCGATTGGGGTTGGTGTGCACATGCACGGGGAAGTGTTTGTCTGGTGATGTTGGGGTAGATTGTGAAGCCAGGGAAGTGCTCGAGTTTAACTCGAGTGATTCGAGAATTGACTCGAAGAATTTGGTTTTGGGGCTCGAGTCATTTTGTGGATGACTTGGGTAAGTGAGAGATAGGTTTAAAACCTGTAAGTTCTTTTAAAATTTTAAACTGGGTTTTAAAATAAATAAAAAATGTGTGAGAGATATTTAAAACAGTTATAAATCAAAGTTAGGATGGATTCAAATGTAGTTTGAATCTCAGTTTTAAACAAAATAAAGTTTTTGAATTTAAACTGTTTTTAATAATTTGAATGATTAAGTGTATTTTATTTGATTGAATTTAAAATGAAATTGGATTTTAAATTCTCTTCACTTCAATTATAAGATAAATAATTCTTAAACTTGTAAATTAAGAAGGGTCTGAAATTGTTTAAAACTTTGTTAAAGTTGATTTGTTTCCATTTTAAATCTTAAATTTAAATGAAATTTAAAAGTAAATTGTTTGAATACTTTATTAATGATAATTAAATCATTAATATGAATAAAGTTTTATCTTAAAATTAATTAGAATTTAATGATTTGTAATTCATTAAATTAAAAAGATAATTAATAATGGATAATGAATTAATTTAATCAATTAAGGATATGGATGATTAAATTAGTAATTATGAGTTTTAAACTCATTAATTAAGTTTTAAGTTAATTAATTAGGAATAATTAATTTGTAATTAAAGATCATTAATTTGGTAAGATTAGATCATAAATTAATGATTAAAGGTTAATTAATCAAGTAATTAAAGATTAATTAAGATACAGTTAAAAACTTAAATTAATTAAATAATTAGTGATTAATTAATTTGTTATTAAGATTAATTAATTTTTAATGATTAATCTAAGTTTAATTCTTAGGAAAGGAAATTAAGAATTGATAATAGTTAATGAAGGTCATTAACTTAAGATTTATTAAATAATTAATTTATGTGATAATTTTAATAATTAATTAGATTTATTAATTAAAGATAATCATTTGTGAGAATGTTAAGTGTAATTACTTAATGGAAGTAATTAAGGAATTAATTACTTAATATAATTAATTGAGTTTAATTTGATTTGTTTAAGTTAATTAATTAAGTTTAATTAATTTAAATTAATCATTGAATGATTTGATAAGTAAAATTACTTAAATGTAATTAATGAAGCATAATTACTTAATGAAGTAATTAATGGTAATTACTATATGTAATTGATTAAAGATGATTTAATAATGAAAGTAACTTGGATTAAATTACTTTGTGAAATTAATCAAGGGATTAATTTAGATAATTAATTAAGGAGTAATTAATTTATTAAGTGAAGTAATTAAGGGTAGTTAATTACTGAATGGGATGAATCAAGACGGATTAATAAATGTGGTTTAGTTAAAGATTAATTACTTAATGTAATTAATTTTAAATGGAATAATTAAATCAAGAATGTAATTAGGGATCATTAATTTATATAATTAATGATGTAATTAAGAATTGATTCATTAAGACTAATTAATCAATAGTAAGTGATTTTGATTTATTAATTAATGAAATTAATTAAGGATAAATATAATTAATTATGGTTAATTAATAAAAAGAGTAATTAAAGGTTAATTACTGTTTTTGGTTAAAGATAATTAATTTGTGAAATTAATTGGAAGATAATTACTTGAATGTAATTAAAGGATAATTAATCCAGGATGATTAATTAAGATGGAAATCTAGAGAATGATTAATTAATTGATTTGTAATTAATTAATGGTTAAGTAAGCAGGATTTATAGAATGAAGAAATTAATTTAATTTACTTTAAATTAATTAGAGATTAAGTAATTAATTTAATTCATTTTAAATTAATTATAGATGATGTGTTTATGAATCATTGCTTATGTATTGATGGATGATATTGATTTCCTTGAGTGGTTTAAAATCTCAGATATGAGATAAATAATGCTGTGATATGGATTGTCTATTTATGTGATATTGTAGATTATCTATCTGTGATGTTGTAGATTATCTATCTGTGATATTGTGAACTATCTATCTGTGTGTATATAGAAAATTAAAATGAATTGTTTTAACTTTAAAACAACTTGGCCTTAAAAGACACGGTTTGGATTTCGATGAGACCGGGATCGGGTTTCCGTATACCGGGATTCTAGGTCTGGAGACCTGAATACCACATCGATCCAAAATAACGATAGGTCGTGAATCTCAAGTGAAGATGAAGATTCAGAGTGCAAGGGTTATTGTCGTTAACTCTGAGGGTGATTCCAAAATGAGTGTAACGAGATAATGCCTTCGGTTTCGTTCGAACCCGGAACGAACTTGTATGGATTGAATGCTTTCAGCACATCGTCAGGCGGACGATGAGCATTCTAAGTGATGAATTCTGATAAGGTAATCGTGACCTCAAGCCTCATCAACCGGGAATGGATAAAACAGGGGAGGTGCAGCAAGGCTTCGTGGGTAGCACCCACTTGAGAGCGAGATATACCCCTGTCTAGATGTCCCTTTTTATTTTCGGCTGTGTAGGCAGTTTTGAGCTCCAACTGCTGGGGTTGTTTCGTTCGGAACTGTTCAGTAAGGAATGGTTCCGGCCTTGTGTTGCAGGGGAGCGGGCGTACTCCTCGGTACGCTGATCTAGGCCAGGTACTGTGATGGGCGGTACCCCAGTAGCCCTGCCATTGTTGGAAACCCATTTTCCCTACGAGACCCTACGGTTTTGATTGTATTACCCACTTTGTGGCTAGTATGCTGAAATTTAATAGATGTAACAATTTCAGCTATTTTATATTTACTTGAAAACCCTAGACCTATTATAATATAACTGGATTTCCTATCAAATGTTTTGGTTAGCGTAAGGTAAAAACATTTCCATGTTTATGTGTGGGATGTCTTACGTGATACCTTTTGTTTTCAAAGGATTTTCAAAGTTAAGCAACTTTAACCTGTTACTCATACCAGACCCATGTCTGACCCGGAGTTTATTTCCTGTTTTTCTTAAACTCTCGGGTACCCAAATTTTTACGGGTAGCCAAGGGATTCAGGTTAGCTTTGACGAATTGTGGAGGAGCAATGGAGCAGGAGGCTTCAGCGTTGTAGATATATGTATAGTGTTCCGCTGTGTTGGTATCTCTGTGTTGTATTGTGTTGTATCGAGTTGTATTAACTAGACAGGTGTTTATAACTGTCTAGTATGTGATGTATTATCTGTGTAACTCTGATGTATATGATATTATGTATTCTCTTATGTGATATATTATATTTTATCCGTTCCGCTGTTGAGATTCTGATGTTGTTTCTTCTTCTTCTCTATCTTTTCTATTTCTCACCCCTTTCTTTCTTAAAAACGGCGTGATTTTCCAGTAGTGGAAAGTTGGGTCGTCACAGATAGGTTCTACAACTAAAACCGTACAAGTCGCGTATTGTTTCTTTGGATTTCCAACAAATGGTCAGGCCAAGGAACTTCCCATTGCCACATGGAAACGCCTCTGGAATGACGTCCCGAGAACCTAACCGGATCTCTGCCAACACAAGGCCGGGTTACCCCTAACTGGGTAACTACTGACACGAATATGTCATCCCCTGATCGTAATCGATCTATATCCGAGGATCCTCGATTTCCAACAACCACATAAGAATAATAATGCAGCAACCACATAGGTTAAGTATTTGGGCTCCATACCATGATACCACCTCTATCCAGAAGGAATGACATACACTAAAGGGGCACTACCCCCTAATAACCTTGCCGCATCTTTCCTGTTTTGACCATTTTCGGGGTGTGAGGCTCGACGAAGTCTCGTCCACAAAGCTAGGCTTTGTCACAAAGCCATGCTTCAGGTCAAACAAATGATCAAAGAAATGATCACAAAGATAAATGATCAAACAAATGATCATATCACAAATGATCAAACAACGATCATTTCACAGCAACACTCAGCATGCCACGTTACCAAATTGGGATTATATCGCTGATAAATTTCAACTACATAACCTCTGAGCTCGTACGTCTCAGAGAAGGGTGTTAAACTAAGAGAATAAATTCTCCGCTACCAACAGGAATGTATTTGAAAGAAATCAGCTTTATATCTCAATTTGTAACGTCAAACACACAACCATACAAGTCTGTTCCGGGATCGAACAAAACCGAAGGCACTTCTCACGAAGCCCTTGCACATCCGGATAATTTTCTAATCACGTCCGGACTTCCCGTCACTAAGGGTGATAAAACCTCTAAATCGGAGATCAGCCGATGTAGAGTAACTCGACGGTAATCCTTCCGTTTTCAAAAATATCCGGTCTTCAACACCGGTCATCAAATGCGATTCATAACGACATATCACATATTCAGAATGGGTTATACGACCCCATGGTCCTTTTCCGGCTAACCCGAATAGTGAGCGCTTATTCAAAAATAAGTGTGGCATTCAAATTCAAGCAAATCACAATAATTACCCATTCAAGGTAATTATTGATAGTCGGTTATTTAACTATCAATAAAGATGCGCAACATCATCAGATTCCAAATAATTTTCCAAATAATTTATTTTCCAAAATATCTTTACTAGATATATAATTTCCACACTTCAAAAATAAATCAATATTTATTTTTAAAATGAATTTCCATTTCTTTTATAAATCCCATATGAACTTATATTTTCAAATATCTACTGATATACGATTTTCAATCGATTTCAATAATCACTTTCGATTTATCTTTACAAAGATAAATTCTCAAAAACGTTTCATTTCATTTTGGAAAACATTTCCATACTTATTTAATAATAACTATTTCACAAATATATTTATTTTCAACATTTGAAAATATTCAATATACTTAAATCAAAATTAAGTACATACTTCATTCTTTAAGGAAATCTATTTACTATAACAGCATCTATTTGAGTCAAAACGAATGTTACGTAAAACATCGTTACGACGACTCAAAATCACTAGTATAGGGATTCGAAATTTAGATATATAAATAAATCCCAATACTACACAAAAAATTTCCTTTTGGAAACCATTTACTATAACAACAGTGTTATAGTCCACCATTTCCTTCTTCCTCGAAAACGTCTATTTCAACAATGAATGTCGAAATCCATGTTTTCGATACTTAACCCGTTTTTAAAACATCTTTAAATCGTTTTCATTCTATTCCAATATCACTTTCCCAAAACAAATCCATTTTATTTAATAATATATTCACTGTCCAAAATCGTGAATATACCTCCTTTATTAAACTTCTATGTTTAACTTATCAATTTCAATTGGTTTCGGATTTATAAAACAACGTTTATAAATTCTATTTTATAACAACTTCGATTTTATAAATCTCCTTTATTGACCAATTCAATTTATAACTCAATATATATACCAAAGGTCCATATTATAAGTTAAATACTTATAATTCATTTATTTACAAAATCGTTCCTTTAAAACTTCACAAATTTTAAATATAAAATTTCGTTCACCTATGAAATCCATTTATACTTCATTCTAACACTTATAAAAACTCGGTTTATAATCCCAATATTTAAATTTATAAATATCAATTTTGTACATCTTTTATATACATCGTTTTTAATAATTCAAAAATCCCAACTTAAACCATTTTATAAATAAATCAACTATTTATTTCAAAAATCACACTTTGGTTATATTTCACAAAAATCATAATTTCTATAACTTTAAAAGTTGAACGTTTATAAATCAATTCAAAAATTAAATAAATGTATACTTTCAAAAAATCACTTTAAAAATCTCTTTTAAAATCAACATCGTCATTTTTAAATTTCAAAAATGAATCCGATGATGCAACACACAAATTAGTCAATCACGACAACAAACATCATATATCAACATATGATAACAGAATACATCAATATCTGTAAATAAATAAATACTGGTGAGGAATCCAGTTGGATCCCTCCAACCTGTTTCCCTGCATCCACAGATGTTAGCACAATACCCATTCCACTTCGAGGTGGAATATCGCGGTATATGGGATTTATAAATATATCATCCGCTTACTAACGGCGCAATAGGGTCTCATCCACTATATAGTGCGGAAAATCAATCAATCCAATATATACATATGCCAATATGTATATATTGCTATATATATAGATATATCCTACTATATCTAATATCACATCCAAACAGTCAATCAATCAATCAATAACTGTAAAATTTAATTTTCCTTCGAGTGAGAAAATCTCACCTTAGCTTTTATTAGCAATCCATTTCCATCTTGATTCGATTTTCTTGATTTATACCTTGTATAAATATTTACACAATTTATCAATATTCGAATTAAATCGAACAACTCAATTTCTAACTTTCAATTATACAATGATTTTTTTAAATCTTAAAATTGAAATTTTGACCTTTAAACTAATTTCTTTTAACAAAACATTTTCTTCGAAATAGATTTAATTTTTTACTGGAAATTTTCTTTTACAACTTGTATATGTATATTTTTTTTTCTGTTTTACTGCATATATCTTTTTCCTCTAACTTTAGCTATATAAAATTATTCTCTGTTTTAAAATGTAACAGTAAGTCACAATACATATGCCAATATATATTTTCTTCTTTTAACACATCCTAAAATTGTTGAATACATTGATTAAGCAAATTAAACATCTTAATATATTATTTAAAATTTTACAGTAAGTTAAATACGGGTATATATAATTTTTCCTGTAAAACCATATAGTTTTCTTTATTGTAAATATATCTTTTTTCCTCTTACCAACTTTCAACTTTTATTTTATTTCCCACAGTAAATAACAAAATGAATATTCACTTCACTATTCTTTTTTTCTTCTTAACTGATATATACATATATATTTATTACTAAATAAATTATGTAAAAAAAAGAAACTGCAGAAATTTCGATACCTCACTTGTTAAAATCGAAGTCGAATGCATCGCATTCGCCTGCCTAACCCTCCGATGCCGAGCTTCCTCCGATACCGCTGCCTCGCTTTCGAATGCCACCACGACAACGTCGCTCAAGACAAACCCAGATTTACACTCGCCTGCAACTCCATCACTCCTCTAATTCGACCGCTGCTATCATCACTCCCCCGTTAGGCTATGCGACTCAGCCGCCTTCGCCATCGAACGACCCCTCTTCCAGGCCGAGCCGCCGCCTTTCGTGAATTGAACGAGCCGCCATCGCGACCAAACACTTCCCCAAAATCATGCGATCGAAACCCTAACATGCGATATCGTTCGATCGAATAACTTAGGGCTCCGATTTTATTTTATTTTTATCAGTGTTCCGCCATTTTCTTGTTTTTGATAGAACGAATGATTTTCGTTCGATTTTTTGGGGAAATGCGACTATGAATTTTTGAATTTATTTGAGAACGAAGGAGGTTTTCTTTTGAAGAGAGGGACGGGATTTTTTAATTGGGACTGAAACTTTAAACAGGGGCCATTTTTCTTTATCAACGAATGAACGAAAAGGAGCAACGTGTGATGAATTAAAAGAGATGGAGGAAGACAAAAGTACGCGATTAACAGAGAGTAGGTCAACGCAAATCAGAGACTAGGGTGGCTGGTGATTTGAGCATATAAATTTATATTTAAATTAAATCAATTAATTATTGTCCAGACGTTTCTATCTCGTACGATCACACAATAGCTCTGAAAATTACAAAATTTAAAATCCGACAATAATACAATATTACGGATCCAATGGAACTGGTTTCGTCGAATTCCGAGACTGTGCCCCGAAAGGCTATATTTTAAATATCGATTCGAACGATAGAAATGCAAAACTGATCAAAACAGTTTTCAATTTCAATTCTGAAACTTCTATTATTTTCAGTATTATCAATACGAATTTTAAAAGCTTTTGAAATATTTTTCTTCAGTTTAAAATTGAAGATTCGAATTTTTATTCAACTTTCAATAGATTAAATTTTAAAATTTAATCGCCAAATTCATTCTGATAATTTGAAATTCAAGTCAAATCATCATTCAAATATTTAAAATTAATTAAATATTTTCATTTTAAATTGTTAAAAATTCTAGGTCGTTACATATGTACTCAAAAATGTGCCACTAACATTCCTAAGACTGCATTTCTAACTACAAACACGAGCTCTGTTCTCTCAAATCCATCCCCAATCAAGTATAAGGACCCTGGTTGTCCTACAATCGGTTGTAAAATCGGTAACACTCACATTAGTCATGCATTACTCGATCTTGGAGCGAGTGTGAATCTTTTGCCTTATACTGTGTACTGTCAACTTGGACTAGGGGAATTAAAACCTACAAACATCATAATTCAACTAGCCGATCGATCTATCAAAAAACCTTTGGGCACAGTTGAAGATGTTTTGATACAAATCGAGCAATTCTATTTCCCAGTCGATTTCATAGTCCTAGAGACTGCACCTGTCTCAAATCCTAATGGTCAGATCCCTTTGATATTAGGTCGTCCATTTTTAGCAACATCAAATGCTATCATAAATTGTAGGAACGGTCAACTCCAACTTTCCTTTGGGCGCCTAACCATTGAACTAAATATATTCAATCTTAACAGACAACTAAGGGATCTTGAAATAGAAGAAGTTGACATGATCTAAACAATTGTAGAAAATGATTTTAGTGATACTACTGAGTCCTTAACATGTGCCTAGATCATTTTAATTCCAATTTCAATGAAGATGAATACATTTATGAATTAAATGATATGCTCTGATCTTTTCATAATTCACTAGAATTCAATCAGTTGATGTCTACTGAAGCCTCAAAAGAAGTACACCCTAAATTAGACCTCAAACCTCTTCCAAACAATCTTAAGTACGCATACTTAGTTTCTTCAGAAAATTTCTCTATAATATTGGCCTTCGATCTCATTAAGGACCAAGAAGAACAACTTTTGAAAATTTTAAGGGAAAATAAAGAGGCATTAGGATGGGTAATCGCTGACATTAAGGAAATTAGTCCATCAATCATCGAACATCGAATACATTTAGTCGACGAGGCTAAACCCACTCGCGTAGCTCAAAGACGATTAAACCCTAATATGAGAGAAGTGGTAAAGGAAGAAATTATCAATTGTTTAGACAATAACATTATCTACCCTATCTCTGACAGTACTTGGGTAAGTCCGGTACAAGTTGTACCAAAGAAGTCTGGAATCACTGTGACCACAAATGAGAATAACGAACTTGTTCCGACAAAAGTCAAAACAAAATGGCGTGTTTGCATCGACTATCGAAAACTCAATGCAGCAATAAGAAAAGATCATTTTCCCCTCCCTTTCATTGATCAAATGCTCGAACGCTTAGCCGTTCATGAATATTATTGTTTTCTTGATGGTTTCTCCGGCTATAATCAAATTCCTATTACGCTAGAGGACCAACACAAAACGACATTCACATGTCCCTTTGGAACTTTCGCTTACCGTCACATGCCCTTCAGTCTTTGTAATGCTCCCGCTACCTTTCAGAGATGTATGATGAGTATATTTTTCGATATGGTAGAGGATTTCTTGGAAATATTCATGGATGATTTTTCAATCTATGGGTCATCTTTTGATCAATGCCTCCTTCGTTTAGAACGTGTCTTAAAGCGATGTAAGGAGAAATCTCTTGTTCTTAATTGAGAAAAATGTCATTTTATGGTTAAGCGAGGAATAGTCTTAGGTCATGTTGTCTCTAAAAGTGGCCTAGAGGTTGACAAATCTAAAGTTATATTGTTGACCTTCCTCCTCCAAGGTCCGTCAAGGACATTCGCTCATTTCTCGGCCATGCAGGATTTTATAGGAGGTTCATTAAAGATTTTTCAAAAATTTCAAAACCTCTTTCGAATCTTCTGACTAAAGACGTTCACTAGTACAAAACTGGTCATTTGTGTCGGTTGTGTAACCCCTGTTGTGTCGGTTTTACAACCGACTCAAATGAAGACGACACAAAAGACATTTTTCTTTTGTGTCGGTTGTACAACCGACACAAATATCAATTATTTGTGTCGGTTGGTAATAGAGAACCGACACAAAACTATGAACAGTTGTGTCGGTCTTTCTAATAGGACCGACACAAATCAGCTTGTATAGTGAAGCAAACCGCCGTTTATTGTGTCGGTCTTTTAAGAAAAACCGACACAACTGTTGCTTGTTTTGTGTCGGTTCCTTATTGACGACCGACACAAATGATTGATATTTATGTCGGTTATGTTTGTTTTTTTAACCGACACAATTGATATGCAGTTGTATCGGTTCCCTTTGAAGTAACAACCGACACAAGTTATATCTGAAGCAAAAAAAAAATATTATTACCGTTTAAGATTATAAAAACAGTATGAAATTGAATTTTAATATTTTATAAACGAACGTTACTATGAACTGATTGAACAAAAAATATAATTATATTATCCATCAACATAATTCTTGTTTACAGAACAAAATAGAATATAATCTATCACAAACATAACGTACATAACAAAATACCAACGTACGTTACAAAAGATCAGCGTACACAACAAAAAACAACTACATCCAATTATACATGATATAACTAGCTAAATTCTCTCGAACCTCGTCTATCTCTTGTTGGTTATAAGAACCGTCTCGTACAAAGTCCTGCAATTAAGAGAATTGTTATACAAAAGACAATAATTAAGTCAGAAATGCTCTGCATAAAAGAATCTGAGAGTGTAATTCAAACACAGGTTGAACCATAAGCTGAATATATTATGTATTATCCCCAATCCATATCATACAATCCATTTAATAATTGATTTTCGTTTCCAATTTGTCAAGTTCAATATTTTACTCGATTATAAACAAATATCTTTACTATTTATTACCAATTAGAAAATATAATCCAATTCCTAATTTTTCAAAAATATATAAGTTATGATTTCAGATTCATCTACTTTGCATTTCACAAAACAAATTACAGCCATAATTATTTTCTTTGTCCAGAACTTGTACACAATCCACAAACGAAGATGTACAAGTTGTTATTTCTCAGTATACCATTCAAAACAAGTTACAAAGCAAATAATTGAATTCCAAAACAACCACAGTAAAAAGGCATGCCATAGGGTCCATCAATAATGAATGCAGTAATGAAATATGTTTCAGGGTCTATCAGTGTTGCTGCTAACATAATCCTAACAAACTACAAGGTAAACATTAGAACTTAATACGCTCAGTCAAGTAAACTGAAACGCATATCATCATCAATCAGCAGGCTACCAAACTATATCTGGAAGTATGTAAATGTTGGTATAAATAGGTAATGTTATATTATAATTTCATTGTTTCCATCAGAATTCCCCATTCACTTAATTTATTAAAAGAGTACTTCGAAGCTTTACAAAATTTGACAAGGCATTTTGATTGGTCACTGTGCATAATTTGTTTTGAAGGAAAATGAACCCTTAAATTTGGCTACATGTACAATTATTGTCTGATGGGTTAGTTAACATATTATAAGTATACATGAGAATAAAAGAACATTATTGAACCAAAAAAGAACAAAACTAGAAATTAAAATAAGATTAAGGAAGTTTACATGTATTTTAGAGAAGCACAATCTCCAATTTCATCTGGGATTTGCCCTGTAAGTTTATTCCCTTTCAAATCACTACAAACAATTTAAAAATCATTAAAATTGTATTAATCAATCATACCTGAAAAAAGAAGGAAAAACTTCTAAAAAATAAAAGATAAAAGTTCTTACATAAATTGCAAGTTCTTGAGTAGCCCAATAGAAGAAGAAATCTCTCCACCAAGATTCAAGTTTGACAAATTCCTACACATTAAAAAAGAACAAAAATGAACAAAAATAAACAAAATATTGCTGTGAACAAGAAGCAAAAAATGAACTTACAAAGCAACAACATTTGAAGTAAGATTGTCACAAACAACACCTCTCCAAGAACAGTGATCATCGCTTTCTTTCCAGTCGAGCAAAACATTAGCAGCATTTCTAAATGATGCTTTAACAGACATCAACACTTCACCTGCATAAAATAAAACAAACCCATCATAAAGAAAGCAAAAACAAACAACACAATTGCATGAAAAAAAAGATACCATCTTTAGTGACAGAAGAAGAAGCAGAAGCCAAAATGGTGCATAAAACTGCCAGTTTTAACAATAAGTTATTTTATTTTTTGTTTGAAAATCAAATCACCTTAACATGCTTCCATTTCACGGTACTTCCTCGAGACTTGCCACCGAATGCCTTGTAAATTTTAAAGGCCCTACACATGCAAGAAAATGTTAAATAATAACTACTTCGGCACCCGCTTATAACGGTTGAATCGTGGGGTCACGAGGGCCGTGTTCAAACGATAAACGGTTATAACAATGTGTACCAAAGATGTCTGTTTGTTCCAACAGCCGCCACCAACGGAAGCATCCTCTTTATACTATGTATACATACATAACAATACTTTGTCACATAAGCATAACTTCGTTTTCTACTTTTCTGAATTCAAACTAATAAAAGCATCATCCGATCACTGTTTACTAAATCAATTTGTATTACGAGTCATTCATCAAACACTACAAGAAAATGTGGTTTCAACGGCAAAGCATAACAACGTTTTAAGCAAACCTGCTGTTATTTGCCGTATAAGTGTAAAAATGAAAATAAAAACGCTGTTTGTCGAACAAAATATCAGGCGGGATTTTTCTTTCACATTGCCGCCTTGCATTTCACTTCATTTATTTTAATTTCTCACTTTTTGCACAATCTTTTCATCAATTTCAACTTTATCCCTTTCAATAATCCTCTCAAATTACAAGATCTATTGAATTGGTCCTCTTATTTCCTTCAATAATCTCCATCTCCATATCAATTACCCAAATTATGGTTTTCGATATCATGTAAGAGAGAAGAGGCAGAAGTAGACTGTCTTTATTCTATTGTCATGTTTCTTTCCACGGCCAGATTGCATGGCTTGGAGGCAACTGGAATTTGTTAAGGTTTGGTTTTGATTTTTTTTTCAGATGCTATTCTCGTCGAATCTCAATAATATCTAGATGTAGCTGATTTTATTTATTTATTTTTTCATACTGGAGTTTTGCAGCTGTTGTTATTTTCTAGGCATCAGATTCAACTAGCTCAATATATGGACTCGGTCATGTAAGCTATACTTATAAATCCATCTTACTTGTGATTTAATTAGTTAATGTGGTTGTACGGTGGATAATAACTTAGTCTAACAGATCATTAATATTTTACAATCCTGCTATTTGGGAAATCCATTACTTATGACTGTCAATTAGCATTTTTTTATCTTTAAGCTTTTATTCCTTTTCTTTATTTAAACTCCCATATATGTGTGTGTGTGGGCGCGCGTGTATGTATGTGTTGTTGAAAATGATTAGTCATGAATTTGTTTGTCATTGTTCAATTGAGTATTTCTCTCTCCAAATAGTTGGGTGATAGATGTGAAGTCACCCATCATCCATCATCCATCACCATTATGATTATGCTACTGCTCATGCAAGTGTTATTGCGAAATTCATATTAGTACCAGTTACTGCAAGGGAGATTACTTGCACATTTATGCTTATATGTTTTCTTTCTTTCTTTGGAAAGAGTTGGGCATTCTTTTATGCTTGTTTGAAGGTAGGTTAGTAAATTAAATTATCTAGCAGAACAAAAGTGTTTAATTTTTGAATATTTCAAGTTTCTAACTAATAGAAAAATAATACCATTTTTCTACAAAAATGTATGAAATAAGCCAAATGAAAAATAAAACATTTTTATAGTAATTTGGTTCATTTTTAGCAAGTGAAGAAATGAGATTAGTAGGCAAAAAGAGCACTGCAATTGCCAACAAAGAAAACAAATAAAAGGTATAAACGTATGTAAATATGAAAAAATGTCACTAAATAATCTTTCTCATTAGTCTCTCAACTTGGCTAACATCACTGATCCATCGACCAACAATAATCTACCGGTATACATTTATTTTCGTGAATATTAGGCTCAGGTCCCTAGTAAGTTTCAAAATACACAAAAACCCTAGTAAAAAAAAGTGTGTAAATTAGGTCCCTAGAATTAAGTTACTAAGTAATTGCATATAGGTATGCAATTTTTTTGGTGAATAATTGCGGAATTTTCTGCAACTTTTTGAAAAAATTGCGTAAATTTTCGCAATTTTTTGAAAAAATTGCGTAAATTTCCAAAATTTTTTAGGTGAATAATTGCGGAATTTTCCGCAATTTTTTGATATAATTGCATAAATGTCTGCAATTATTCACTGAATAATTGCATAAGTGTATGTCATTATTCAGTAACTTAATTCTAGGGACCTAATTTACAAACTTTATTTTACTGGGGTTTTTGTGTATTTTGAAACTTATTAGGGACCTGTGCCAAACTATTTATACGGGATTCAGATCAGGTGACCTGTGTTAGGATGTTCACAAATCTATGTCGGAGTATGAGAACCAGATTTGTAAAGGGGAGAACAACTCCTTGCTCGCTTTCTCTATCTTTTTGATGAAGATTATGATAGGTAAATTCAATATTTCTGTAATTTTTTAACTTTGGTTTAGTCTAATATGTTTTACTTTATATTTTGGGAAGAGCTGAAGAGTACTTTAAGATGGCAGTGAAGAGTGAGCCTGTTGATCGTAAAGCAGTGAAGAGTGAGCCTTTTTTATGGAATGGTTAAAAAGAAAAGCATTTCGAAGAAGGATCAATGTTATAAGGTGGATTTTTAATTTACATAAAACTAGCATGCTTTGCACATCGTATAGTTTTCGTTGAGTTGCAATATTTCTGAGGTAGTAGCAAAATACTATTCCAATATAAGTTTCAAAGCTAGTAATCTTATGTCCGTCGTAATTGACACAGACACAACATTATAAATTAAATGTTTTTGAAATATAATTCAGTCATGAATTATCAATAATTAATTCAAAGTGAAACAACAGTAAATAGTGGGGACCGTTTACTTATTTTTTGAATGCCTGATACTGTAGTTAAAATCATATGGATTTTTTATTTTATTTTATTTTGTAGAATATGATAATTGAATTCGATAGTCACTGTCAAATTTCATTTTATTTTATTTTCTAACTAATCACTCACAAATGGGCGCGGCAAGGAATAAAAATTGAAGGTAAAATTTTAGCGCGCATTCACAAGTAGAAATATCACAATAGTCCTAAAATCGTATGACATACAAAAAAACAACCTCATAATAGTACAGTTCTTTTATGAATGCTCCTAACATGTCATTTTTGTAACAGTTTTACGTTACTGTTGGTGGCCTAGCACTCAATGCCTGTATCTTTGTCCTCACCGTGCCTATGTATTTTGTGTCCTATTACTATTACTATTTTTTTCATTTTGCTTTCACATCTGTATTGTTTAGATTGCAAAGTGAATATACAGTAGACAATTTGGATGATCGTCCAAAAAAATACAACACCGACGGAATTTTATTAAAATAAAGTCAGTGCGCTGCAATATGTAGTATAGGCTGAATAGGGTGGTGATTATGTTTTGGTAACAAATATTCGGTTGCAACTATGAAGGAATGGTTTGTGGTAGCACACGGGAAAAAAGGCCTGATATATTCTCACAATATGGTCATTGAGCTATTGTGGATATGCTAGTTAAATGTAGGAGAGAAAAAAAACATGATGTGCATATCTAAAGTAGTTTGACTGGAATGCAATGCAGCATGTTGTGTGACCAGTTTGAAGGAGTTGATGTTGTGTCTAAATGCAGTACGAAGGATTAGTTGCAGTACAGTCATACATACATGAAATACGAATGAGTTGATACTGATCAGTAGTTAATAGAACAAATTCATAGCCATTGGAAATGAAAGATAGAACAGAATCATTTGCCATGGTTTAGAGGCATATATGCACAGGTTTCTACCGCATCACTACTACAACAATATATCCAAGCTTCTACGTTATATCACTTTCACCAGTCAGCACTGCTGCCCGCATCCTACTTGCATAAGCCTGGCACTTGACATGCTTTTGCTTTACTCTGGTTTCACTATGATTCATGCCTGGTACGTGCATCACAAGCCCAAATTAATGCTTTACTTCACTTTTACGTGCTCTGGTTGCACACGTCATGCCACCATTGTTCGTTTTCTTTAGATTACTTGTTCACTTGGATAAGTTTGTTTATTTTTTATCAGCTACTGTGTACTTCTTGCTGGTCAGCTCTTTATTAATATTTTTGTTGTTTCTTCACCAAATTATTTCATTTGGCTGCTTACCATGTGAATGAGCTACTATTAGAAGCTACATCTCTTTTGCACATGGTTGTTTTTTGTATGTGAACATGTAAGCGAATAAAACATAGACGGATTGA
The DNA here is from genome assembly GCA_030737815.1 of Allium fistulosum. Taxonomy (NCBI): domain Eukaryota; kingdom Viridiplantae; phylum Streptophyta; class Magnoliopsida; order Asparagales; family Amaryllidaceae; genus Allium; species Allium fistulosum. Next base: position 1,061,009,404 of record CM060903.1, read on the forward strand.
TTTGTAATATTACATTCTATTTTTACTTTACTCTACTAGTGACCCATCCTACGTATTTGTAAGTAAATCAAACTGAATTTGTAGCAAGTTCAGACTAGAATTTGCACTGATAGTGCAGACTTCAGTTTGCAACAGCAGTTGCCAATGCAAACCAGTATACACTTAGTGAAAACTGTAGTTTATACTCAGTGCAAACTTCCTTTTGCACTGGCAGTGCAAACTGTAATTTGCACTTAGTACTAACTCTCATTTGCACTTGGCGGTGCAAACTAAAATTTGTGTTGGCGGAGCAAACTTTTTACACAGTTTAAAGCTGGCATTGTTAGTGCAGATAAGCATCTGATAAGCATTTGTTTTCTTTCAGTTTTTCTATCTAGCAAGTGTGCTTTATATTTGTACTTTCATATAAAATATGAATATTCTTGTTTGTCGACGTTGACACAGAATTTGGATTTTGCAGGCACAATTATAAAGAGAATGGTTCACTGCCCTTCAAATCTCTCTTTCAGTTAAGGCTTACGTCGATTTGCTTTTTGAATCAATAAGTGGTAGTTCGTCGGGTCTTAGCAGTAGTAGTAGTGTGTCTGTTACTTGTTCGTCATCTTTGTTTACTTGTCCTTCTTCTTACTTTTCTTGCTTGAATGAGATTGATAATGCAGAAGAGGAGGACAGAAATGGTTAATTAAAGAGTTTGTTTGGAAATATCTTGAAGTGCTTTAGTTAGTTAAATATTGTTTGTAATTTTTTGTTGCTGCAATATTAGTTTATAATCATGTCAAGTCAAGGTTCTATATACGTTGCACTATTTCATAAACAGGATCAGAACATCAAATTTGTGTTGCTAAAACATTCTTCTGAGGTAATTGGATAAACAAGTTTTTGATTCTTATAATCTTGATAGATATTAAAAATTGTAGATGTTGCTTTAATGGCTCAAATTCATGTGTTTTAATGCCCAGGCTTTACTTGGACATGTCAATTCCATAACAGATGGATTCATGATGAGATGAATTACTTTTGGGATATCTGTAATAGGTTCTTATCCTCATACCCTTTGGTTGAGTTTGATGTTTTTTCCCCTCTTTCTCTCTCTTTACTTTGTTCCATAAATATAAAAAAGTACTTAAATTTTTAATCAAACTTACATATGGTAAAAGATGATCTTATATTTGAATTTTTTGTCATAAATCAGAAAGTACTCTATGGTATTAACTCTAGTTTTCATTTTGTATATCAGTTGTGGTCTTTTCCTTGCATTGGCATAATCTTTTTCAGTTTGGTATAGTTTGCTTATTGTCTTTTGCATTTGTGGCTGAAACAGAAATGGTTAAATGTTTGTTTTATTGGAGTTTGAAAGAAAAATTTAAAACTCAGCAAAGAATAACGAACAATTGAAACTAAGTTGGAGTCCCCTCAAACAAAGTTAAATAAGTATTGACTGCACATAGGTATTAACATGCAGTTTTTCAATTATTGAACTATTATTCATTCTAGTTATTGAACCAATAAGTATCTCCACCTAATCATTGTCAGCTTCAACACTTGGAGCTAACACATTAACCTCACTTGATTTAGTAGTGGTTATAGAAGCCTTCAATGAATCTGTGCTCAAATATAATTGACAGCCACTTCCGTTGTCAATTGATATTGTTGGTGTTGAACCTTGACATTGCACTTCCACACCATTGTAGTTCACAATCTCTCAAGCAACTACAACATCCGAAAAAACAACTTAAATAGTTGGATTTTTCAAATCATGCAAAGGAGTTATTGTTGGATTTCTCAGAATTCCAGTACTACAAAAATAGTTGTAAACATTTATATATAACAAAGTAAATTAGTTTATAAAAATTGTATAAATTTATAAAGTTAACTAATTTCACCAAGTTTTATAAAAAATATACAAATTAACTATGTTTTATAAATTAAAATAAGTTGACTAGGTTTTATTAAATTTAACTAAATTTATAAAGGTATCTAAGTTAACTAAATTTTATAAAAGTTAAGCAAGTTTACAAAAAATAACTAAGTTTATAAAAATTTATTAAGTTTTAAAAAATTAAGTCAGTTTATAAAATTAACCAAGTTTATAAAAATTAATTAAATTTTTTAAAATAAAATAAGTTTATAAAAATTAGTCTAGCTTTTAAGCAGTTATCAGTTGCAATTTTAAGTAGTTATCGATTTTAAGTTCTTTAACTTGTTTCATAACGGAGTAGTTTATATATATAAAATCTAGTTTTTAGGCTTCCAAATTCTAGAAGTTGTTTTGATGAAATCCTTATATGCAGTAAAGTTTCGATACTTTCATTTTATTCATGATTTTATAATGGTCATTTTTTCCACACTCAAACTCAGTTCTGCTAAAGGATAGTTCTTTTGAAAATATATATGCTGTTTTCCAGGTCCAAATGTTGAGAAAAAGTGACCATGAGTTGAGGCTGTTTACAGAAATATACAAACGTGAATCAACCGATTCCAGGTATTGCTATCACATTATTTCTGAAATATATAGTTATTCATCCTATACGTTTTGATGAAAAATAATAATTCGATCATAACTCTCATGGATGGGTTACATTTTGTGGTGTTATTGTTTTGTATGAGACTACAAATGTTTTTATCAAGAAATGCTGCATTGCTGCCTTAGCTCCTTAGAGAGAGAGTGTGTGTGTGTAGTTATCACCAAAGTTTTCATTATCATTACCTATACACACAATATAACTGTTATAGCTAATATGTTGTGGAAATCCTAGCCTCGGTACTCCCAGTAAGAGCACTAAAATAGCCGTGGAAAGAAAATACATTATTTATTGTAAAAGTACATGAAGGAAACTTCCCCTTACCTTATCAATCGATGTAAATAAAAATGATTAATTTATCAATCATGTCTGTATTTTTAACTTGCTTGCAATTTCATTCCAATTTAATAACCAAATTAATTTATTTTTATAATAACTAATAAGTTTATAAATGTTAACTAAGTCATGAAAATCAACTAAGTTAACTAAGTCTATAATAACTAAATAAATTCATAAAAATTAATTAAGTTCAACCATAAAACATGACTGTTAGATATAGAAGTTCAACATGTATTTATTCTCATTTGAGTTTGCACTACAAGAATAATTGTTGTTAATTGCATGGGGTTACAGCGTGGTATTACAACCTACTGTTGTTATTCTTATGAATCATAGGACTATAAAAGCAAAACGAAATATAGACGCTGTGAATAAAAATAATAACACAAAGTATTGGATTGGCAGTGTGAAGGCAGCAATTTGATGGCAAGGAAAAACCGCAATTGTGTGTATTGTTTGTAGCAATTGAAAGTATTGGAAGTGTGCGGGGTGATGAAGTTTGTATGTATTGTTTGTGCACGGTGGTTGTTTTGTTTTGTTGGAGGAATAGTGATGTATGGTTATGAACTTGGGACATGACAGTGACATGGTTCAGGGTATTCAGGCAGTGATGATGAATGGGCAGTGATGTAATGGAAATGTGGAATTGATCTGTTGTGGGTATATATATTATGAGTATTATGAGTTATGTGCATTGAAGTTTGTAGGGCAGTGGGCAAGTGAAACAGTGGTTGGACTGGGTAGACAGTGGGGTGAATGGACTTAAGGAGGGCGGTGAAGTGATGAATGTCATAGTGCTTAACAGTGGATGATGTTAGTGTAACAGTGAAGAGATTGGCAGTTGAGTGTTAACAGTGGAAATGGTATGTCAGTGGGAGGTTAGAGTCAGTTTGTATAGGTTGACGATGAAGGAAGGATGTGCAGTTTGGGGAGAATTGTGTATGTGGATGTGCAGAAGCAGATGAAGGTGTGGTGGTTGGAGATGGTAACAAAAGACAGTTTGATGGAGTGGTGGAAAATGAGTTGATAGTGGCGGAAATGTGTTTGTGTTGAAGGCAAGTATAAAAATGTGCAGAAATGGTTTCTGGATCTATGTATGCATAGAGGAGAAGTATGTATGCACTAAGATTTGATGTTGATCAGGAGGTGTGTGCAAATGTAAGTGATGTAATGGCTGAAGGGTGGTGGTTGAGATGTTTTGTGAAGGGTAATTTGGGTGGTTACTGTAAGTATGTATGAAGTGATAACTTTGTTGCGGCAGTGGAAGTATGGAGATGAGTTGTAGTTATATGGGAGATGGATATGTTGTGAAGTTTAATACGTTAATGTATGTTGACAGGTTAATGGAATTGGTAGATGTGCAGTTGGTTGTCTTGTGAAGTTTGGGTAGGATGTAAGGAGACTGTGACTGTGTGTATGGTAGTGAAGGCAGTTAGAAGTGTGGTATGAGGTGAGGTGGTTTGTTTGTGCAACAGAGGATGGTTTAGCATTGTGACGACCCGGAATTTTTGTATATTTGAAATGTGAATATTTAAGTTATTTTAAATACCGAAGGTTAAATTTTAACTTTAATTTCAAATATACAGTATTTATTTGGATAATTAATTATTAAATTTAATTATCGGGATTGGGTAAAATATGGAATCTCGATTTTAAGCCTGTTAAAAATAGTTCAAAGGTTCGGAAAATTTATATTGTTAATACTGAAGATGATAGAACTTTTAAAATGGAATTTTAAAGAGTTTTGTTCAGTTTTAAAAATATATCGTTGAAATTGAATTTAAAAATAGCCGTCCGAGGCACAGTCTCGGAATGCGACGAAACCAGTTCTATTGGATCCGTAATATTGTATTATTATTAGATTTCAATTTTCGTAGTGTTTTGAGTTGTCGTGTGATCGTACGGTATATAAACGTATAGAAATTCAGAGCATGTGTCCTTCCTGGCAACGTTCTCTTCTTGCCTAAGTAATTAGATGTAGATACGTATATTAATTTAAATACGTGTTCAACTGGTAGAACACGCGTCCCCCTTAAAAATAAACAACTCAACACGTGTAACGTTTTAAACACGCCATTCCATCCCAGTTCATAACCGCATATCCTTTCCCTTATCCCCTTTAATTCAAAATGAAATTGAATCATTAATTCGCGAAGAAAAAAAAAAAGAAAGAGAAGAGCGCTTCATTTCGTTCGATGGAGGAGCGATGTCAGGGCAGTACGACGAGGTGAAGGCGTGCGCGTGTGTTAGGAGGGCTGGTGGTTTGGGTGGATTCGTCTCTGCCGATGGGTTGTTCGTTTGGCGAGTGGAGTTCGCGAGGAGGGTGGGTGGCTTCGCGTGCGACGAGAGGATTTGCTTTGCTGGACTTGGGTCATAGTTGAATGGCGACATGCTCTGGCCTGGGGTTTCTGGCAATTAGGCGAAGTCATTTAGGGTCGCATTCTCAAAGCAGACAGCGAGTTGCGTAGCGGTGGCAACCGCGAGTTCGAGGTCGCGATTAGGGCTTGGGGTTGAGGCAGTCATGGTGGCAAGTCGAGATCCGGCAGCTAGTTAGAAGGTATATTCATATTAGTTACTAATTAAGTTAGTTATACACATACTTATTTTAAAATAAAAACTGAGAACTTGATGTTATGAATAATTTGACTTGATTTCTGGAAAATGGATTTGGTTAATTTCAAAACAGAAAATTTGCAGCAGAATATATAAAACAGCTGGTTTTAAATTTAGTCAGCTATATATATACATTTAAAACAGCAAAAGGTAATTTGGGTTTTTAATTAAAATCTTAAAAGGTGTTTAATTTTAAAATTTCATTTTTAAAAGGGAAATTAGATCGAGATTTAATTTTTCATTTAAAATTCAGTTCATTGGTTAAAATTAAATGAAGTTGCAAAACGGAAAATTTATTTGTTCGATTAATGCAAAATATTAATAAATTGAATAATGTTATACAAGGTAAAAATTTGAAGAAAGCAAGACGAATTGGATTGGATTGCAAAACAAAATCAAAGGTGAGTTAATCTCACTCAGTTGAATTTTATTTTAAATTTAAATGGTTAAATTTAATAATTGATTGGATGATTGCATTGATTGAATATGCTATATTATATATATAGTAGTATATAGCAATATATACATATTGGCATATGTATATATTTGAGTTGTTGATATTCCCGCATTTATATAGCGGATGAGACCCTATGCGCCGCATAATAGCGGATGATTTTATATAAATCCCATATACCGCGATATTCCACCTCGAAGTGGAATTGGTATTGTGCTAACGTTTGTGGATGCAGGGAAACAGGTTGGAGGGATCCAACTGGATTCCTCAAAATTATTTAGATTTTTGATATTCTGTTCTATGAATATTGATATCCTGTGATGATTTTATTGATGATTGAAATATTGGATGATATGGTTGGATTGAATATTTCAATAAAAGGAGTTATCAAAATATATTGAATTGGATTTTGAAAGAAATAAAAGAGTAAATTTTAAGTAAATAATTCAAGTGAATTGGAATAAGGGAATTTCGAATTAACAAGGGAAATATTAACTTTAAACTAAAGTGATATTAAATTTAAAGAATAAAGGATTTATTTTGAATGTAAGGATTAAATTTAATTAAAGGCTAAAGAAGGAATTTTGGAAGTTTAAAATTGGTATTTTCAGTTAAAAAGGGTTTTAACTCAAATAAAGGAATAAATCTAAAAGTTAATGTATTTTGAAATAAATGAAGTAGTAAAGGAAATTTATTTCAAAGTAAAGTAAAGTAAATTGGAAAATCAACTGGAAATTGATTTAGTTGTTTAAAATTGGAATTTTAAAAGAGAAGTGAGATTTTGGAAATATAAACTGGGTTTATAAAGTAAAATAAAATATCAGTGGATATTTGAATATAAATTCAAGGTGGGAATTTATAAAAAGATATGGTTTGGTTTAAAAATAAATGTTGATTTATGTTTAAAAGATGGAAATGAGAAGTGTATTTCTCTGGATAGCCAAGTACGTTTTCAAAGCAATTTAAATATAAGTTAAAAGTTTTAAGTATGTTTTAAAAAGCATGTTTTAGAAAATTGATTATTTCTAAATGTTAATTTTCAAAGTAGGTATTTTTAAAATCTATTATTGTAGTAATTATATAAAAGTGATTTGGTATTATATTTTAAAAAGAGAAATTTAGTTTATATTTGTAAAGTGGTTTCATTTTAAATATTTCTTAAGTATATATTTTGTTAAGGTATTAAAGTAGTTTTTTTTTTAAATTTCAATATTATTAAGTATATTTATAGTAAAGTGTTTTAAGATTATTTTAAAATCTAAGTGTTTTGTACTTGGTGTTTCAGAGGAAATAAATATTTGGAAATGTATTCCGTAAGCGGAAACTGTTTTGAAATTGTTTTCAAATGAGTTTTGAAAATTCGGAATTATATCTTGGAAAGATAATTGGGCAAATAAATAATGTGGGAAATTATTTAATTGTGTGATGGTTGCTTGTGGATGTTAATGGATAGTTAAATAACCGACTATCAATATTGGCCAAATGCGCTGATCGTTTCGAAGAGACCGGGATCGAGTTTCCGTATACCAGGATTCTAGGTCTGGAGACTCGAATACCACTTCGATCCGGTTTGTACGTTTCGTGTAACGATTTCGGAGTCGAAGATGGAGCAGTGAAGTGCAAGGGCTAGTCGCTACTAATCCTGAGGATATTTCCAAAATGGATGTAGTAGGAGTAGTGCCTTCGGTTCCGTTCCAACCCAGGACGGACTGGTATGGACGAATGCTTGCGAAACATCGTCAGCGGACGATGGGCATTCTAAGGGATATGTTCTCTAAAAGGTATCGTTTAGCCTCGAACCTCATCAACCGGGAATGACTGAAAATCAGGGGTTATGCAGCAAGGCTTCGTGGGTAGCTCCCACTGGAGGGTAAGGTCATCCCTGTCTAGATGTCCCTTTTTTATTTCGGCTTAGTGGTGCGGTTGCTGATCCCAACCGTGGGGTGATTTTATTCGGGATCATCCAGTAAGGGATGGTTCCGGCCTTGTGTTGCAGGGGAGCGGGCGTACTCCTCGGTACGGTGATCTAGGCCACGTACTGTGATAGGTGGTACCCCAGTGCCTAGTCATTCGTTGGAAATTCATTCTTCCTACGTGCCTTGTACGGTATTTGTTTGTATTACCCACTTTTGTGGCTAGTATGCTGGAATTTAATAATGTAACAATTTCAGCTATCTTAATAAGTATTTGTGAATAGACACTATTATAATATCAGAGGATTTTATAAAAAGTGTTTTAGCTATCGTAAGGTAAAAACCCGACATGTTTATTTGTGGCGTGGTCTTACGAGATGCTTTTGTTTTCAAAGGATTTTTGAAACTTTAATAAATCAATTGAGTGTAATTTTCTCACGCTGGTTATCCAGACTGACTCGGGTATTGTTTTATATGATGCTCGGGTCAGACCGAGTATTATAGGTTACAGGATATGATGATGTGGAGCTCAGGAGACGAGCTGGATGACGATACGTACTCTCGTACTTGCTATTATTTTTCCGCTGTGTATTCAGTTGTATGATATTGATGTGATGTACTCTGATGATGTATTTGGATGATGTATATATATACAGATATAGTTTGAATTGTGTAAAGATCTGTTGATATATATTATATTTTATTCCGCTGCGATGGTTAGATTCTGATGTTGTTTTTCTTTTATTTTCTTCTTCTACCTCTTCTTTTTACCCAAATGGTCCGGTTTTTCGTGTTAGAAAAACTCGGGTTGTTACACTTGGTATCAGAGCTTAGGCTGGCGACAACCTTGGCTCTGGTGGGAATTTTGAGAGTACTAATAGATATAAGAGCGTATTTGTTAGTGAATATAAAATGGTTTTATATTGTGTTGGTTGGTTTATTGAGTGGCATATGAACCTTCGTCGGCACAGTCTGGACAACTGTATCGAAGGGGTTTCTAAACACTTGAATAGAACAGTTCGACACAATATTGTTTTAAATGGGTGAATGAAATAATTTTACCCAAATTATTTTTATATATTAAAGGAGAACTTTTGTAAATTATATATTTGGTTGCTTGGTTGTTAGAAAATGACAATAATGAGTTAGTCTCATTATTGAGTAGAAATTGAAACTTATAACCTAAGTTGAAGAATAAATTTATATAACAAATGGAATTTGAGAATATAGACTATAAATGAAATTTATAAATTGAGATAAACTCTATATACAAATGTGAATTACAAATGTGATTTATAATCAAATGAGATAAATTCATAAACAAATGAAATTTGTAAATGTAAATTGTAAATGTGACTTATAACTTGAAATAAAATGTGATAGCATTCCAAAGTAATGTTTGGATATAAAATTGAATGGATTTTGAATTTGAAGTTTTGGGAAAGGTTTAAATTCCTTTAGATTTAAAAATAGTTTTTAAAGGTTTTAGGGAAATAATAGTGATATTATTTCATGAATATTTTTGAAATTGAATTGAAATCTGGTGAAATTTGGGATTTAAAAAAAAAAATGTTTGAAATGTTTTAAAGTGATAAAAGCATTAAATTCTCTTTCGGTCGCTGGAAAATAATTTCGGTGATGACTGCAGCATCATCGATGTCTATTTTCGAGTTTCCAAAGAGAAATTGCTACCAAACTGTTTTAAATTGAAAATGATTGTGAACTGGGTTGGTTTTGAAATTCAAAAGGGAAAATTGTTTGGTAAAAGCAGATTGTTTTGGAAATTGGGATTTGAGGTGATATACCAGATATGTGTGAGTTATTTATGGATTCAAAATGGTTTTGAAATAAAACCGGGCAATTGGATTCTGAGAATTCTATTTAAAATATAAATGTGGAAATTTAAATGAATCAACAATATAAAGTATAGAATGAAGTTGATTTAAATAAGAAGGGAATGAAAATTTAATTCTGGGATTATAATTATGAGATGGAAATAACTCAATGAGTAATATAAGTTGGTAGATAAAAGAGTTAGAGAACTTGAAGGTGAATGAATTGTAAAACTTGTATAAAATTTGTATCCTAGGATTAAAATTTAATTCGAGTATATGAAGGTGAATAAAATATATTTGAATTTAACTTAGGATAAGTTAAATAAAATTGAGAATTGGAATTGAATTAAATGTAAGTAAGTTGAAGTTGAATTGAATTGGATATAAAGGTAATGTAAAATGCTTATAATTGTGTAAAGAAATTCATATTCTTAAGTTCTTAAGTGTAATAATTTGAGATTTGATTGTAAAGATAAAAATGGACTTAAATGAATAGTCCCAGATCTTAAGTAAGTAAGTTAAAACTTATGAATAGAAATGAAATTGTAAGTCATAAATGGGAATTCATTTCTTTGAACCATTAAGAGTTATAATTTGAAATTGTAATTATCAAATGGAAACGACTAAGATGAGCAATCTTAATTTTTAAATAAATCCAAACTTGAATTATAAAATAAATTGAACTTAAGAAAATTAAGTGAAGTGATATTTGGAATTAAAAAGCAAGTATTTAATTTTAACCAGTGGAGGAACTAATGAGATAATAAATTAGTTAATGAAATTGAATTGTGAGTTAATGAAATTGGATTAAAATAGTGATGGTTTGAATTGCGAATGAAATCCAAATAAGTAAAAATAAATTGAAAATGGCCTGGTTATTAATAAAATAATTCCAGATGAATCGAGTATGGAAATTAAAATTCATAATGATTGAGTGAATGAACCAATTATATTAATAAATAAATGGATGGAATTTGGTTAAATAAGAATCAAATGAAAGATGGAAATAAAACTTTAAAGGGTTGGTTAAATGGAAAATAAACTTAAGTTATTGACTTAAGTAAATGTAGAATGGAAACTGAACTCAAACAGAGGAGTGGTTTAAATAAGTTGAGAAATAGTTATTTAATGAATTAACTTGGATTGTTGTCGAGCTAAATAAAATTCAATTTTTGGAAGTTGGAGATGAATTGAATTTAAGGAAAAAAATTGGAAATGAAGTAGTAAATTGAAGTAAATTGAAATTCATATGAAATTGGAATTCGATTTGAATATATACACTTCAGTGGTGAAGTAGTAAATAAGTATAAGAAAATTTATATTGGACTTAAGAATTGAAGAATGAAATTCTTAAGAAAATTGGTATTGGAAATATACTTAGTAATTTTGGAATGGAAAAATAAAAAAAAATATATATATACTAAGTGAATAGTTGAATGAAGACTAAAACTGAAGTTGTGAAATGGGATAGTTGTGAATAAGGGGATAACAATCAAAAAGGAATGTGAATAAAGGAGAATTGATATAACTAATAATCAATTGGGCTAATTACGTAAGGTGTACGTATATTATTTTATTCGCATAGCTATTTGGTCCAGATGTCGAACACAGAATTTCGAGATAGATATATCGATCCGAGTTGGAATTTTTCACTCGATTTTCGACGGCGAACCTGGATATGGATTGTTGATTGATTCTGGATATTCTCTATCATAGTTTGTGGCTATGCAAGGAGAATGACGGTTTCTGATCAAGAAACCAGATCTGAGTCCGCACTAGGAAGTCGGGTGGACGATACTAGTTCGGAAGTGAAATTGTGTGATCGATTGAGCGATCAAATGTGATATTGCGTACGGATGATATATGTGCATCGTACGGGCTTAAGTAATGCAAATATTGAAAATTTGTAAAGAAAAGTATAAAATGACTTTGGGATTGTGATTGAATATTATTGCTTAGTAGGATATACAGGTGTATAAAAGCAATGGATAATTGGGATTTTTGATTTAGAAGATAAAATTTAATGGCCCGACAAAAAGGTATGTATTTGAATTTCTATATGAAATTTGATTGGGTTTTGGATCCAGCCACTTGGCTTTTTGTTTTCTTTTTGAGATTGGGAGGCCGTAGAGCCATTTTGTAGTAGTACTGAGCTAGCCGCGCAAAGGAGACGCTGGCGAAATTTTTCGGAAATTTAGGGAGTTAGAAAAATTTTGGAAAATTTTGATAAGTTAAAATTTGAATTCAAATTTAAATTTGAATGGATAAGTAGGTAGTATGGGTTGAACTTATGAATAAGTTTGGGAAGTTAAAAGATGATTAGTGTATCATTAATAAAAGATTGTTATGGAAAGTTGTTAAAACTATTTGGATTGGGAAAAAGAACGGGTATCGAATCATTTCTCTTAACTGGTAATTTCGGGGACGAAATTCTTTTAAGGGGGGAGGAATGTGACGACCCGGAATTTTTGTATATTTGAAATGTGAATATTTAAGTTATTTTAAATATCCGAAGGTTAAATTTTAACTTTAATTTCAAATATACAGTATTTATTTGGATAATTAATTATTAAATTTAATTATCGGGATTGGGTAAAATATGGAATCTCGATTTTAAGCCTGTTAAAAATAGTTCAAAGGTTCAGAAAATTTATATTGTTAATACTGAAGATGATAGAACTTTTAAAATGGAATTTTAAAGAGTTTTGTTCAGTTTTAAAAATATATCGTTGAAATTGAATTTAAAAATAGCCGTCCGAGGCACAGTCTCGGAATGCGACGAAACCAGTTCTATTGGATCCGTAATATTGTATTATTATTAGATTTCAATTTTCGTAGTGTTTTGAGTTGTCGTGTGATCGTACGGTATATAAACGTATAGAAATTCAGAGCATGTGTCCTTCCTGGCAACGTTCTCTTCTTGCCTAAGTAATTAGATGTAGATATGTATATTAATTTAAATACGTGTTCAACTGGTAGAACACGCGTCCCCCTTAAAAATAAACAACTCAACACGTGTAACGTTTTAAACACGCCATTCCATCCCAGTTCATAACCGCATATCCTTTCCCTTATCCCCTTTAATTCAAAATGAAATTGAATCATTAATTCGCGAAGAAAAAAGAAAGAAAGAGAAGAGCGCTTCATTTCGTTCGATGGAGGAGCGATGTCAGGGCAGTACGACGAGGTGAAGGCGCGCGCGTGTGTTAGGAGGGCTGGTGGTTTGGGTGGATTCGTCTCTGCCGATGGGTTGTTCGTTTGGCGAGTGGAGTTCGCGAGGAGGGTGGGTGGCTTCGCGTGCGACGAGAGGATTTGCTTTGCTGGACTTGGGTCATAGTTGAATGGCGACATGCTCTGGCCTGGGGTTTCTGGCAATTAGGCGAAGTCATTTAGGGTCGCATTCTCAAAGCAGACAGCGAGTTGCGTAGCGGTGGCAACCGCGAGTTCGAGGTCGCGATTAGGGCTTGGGGTTGGGGCAGTCATGGTGGCAAGTCGAGATCCAGCAGCTAGTTAGAAGGTATATTCATATTAGTTACTAATTAAGTTAGTTATACACATACTTATTTTAAAATAAAAACTGAGAACTTGATGTTATGAATAATTTGACTTGATTTCTGGAAAATGGATTTGGTTAATTTCAAAACAGAAAATTTGCAGCAGAATATATAAAACAGCTGGTTTTAAATTTAGTCAGCTATATATATACATTTAAAACAGCAAAAGGTAATTTGGGTTTTTAATTAAAATCTTAAAAGGTGTTTAATTTTAAAATTTCATTTTTAAAAGGGAAATTAGATCGAGATTTAATTTTTCATTTAAAATTCAGTTCATTGGTTAAAATTAAATGAAGTTGCAAAACGGAAAATTTATTTGTTCGATTAATGCAAAATATTAATAAATTGAATAATGTTATACAAGGTAAAAATTTGAAGAAAGCAAGACGAATTGGATTGGATTGCAAAACAAAATCAAAGGTGAGTTAATCTCACTCAGTTGAATTTTATTTTAAATTTAAATGGTTAAATTTAATAATTGATTGGATGATTGCATTGATTGAATATGCTATATTATATATATAGTAGTATATAGCAATATATACATATTGGCATATGTATATATTTGAGTTGTTGATATTCCCGCATTTATATAGCGGATGAGACCCTATGCGCCGCATAATAGCGGATGATTTTATATAAATCCCATATACCGCGATATTCCACCTCGAAGTGGAATTGGTATTGTGCTAACGTTTGTGGATGCAGGGAAACAGGTTGGAGGGATCCAACTGGATTCCTCAAAATTATTTAGATTTTTGATATTCTGTTCTATGAATATTGATATCCTGTGATGATTTTATTGATGATTGAAATATTGGATGATATGGTTGGATTGAATATTTCAATAAAAGGAGTTATCAAAATATATTGAATTGGATTTTGAAAGAAATAAAAGAGTAAATTTTAAGTAAATAATTCAAGTGAATTGGAATAAGGGAATTTCGAAATAACAAGGGAAATATTAACTTTAAACTAAAGTGATATTAAATTTAAAGAATAAAGGATTTATTTTGAATGTAAGGATTAAATTTAATTAAAGGCTAAAGAAGGAATTTTGGAAGTTTAAAATTGGTATTTTCAGTTAAAAAGGGTTTTAACTCAAATAAAGGAATAAATCTAAAAGTTAATGTATTTTGAAATAAATGAAGTAGTAAAGGAAATTTATTTCAAAGTAAAGTAAAGTAAATTGGAAAATCAACTGGAAATTGATTTAGTTGTTTAAAATTGGAATTTTAAAAGAGAAGTGAGATTTTGGAAATATAAACTGGGTTTATAAAGTAAAATAAAATATCAGTGGATATTTGAATATAAATTCAAGGTGGGAATTTATAAAAAGATATGGTTTGGTTTAAAAATAAATATTGATTTATTTTTAAAAGATGGAAATGAGAAGTGTATTTCTCTGGATAGCCAAGTACGTTTTCAAAGCAATTTAAATATAAGTTAAAAGTTTTAAGTATGTTTTAAAAAGCATGTTTTAGAAAATTGATTATTTCTAAATGTTAATTTTCAAAGTAGGTATTTTTAAAATCTATTATTGTAGTAATTATATAAAAGTGATTTGGTATTATATTTTAAAAAGAGAAATTTAGTTTATATTTGTAAAGTGGTTTCATTTTAAATATTTCTTAAGTATATATTTTGTTAAGGTATTAAAGTAGTTTTTTTTTAAATTTCAATATTATTAAGTATATTTATAGTAAAGTGTTTTAAGATTATTTTAAAATCTAAGTGTTTTGTACTTGGTGTTTCAGAGGAAATAAATATTTGGAAATGTATTCCGTAAGCGGAAACTGTTTTGAAATTGTTTTCAAATGAGTTTTGAAAATTCGGAATTATATCTTGGAAAGATAATTGGGCAAATAAATAATGTGAGAAATTATTTAATTGTGTGATGGTTGCTTGTGGATGTTAATGGATAGTTAAATAACCGACTATCAATATTGGCCAAATGCGCTGATCGTTTCGAAGAGACCGGGATCGAGTTTCCGTATACCAGGATTCTAGGTCTGGAGACTCGAATACCACTTCGATCCGGTTTGTACGTTTCGTGTAACGATTTCGGAGTCGAAGATGGAGCAGTGAAGTGCAAGGGCTAGTCGCTACTAATCCTGAGGATATTTCCAAAATGGATGTAGTAGGAGTAGTGCCTTCGGTTCCGTTCCAACCCAGGACGGACTGGTATGGACGAATGCTTGCGAAACATCGTCAGCGGACGATGGGCATTCTAAGGGATATGTTCTCTAAAAGGTATCGTTTAGCCTCGAACCTCATCAACCGGGAATGACTGAAAATCAGGGGTTATGCAGCAAGGCTTCGTGGGTAGCTCCCACTGGAGGGTAAGGTCATCCCTGTCTAGATGTCCCTTTTTTATTTCGGCTTAGTGGTGCGGTTGCTGATCCCAACCGCGGGGTGATTTTATTCGGGATCATCCAGTAAGGGATGGTTCCGGCCTTGTGTTGCAGGGGAGCGGGCGTACTCCTCGGTACGGTGATCTAGGCCACGTACTGTGATAGGTGGTACCCCAGTGCCTAGTCATTCGTTGGAAATTCATTCTTCCTACGTGCCTTGTACGGTATTTGTTTGTATTACCCACTTTTGTGGCTAGTATGCTGGAATTTAATAATGCAACAATTTCAGCTATCTTAATAAGTATTTGTGAATAGACACTATTATAATATCAGAGGATTTTATAAAAAGTGTTTTAGCTATCGTAAGGTAAAAACCCGACATGTTTATTTGTGGCGTGGTCTTACGAGATGCTTTTGTTTTCAAAGGATTTTTGAAACTTTAATAAATCAATTGAGTGTAATTTTCTCATGCTGGTTATCCAGACTGACTCGGGTATTGTTTTATATGATGCTCGGGTCAGACCGAGTATTATAGGTTACAGGATATGATGATGTGGAGCTCAGGAGACGAGCTGGATGACGATACGTACTCTCGTACTTGCTATTATTTTTCCGCTGTGTATTCAGTTGTATGATATTGATGTGATGTACTCTGATGATGTATTTGGATGATGTATATATATACAGATATAGTTTGAATTGTGTAAAGATCTGTTGATATATATTATATTTTATTCCGCTGCGATGGTTAGATTCTGATGTTGTTTTTCTTTTATTTTCTTCTTCTACCTCTTCTTTTTACCCAAATGGTCCGGTTTTTCGTGTTAGAAAAACTCGGGTTGTTACAAGCATAGTTATGTAATAGCATTGATAATGGGGATGTAGTGTGGTAGCAGTGGGGTATATAGATAGAGAGGGTTGATGTTGTATGAGGTGCAGTTTGATGGTGGGGTTGTAACTGCTTTGTGCAGTTGTGTGCAGTGCATTAGAAGAAGAGTATTAGGATGATGTTTGAGTGGGTTAGGTGACAGAGTAAGGCAGAAAAATGTGGTATGTGGTAAGGCAGAAGTAAGACAGAAGTAAGGCTGAAAAATGTAAATTTGTAAACAGACTATACAATCGGTTGTTTGGTATTTTGCAAGCGGTTATGCAGGCCTGAGACTGTCCACAGGCCACAGTCCATCCAAGCTTGAATTATGCTATAATAATATATTTTTAATCAAGTATTTGCCTCTTAAATACATCATTAAGAATAAACTATTATATAAAGTAGCTTATCACAGGGAAGTTAGCTAGTAGCTTATCTTAAAACTGTCACTGTTGTTTTAAGTTGGTGTCCTTTTTGATCTCTGAAAAACAACTGCCTACAAAATTAATCTTCCTGAAACTAATTGGCATTATTCATTGACTCTCTTAACCATTAACCAAAAATTAAGAATATACTCGTATATTACAAAATAAGAGTATCTGTCTTTATTAATTTTATAAACCAAGAGAAATGGTCAAATAATAAGAAATGATATTTTTGTCACACCTGTTTGTTTCATTGCCTTAACCTGTAGTGTAAGCACCGTCCATAGCCACATACCCTTACTGTGTTGCTTAGTTACACCTTTAACCATGTTAATCCCAAAACAAAATTACAGTACTACATTAACCAAGTAATCATGCTAAGTCATAGGGGTATAACTTTTCCTATTCATAATCATACCTCTTGATCCACGATGATGAAGGTTTTCTCCGTGTGAGAAGCTTCAGTCTCTATATCTTTTTGATTTACTGTCATCGTTTGTATGAACTCCAAGTAACAATGGGTTGGTTAGAATCAATATCTACATCAATTGAATCACTTTAACATATTTAGCGACATGTTAGGGGATTACAGACTTACAAATTTGATACGATCCCATTTTGTTTTGAATAAACATAGGATTTTTTTGCATTACTAAAATTTCTGCAATGTTTTTGTATATTTCTATGTTCAACTTAAACACATGTATTTTTAATAGAGTACAACCAATAGCATGGAAACCAATTGCAAGCTATATGATTGGGGTGGAAGCAAAGAACTGGTTGCTGAAGGACGAGTGTACTCTAGTGATCCAAATCAGATTATTAATGGTCTTCCTCTTGGACCAGATGCCAAGATAGTTTGGGTGGACAATCCGAAAAAAGAAGACGCATTTTTGTGGAGGCCTATAGTTGGCATAACATGTATTGGAGAAGCTATTGGTAAGAAAATAGCATGGCCAGAATCAACAGTGGTTATTGAAACGGTTAATGCTAGTACATGTCCTGCTCCTATGATCAATGCTCCAACATCTCTTAAGGTAACATGTTCATATTGCTAATATTCCTCTCAAAGAATTGTTGATAGCGTATTAACATTTTTTTGTTATGTGATAGAGTGCAAATTCTTTTGCAAATACCAAATGCAAGTTGATTGATTTAGAGGGTACGGGAAAAATAGTAGCAGAAGGAACCGTATCTTCAACTGATCCAAATGCTTTGGTACATTCTGTTCCACTGGGTCCAAATGCGATAAGAGTTTGGGTGGATGTTGTAAAAGTCCCAAATGCACCTCTATGGCGGCCTACATCCTTCATGGAATGCTTACCGGATGCTATTGGCTCGACTGTAGCATGGCCTGTTGCGAATGTTAGAATGGGCTCAACTTCCATGTAAGTTTCACAACATCTTGTTTATATGCATTCTTGTTCGCAGTTGAAAAATTAACAACTATTTTGCAATATCCGAACACACAATAGTGCAGTCTAGTTAATAATTGAAGCATTTTTATGTGCATGTTATGTCCGTATTGAATTTTGTTGCACGTTTTGTTGTTGGCATTTGGTGCGGACTTACTTTATTGATATTATATTTTTGTTTAACATATACCTTATCTTTGTTTAACAATATTATGATAACTTGGTCTACTGTGTTATTTTTGTTTATGGATATTATTGAAACTTGATTTATAGATGTTTTTTGTATATTAATATTGTTTTAGCTAGTTTATTTAACAGATTATTATTCATTAGAACATGTTATATATACTGGTTGCTTGATTATACTCAAAATGTAATTCTGGAATATGCAAATAAGTGGAATGTTAATGCTGTAAAAATCATATAAATAGAAGACAACATCTATTTTAATGCTGTCAATGAAGAAACAACAGCGTTTAATTCGTGTTGTAATTATCATTAAATAGTGAGTAACATCGTTTATTAAACGCTGTTGTAAACTGTAGTAAAACATCATCCCAACTATAAAAACATAACACAGCACGCATTAAACGCTATAATAAAAATATTAACAGCCTAAATAAAATGCTGTCAAAAGAATAATTTCCACAGCGTTTAAAATTAAGCTATTGTAAGTTCTCTTTATACGATAGCTTGTCGTTATACAGCGTTTGTTCTAACGCTGTTGTGTCATATAACAGCGTTTAATAAACGCTGTGGTATCAAATTTTTTTACAGCGTTTTCTATTTTGTTGTTAAAACTTTTGCATCTACGACAGCATGTCGTTATACAGCGTTTATAATAACGCTGTCATATCATATAACAGCGTTTTTGAAACGCTGTCAAAAGCTGTTTCTGGTGTAGTGAAATATGATGTGCTCCACTAATTCATAAATTTGTTGTGATGGATGATTAAGATTATTTATATAACGTGGTACATGTAACCCAATACATGTTTAAATTATTCAAATGAACTTGAAATCAACTACTGCACATTTCATTTGAAATGTCAGTGTTTTGCAAATGAGCTACCATATGGAACTAAAAAAGCAATACTCTCTTCAGAGAAAAAGTAGCCAGCATTGCTTCCAACTATAAAGTCCATCAAAAAAGAAGAAGAGAGTTAAAAGGAATATGACAGTGTCATAACAAAGTGGACTTACCCATTTTATCTCTCTGCATCAAAATTTGTATTTGTTGGCAGATGGTATAATATTCAAATTTTGTTGTATTGCACAACTGTTGCACTGTATTATGACAAATTTCTTCTTATTCCTTTTTTCCCCTTTTTGAGAAAAGATATATGTTAGTACGATGATGATTACCTTATATTTGACATTGATGGCGTATGATCCCAATGCACGATTTCCTTCGCGCAGCTCTAAA
Source organism: Allium fistulosum (assembly GCA_030737815.1). Taxonomy (NCBI): domain Eukaryota; kingdom Viridiplantae; phylum Streptophyta; class Magnoliopsida; order Asparagales; family Amaryllidaceae; genus Allium; species Allium fistulosum. The sequence continues at coordinate 1,061,029,122 of CM060903.1, forward strand.
ATGTCGCATGCTAGTTGCCTAGCAGTAGATTCAACGGCTGGGCTGCTGAGGCATTCAAACTCGTTGCAAAGTTCACCAAAGTTCAACCCATATACTAATTTGTCAACTTCTGACCTCAAATCTTGAATTTGTAAAGAGAACTCTTTTCCAAATTTATGCATAAAGAGAACTCTTTTCCAAATTTATGCATAAAGAGAACTTCTGACCTCAAATTTATGCTACAGGAAATACAATAAAGCTAATTTATGCATAAAGAGATCTCTTTTCCAAATTTTGAATTTTTAACCACTTCTCATTTCCCAACCTCAAATCTTTGTATATCTCAACTTTTATTGTAATTCTAAAAAAACAGTGTGCATGTATTGGTTGAATCCAATGTAGCTTTTGCAACATAAGTTAATAGATCAAATTGCTAACTCATAAATTACTTCATATAAAATAACTATCAAGCACTATATTTATCTCTCAATTTTTGCTTAAGTATCACATACCTATATAGTTTTGACAGTTTACTTTTAGTGAGTAGACTGTAATAATTGGCTGAGTGAATTTTAACCATGATTTTACCAGATTAAAGATAAATCATATTTGGTCATATAGAACATACATAAGCTATTGAATAATAAAAGACATGGAGTTAAGAAGAAAAGTCACGAGTAAGGCTACTCATGTGTATTTAACTATTGCATCTATGATGGTACAAAGTACAAATAAAATCAAGAAAATCATTTGAACTGTTTATTCATGATGGACCTAATAATGAGTTAGCATAGAGACAAAGGCTTTCAACAACCAAGACGGAGGAAAGAGAAGATATTGATATAGAAGCAAATTCAACTTAAAATCAATAGTAGTTTATGTATACAGAATGATGAAATACTTACCTTCATATGCATGAAGGCAAAAGATTTTGAATTTGATTATCTAAAACAGAAAGAAATTTTACCCTGTGGCCAAATTAGGAAAATTAAGTTAATTAAATAGCATGTAAAATTGAAGATAAAAACATAAAATCCAATATATGTTCATGCTAAAATGGAATCTCGCCTATATATCTAGCTGTATATTCATTTTTATCTAACAAGTATGATGACGTAGGTTATTTGAGAAATTCAAAGGAAAATAAATGATAATCAGACATTATATAATTTAACAACAGCATGTATCTTTAGGACACTTACCAACAATATAGAAAATGTTTACATGTAATTAAAGATTGTAATGATACAAAGATTTATCCGTATATCTAATAATGTATTTGTTTATGTTTTAAACTTTTTTTTATGATATTTTGGAGTTCATCCTATTCATTTATTTCCTATATGTATATAAAACAAACTAAAAAAGAACATTTATTTTCTAAATAAAGATCATACAGCTAAAGAGCAGTTTTCATTTTTGTTATAAGAAACTGCACGTTAAACTGAACATTTTTGTTAAGGTATGTTTTTTTTATAACCATAACATCATTATCGTATTGATCGGAGAAATTATATTAAAAAAAACATTTTCTTACTATGTCATTGTAGACTTCAAAATGAAAAAGATTGAAGAATATTGTTATGGTAAATGATAGAATAAGAAGCTTAGTCCATATATATATATATTTGGAAATCCAACATTCAACCGTTGTTCACAAACTAAGATGTCAACCTTATAAAAAAACTTGGTCCAACCGAATATAAGCGTGTAAAACGCAACTCACAGGTGGGAAACACTACGGTCAAAATGTACCAGAACAGGTCCTTGTAAAATATACAGGTCCTTGTAAAATAATGAATTCACCAATATCTTCGACCTATAATAGCAGTTATAAGCCACCAAAAAATTGTTTAATGCCCTATTATATAATATATATCCATGCTCATAATAAATAATGAACTTTTCAGCTGAATATGCTGAACAAACCAGCAGTTTCGCAATCAAATAAATTATGAACTTTCGTAACAGATGCTTTCTAAAATACCAAATGGTTTAGGTGTATCGAAGTTGACTCAAGAAATATAAAATAAAGTTATTTTGGTTTCAGTTTCAAACACTCAAATAAAAGTAGAATGCTATAAGCATTACGTAAATCGTTGTGATAATTTTCTGTATATTGAATTTGAATATGAAGTAACTCCATGATCGCAGTCCAGATCCAAAAATACGGCAGCTGCCAAAATTTGGTTTTCTTAATGAAATCCTAAGCAACTTAAGCAATAACAATCGCAGTCCAGATCCATGATCGCAGTCCATGATCTGGGAGTACAAATATTACTTTGTTTCTCGCTAAAAATCACAAATATGTACAACAAAATAGGGGGAAAAGGTATTCTAAATGTTGAATGGTGATTGTATACTGATATGTTCAAAATGAATACAAATATTGCAAATATTTGCAGTAAAAATGCAAGGACTTGGATAATAAAAGCAAAAGGACAATGACTTGGAAAATAATTATATTTTAAATATGGATTTGGACCAAGTATTATTTATTGCATGGTCATGTATTGTATTTATCAAGTCTTCCTACATTTTCCACGTTCAACATTTTATTATTATCAACCTATATTTCTTTGCGTTTTCTTAGAATTCTGTCCATAACATGTTTATATCATAGGAATCAAGACTAGGTTGTGACTAATTTCCTAGATACATCCACTAACCAAAATGTATTGGTTCTCTTTTTATACATTCAGGAAACTGTCAAATATCAAGTTGCATTTATGGGTGCATTCAAGAAACTATGATGATTGTATTTACAGTGCAAAAAGAATGGTATGCAGATGCTAACCCATTTTCATTATCAATTGAGAGACGAACAAAATTACAACAAATGCACCATACTTCAAACAAAACAAGTACAATTTCATTACTATACAACATTATTTTTCATTACGAAAGGGCCTTAACACTTTCAATAACCTGCACAAAGAAGAAATATTAAAAAAAAGTAATAAACCAGCGGTTGATATAAATAAGCAGTCAAAATTTACTTCTTGAAATCAACAAGATTTGGATTGGATCGCAACCCGTGTTAGTTGTACGATCTTATTTCAAAACGAAGAAACTGACTTACCATAACTAATTTCGATTTCAAATAAAACTTTGATTTGAAACAAAACCAAAATTGATTCAGTTCAGCATTGCTATCTCAGTTCAGCAATCAAAATGGAAAAAAAAAGAGGAATGAAAAGAAGCAGCAGCGTACCTCTTTTGATTTTTGTTCCCTCTTCCGATCTCTGGGTTTTATTCCTAACTCACGGTATGACAAAGGACTTGATAGGTACGACAACTGGTTATTCGTAGTAGGTCGATTGAATTTTTGACGACATCGAATATGAATTAGGCTATCGGCTAATTGCGTTGAACAATCATGGAAGTATTCGAGTTAGGGTGGAGAAATCGAAGAGCGAATGGAGCGAAGGAATATTGGAATTTAGTATTGGGAACTAGGGCTAGGTAATTAAAATTTTGGACACTGTGGGAACTAATGATCGGATGAAGACAACAACGATAGACGCGAAGAGACGTATTTTCCCTCTAAAATTTAGGGTTCGCGGGAAAAGATGGGGCGGCTGAAATGGATTTGGGGGAAAAGTTGTGTGCCTATGGTGTCGGTTTTTTGACAACCGATGCTATTGTATTTAATTGTGTCGGTTGTTCAAACAACCGACACGAGTAAATCTATTGCTTCCCTTCAATTGTGTCGGTTTCTTAAGAACAACAGATGCAAATTACATTTTTAACATTTTCTTCTTACCCCATAAGTCAATAGTTTCGGTTGTTAATAAACAACCGACACAAATTACACTATTTGTATCGGTTTTATGGACAACCGACACAAATGAGGCGAAGCAATTGATCTGTTTTGTACTAGTGGTTAAATTTGAATTTTCCAATGAATGTAAAACGTCTTTTGAAACCCTTAAATCGATCTTGACCACTACACCTATCGTCCAACCTCCAAATTGGACTTTGCCTTTCGAATTAATGTGTGACGCTTCTGATTATGCCATTGGAGCCATCTTAGGTCAACGAATCGATAAACTTCCTCGAGTCATCTATTATGCTAGCAAAACTCTTAACAAAGCTCAATTGAATTACTCAACCATAGAAAAAGAGTTATTAGCAGTTATCTTTGCCCTCGATAAGTTTAGATCATATCTTGTAGGTTCTAAGGTCATAGTTTACACCGATCATGCCGCATTGCGGTATTTACTCACGAAAAAGGATGCCAAACCCCGCTTAATCCGTTGGATTCTCCTTCTTCAAGAGTATGACCTAGAAATACGGGATAAAAAGGGTTCTAAAAATGTCGTAGCTGGTCATCTTTCTCATATTGTTCATGAAAACTTCAATAACTGTCAAATCAACGATCATTTTCCCGATGAACAAATTCTTTCCCTCTCCAGTGCACCATAGTACGCGAACATCGTAAATTATCTTGTCACAAATGAAACACCTTCCCATTGGTCAAAACAAGATAAACAAAAATTTCTCTCCAATGTTCGAAATTTTTACTGGGACGATCCTTATCTCTTCAAATATTGCACCGATCAAATCATACGTAGATGTGTCTCTGAAAATGAATTCCATAGCATCCTCTCTTTTTCACATAATCAAGCATGTGGAGGACATTTTGGGTCAAAGAAAACTACTGCCAAGTTGTTACACTGCGGTTTTTATTGGCCTTCTCTTTTTCGTGATGCCCACGAATTTTGCTCCAAATGCGCTAGATGTCAACAAACAGGTCGTATTTCCAAACGTAACATGATGCCCCTAAACCCAATCCTTGTCATCGAAATTTTTGATGTTTGGGGCATCGATTTCATGGGTCCTTTTCCTAATTCTTTTGGAAATCTCTACATCCTACTTGTAGTAGATTATGTGTCTAAATGGGTTGAGGCCATTCCCACCAGAACGAATACAATAAAGTTGTTGTTAAATTTTTGAAAGAAAACATATTTTCTCGTTTTGGTACACCTCGAGCTATTATAAGTGATAACGGTTCTCATTTTTGTAATCGTGCTTTTGAATCTCTTCTTAAGAAATACTCTATCACTCATAAACTATCTACTCCATATCATCCACAGACTAGCGGTCAAGTCGAGATTTCCAACAGACAAATTAAACAAATTCTTGAAAAGACAGTTAACTCCAACAGAAAAGATTGGTCATCTAAATTGATAGATGCTCTCTGGGCATTTCGCACAGCTTATAAAACCAATTTAGGAATGTCACCATACCGATTAGTCTTTGGAAAAGCATGCCATTTACCCGTTGAGCTCGAGCACCGGGCACTTTGGGCAATCAAATACCTTAATTTTGACCTAGAAAAAGCCGGATCGCATCGTAAATTACAATTGTCAGAATTAGAAGAACTAAGACATAAAGCGTATGAAAATGCAAAGATTTATAAAGAGAAAACTAAATTTTATCATGATAAATCCATACTTCGTAAGACATTCGAAGTAGGTCAAAAAGTTCTCTTATATAATTCCAAACTTCATTTATTTCTGGGAAAATTGAGATATTGATGGACAGGTCCATATATTGTGAAAACAGTGTACCCTTATGGTGCAGTTGAAATTGAAAATCCTAGGGACGATTCCATTTCAAAGGTTAATGGACAACGCTTGAAGCCATTTCTAGAGTTCGAACAACATGAGGACGACGGGTTCGTGGATCTCCACGAAACTAGCTATTCGGCATGAGCCACTCACTATCTTGTACATATCGGGTTGTATTTCTTTTAGTTTTTCCTTTTAGTTTTTTTTTTCATGTGCATGTGCATTCCATTTGATAGTTGGGACACTGTCTCATTCCAGTGTGGGGGGGGACGCATATCTCATATTGTTTGTTCATATTTCATAGTGTGGCATCACTTCAAAAAAAAATTCATCTCATTATTTGTTTTCAAATTTGTTTTCAATTTTTTTCAAGCTTCATCTCATTTTCCATTATTTTCAGGACTTTGATTTATTTTTAACTAGTCAAGACAAAGTAAGTAAACAATTGAAGTCAATTAATGAAAATTTTTGTGAATCGCTAATTTCAAATGTAAAATATAATGAAAAGTTGAATTACAAGCGATAATAGTGAGGTTAGTATATAGGGGGATTCGTAGGTGATGGTTATGAAATCTTTTCTAAATTGAATCTTTGTTTAAAAAAGTGGTAGATTTAAAGTACATGCGTTGACATTTCAAATCATTGAAGTTAAGTGGTGTTAAGTTGATTTGCATAACTCTCTTCAGTTCATTTTATAAAAAAAATGGTTTAAGAAACACCTATAGTCAATAGGTGTACACACTTATGAAAGTGTGTACACTCGCCACACTCTGTACTCTTCTCACGTAAGCCCGCAAGGCAGTGCATGGATGGTATATCTGGCCTCAGCATTCTGAGTTAGGTGTATAAAGAAATTAAATAAATAATCACCTAAGGATTACCAACCTTTTCTCACATAGTCAGCGTCGGTTTGCACAATCCGCCAAGCTCTGTCCCAACTCACACGTAAGCCCGCGAGGCAGTGCATGGGTGGTATACCTTGGTCCAAAAGTTAGATGTATATAAAATAATAATAATAAATAAATAAAGAAAGAGTAAGCTATTGAAACCCAAACACTTCATTACTTTATTGATTTGGCTTGTTATACAAATGGAAATGAAAAATACCATTTTGAAAAACTGTGATTATCAATAAAGAATTTATTTCATGGCTGCACTATGTTATCGCCCGAAACAACTAGCCAAACTAGAATCTAATGTATGAAAACTTGAGTTATATTGAAATTTGTGATTAGTGAGGAACCAAAAAAAATTTCTAGAAGTTGACTCAAACCGATATACATTTTGTTGTTATGAAGAAAATCAAGTCTCCATTTGTTTAAAATTTTGCATTCATGTAGTACATTAGAATCATCACATACTGCATTTGGATTTTGTGGGTAGTATCCGCTGAAAACCCTCACGAGACACCACTCGTCCTACTAGGGACACCTAGAGGTTTAACGGCTTGTTGCATACGCTCAATGCAATTTTGTTTCCTATGAAAAAGGATTTAGTTAGTTTTTATTTTCTTGCTTATTCGAGGACGAATAAAGTTCTAGTGTGGGGGTATTTGATGAACGTATTTTTCTGCATTTTACACGGTTTGTTTCATATATTTTTATTTTAATAAAGCGGTATTATACGGGTATTTTGTTGGGGTTTTGTAGATTATAGATTCCTAAGTGCAACGTTGAAATTAACCGGTTGCGCCGTCCATTGGTTCAAATGACAAGCAGAAAAGAGTGCAATATTTTGAGCATCGAATAATCAAAACAGAAGCACGTCACATTTGCATATTATTCTCAAAACATGAATATCAACTCAGTCACATTCTAATCAAGGAACCACGGTTACTAGCATGGTTATGTTAAAAAAAATCAAAGGAGCATGGTCACTTTATTAAGTAACAGGGACCCATTTCATGAAGGGACACGTTGCATTCAAAGCTCACCATATATTATTATCAAAGGAGCAAAGTCACAAGAATATCTCTCAAAGCAATGACATGGCCATATATATTTTATTTCACCGATTGAAAGCTTCAAGTGAGAACAAGTCAGTACATATTTTTCTGCAAATTCACGTGGACTCGTTCTTTTGGGCATAGTTGGACTGATATTTTAAAAGATGAAAATTCTATAAATAGAGAATAGATAGCAACGTAGAAATCATCTCTCTTACCCCATCACTTTTTCTCCTAGTTTATTTTTATCTTCAGCAATGTTTTTATGTTCAGACAGAGTGGATAGAACTGTTAATTAGTTTTAGCAGTTTATTTTTGTTCTTATTTCTTTCCGATACTCATTTCAGTTAGTTAATAAATTTAGTTCTTCTCTATTTTCAGTTGTTTATTCCGTCATTTCCTTTTCCGCAATTTTAATTTCTGTTCTAATTTTTATAATTTTATATATCGGTTGCAATTTCAATTAGATCCGGAATCAATTCGGAGTATATTATTGTTTTTATTTTCTGTTCAAATTCATCGTCGAATTCGTTTAACACGCCTAAGATTTAAATATGGATTTCAATTGTTTTAAAATACAATTCTCTATGTTCGACCTGCATACTACACACCTGTACGCTTGTAGAATTTATTAAATTTTGTGCTTTTCTAATCAATAGAAAAGTCGCAACACACATAGCAACCAAGTTTCATGTAGCATCATACAATTGATAAAATAATTCAGTAGAGAAAACAAACCGCACGAAGAAATATATTTTTAATACATCAATACTTTGTCCCATGTGTTTTATTTTCAAGCTTATATCATTTAAAATTACGTTGAGCATCACAAGTTGCTCAAATAAGAATAGCATGAAAGAATTAACATGCGAATAACAAAATATTGTACTATTAAGGAAGGGTTTCATAGTCAACTCATCGTAAACACGCTTCGTATAAAATGCTTTATGTAAACATTTTTTAGGCAGCAACATGCATAAGTAAAACTACACACACACATCAGATGTAAGTAATCATTTACATCCTTGCATTTTAGACAGACGGGAGAATAAGATTTCATTTCATGGCCACAATACCTAAAAAATGGACATGCTACTGTTTATACTCAATTCTGATATCATAAGTTTATATTTAAAAATATTTTGCCAAGCATTCGCTAAAATGGTATTAGGTAAATCATATTCCCAAATACCCTCTGCATAAAAAAAATCATCGAATATTACCACCAATTTCAAAATAATTTTGGAATTGTCCTCGACGTGTATATGAGAGTATAATGTCAAACATATATAACTTAAACCTAAAAAGACATGAACCTACCATGGGAAGGGGTGGAAATCCGCAATAGAGTACCATTAAAGCTAACAGCTTCATATAGATGATAAGCATTGCTTTTGTTTGTTAAAGCATCCGGTCAGTTTATCCCAGTCAGAGGCATAAACTAATGTTAGCTGATACAACAACCTGATTTCAGAACAGTTATAGAAAATGTCCATAGAACAGTCAACAACAAATCATTAACTGAGAAAGGGTAGGAACATCATATCACGTATGCATCATAGACACTATTAGAACTACGTGTTAAAGAAGGGCAACAGAAATCAATATGTAGATTGAACAACTTAAAACATGAGATCAAACTTAAATTAAAATTTCATGGAGCTAATGTAAGTAATTAAAATCAACCAAATTGGCTATCATACTTTGCAATGTAGTCACAGAATGACATGATCCACAAAATGAGCGTAGTCACAAAATCACAATGTTTTCTTCCCATTTAACCTTAATTCTCATATTCAACTGAAAATCTCAAACAATTTGGACGTAGAAAGTTTAGTTTGACATTACTGTGCTGAATATAAAATAAAGAGTTTTATATCACAAAATCATTTATAATACAAGCACTCATACTGATTTAGCATTAAAGAGTAAAGTGCATCTCTTATGATCAACATTATAGTTTTGAGCATGATATATTCACACTCTTGATTTTAGATGTGAAACAATGATATTATTGCATAGCAGTAACATCATACATAGACTCATGTATGAGCAACAGACCAAATGAAATGAATAATGATGAGTGAATTAAGTATAGACAGACTGTGGTAAAGAAAAGAAGATTGTAATGAAAACATAGAAGGGTAGTACCTGCCAGTTACCATATCATGAATTCACGAAAGGAATCAGTGAATGGGTATTAGTTTAAAATGGGACGTCCTCATGTGTCTCGTCTATCAGGCAAATTTTAATTCCCCAAATTCATGCGCAAGTTCTGCCGTATTTTCCTCCTCTCAAACTGCTCTTATTTCGATTTTCGATCCTATTAAAATACGCTATAAAATCAAATTTATTTCGTAGATCTGTAACTCATCCCAAACCCTAGCTGCTGAAATCAATTCACAGACCTAACCGATACTCGTCTTCATCTCCGACAACTAGCCTCCTCAGTTCCTCACGCCGCCAGCAGCGTTAGAGAAATCGTAGCCACCTCCTCACCTTCGTCTTCATCTTCGATACTCGTCTTCTTCTTCGATCATCGTCTTCAATCGAAGGAACAACCGACGGCAAAGTATGGTTTTTCAGATAAGAATTTCGGATTTTGGGCTGTGAGGTTGAGATCAACCAGCAATTTGGGCCAAATCAAGATCAAGGCTGCGGCGTGGAGGGATCATGAGATTGTTAATTGTTAGTGTGATTCGAGGTCAAGTATAAAAAAAATGCCTTTGAACATTAAGATTTATTTGCAGTTTTTCTAAATTTTATTGGTTTGATTTATTTTCGGCTGGATGGAAATTTCTATGATTTTTTAGACGTTTGTTCTTCTTCTTAATCTCATTATGTTCTGCCACTAATTAACCATGTTTAAAAATACACATACTGATTATAATATTTATTAATTTCACAATAACATTAAATAATTGAACAAAAAATTATATAATTAATAACAGCAGCAATATATCTACAACTTTTATTAAAGCCAGATGCCATATTGATCCGAAATTTGTACATTTCTAAGAAGAAAATATTTTTCTGTCACTGTTTTCACTCATTCATACTTGGGGCTTCTAAGAGGTTGAAGGATACGTTGTCTACCATCAAATTGATATTTAAAATGATGAAAATATTTCACTCAAAGTCAACAAAGAGATAAGTTATATATTAGATGATTTAAAGTCAAAACTGAAAAGTATGAACATAAGTCTAATATGAACTCGTTCTAAATAAATGATGAATGAGGTTCAGTTGTCATGGTCAACTTTGATTAAGTTAACATCTCCTTCATCAGTTCCAGTGTAATAGCTACCCTTCACTAGCTTTCACGGTGTTAACGCTGAAAATCGAACGCTAACACCCGGTGTGTGTACGAGTTGTGTGAAAGCACCACCCATTGGTACGGGAATAGAAATATTCAGAAAATAGCAGGAAAGTAAAGAGACAACGATTTTATAGTGGTTCGGCCAGAAATTAAGCCTACGTCCACTTTATCTTCTTTATTGCTGATTCGATTACAATCTTTACAACAATTCTTCGATTACAATTTGATTACAACAAACTTGAGACAAGTAGCTAGAACTTTGATGCAAGATAGCTCTTCGAATCCATGTTGGATGTCTTCGATCTTCTCTTGAAGTTCCTTGAAGTGTCTTCGGTGTTTGAAGTGTTAGTCGAGAAAGCAGCAAAGTATAGGCGCTCTAGAGAATGATCCAAAAGTCCCCCCCTAGTTGGAGCTAAGGCTGTATTTATAGGGAAATTCTGAGCTGGGTCGTAGGTCCTGACCGACCTAGGATACGTCGTAGGTCGTGGCCAACCTATCAGACATGGCTTACGGCTTAACAGGGGTGCGCTTTTTCATTTGGATATACTGGCAAGTCCTAGGTCGCAAACGACCTAGGAGGAAGCGACATAAGTGAAGCGGCATAAGGATTTATCTTCAACTGCTTAGGTCGCGAGCGACCTAACATGGGTCGTTAAGTCGTAGACTCTCTTAGGTCGTTAGGTCGCTTCCTATTAGGTCGCTTAGTAGTATTCCATCTTTTAAGTCGCTGGAGCTTTTAGGTCGCTGAAGACAGAAGTCATTAGATCGCTGAGCTGCTTTGTGATGTTAGGTCGCTCCATCCTTTAGGTCGTTGGAGAAGTTAAGTCGCTAGGTAGTTCCCTCCTTTAGGTCGCTAAGTCGTAATAACCTTTAGGTCGTTAGTTCGTTCCGTCCTTTAGGTCGCTAATTCGTAATAACCTTTAGGTCGTTAGGTCGTTGAGTGCTAGGTCGCAAATCTTTAGGTCGTTGGTACTCTTAGGTCGCTGAGTAGTGATAGGTCATTACTGTTTTAGGTCGCTCCAAAAGAGGAGTTAACATTTACCCCTCGAAGTATAGGCCTATGTCATAGGTCGTGTGCTTCGATCTAACTCTGCTAGGTCGTGAGCGACCTAAGACATATGCTAACTCGCGCGCCTATTTGCCTTCCCCTTTTTGCCCCATATAAATTTGTTAGGTTGCTGATTCTTCCTCACTCACCTGCTTCGATTTCCCGTTCTACCATTAACAGAACTCTGTGATTTCAAAGGCGATTTTGAGTTAATCATTCAACAATTCATCCTCGCTATCATATTACGTAAGTATGCTCGATCTTTATCCATTCCACGATCACCATCGAACCCCAAATTCTAATCTCCGAACCCCAGACCAATTTTGTATGCTGTGCTTCATTTTGAGTTGTGTTGTGATCGACTTTTGATCGTTATTAGTGATTGTTGTTTGTTATGATTCTCGAATGCACAGCGGCGAGGTGGATCTATGATAGATTGGAGATATTTTGAATCGGTTCTCAAATGATTTGATGGTATGAAGAGATCATGAATTTTGCGAAGAAGAAGAGGATGATGGGTTTTGTTGTATTGGCGATAACGGGTTATCGGGTCTGGTGAGTCATTGCGTGGAGAGGAAGTCAGCGACTTAGTGAATTCGAGCGACTTAAGGTAACTTGCGACCTAAAAAGTCTGGCCGACCTAAGAACTCTCGCGACCTAAGGATCTTTCGAATTTACGACTTAACTTTTAGGTCGCGCTAGGATTCCAGCGACCTATGACTTGGTTAAATTTGCATACGAATTCCAATCAGACCGACTTAACAAATTAATGACCTAATTTTTAGGTCGTGCCGAGATCCGAATGACCTGTGACCTAGCAGCTTGGACATGAATTGCATGACCTAACTTTCTTACGACATAGGCTTTAGGTCGCGGCCGAGCTAGGACTCAGAAGAAATTTGCACTGCCTTGAACCTTTTGACTTGCACAGTACGACTTAAGGAAGCTTCGACCTACGCTAGGTCGCTGGACGACCTAAGACTTGTAAAATTTGGGTGGAACTTGATTGAACTGCTTGGACTTTGTTACACTTTCTTACAGACTGCTTTAACTTTTAATCTAACAAGCTGTTAAACATAACATTTGCAGAAAACTAGGGCGAATATACTGCCATTGACTGCCCACATTGAATGACAGATTAGTCGATAAAGAATAATCAACTTAAACGATCTTTGTGAAAGAAATGCGGTGAATTAAAAAGTTCAAGTGAAGTATTAAAGAAAAGCTAAAATCTTGCTTGCATCAACACTGTACTTGGTCTTGAAATAACAAGCCCTGAAACTTTGTAATTATCAAATGTCAATTAACTTGATTTCACTTATATCTGCTTGTTACTTTTATTAGTTTCGCACAACACTTCACACTTTTTAGGAAACGTGCACCTTCATATTTGAACATCCAGTTCCTTCTGTAGAATGACTTCTCAACAAGAAGAGATAGTCGGACAAGCTGAAGAAGTTTTCCCAATTGCTCACCCGTTGAACAATCCTCCAGAAAGAATCTCAACCACACTAACATATAAAGTTTTCCACCAACTGTGCACTCAGTTTGGCATTGCTGAAGTAGATGCCATACTTCCTGAGAAAAGTGACACTGCTGATATACCACCTTCTGGTTTCGTCGCAGTGAATCGTCAAATGTGCATGAGTGGAGCTATCCCTCCTTTCAATGACTTTCTTCAGCAACTTCTTCTCCGACTGGCTATCTCCCCCTTCCAGTTACACCCCAATGGCTATGCTATTCTGATGGGGTTATGTGTGCTATTTAGGAGGACGTTGGATCGTCTTCCGAGTTTTGATGAATTTTGTTACTTGTGCACATTTGCCAAAAATAAAGACCATCCCTCCATTACGCTCGTGAAAAGTGCTAGGAACCACAAACTGATCATTGGTCTTTCCGAGAGTGTTCACGGGTTTCTGAGTCAGTTTTTCTTCATTCGCTGTCCTCCGGGATTCTACGCTATCTGGAGAGTAGGAAGTAAGATCATTTATCTTTGTTCCTTATGTTTTCTGAACTTTTCGAAGCCCGAGTTATCAAGTGTTAACTTCGCCCTTTACTTTTCAGCGCTTCCTCCTCCTTCTAGGGATCCGGGTCACAAACCAACTTTTGAGAGGCTCATGGCCGTGCCAGTTGAGGAGAGGAGCATTCAATTTTTGTTGAAAGAAGAGTTTTTACATCAGTTCGGACTTCTACACTCTTATCGGTTTACCCAGATTCATGAAGTTTCTGATTCTCAAGCAGAGATATCGGATGCCCCAGTTTCTGCAGAAGGGATTGCTCCGAAGGAACCTACTGTAGAGGTTGCACTGGTGAAGTGTTCCACTTCTGCTGACGTTGCGAGTTCATTTGACAAGTTTACACTCTCTCCGGTTATCGAAGGGGAGGAACTTCCTCAATGCCCCGAGAAAGCAGCCGATGAAGAAGCTAAAAAAGAGAGCTCTGCCCGTCATGATGGTGAAAAAGAGAGTTCCGCCCAGCATGATGGCGAAGACATTTTTGGTGAACTAAGTGACCTGATGGTGACTTCACGCGAGCTTTTCAAAGATGATACAACGAAAGTCACATCTCCAGCAGCTGAAGTGACATCTGCCTTGCAGCAAATTTCGTCAGCTCAAAAGTTGACTCCTACTTCACAATCTGCTATCACTCCTCAACCAAAGAGTGGTTTGTAGTTTCACGCGTGTAGCTTTCACATCACACACACTTAGGATTTTTTACGATTAAATGCACTCGGATTCTTTTCTTTGAAGATTTTTAAGACTTGTCTCTTTTTCATTTTCAGATTCTCCGATGGGGCGAAGTGGCTTGTATTACGACAATTTCCAGCGCCATGGAAGCCGCGAAACTTATGATTATAGGCGCTATCTCATTGCCCCGAGGGAAACAGATGAAGAAAGAGCTGCCAGAAAAGCTCATGAAAGACGAACTTATGAGGAGTGGCAAAGAAGAAGGGATGATGACTCCCATAAAAGAAAATCCTATGATGATAAAGGGAAAAGCCACGCTGCTGACGATCCGAGCAAACGGGTCAAACTTAGTGATCAATCAGCGTCTGCAATTTCTGAAAAGACCGTTTCCCCTAACCCTCTTGACATCCCCTCCGGTTCTCCTGCTCTCAAGAAATCTGACATTCAGACAATTATCAACAGGCCTCAATATCAGGTTAGGGATGCTCCTCCTACGCTTCAAAGCCGATTCCCAAATTGGTGTTTAAAGGGAGTACGCTTCGACTTAGACTTGGTACCGATTGATTAGCCGGCTATGCTGAGGAATCTTGATGTAGTCAAACTTGATATCGAGAGGATGTCTGGCTGGTAGAAACTTGTCGACGAACTTCAAAGAGTTAATCGCATGAACCTTGAAGCCATGCTAACTATGGAGAATGACAAGTCTGAGTGGGATAAAATTTGTAAGCAACATGATGCAGAGATGGCGAGCATTGCTGACGACAATGCGAGACTTGAGTTCGAAGTCAAGAAACTCAAGGAAGATCTCGCCACTTCTTCCGCTTCGCACTCTCAAAAAGAAGAGGTTTTCCAAAAACAAGTGAGAGATGCTCATGCTGCTCAAAGAGATGCTGAGATGAAACTTGAGACAAAACAGCATGTTACTGAAAAATATCGCAAAGATACCGCTCAGCTGCGGGAAAGAGTTAGCTCGTAAGATCTGGAGATTGCAGCATTAAAAGCTCGACTTCTTAAAGTTGAAAAAGAGTGGGATAAGGCAATTTCCGACCAAGTTGCAGCCATGGCCGAAAAAGAAGCAGCTGAGCAGTCGCACGAGGCGACGAAGGCAAAAATCAGCTCTACTTTATTTGACTTTTATATCCATAGCGTCTTGGGGCGCGGGAGCCTCTCATTTCTGGGTCCGACATATGAATTACTTTGGTCGAAGTGTGGGAAGCGATAATCGACATGTTCGGAGGTGCTGGCTATGCAGAGGCGGATCTTGAGGCGACTTATCTGGATGATGAAGCATGTACCGCCCTTGCCAGGGGAAAAGAGCAGCTTACTAGGGAGCAAGCCGAAGCAGCAGGAGGAGAGCATTTAGAGAAAGCGACTTCAACTGACCCCGCTCGTCCTCCGGCTTCGGTCGACCCTGATAACATTGGCTCCAGGTCTTATCCTCCACCTCCTACAAAAGCCGAAGTTAAGACCGCAATTACCGAGCCTCCCATTGTTCAAGCAGAAGAGACAACCCAGGATGACACTGAAGCCCAAAACTTTGAAATTGAAGTGATTAAACTGACTTCTCCAGGTAACTTCGATGTTGATCCAAGTCAAGCGGATTACTTGCTCGCTTCACCTGAATTTGATGAATTTCTCGCTGATTACTTAAGTCTCGATGAACCAATATCTTCTCTCTTCTCGGAGAATACTGATTTTAACTTCTTTTCTTCTGTAGCGAAAACACTGAATGCTGCGCAAACTTCTCCCCTTCCAGCTTTTCCTCCTCCTTCCCTTCAGATCACTCCTGCTTCTCAGCCGGGATCGCAGGAAGAGCAAATAGGGGCCCTTCAAGGCTTGGACGATCCACTTGCTTCGCAAGAGTAGAAGGTTGGGGAACTTGAAGAAGGTGAAAAGACTACGGAGCAAACTCATGATGATGATACGAAGCTATCTGAGCTAATTTCTCCGGGCAGTGAGTCTTCTTCAAAGAAGAAGGGGAAGCGCGCAATTACGAAGAAGAAGAAGAAATGCACTTCAGCTGGAGAAGATAAAGTAGAAGAAGATTCGACTACTCCTCTTTCTCCTGCCCCCCGACCCGTCCACAACGGCTTCCCAAACTAGTTATCAAGCCGAGAAAGGGCTCTAAGGGTGGCGGAAAGAAGGAATGATAAGCTGGACTTTAGGCTTCTTGTTTTGCTTTTTGCTTTTTGCATGTATTGACCGGAAATTGTGCGGATACCGGCCTCCGCTTGTTGAAACCTGCATACGTGCAAAAATTTCATAGTATGGAATAATATGGTTCTTTTTGCTCGTACAATTTCTTGTCAGTATATGTGTGAATGCATTTATTCCTTATTTTTGCACAAGTTTCTTTATTTACTTTATACGATACTGCAGTTGGCTTGTGGTATGATGTATGAGCATTATTTTTATTAATATAGCTATGTGTCCCCATACCACGGCTTACTGCAATATTCTGAAAAGACTTGTACTCTTATTTTAGAGAATAATTCTTCCGTTTTGAGGAAATATTATTCTGCTTTTAATAGAATACGCTTTGTATCGGAGAAGTTTCTCTTTCTCTTTCTTTTAAAAGAACACTTCTACTTTCAGGGATGATCACTTTTATTTGTTGAAAAGTGGATTCCCCTACGTAGTGAAGCGAGCTTCTAAAGAATGTTTTGATCTGTTTGTCAGAAAGTTGTATTTTATCGTTGAATGGGTCCACGGGACCGGCGTTAGCTGTTTTACTGGATATTTGTTTGTACAAATAATCGTAAGTAGTCAGCTATGGCCTGGAACCTTCTTTCTTGAGGAGGTGCCCCTTTATTGGCTCCATTAATGAAGTTTTTGGATGTGCCTCGCTAGAGGGCTTTATCTGTTTTGTGCTTCCGAAGAAGGTTTTGTGCCTCCGAAGAGGGCTTGTGCTTCCGAGGCAATTTTCTGCCTACGAAGAAGTCTTTGTTTTTGTGCCTCCGAAGAGGGCTTGTGCTTCCGAGGCAATTTTCTGCCTACGAAGAAGTCTTTGTTTTTGTGTCTCCGAAGAGGGCTTGTGCTTCCGAAGCAATTTTCTGCCTACGAAGAAGTCTTGTGTTTTTTATGCCTCCGAAGAGGGCTTGTGCTTCCGAAGCAATTTTCTGCCTACGAAGAAGTCTTGTGCCTCCGAAGCAATTTCTTGCCTACGAAGAAGTCTTGTGTTTTTTGTGCCTCCGAAGAGGGCTTGTGCTTCCGAAGCAATTTTCTGCCTACGAAGAAGTCTTGTGTTTTTTGTGCCTCCGAAGAGGGCTTGTGCCTCCGAAGCAATTTCTTGCCTACGATGAGGGCTTGTGCCTCCAAAGCAATTTCTTGCCTACGAAGAGGGCTTGTGCCTCCGAAGCAATTTCTTGCCTATGAAGAGGGCTTTTGGACTCCGAAGAGTAGCACGAGGACTCTGAGGAGTAGCATTTTGACTCTGAGGAGTAGCATGGACCCCGAAGAGTAGCGCTTGGCCTCTGAAGAGGGCTTTGTTGCTTGTGTCCTTCCACCATTTGCTTCTTAACGATTCCTTGTCATCACTTCAAGTACATGTTCCATTCTTTTGCAAGTTGTTTCTCTTTTCCAGAGAAGTGTACTTTATTGTCGAGTGAATCCACGGGGAAGACGCAAGCTACTTTACCGGACATTCGTTTGCACAAACGATCGCGATTGGTTAGCAAAGGTCTGGAACCTTCTCGCTAGGAAGGTGCCCGCTTTGGTGGAACCATCAACTGTTTGTGAATAGCACTTCTCTTGTAGGAGTTGAATTTTAGAATTTTTGTGACTTGTCATTTGTTCGTCGAGTGATTTGTAGGAATCGCTTGGCTTCGTGATGTGTTGAATAGGTAAGCTTTGCTTTGATAGCCTGCAATATTAAATTGACATTTTAGCAATATTTTTAACATATTTGCATATCGAAATGAGACAGGCATCTTATAGTATTAAAAGACACAAGACTTATAGTTCTTTATTATTGAATCACACTAATTTCTCAGCGGTTTACAATACAAGAGTTATACATCCACCGTCATTTTACAAATCTAAGCAAGGCTGTTAAGTAAAAAATGGATGCAAGTGATTGTTGTTCCAGAATCTCCGGATTGAATTTCCATTTTCACTGGACTCGTAGTTTTGGATTTATATGCCAGAGAGATTGGAAGATGCCCCAGCTGTAGTCTTGTGGGAAGTCAACAGTCGTCCCAATTCATGCTTGCTGGGTGAGGGCCCCCTGTGACAACATTGTTGACAAGCTTTTCAGATTCTTTCACTACAGTGTTGTTTCCAGAGCCAGATCGATGGATAGGATGTCGTTGCCCCTGAGTGGATGTGGTTGGGTCGACTCCGTTTTTCTTCACATATTGTTGTAGTTTACCCTGTTTCAGCAACTCTTCAATCACATTCTTTAACTGGCGACATTGGTTAGTGTCATGGCCAGGTTGATTGTGAAATTGACAGAATTTCCCATTACTCACTGCACTTCCCCTCATCTCAGGTGGTTTGGAATACTTGACGACATCTTTCGTCGCGAAAAAGATATTTCTCGGTGTGTCAGTTAAGGGAGTAAAATCCAAAGGATTAAAGCGGCAAGGTTTCTTCTCCTTCCCCTGCTTCTTTTCTCCGTCATTCTCCCTTTTCTGGTTTCCAGATTCTCTTCTGTGAGAAGCAAGATCATTATTTTTGACCTCGGCAACAACCACTTTCGCTGGTGCAGAAAGGCTCTCTAGGCGCATGAATTCGTTGGCCTTCTTATAGAATTTCTCAAGTGAGTTTGGCTCCTTCATTTTTAACCATCTTCCGAATTCACTAGATTTGTTAATGGCTCACATCAGGTAAGTCAGGATCATACGGGGTTCTGCATTATCCACTTCGACTAGGGCTATATTGAAACGGTTCAAGAAAGATCTAATAGATTCTCTGGAAGCTTGTTCAAGGCTGGACAGTGACATTATATCCTTAGCTTTTGAAGCATACAACCTGAACTAATCCTTGAATGTTCGAGTTAAGTCAGAGAATTGATCTACAGACCGAACTGGTAGCTTTGTGAACCAAAGTAGGGCCACTCCTTCCAAGTACACTGGAAAGTATCGGCATTTAATCTCATCTGATGCCCTTGCACCGGTCATATGCCAATCGTACTTGTATAGAAACTGGTTTGGGTCACTTGTCCCCCTATAGGCCGGGATAGTAGGAGGTACAAATTTCCTTGGAAATTCTGCTTTCAGGATCCTTTCAGTAAACGGAGTCTTGCTTGGAGCAAATCCCTAGTCATTCTCGTTTTCTTCCCTCTGCATGCTCTCTTTCATGATTCAGCGAACCATCCCTGATAGATACTCCTCATTGTTCAGAGGCATCGCCGGGTATATGTCAGCTCCCCTTTCGGACGTTTGCCACGGCAAATGTTCGCGAAAAGTTGGCTGCGGCCTTGAACCTTCAGCTCGGAAAGGTTGCGCTTCGGCGGTGCCAGTTGCTCTTTGGGGAATACCTCTCTCTTGGGGATTATGAGCATCTTCGGCAGAGGTTGTTTCATTGTTTTCTGGTTGTCGATTTGCCCCAAGTAGAACGTTTAGTCTGTCCATCATCAAAGCATTTTGAGCTTCAATTTGTTGGTATAATCCAGATACAACATCGTCTAATTCAGCCCTTGTGACTCCAACAGTGGGAGTTTCTTGATCTGCTGTTGGGGAAGCGGAGGTTCCCTCATGAGCATTTCCGGATCTGGTAGATCTACCCTTTCTTCCAGGAGCCATGATCTCAGATAAAATTCTGGTCTTTAGAGAGATTCTTTCAACAATCTTTTGCGGAGCAATGGTGAGAATATTCCTGAGTTGGTTTCTCAGTGAAAGCACCAAAATGTTAACGCTGAAAATCGAACGCTAACACCCGGTGTGTGTACGAGTTGTGTGAAAGCACCACCCGTTGGTACGGGAACAGAAATATGCAGAAAATAGCTGGAAAGTAAAGAGACAACGATTTTATAGTGGTTCGGCTAGAAATTAAGCCTACGTCCACTTTATCTTATTTATTGCTGATTCGATTACAATCTTTACAACAATTCTTTGATTACAATTTGATTACAACAAACTTGAGACAAGTAGCTAGAACTTTGATGCAAGATAGCTCTTCGAATCCATGTTGGATGTCTTCGATCTTCTCTTGAAGTTCCTTGAAGTGTCTTCGGTGTTTGAAGTGTTAGTCGAGAAAGTAGCAAAGTATAGGCGCTCTAGAGAATGATCCAAAAGTCCCCCCTAGTTGGAGCTAAGGATATATTTATAGGGAAATTCTAAGCTGGGTCATAGGTCGTGACCTACCTAGGATAGGTCGTAGGTCGTGGCCGACCTATCAGACATGGCTTACGGCTTAACAAGGGTGCGCTTGTTCATTTGGATATACTGGCAAGTCCTAGGTCGCAAACAACCTGGGAGGAAGCGGCATAAGTGAAGCGGCATAGGGATTTATCTTCAACTGCTTAGGTCGCGAGCGACCTATCATGGGTCGTTAAGTTGTAGACTCTCTTAGGTCTTTAGGTCGCTTAGTAGTATTCCATCTTTTAAGTCGCTGGAGCTTTTAGGTCGCTGAAGACAGAAGTCATTAGATCGCTGAGCTGCTTTGTGATGTTAGGTCGCTCCATCCTTTAGGTCATTGGAGAAGTTAAGTCTTTAGTTAGTTCCCTCCTTTAGGTCGCTAAGTCGTAATAACCTTTAGGTCGTTAGGTCGCTGAGTGCTAGGTCGCAAATCTTTAGGTCGTTGGTACTCTTAGGTCGCTGAGTAGTGATAGGTCGTTACTGTTTTAGGTCGCTCCAAAAGAGGAGTTAACACACGGTATGTTCACTCGATCAACTATTACCTGACTCCAGATCATTTTTTGTGCAATAAATTAGTACCAAATGCATTGAGATGACATAGTGTGAAACTTTGAAAAGATTTTATACATATCTCATCATCATTCATGTTTAATATGTTATTTCATGGGGAATGATATATAAAGTCTCCTTTTTTTTCTCTTATTCAACGCCCCTGCTTTTGGTTTACAGCAATTGTGCGCGCGCTCGTGCGTGTGTGTAAGTATGTGTGTATGAACGATTAAAAAATTGAAAGTGCATTTATTAGTGCCCTATTTCAACTGCCCGTCCATGTGAGATTAAATAATTATAAAATCAAGTAAGCTCTGCCTAATATGTGACTATTAACTAGTTAAACTTGCAACAATGAAAGAAAGAATTCAAAAACCAATGGTATATACCGTAGTCTATAAACAAACAATACATATTATCAGTATGCTTCTAAACCTTTTAAAGTTACAAGTTATTTTAAATGCATTATGCAATTTTTCATTGGTAACATTCAAGAAACTGCTTGTATAGCAGTAAGCCCTCTCATGAGTTCATAGGTCTTTTGCTTTTGAATCCTCAAACATCAATGAAATTTAAAGAGAAATAAGAAAAAGGAATGAAACCCATATATGGTGATCTTTTTGTAATTGCTAAATTTTGTCTGTTATCCATAAGGAAATGATTTGGAATAGGGACATATTATCATTTTATAGTCTTTTTAGCTTTTGTTCTTCCAACGTCATTATCGTTCAAACATATTCTTAGTGAACTCAAAATTTGGGATTTTTAGTTATTCAAATCTTTATATCGCTCTTAGTAAAGTATGGTGATGCTTGATACTCTCTATACTATACTATACACTTGTGTTTATATAGTAGCTTTGATTTGTTTAACACTAAGTGAGATTTGAAATTTGGAGAGTGAAATTTAAAACATTATTTTTATGAACATCCTCTTGTATGCTTATACATGCATTATTTCCTTGACCAACCTTTTAGTTGTATTTTTATGACACATTCTTAGGTTTTGCGTGTATAAATGTCAAGATTTGTTAATATTATTTGGCAAATTTTAAATGTGTCAACTAGCGTAAAACATAATACTACAGTAACAATGTATGTACAGAAATATTAGATGCCAACGTGCGATAATATCATAGACGAGGCACATGCATCAACTAAAAAACTAGAACTTAGATGAAGCCAAAAAAAGTCCAAGTAGAACCTTTGACAATGTAGGCGATATATACATAATTACATAAAATCATTGGAAACATTAAAGGTAATGGAAAATCCACTTATTTAAATGTGAATACATTACGTCATATTGATGAAAGATACTACTTTCGAAAGCAATGAAGTACTGCTTGATCATTCAAAAAATGAAAAATGCTACATGAATGAAAAAGAATGAAATGAAAGAAAAGACATATTGATGCTCAAAGTCTTTCACATATGAAACTTCCACACTTAGGTGCATTACCAGTTTACTAGATGGCATGTAATCAACATAAGATAATTTACAATCCATCGGTATCTCATTCTGAATGAGAAAGTGTTCTTTTGCCGATCTATATTACTTGAACCACATTTTTCTGTTTTCATGTTGCGGTGAATATTCATTTGTAAATGTGTGCACACATCCATACACATGCATCATTATTGATATTTGAAGCTTTTATGTTACCATCTTAGTTTACATGAATGATTTCATTTTTTTCGTTATACTAAATATTATCCATATTTTTTAGTAGGATATATTTTGATGAATGTTCTTTACTTTAGCTTTTAGAATATCTTAAAGTTATATTTGTAAGTGGCATTGTAAAACGAACTCCATTTTTGAGGGGCCAAATTTTAGGGGGACTCTATTTGAAGAAAAAAACTGTTATGAGCATTTCATTCGAATAAAACGATTTACAGTTTTAGCCCTCGTACGAAACAAAATTCGGTAACAACCAACAAAAAAAAATCATGACAGTTCACCAAAATCATTTTCGGCTGGGTCTGATCGAAAAATGGTGAAAAACGGTAATTGGTTATCAAAAAATTGAGGGTAGTTACACATTTTTCCTATTCGGGGGAGGGGGATTCTTTTCTATACCTCCTAACAGTTTTTCGAGAAGTGAAAAAACAACCTTCTATCTTGTTTTTGAGCCTCTTTAACTATGCCCTTTATGAAAACGTTGAATGTACGATTTGTCTATGTTCAAATTGTAACAAGTTACTAGCATTAGTTAGTTCAACACATATAGGTAGAAAAATCTATAGAAAGTATTGAACCAAAATATTAAAATTTGAACATGTATGAAACATCAATTATTAATGTTTTGTGAAATCATGATACGTAAAAAAGAAGGTTATTGTAACTTTGAAGACAATTAATTATTAAATGTACTTGTAATCTATCTATTAAATAATGGTAAAGCAGAAGAATTTGAAGTTCTCTCATTAATTCTAGGACCTATATCTATTCTCCTTATTTCTCAACAAATTTAAATATTTTATGTTGAAAATCTTATAATTTATCACTTTACAATTGTTCCACAAAACTCCTCACACTATTTTACATTTAAATACCTACCTTTTAAAAAATTCTACAGTTATTCACAAAATCTTCCGCGGTTCTCTCACAAAATTTAACATTAAAGGCCACATGTTTAAATTAATTATATAATCAAAAATTTAAATTAGTTGCTAAACTTAGTCAACTATTATTTATTAGTAAACCTAAAACATGAAAGTTTCAATATGTATATTAGGACACATCAACAAATTGGTTAAAAAAAATCATTTAGATGCAAATGTAAATAAATCACGTGACATAAATTATATACATTAATGACTATAGTAAATTATTTTGTAATTTATATAATAAATAAATTTATAATACATTGCACTGTAAAATTCTATTAATTGCAAACCCTAATTTTTTTTACAATTATGTAGAAACCCTTCCCTATTATCTTCTAGTATTTTAAATTCAAGTCCATATATTGAACTAATTATGTAATCTTAAATTTAAACTACTTAAATAAAATGATTAACTAATACTCATTAATCCATCAAATAAATCCTAAAAATACAAGAACTTCAATATATGCAATATTCATATACATGAGACAAAATAATAAAATTATTTCTTCTTTATTTAGATATATAATGATATCTAAATCATCTAACATAAAATATATATACATAAATAATAATAACTCTTTTATTTTCTAATTCATTTATCTCAAAAAAATTATCGTACATTACATAACTTAATTTTATTTTTAACAACCTCTAAAAGATAAACATTCCCACTGTCAACATGTTATCAAACCATACCCAACTCATAACTCAACGAAATACTACATAACATTATTCTGCAATTATCAAAAAATCTATGGTTAACTACAAGAACAAAGTTTAAAAATGAAAACTAAACAATGAATTAAGATTTACATGTGGATAAGCAAACCATACAACCGATGCTCTTCTCAATTACAAATATGTACAAAGCTCTTCTCAATTTTCACCAACTTTTACATGTTCAATTCTTTACATTTAATTAGCTATGTTGATCATTAATTCAAATTATTTAAGTAATTTCAATTATTTAATGTTCATTAATTCATTTCTAAATCATTTAAAAAAGATGATAATTCAATTTTAACAATATTTATATATACAATATTATAACAAACTATATATCCTTTATCAATCATTTGCAAAAACATAAACTATTTACATATACAATATTAATAATATTTTAGAATTAGGACATTAATTTTTATAGAGATATGTAGTTAGCGAAGATTGAACCATCAACCTTATATTCGGGCGTCGCATGCCATTTTGGTTTATAATTAATGTATCAAGATATGTTTATCATATATTGTAAAATAAAGTGCATTTTAGCATTAAAATTTAAATACTATTTTTAAAAACATTATCACGTGCAACGTACAGGTTATACACTGGTATGTAATAAAAATTTAAAATGTAATTTTATTACAAATCATTTGTTATAAATAAATCAATTTAATATCAAAAAATCTAAAGAGCATGGAAGTTATGAATCATTTTTTCTTCTAAAAAGTGAAAATACAATATTGAAACATAAAATTATTTAAAAAATAATTAGAGTTTTAATGCGTATAAACTATTTGTTTAATAAAAAAGAGATCGATATGATTTTTGAAAATTATTAAATCTTTATACATTTAAAAACATTGCAGTGGTTTTATAATTTGCACATGTGTTATACCAAACTTAAAATAAAACCAAAATGACATTTTTATCATTTCATATCTTTCACAAAGATGAGAAGAGTGTTTTGTAAGTTACTTTGCAGTTTTGGTACTAGTGTTTTGTTTTCCATCCGGTTTTCATTTCAAACATGACAAAATTTGTATAATAGAACACATAAATATTGGAAACAGAAGATTAATAATTCTACAACATTTGAGACATAAGTTCACCTATAAAATTTTGCTGTTAAGTTATGTACCCTCATCGTAATTGTAGCTTCACTTGTAGTTGAAGCTTTTAGTTCAAACATGAAATTTTTTGTACAGTAGAACACATAAATATTGGATATAGTTGATTAATAATTCTACAAAATTTGAGGCATAAATTCACCTATAAAATTTTGGTACTAAGTTATGTACCCTTCTCGTAATTATAGCTTCACTTGTAGTTGAAGCATAATTTGATTGGACTTGTTCACATAAAACAACACATTCAATGTACATTGAAATACTGGTGTTGACTAAACATATATAACAATAAAAATAAAATATCATAAGCCAAAATAATAATAAGCATGGTAAGTTTAAATGTAAGTAACAAACTCATTAGGATACTCTTTCAAAGTTGGAATGAGTTTATTATTACTGCATACGTGCAAACTAATTAACAAAAAATTGTCATCGCAAATCATATGAGACGATCACCATTGGCACTTGTGGAGTGTGTGTGTTAATTTATATTCATATATAAAGTTGTATCAAACTCGAACATAAGACGATTGTATTAATGGCTTGAATTGGGTTGAATATCCTCACCTGCATATCCAACTCGTTTTATTACAAAACAAGTATATAAACATATGCATTATTAAGATGTATTCATAATAATAAAGTCAAAATGAGGTGTAATGTGACGCCCCACCTCGATACCCACGCTAGCCAAGTACACTACGATGTAGTGCTGTCAACTAGCACGGAGAATAAGGCTGTTGAGGAGTGACCATCCATGTAATTGATTATCACACGGTGGCTATAAAATAATCTTCGGAAACAAACATAGAATTAAACATAACACATAGCAGTCACAGACATCCATATCACAAAGGCGGAAGAAGATATGAATATATAACTAACACATGAAAGTGTACATCAGAGTAGTGGTCAAAAAGTTCCACAATAATACAAAAGAATAGCAACACGTGCTATACTAAAAGAATACAACTATGAGTCCATATCTCAAGTGTATACAACAAAAACTGCTAAACTAAATAGTCAGCCAAAAGTCAAAGTAGCAAATCCCGGAAGGAAGTCAAGCAGAAGCACCTGTAACATCTCGGTCTGACCCGAGTATTATTTAAGAAAATAATAAACGGATCAGTCTAACTATAAATATCAGATGACATGATATATAATAAAAGACATGGCATAAACATAGAATATCCATACTGACATACTACTATAAGTATGAAAATGATGATCAACAGGAGATCAACCGATGAGAAATGATCAATATCACGAGAATCTTCTCAAAGATCCAAAGAGGGCATCATACCCTAAACTTGTACTCATAACAAGTCAATGACATAAAAATCCAGAAATCAAACAAGAAATCCAGAAATCATAAAAAAAAGAGAAAGAGGCCTATCACATGATGGTCCGAAGACCATGGGGCGCTACCCCATATGTGTGAGTCGGAATCACACTGATTGAGGCCTAGGCTAACCAAAAAGCAAAAAGGTATGTGTGAATGGAATCACACAAGTGGTGTCTAGCCTAACCTCGCAAACAAAAAGATATGTGTGAGTCGGAATCACACTACTGCGGTCTAGACTAACCTTACGGACAAAGAGATATGTGTGAGTCGGAATCACACTACTGCGGTCTAGTCTAACCTTGCAAACAAAGAGACATCGCACAATTGCTAGTCTAAATCGTAAAATGATCATCATGATCAGCGAGAAGTGTCAATCACACCAAGCTAGTAAATATATGAGTTTAGCTTCATGTCCCATAACCACTTGCTTAACTTAAATATTTACGAACAAGCTGTAAATCTTCACTAGGAAATTGTCACGAAAAGGGTTCAATCGAACAAGTCCAAGAGTTAACCGACGAAGTGAACGCAAGCGTTTCATACCACTCGTTTTACTAAGTCGTTTAAGTCGATTTCTCATTCGAATGAAGTAAAGGCTTATATATATTAGTAGATTGAAAATCGGTTTGAGAAAACGAGCTTTTGATATTAAAAATAGTGTTGAAATCGATTTGATGAAAGAGTTTTGATATTTACTACTAGTATTAAAACCTTCATATCTTCAAAGTGACAAGTCATAAAATGATTGTTGGAACAATCTATCACAAAAATTCACATTCGGAGACGTGAATAAAATCCAAGGAAATCAGCTCAAAATGCATCAAAGTGGAAGTTCTGATGAATGCTTTTCAGATAAGATTGCCTACGCAGAGTAATACGGGGTTCGACCTAAGGAATGGTGCGACTCAACCAGATGAACGACTTAAGGAAGGCAAGCGACTTACGACTTAAGGGAGGCACGCGACTTACGACTTAAGGTCAAGCGACCTAACTAGAGTTAAGGGAGGCGAGCGACCTACGACCTAACAAAGTCGAGCGAGCTACGACTTAGCAAACGAATGTCTTAACGACCTAAGCCTTGAGCGACTTAGTGGAACGAACGACTTAACGACCTAAGCCTTGAACGACTTAGTGGAACGAACGACTTAACGACCTAAGCTCCAATTCGAGCTACGAGCTAAGGCTGGAACGACATAGTGGAGTTAGGTCGGGGACGACCTACGACTTAAGGTCATACGACTTAACAGTTGCGAGCTAGCGGAGTTGGCATGGCCTAGCGACTTAGGAGAAGCAGCGACCTACGACTTAACGATTTAAAAGCCAACGACCTAGGACTTAAGAGCCATACGAGCTACGACTTAAGCTCAAATACGAGCTACGAGCTAAGGTCTATACGACCTAACGACTTATCCCAGTACGACCTAAGCCAGGACGAGGTAGCAGAAGGCAACGACCTAACTCTTAACTCGCGCACGACTTAGCACTTAACTCGCGAACGACTTAGCACACCCAGAACGACTTAAGGCCTGGAATGACTTATGCTCCGTGTGACTTTTCAACACGAACGACCTACGACTTAGGCTTAACTCGCGAACGACCTAGCGAAGGCAAAACGACCTAAGTGCAGTTTTTCACCAAAAACACTAAAATTTTGGGTTTTTCACCAATCCAATCCAAACCAAATGCAAATGCTGATGCTAAAAGGATAGGGAACCATTCCCAACAGTCCAAGATAGATATAGGCAAGATGTGAGATCAAAAATCTCACCTTTTCCACGAAATTGATGTTGGAGAGCTTAAGAGCAAAGCAAGAATCAACCCCTAGCTTGAATCTATGTTCTTCACCTTGAAGTCGGAGTTTGATGCTGAATTCACTAAAGATCTCGAGCTTGGAATTTTAATTTCTCTTTCCCTCCACCATTTTTTTGAAGAAGCTTGAAGTATTTGATGAAGTGATGAAGAGAAGAGGGAGTTGGGCTGAGTTAAGAAGGTGCAGTCCCAACCAAAGTCACAAGTGGGAAAAGTGACGAAAATTTCACTATCTCCAAACATATCGAAGTTTACACTCAAAAAGATCGCAAACGTCATTTTGAACTCAATGGAGGTGGTCTCGAGTCCTAATTTGACCGTATGCAAAAAGTAGCTTTTCGGACTAACATCCGACTAACGATAAAATATTTAAATATAAAATCGATAGATATGCGGGTTGTTACATGTAAAGTTGGTTGAAAATATATTATTCTGCCAAAATTTATATTCAATTAAATATTCTAATTTAATTACCACTTATTGATGCACAAGTAATTATATATTTGTATAATTAGTCATTTCTAAATTATATGCAACAAGTTAACGTGATAACTATTCAATGAGAATACAATTAATAAAGGGAACTTTCATGATAATGCCCTCTCAAGTTTTGAAATATACAGTCGTCTCTCCTCCAAAACATGTATTAAAAGGAACCCCTATTTTTAAGTATTGGGATATTTGTAGGAAACATGCAAATATTCTACAGAGAATCCTGCAAATATTTGCATTTTCTAAAAAAGAATTAAAAAAATTGTTTTAAGCACAGAAACATGCAATTAATTTTTAGATTAATTTTAATTTTTTTTACGGAAATTAAAAATATGAGTGTGCTTTAAATATGTTTTTGAAAAAGATTTTTCACATACCAAATCTGAAAATAAGGTGCATAATTAAACTTTTACATGAATAAATGTCAAATCATACAAGTCCACCGTGCTTTAGCCATATTTCCCATGAGAACAATCCCTAATATATATATTTTAATGCTCTGCCACTCCTACGTTACTATTTTTTTAATCTTATTTTACCAATTTCGGCACTTAATGGAATCAAATATGATGGATTTGCCACTTTTAAGATTTCATATATAAAAAACATACATAGTATTATTGGGACTAATGAGGATGTTGATCCGCTTGAGAACACTAGTTTCATATTATTTTACGCAGCGCATCAATTTTTTCTACAACATCAACGTTTTTAAATGAATGAAACCTTATGCACTGAGTTGTCATAAGCGATGATTGGTAGTTCAATTATATTTGTCTCTAATTTGTAATACGGTAATTTGTTAAAATTGTCTCTATAAGTGTTTATTCATGGATAAATGTCATATGTCGACTAAAATAATTTATTAATATTTTGTGTAAAGACTGAAAAATTTATCATGCAATCTTCGTTGATATGGTCTTAAAACTTTTACTTCGAGAACTAACAGTTGAATCCATATTAACTTAATCCTTAATTAACTTAAAGATTTAAAGTTAATTGGTTAATAAATTAAAGTGACTAATTAAAAGGATAATGACCTAATGTAATTAAAAGGATTAATTACGTAAGTACTTAAAGATTAATTTATCAAGGTAATTAATAATTTAATTATGTAATTAATTAAAAGTTTATTTTAAATAAACTTAATAATGTGATTTAGTGGTTAATTACGAAGGATAAAAGGTTTTAAAAGTTAATTACTTTAACGTAATTAAGGGTTGATTAATTAATAGGAGTAATTAAAGGATAGTTAATTACTTAATGTTATTAAATCAAGGTGATAAAATTGATTAATGTGATTAATTAATTAATTAAGGAATAATTAAATTAAAGTAATTAATTAAGGATAATTAATTAAGGATAATTAATTAATATGATTTATTAATTAAGGTAATTAATTTGAGGATAATAATTGATTAAGGGTTAATTAATTAAAATGTTTTATAATTAACTAATGATTAATTAACCAAGATTTGTAGTTTATTCATAAGTAATTAATCTGGTATAAATTAATTATAATCAGATATTAATTGATTCTACTTATGGATGTTTGGATTTCGTTGAATAATTGAATTGTTGATATCCCTGATATGTGATGCTTTGTGATATACCCTGATTTATGATGTTATCTATAATTTACTTATCTGTGATATATATATCTGTGATCTGTGATCTGTGAATAAAAGATAAGCATTATAGTTTATACCGCTTATCAACTATATTTCTGTATCTCTGATCTATGATAATTGAATGATGTTGCACTATTGTGTGAAACCCCTGGACTACAACATACACACACAAATATGGATTTTACGTGGAAACCGGTTAAGTCACAGATGATTTAAATTCAATTTTTTTGAAATTTAAATTTTAATTTCAATTGATTTTGAAATTGAAAATTGGGGTTTAATATGAAAAGCTTTTGAAATGAGTTTCAAAGATAAAAGTTATTTTGAATAACTTAATCGAGTTTTGAAATTTAAATAATTTGATTTAAATTTGAATTCAAGTTTGAAACTGAATTCTATGATTTGAAACTAGGGATTAAAGATGATCTACAGGCTATATATGGGTTAAACCATTTTAAAGGTATTGATTTGGGAATTTGAATTTAATTCAAGGGTTTTAACTCGTGTAAATATAACTGGATTTTTCCGAAACAAAAACTACTTGTTTTCAAATAATAATAGCTTTCATTTTAAGAAAGAATTTCCAAATTGTGTTGAAATGTTTCAAGTTTGAAAATGGAATTGAAATGTTTTGAAAACTATGAAATGAGTCTTTGATTCAAAGACCGGATGAGTTAATCCAACTTGAAATAGAATTGTTTTGAAAGGCTATGAATGAATCTTTGGAAACTAGTTTTGAAAGCTATAAGTTAAATCTTGACTTAAAGATTTAACGAGTTAATTCAACTTAAATGGAAATTGATTTGGAAATCTGTGAATGAATCTTTGTGAATGGGGTGAACTTTGTGAATTAAATCTTTTGTTTAAAAGATTAAAGTGTGGAAATTGTTTAAACCGTTGAAGGTTGTTGAAATGAATCTTTTTATTTAAAAAGATTGGAAATGGTAGTTTGTTCTAACCATTCGAATGAAAAGTTTTAGGTTTTAAGCTGTGATTTAACTGAGACCCCAGTATCCATATGATTTTTAATTGCGCTTGTTATTCGGTTTAGCCGGGGAAGGACCTTTGTGTCATATAACCCATTCCGAATAATGATACGACGTATATGGATAGCATTGAAGACAGGTGTTGAAGACCGGGCATTTTCGAAAACGAAAGGTTTACCTGTCGATTTTCTCTGCATCATGGCTTCGGTATAGAGATTCCCTAAGTGATGGGAAGTCCGATCGAGATTGTGAATACTCGGATTTGCAAGGGCTTCTTCGGAAGTGCCTTTGGTTTTGTTCGAACCCGGAACAGACTTGTATGGATGTGTGTCTGACATTACACTTTGAGATGTAAAGCTGGTTTCTATCAAATACATTTCTGTTGGGGTGGAGAATTTATTCTCTTAGCTTAACACCCTTCTCTAAGACGTACGAGCTCAGAGGTTATGTAGTTGATGGTTACTAGTGATACATTCCCAATTTGGTAATGTGGCATATGAAGTGCTATTGATCATTTGATTGATCAAAGCGTTGCTTTATGAAAAAGCGTTGCTTTGTGAAAAAGCGTGGCTTTGTGAAAAAGTGGCTTTGTGAAAAAGCGTGGCTTTGTGGACGAGACTTCGTCGAGCCTCACAACCCGGTAATGGTCGAAACAGGAATGTTGCGACAAAGGTTTTTAGGGGTAGCGCCCCTAGGGTGTGTCATTTCCTTCTGGATAAAAGGTGATATCATGGTATGGAGCCCAGATATTTTACCTATGTTGATGCTGCATAGTTATTATACTTTGTGGTTGTTGCTTTGTGATCGAGGTACCTCGGATAAAGGTCGGTAATGACCGGGGGATGACATAGCTCGTGTGTCAGTTACCTAGTTACAACTGTACAGCGTGAGGTAGCGCCGGCCTTGTGTTTGCAGAGATCCGGTTAGGTTCTCGAGGCATCTTTCCAGAGGCGTTTCTATTTCGGTGTAAGGAAGTTCCTTTGCCTAACCATTTGTTGGAAATCCAAAGAAACAATACGAACCCTGTACGGTTTTAGTTGTATTACCTGCTATGGAATGTGGCGGTAACCTGCTATTGAACGTAGTAGCTATAGTAGGCATATAATAATGGTTGTATGTTGGCTAAGATTGATATTATACTTTCGAAATGGTTTTCGACACTATGCACTAATGATAATAATATCGAATGATTTTGCGTAGTAAGCATTTTTGACTATCATAAGAAGAAATCTCCTCCAATTCTGCGATTGCATTGTGTGTGTGGTGGGAGGTCTTATGGTAGTTTCATTTTCCAAAAGCATTGCGAGTTTCAATGTTTAAAAGCCTTTTGTGTTTGTTTAAAGATAAACTGTTTTGGTTTGCTCATACCAGTCCCATGACTGATCTGGAGTTTATTGTAACGACCTGTATTTTTACGGATCGAAACATCGTAAAACAGTTGACATTAGGTTGCATTGTTGATAAGTTGTCCATAATCTAAGTCCTAGGTCGTAGAGTTGTTAGGTCGGAGTAGACGACCTAAGAAAGTGGAGCGACCTAAGGATTTTGGGATAGGTCGTATAGGAGTTGGGTCTTATGGTGGCTTAGGTCGTGGGGTAGGTTAGGTCGGTTGGAGCGACCTATAGGAAGTTGGTGACCTAAGGTAGTGGACGAACTAAGAGTTAGCAACCTACAGGAAACAGCGACTTAAGAAGATAGCGACCTAAGGTTTGAGCGACTTAAGGAAAGGCAGCGACCTATATGAGTTAGCGACCTAAGGAATGAAGCGGCTTAAGGGGTTAGCGACCTAAGAGTTAGCGAGTTAACAACCTAGTAGTTAGCGAGTTAGCGTAGTTAGGTCGTTAGACGACCTAAGGAGTTAAGTCGTGAGCTTCTGTGTTGAGTTAGGTCGTAGGCGACCTAAGTTAGTTAGGTCGTGAGCTTCTGTGTGTGTTAGGTTGCGTGTGTGTTAGGTCGTAGAAGCGCGCATGTGTTAGGTCGTAGGTCGCGTGGATGCGCAGATCTGGGTTAGGTCGTAGGTCGTAGAAGCGCATGCGTTAGGTCGTAGGTCGTGGAGTTTCGTTAGGTCGCGGATGCGCATAGGCTTGGGTCTGTTGGGTCGAAGTTTTAGGTCGTAGGGTTTCTTAGGTCGTGGACGACCTAATACCGAGCAAACGACCTAAGTTTTTCCAGCCTATAAATACACGTCCATTTCTTCATTTTTGGGATCCGGATTTTGAAGCGACGAAGTGCTGCCATTTTGAGAGCTCGAGTTCTACACTTCTTCACTTCTTTTCTCCACTCTAATCTTGTGATTCCTTCCATCCAAATCGAAGATCAAATCGAAGATCCAAGAGCTTAGATTGAAGATCTACATCCATTGAAGAGAGATTTCATCATTTGAAGCGGATTTGTGATAGATCGAGTTAGATCCTTCGCTGTCCAGATCTGAAGTGTGTTGCTTTTGGGTTGTTTAGGTGATTTGGTGAGTGGTGATTATCTCTCACACGGATCCAAAGGAGTATATCAGATCGTTGGCTTGATTTTGTGTAAAGTAGTGATTTTCATGCATTTTTGTAAACTTAAGTATAGATCCATTGTTCATGATGATTTGACATCCATTTTACTACATGTTAACCTATGCAAGTTCATTCATCAAGATTATAGAGATATTGCTCATGTTTTCATGCTTGTTAGACTTTAGACTCTTTATTTACGAAATTGCCATTATTGTTATAATTGTTCATTAGATCATATTTGAATGCTTGATTACTTGGATTAATGTTTGACTTGATTGATTGCTATGAATTAGATGATTGATGATTTGATTTAGACAAGATGGTCGAAGATGATTCAAAAGCTAAGGGAAAGGCTCTTGAATTGGGAAAGCTGCTCGTGGCATATGTAGCGGATGATGAAGCTCATATGGATAGATTTAAGGATGATGATGTTAAGATGAGGCTTTGCTAGGATGTGATGAAGCGAGGCATGATATGAGATAGTCTTGGTCGAATCCAGACGGGATCATTCCAAGCATGTTGATTACTCGGTGAAATGGTTCGAGTTTGAGGATAATGGTTTGCTCGAGAGGCACTTGAGCTAGTATGGAAATAGTCGTCGAGGAGGATGACTAGAAGGCTGAGATCTCATCGTTATTGAAGGTTCTAGCATGCTCAAAGCAAGAGTACGTTGGGCAGATTCGATAGTCCCTAAAGGCTACTGATTGGTAGTCGAGTACTCTGGCAGATTTGATAGTCCTAGGCACGTGCTGCGACGACGTGTGGAGTTATGTCTAGAACCGGGGTGGCCATTAACCCTTGACAGACGGCTGAAAGAATGTGCCGGTCATTCAATTAACGATGATATCAAAGCAATGATAACAGTGATAGCCAGAGTCATGGATGTTTGGTTGTATCGTCATTCGGTCTCAAGAGCGGTATTTTCTAGGTGCTTATCTGATCTTGGTTTAGGCCTTAGAGGTTTGTACTTGGAAAGCATCGCCCTTGACTCGAGTGATAACTGCTTTACTTTAAATTGTATGCTTTGCTATGTTTGCTTCTGCTTAGTGTGTGTCTGGGGGCTATCACTGTAGAAAGAGGTGGAGTGGGAGGGTTGGATTCCTTCTCCTTTTTCCTTTATGCTCTTTTGGTATGTTGTTAGTTAATTTACCGCTCACTAAGAATGTTGTCTGACTCAAGGCTTTATGTTTTAACTCTTATTGCCTTGGGTTGTTCGTCCATTTTGGGACGGGCAGACTAGGTAGCAGGTGACAGGTGTTGTTCTTGCTTTCCACGATGCTGATGACGAAGACGAGCTGGAGGATTGCATATTGTTTTCTTACTATATGTACTGGATGTTCCGCTGCTTGTATATTCTCTGAGTGTTATGTAGTGAGGCTTGATGTATTGACTATTCAGATGTTTGTATTCAACTATTATGAAGTTTTATTGATGATATTCTATTCTGTGAAGCTTCACTATATATATATATATATTCTATTGTATTTTTTCCATGCGTTGTGAGTAATACGATAGATTCTGCTGTTTTAATTTACCCTGACAATCGTCCATGGCTGCCTGGCACGCTTTACAGTGCACTATCTCTAGATTTAGTGCGGGGGTCATGGGCGGTCGTCAGATTTGGTCTCAGAGCATTGGTTAATCGATTTTACCCAACGCTCGCTGACGTAACTACGTATGAGAGACGTAATTGTATTTTGATGGATGATTACTATATATAATATAGTAGCCTAGTAGAGTTTGAGTCCTTTATGCAGTTGTTTCTCAAGGTGTGCTAATCATTCCTTTTTATAAACATTAAGGATGAGTCGAAGAGGGAGACCAGCTGCTAGGGAAGGCCGTGCTGCTAAGGGGACTGCTGATTATGCAGCTATGTTCGAAGCTATGATGACTTCGATCATGAGAAGGATACTAGTTCCGGGGACAACAGTTGATGTTGGAGTTCAAGTCCAAACTCCGAAACCAGTGGATTTTGCTAAGTTGGGTAAAGACTATACTGCTCTTGGAGGGAAGGTTTTCTTAGGAACAGAATCAACCATTGAAGTCCAGAGGTGGATAGATGCTTGTAGAAGGATCTTTGGTGATTTGGGAATTGAGGATGCAACTAAGAGGAAGTTAGCATCAAGATAGCTTCAAGGGAGAGCTTCTGATTGGTGGAACTCTATCACCATTGATGCTCCGGAGGAAGAGATTACTTGGGAGCAATTCCAAACCAGATTTTAAGCTAAGTTCATTTCTACAGCTCAGAAGTCTGTTCTGTTCAAGAAGTTTGTGGAGCTCAAGTAAGGAGGAAGACCAGTTCTTGAGTATGTTTCTGAGTTTGAAGCTTTGTCCAAGTATGCCCGGTCGTATATTGAATCTTTGTATCAGAAGAATGAGAAGTTTGTGACAGGCTTGGATAGTTATCTTGGGAGGCAGTTGGTGGATCATTTGGATGATCCATTTGAGAAGCTAGTAGAGAAAGCTCTCAGGAACGAGAATCTGTTTCCTAAGGAAAGGTCTGTTGTTGCTGTGACCAAGGAAGAATCTAAACCACAGCAGGGTGGAAACAAGAAGAGGAAGCAGCAGCAACAAAAGGGTAAGGATGGCCAAAAGAAGCCAAAGGGCGAAGTGACCTGCTACAATTGTTAGCAGAAGGGCCATTTCTCCAGGGATTGCAAGAATCCGAAGGTGCCGGTGAAGTGCCACAACTGTGACAAGCTGGGGCATGTTAAGAGGAATTGTCCAGAACCACGGAGGGACAAGCAGATTGTGCAAGCTTATGCTTTGGGAGCTGTTCCATCATCTTCGAAAGCTCCTACCGCTGAAGAGAAAGGAAAGAGTGTAGTGGTTCAAGGTACTCTTTTCCTATGTGGTGTTCCAGTGAGAGTGCTATTTGATACTGGGGCGTCGCATTCGTTTGTTTGTAATGAACTTGTAGGCCGGTTAGGTTTAGAATCGGATATTGTTGATAGGCCATTTGTTGTGACTAATCCAGTTGGGGGTTCATCTTGTTTGAGTATGCTATGCCGTGGTCTGATTGTATCGAGTCATGATTGCTCTTTTGTTTGTGATTTGTTTGTTCTGAACTTTGCGGGGTTCGGAATTATTTTGGGTATGGACTGGCTTAGGAAGTATACGGCAAAGGTTGATTGTGAAAGGTTGGAGGTGACAGTTGAGAAAGTGGATGGGCGAAAGATTGTGATACGATGTAAACATGAAGAAGGCGTCTTCATGAGCTTCATGTATTCGCTGGTTGTTCCACGGGATGGACTGTCATCGTTGCCAATCGCTAATGGATTTGAGGATGTCTTTGACGAGGTCAAAGGGTTACCGCCGCATAGAGAGATCGAGTTTCGTATAGATCTAGTTGAAGGAGCCAGACCTATTGTGATGCCTCTTAGGCAAATGGCGCCTAGGGAACAGCAGGAGTTGAAGGTGCAGGTTGATGATCTTTTACAGAAAGGATTCATTCGGCGTAGTGTGTCCGAATGGGGTGCACCAGTTGTGTTTGCAACCAAAGCGGATGGATCGTTGAGGTTGTGTGTGGATTATCGTGAGCTGAATAAGGTGACTAAAAAGAACAAGTATCCATTGCCGAGAATAGATACTTGTTTGATCAGCTTCACGAAGCTAAGGTGTTTTCTCAGATGGATTTGGCAACGGGATTTCACCAGTTGAGAGTGGCTAAGGATAGTGTGCCGAAGACTGCTTTTCGGACACCATCCGGTTTCTTCGAGTGGCTGGTAATGCCGTTTGGATTGACTAATGCGCCAGCATATTTTGTGGATCTTATGAATAGAGTGTTCAGAGATTAGTTGAGCAAGTTAGTACTAGTGTTTGTGGATGATATTCTGATTTCTTCCAGAACTGAAGAAGAGCACAAGACGCACTTGCGTATTGTTTTGGAAATCTTATGGAAACATCAGCTGAAGGCTAAGTTTTCGAAGTGTCACTTATGGAAGAGTGAAGTGAGGTTCTTAGGCCATATTATTTCTGGAAATGGAATAGCGGTTGATTCCGCTAAGGTGGCAACAATCCAGGATTGGGTTAGACCTAAGAATGCATTGGATGTGAGAAGTTTTCTTGGATTAGCAGGATATTATCATCGATTTATCAAAGACTTCTCCAAGGTGGCTGCACCATTGACAAGATTGACGAAAAAGGACCAAGTATTCAAATGGGATGCTAAGTGTGAGCAAGCTTTCGGAATACTGAAAGAGCGATTGACGAGTGCTCCTGTTTTGACTATTCCAAGTGGAAACGAAGAGATGGTGGTTTACACCGACGCATGTGGTACTGGACTTGGAGCAGTGCTGATGCAGAAGGATAAAGTTGTTGCGTATGCAAGTCGACAACTGAAGCCGCATGAAAGGAATTATCCGACTCATGATTTGGAGTTGGCAGCGATTGTATTTTCTCTGAAGGTGTGGAGACATTATCTATTGGGAGTTCGTTTCGAATTGTTTACAGATCATAAGTCGTTGAAGTATCTTTTCTCCCAAAAGGATTTGAATCTTCGGCAGCAACGATGGCTAGAGTTTTTGGCATCATATGACTTTGGTATAGCCTATACTCCGGGAAAGGGTAACGCAGTGGCAGACGCGTTAAGTCGAAGACATGCAGGATTGGGAGCCATGTTTTCAGAATGGAAGAGCCTCGAGTATTTAGCTGGGTTTGACTTCAGGCCCAGATGTGAATTGGAACCTGAGATGTTGGCAAACTTATCGATAAGACCGACTCTTGTGGAAAGAATTTGCGAGAGCCAAAAGCGAGACGATAAGCTTGTCAAGATTATCCGTGATTTGGAATCTGGATTGGATCCAGAAAAGGATAAAGGATTCGAGGTCGATCGAGAGGGTTGGCTTCGGAAACAAGGACGACTAGTTGTTCCCGATATAGATGAATTGAGAAGTGAAGTTCTGAAGGAAAGTCATCACTCGAAGTTGACAATTCATCCAGGTGGAAACAAGATGTATCGGGATATGAAGAGAACCTATTACTGGGAAGGTATGAAGAAGGATGTTGGAAATTTTATTTCCATGTGTATGAACTGCCAGTTGGTAAAAGCCGAGCAGAAGAAGCCAAGTGGATTGCTTCAGCCATTAGAAGTTCCTACATGGAAGTGGGAGCAAATATCGATGGATTTTATTGATGGGTTACCTAGAACAAGAGCGGGAAATGAAGGGATTTGGGTCATCGTAGATCGTCTGACTAAGAGTGCAAGATTCATTCCTGTTCGATCGACTAGGACTGCATCAAAGTTGGCTGAGTTGTATGTTAAGTGGATAGTTCGATTCCATGGTATTCCGAAGAGTATAGTGAGCGATCGAGACCCATTGTTCACTAGTGGATTTTGGAAGAGCTTTCAGGAAGTTTTGGGAACCGAGTTGTGTTTGAGTACAGCTTATCACCCTCAAACAGATGGTCAGACCGAGAGAGTCAACCGAGTTTTGGAAGATCTCCTCAGAGCTTGTGTTTTGGATTTCGGAGGATCATGGGAAGATCACCTCCATTTGGTGGAATTTTCGTATAACAACAGTTACCAGTCAAGCATTGGTATGGCACCATATGAAGCATTGTATGGAAGACCGTGTAACTCTCCGACATATTGGTTAGAGACCGGAGAAAAACTGATACTTGGGCCAGAGACGATTCGACAGACTTCAGATTGCATAGAGATCATTTGGCAACGAATGAAGGCAGCCCAAGACCGACAGAAAAGTTATGCTGATAAGCGTCGTAAGGATTTGGAATTCGACGTAGATGATATGGTTTTTGTGAAGATTTCTCCACTGAAGAATGTTATTCGATTCGGGAAGAAAGGAAAATTGACTTCGAGATTTGTTGGACCATTCCCGATCATCGAGCGAATTGGAAAGCTCGCCTATAGATTGGAGTTACCAGAGAAGATGTCGGGTGTGCACAATGTTTTTCATGTATCGTATCTACGGAAGTATGTGCACGACTCGAATATAGTGGTTTCTACTGAAAGCTGTGAAGATTTCGAAGTTGATCCAGTCGATAAGAGACCTCGTAAGCCGCTTCGTGTTGTGGAAACCGACACGAAACAGCTTAGGAGGAAGGTAGTTAAGTTGCTCAAGATACAATGGAGTGATGATGATAACGACTGTACATGGGAGGTGGAAGAGAGGATGAAGGCAGCTCATCATGAACTCTTCAAGGTATGGCCCTAAGGTGTCGTGTCATCTAACGACATTGTAACTTGTTCTAGTTTTAAAATTCTGCATGCTAAGCTAGAATTGGATGCATGGTTTGTTGATTGCTATGGATGGTAGGCATGCAGAATAGTCTTTGATTGCTCTGTTTGTTTGGGATTTCGGGGGCGAAATTCCTAAGGGGGAGAGAATGTAACGACCCGTATTTTTACGGATCGAAACATCGTAAAATAGTTGACATTAGGTTGCATTGTTCATAAGTTGTCCATAATCTAAGTCCTAGGTCGTAGAGTTGTTAGGTCGGAGTAGACGACCTAAGAAAGTGGAGCGACCTAAGGATTTTGGGATAGGTCGTATAGGAGTTGGGTCGTATGGTGGCTTAGGTCGTGGGGTTGGTTAGGTCGGTTGGAGCGACCTATAGGAAGTTGGCGACCTAAGGTAGTGGACGACCTAAGAGTTAGCAACCTATAGGAAACAGCGACTTAAGAAGATAGCGACCTAAGGTTTGAGCGACTTAAGGAAAGGCAGCGACCTATAGGAGTTAGCGACCTAAGGAATGAAGCGGCTTAAGGGGTTAGCGACCTAAGAGTTAGCGAGTTAACAACCTAGTAGTTAGCGAGTTAGCGTAGTTAGGTCGTTAGACGACCTAAGGAGTTAAGTCGTGAGCTTCTGTGTTGAGTAAGGTCGTAGGCGACCTAAGTTAGTTAGGTCATGAGCTTCTGTGTGTGTTAGGTCGTGTGTGTGTTAGGTCGTAGAAGCATGCATGTGTTAGGTCATAGGTCGCGTGGATGCGCAGATCTGGATTAGGTCGTAGGTCGTAGAAGCGCATGCGTTAGGTCGTAGGTCGTGGAGTTTCGTTAGGTCGCGGATGCGCATAGGCTTGGGTCTGTTGGGTCGAAGTTTTAGGTCGTAGGGTTTCTTAGGTCGTGGACGACCTAATACCGAGCAAACGACCTAAGTTTTTCCAGCCTATAAATACACGTCCATTTCTTCATTTTTGAGATCCGGATTTTGAAGCGACGAAGTGCTGCCATTTTGAGAGCTCGAGTTCTACACTTCTTCACTTCTTTTCTCCACTCTAATCTTGTGATTCCTTCCATCCAAATCGAAGATCAAATCGAAGATCCAAGAGCTTAGATTGAAGATCTACATCCATTGAAGAGAGATTTCATCGTTTGAAGCGGATTTGTGATAGATCGAGTTAGATCCTTCGCTGTCCAGATCTGAAGTGTGTTGCTTTTGGGTTGTTTAGGTGATTTGGTGAGTGGTGATTATCTCTCACACGGATCCAAAGGAGTATATCAGATCGTTGGCTTGATTTTGTGTAAAGTAGTGATTTTCATGCATTTTTGTAAACTTAAGTATAGATCCATTGTTCATGATGATTTGACATCCATTTTACTACATGTTAACCTATGCAAGTTCATTCATCAAGATTATAAAGATATTGCTCATGTTTTCATGCTTGTTAGACTTTAGACTCTTTATTTACGAAATTGCCATTATTGTTATAATTGTTCATTAGATCATATTTGAATGCTTGATTACTTGGATTAATGTTTGACTTGATTGATTGCTATGAATTAGATGATTGATGATTTGATTTAGACAAGATGGTCGAAGATGATTCAAAAGCTAAGGGAAAGGCTCTTGAATTGGGAAAACTGCTCATGGCATATGTAGCGGATGATGAAGGTCATATGGATAGATTTGATGATGATGATGTTAAGATGAGGCTTTGCTAGGATGTGATGAAGCGAGACATGATATGAGATAGTCTTGGTCTAATCCAGACGGGATCATTCCAAGCATGTTGATAACTCGGTGAAATGGTTCGAGTTTGAGGATAATGGTTTGCTCGAGAGGTGCTTGAGCTAGTATGGAAATAGTCGTCGAGGAGGATGACTAGAAGGCTGAGATCTCATCGTTATTGAAGGTTCTAGCATGCTCAAAGCAAGAGTACGTTGGGCAGATTCGATAGTCCCTGAAGGATACTGATTGGTAGTCGAGTACTCTGGGCAGATTTGATAGTCCTAGGCACGTGCTGCGACGACGTGTGGAGTTATGTCTAGAACTGGGGTGGCCATTAACCCTTGACGGACGGCTGAAAGAATGTGCCGGTCATTCAATTAACGATGATATCGAAGCAATGATAACAGTGATAGCCAGAGTCATGGATGTTTGGTTGTATCGTCATTCGGTCTCAAGAGCGGTATTTTTTGGGTGCTTATATGATCTTGGTTTCGGCCTTGGGGGTTTGTACTTGGAAAGCATCGCCCTTGACTCGAGTGATAACTGCTTTACTTTAAATTGTATGCTTTGCTATGTTTGCTTCTACTTAGTGTGTGTCTGGGGGCTATCACTGTAGAAAGAGGTGGAGTGGGAGGGTTGGATTCCTATTCCTTTTTCCTTTATGCTCTTTTGATATGTTGTTAGTTAATTTATCGCTCACTAAGACTGTTGTCTTACTCAAGGCTTTATGTTTTAACTCTTATTGCCTTGGGCTGTTCGTCCATTTTGGGACGGGCAGACTAGGTAGCAGGTGACAGGTGCTGTTCTTGCTTTCCACGATGCTGATGACGAAGACGAGCTGGAGGATTACATATTATTTTCTTACTATATGTACTGGATGTTCCGCTGCTTGTATATTCTTTGAGTGTTATGTAGTGAGGCTTGATGTATTGACTATTCAGTTGTTTGTATTCAACTATTATGAAGTTTTATTGATGAGATTCTATTATGTGAAGCTTCACTATATATATATATTCTATTGTATTTTGTCCATGCGCTATGGTAATACGATAGATTCTGCTGTTTTAATTTACCCTGACAATCGTCCATGGCTGCCTGGCAAGCTTTACAGCGCACTATCTCTAGATTCAGTGCGGGGGTCATGGGCGGTCGTCACATTTATTGTTTCCTTCCTAAACTCTGGGTGCCCACAAATTTCCACACGGGCAGTCTAGAGTTGGGCTTTTCAGATAGTCAGGTTTAGTAGTTTATATGGAGCTAGTTCAGTGTTTGGAGTTC
Source organism: Allium fistulosum (assembly GCA_030737815.1). Classification (NCBI taxonomy): domain Eukaryota; kingdom Viridiplantae; phylum Streptophyta; class Magnoliopsida; order Asparagales; family Amaryllidaceae; genus Allium; species Allium fistulosum. The sequence goes on from CM060903.1 coordinate 1,061,072,938, forward strand.
ATGGACTGCACTTACTTATCTTTGTGCATCGTGATGGTGGTTCGAGCTGGATATTGGAGTTATCAGATTCATCCTCTTTTATAGATTATTTGGAGTTATCACTTTTGTTATTTTCGCTGTAACATTATTTATCTCTGATATTGTTGTATCTTATTGATATCATTGTTGTATATCATTCTGGATATTGTATTCATTGGAGTTGTATATGATATCATTGTTTTCTTTCTTCCGCTGTGTTGTTATACTTACTGTGTTATAAGCTCCGGTGAACCAGATTCGGCATTTGAATCTACGGCATTTTGAGTACAAGTGAAGTACGGGTGCCGATTTTCGAAGGCCGATTTCAGGGTCATTACAATATGTATGTAGAACGAACCAGTTGAATCGTTTAGTTAATAATGTATTAATAACTATCCAGATGTGATTAGCAAACTAAGTTTAATGTTAAATATTGAATAAGTAACCAAGTTTGACGAGCTAAAAAGAAAAAGTTTGAAGAGAGATATTATCATTGCAAATTTCAGGTAATGGTTTAATTTTCATTATCATTATTATCTTCATAGAAAATTGCAGCTATGAATTATGTTTTCTCTATAGTGGTAAAAAATTCGTATTACCTTATGGGGGAGATTTAGCTAAACAATGCAATGAAGAAGATATTCCAAAAATTAAAGGAATCATTGTCATAATAGTTACCTCTACTACTGTCAGAAGCTATGGACGTAAAAAAGAGGAAATTAGGGTGGCATCCCTATCATACTTTCATATTGTAAAGCGGGGTCCCTATCAAAGTTTCATTGTAAATCCGGTCCCTATTTTCTAGAACAAAGAAAAATTATTGCTGAAATGTCAGCAACTTTTATAAATAAGTGTTGATATTTCGGCAACTTTCCCTATCAAAGTTTCATTGTAAATCCGGTCCCTATTTTTTAGAAAGAAAGAAAAATTATTGCTGAAATGTCAGCAACTTTTATAAATAAGTGCTGATATTTGAACAACTTTCATACACTGTGTTCACAGTGTACATAAATGTTGCTGAAATGTCAGCAACTTTTATAAATAAGTGCTGATATTTCAGCAACTTTCATACACTATGTTCACAGTGTACAGAAAAGTTGCGGAAATGTCAGCAACTTTTATGAAAAGTTGCATCATGCTCTATAATAATCGTAAATAAAAAACAGGGACCTAATTTACACTGAAATTTAGTGAAGGACTTTTCGTGTATTTTGAACCTTAATAAAGACCTATGCAAAAGTACCCAGTAAAAAATTTACACCATCAAGTAATGGTTCTTCATCAAATAATTATTACTGAAATACTATTATTTTTTTATAAACAAGTGCATATTTCTTGCAATCAACAAATGCTTCCAAAGCGTATATCAATTTGGACGTGCCGGAAATTTTTTCCATGTTAACAAGGTATGTTTTAGCAAGAAATAAGTAATGATTTAATTTCATTATTTTTTTCCTCAATGCATATTTTTTTCCACATCTTTAACATCATAGAGAAGGGATTACTTTAAATGAATCAACAGTACAAGTTCTCAATAAAAAAGAATAATACCACGGAAGTAATTGTAGAGAAAAAAACATTGGAGGAACTATTGTTCAAAATGAAAAATCCGAACAACAAAGTATGATTTGCCTTTATCTAAATATTTTTTCTAAGATACCCAAATTTCCTTTTTATTAAGCAAGTCAATGAATATAATGATTTTTTTCATTTTATAGGGAACTAAGTTTAATTGCCATGCTAGTGTATCACAAATTTATGATCGATATGGTTGGAGTTATATGTCTTGTCCAAAATGGAATAAGATGGTTGAAAAGATAGATGAAGTATTTTACTGCAACAAGTGTGAAAATGAAACTAGATGCCCAGTTCTACGGTAAATTTTTTACAAAGTTTATCACTATTTAACAATTTGACATATGTTTTACCTATAATGATATTTTTAGATACAAGATGAATATGCAAATTGAGGATGATTCTGGATTCGTTGATTTGGTCGCATTTGAGAAGAAGCCGAATATTTATTAAAATATACATTAAAAGAGTTAATTGAACTTGAATCATACGTTTTGTCCAATATACAAATCATATATTTCACATAAAATATATATTTTAATCTCTCTTTTAATTGAAGTTCAATTGGTAACAATAGAAAAATGGAAAGGAAAAGATTTATTCGCTATTTAGTGATTTGGTTGGAACAAAGATAGTCTTGCAAATGAAAAAGAGGGACTACTGTATAAATAATTGGGAGAAGAGGAAATTAACAGCAAATAAAATTCAAAAAGTCAATGCCGATCATAATTTTTTTAGCACCACAGAAGAAAAGAAAAAGTAAAACTGCATTAAAAATTATATGGCGTTGCAAAGCCATTATAATAACTTAATAAATTTTTATTTGTTTCAAGAGGCTAAATCCAAACCACGCAAATCGAAAAGAACATTGGAAGAAGAGAACTTGGATGAGGACATGAATCTCTACAAGAGAAATTGCATCGGCTTATAATAAAATAATGTACGATTTAATAGTGTTTTTCTGTTTTCAATAATAATTATGTTGTTTGATACTTCATTATTTTCTTAGGGCATTTTAGTAATTTATTTATTACAATATGTTATTTGTTGATAGTTTTATTTGTTTGGTATATTAGATCGTTTAAAATCTTATTCCCATTATACTTTGAACATTTATTTGAATTGCAACTCTTAGAACATTTGTATCCAAATTAGGGTATTGTCATCCCATTGTTTGTGCTCTTTCTTTTGAAAATTATAATTATGTATGAGGATCCACTTTCACATGTAAAAAGAAAACAAGAAAAAAAGCATTAAAGAAGCTTTCCATCATTCCCTTTTTATTAAACTTAAGGATAAATTACAGTATATATAGATGAATGAAATAGCAATAACTCAAAGAAAAATAATTGTAAATAGCAAGTTATGGTTACTTTTTGTTAACTTTTAGGCAGTAACAACCATTGTATTAAGAATTAAATATGCTTAAATTGATTACATGTTATCCTACTGTCTCACTTAATATTTAGTGACTTTAAGGTATGAAAGCACGTACGTGAAGTCGAATATTAAAATTTTATTTTAATGACGTTTATATCTTACATAATGGATATGCAAAGATACATGGATAATCTAAAAGATAATTTTTGTACTCTCATACCTTTCCAACTCATAAGAATGCCGGTGGAAACATGTATCACCCCTATAATTGTGTACCTCCATCTTAAATTTTGTTATCACAAACTACATAATAATGGTATGTATCATAAATTTGTACATAACACTATGAGTAACACTTCAATAAGAACGCAGTGGAAAGGAGGCTTGGGTTCTGGTAAAAAGACCCAAGTTCGATTTCTACCATGCGTCTTGGATCAGCAGACGACTTTACTATACCCTCCTCAGGAGTTTACCGGCCTGCCGGGTTCTCCTTGGTTTTGAAAAAAAAAACACTACAACAAGAGCATACTTCATCTGCAACTCAATGTGTAACAAAGTTCAAAGCAAAAAATTTGAAACCTTGCTCAAAATAACTTACCATTATGACAGCGCTGCTCTGTATTATTCCTGCTAAACATTGGTGGCAAACCTTAATTCTTTTATGTTTGATTCCCTCCATTACTTTTTCCGAGAACACTAGAAAATGCCATAGATATTAACTTTAGAATGTGTTGCGTTCAAAATATATGATTAATTACAACGTTAACAAAGAAAGTAAATGCATTTACAAATTTTAGTACCTTTACACTACTGCTACATATAGTGAGCACCAGCACAATGACGAAGTAGAAATACTGCATGGAAGAAATATGAAACGTAACACGAGTTAACACTCGGTGGAGTCAATGTTTTAAAACCATTTAAATTATGACAATGATAATACTTACATTCAAAAAATATTTATTCATTGATTGCTTCATAATCATATTTTCAAACCAAATTATTTTCTCGGTTTGTATAGTTAATCATGCCAAGATTTTTTATGCAATTGGGTTAATAAGACAAAAACAATTGTTCATGGTCATGGTGCAAATAGTTACATGACGACTTGCTATTTTACTATGCTATTGGTTGGGAAATTCATGTCAACATATATTTACTAAAATGCATAATTTGTTAACAAAAAGGTGATATATTTTTTGATAGTTACTTAATCCTAAAATGGGGAAAAACTTTTAACAACTTATGTGTTTATGGCTACTTTTTTTTGAACTATAGATTTAAAAGCCTATACGTGTATATGAGAACAATTTGAAGCAATAAAAAAATTAGTATTAGAGAAAAATATATATTAGTATAAAATTAAAAGAACAGATAAAAAAGATAAAATTTTATTTTAACATTCTATGAATAAATCAAATAATAGAAATATTTTAATAGTCCTATTCTTAATAACAAGAATTTAAATATCACATTATTACTATACTTTTTGACTTAGTCTCCCGTTTTGATTACTTCTCTTTTATAAGTCATTCTCCAAATGAACAACTTCAAAATGGTTCTCACTCTTTCTCTCAATAGAAATCGCAGGAAACTTCTGAATTTTATTTTACATAAAATTCCATGCTATTTCTCCTTCCTCTATATATTATAATTGAAATAATTTAAGGGTATACACATACCCGAGTTACCTTTTTTTATTGAACATCAATTATCGAGATTATTTTTCTTTTTCTGCAAATACTAGGGAAGAATATGACACATACATGAATTACTTCAGATTATAATTTTGAATGAATTCTAAATCGTATTACTAATTTTTCTATAGAAATATAAATAAAAAATCTATTTTTTCCCTTTCGAATTTTCTAAAGGATTTGGACCACTACGAAAGGTATGTATATATCTTAGTTATCTACTTGATCTCTCCATATCTGTTAATCATGTAATAAATATATGTTGTAACACAGTCATATTAATTAAGTAATTATCAAAAATATGATTAAAACCTACCTTTTTCCCTTACCTATGATATGAATTGCTTTCATAAGTTCATCTCTGGTGTCCAGTTCTCCAATCTTCCCAATCATCATATTAACAAATCCCTCAAAGTATATTGCATCACTGGCATCTTTGTCCACATCAGCAATTAATTGGTTGATTTTCTACAGTTACAAACATAAAATCAGAAATGATTGTGTAATACATCAAGTACAAAAATAAAATCATAATTATAATGTCAATTTCGAATTCTTACACAAAAAAGGTACATGACTTTCATTAGCTAAAAAGCAAACCTGATCATTCATCTCAAACCCCATTACCTTACAAAAACAAGTATGTATTTTCTTCAGAATGAAAATAGTTAGAAAAGAGAAGAAAATGGAAAAAATAAGCGGCAGTTACTAATTAGTACCTCATGACAACATTCAACTCTTTTGCATTAATTGTGCCTTTTTGAAAATGAAAACAGTGTTATGAATGGAAAAGGAGATGGTATAGATTACAAACTAATAAAGTAACGTTATAACATGTACACACCATAACCATCTATATGAAATTGATCAAATGCTTCCTTTATTTCCTGCTTCTTCTAGGTGATAAGCCATGATGGCAGCCACAAGGCTCCTCTCTCTTGATGCATTAATACTATCCTTCCTGATACAAAAGGTAAAATAAAAATAGATATGTAAGAATTATATATTATGCGCTTAATTTCATGCTTTCAAAAAACTGAGTCAAGTGTTATAGCAATTGTTGATAAAGAAAATTATATAACAATAGCAACCGTATTCCATATGTTGAGTATTTGGTCTATTAACGTTTGCAGTGTTTCCTTTGATAAAAAAGGAAATGTACCCCATCTTGAAACCCCTCTTACTATAGAATGAAAGGTTTCAACATTTTCTTACTAAGATTAAAAGGAATTATATTACTAATGTAACATGTTTTCACAAAATTTGGACAAACACCTCTAAGTTCAATTTTGGTTAGGTCACGTTAAAGTTGAATGATTTGGAGTGTTTAATGTTTCGACACGTTAAAGGATAGTTTTTGCAGTCACAGACAATTTGCAAGCTTGAAGTCGGAAAAGCAGTTAAGGAAAGTAAATCACACAGAGTTTTATAGTGGTTCGGCCAGAATGTGCCTACATCCACTATCCATCTTATTATTCTTACTTTGATTTGATTACAAGTACAAGTTTGTTCGAAGAGAGTAAAAACTTATGGTAGCTGGAGTGACCGAGTCTCAGCAGAGTTTCCCCTCTTTTCTTTCAAAATCCGGTCCCCATTTTTGTTGAGAAGCTCTGGTATTTATAGAGTGGAGTTGTGAAGTGTGGAGGAGGAAGATATATCTTTCTGAATCTAGTTCGGCATTTGAGCAGGAGCATTTGGGTTGGCATTTAGGTCAGGTTTCTTGCCTGGCCTGGTTGTCCTTCCTTGTCTTGGTTCAATGCTTCTGCTCTGGATTCTCCTATTTGCCGGACCAAACGTTTGGTCCGGCATGCCTGTGTACCGGACCAAATGTTTGGTCCGGTGATGGATGTGTCGTGCCGGACCAAATTTTTTGTCTGACATATTAGAGAATGTCGGACCAAATGTTTGGTTCGGCATATCGGAAGATGCCGGACCAAATATTTAGTCTGGCATACCATAGGATGCCGGACCAAACATCTGGTCCAGCTTGCCGGTCCATATGTTTGGATCGGCATTTTAGCAAATGTCGAGCCAAGCATTTGGTCCGGTACTTCTGTCTTCCACGCCTTCGTCTACTTTTGCCTCAGTTTTTCTCTTCTTGCTGGAAAACCAAGCCAACACTTGCCCCCCAAAGTATGTTGTGTAATTACACAACATGCTTTGTTTTGGTTCGGCATTGAGCTTCTACTACCGACCAAGAAATGATGACTGTTCGTCTTCCCCTTTTTCCCTTTAAATACATCTCCTTCTCTTTATTCTTTTACTTCTATTTTCTTAACCAAGCTTCTCCACTCTATTTTGGTCATTTGCAATCTAATTTGGGCTCGTTTTCACTGCTAGAATTCTGCTATTTTCACGTCTTCGTAGCTTGAGGTAAGTTTCCTTAGATTCGATCTTTGGTTCAAGGGTTCTAGGGTTTCGATTTCTTGGTATTTTAGTGTGAGCATGAGCGATTTCGGCTTCGAACTAAGGGGAAGGAAGAAGGCCATGAGATTTGGTGAAGGAGAATTAGGATTCGAGTACTTCGTTCATCCTAGGTAGAGTCATGCTTTCATCTTATTGCGGAATTAGGTTCGATTCTTACTTTGCCCTCTTCTAGCTTAAACTAGCGTTTTCCAGTGTCGCGAGTTAACTTCGACTAAGTTTGCTAGGGTATGATGTGTGTTTCCAGATGGAGTAGCCATATGGTTACCGCTCGGTGTTGGGGTGTTGAAAATGCCGAACCAAATTGTTTGAGCGTTGTGGTCATTGATATGCCGATCCAGAAGGGGAGACATCTTGAGTTGGTTAGGTTAGGAATACGGTTTCAACTGGGGTAGATGATAGGAGGTTCCCAGTGAATGTTTTAACTTTCATTTACAATCCTACTTCTGTTATACTTACGCTCGTCCTTCATTTCTTTGTACATGAATATGTCTTCTAGTCGTGAACTTCGTTCTAAGTACACGTCTTCACAACCTGCCGGGGCTGGTCCTTCCTCTTCTGATGTCCCTGTCAATCCTCCCAGACAACCCAATTCTACCTATTCTCTGGTGGAGGGCTATGCTACTAATCAAACGCCGGCTAGGCCTTCAAAGTGCTACCCCAGCATGCCGACGATAGAAAAGCTAAACTCCATAGCCACTACATTCGAGATATCTCGCTGGGACATGATATTACCCGGCCCAGACGATAAGGCCTGCTTTACCCCAGGTGGATATATGGCATTCAGCAAATACCATTGCATGTGCGGCGCAATCCCTCTGCTCACCAATTGGATTGCCAGCTTTGTTATTTACTTGAAGGTCGCTCCCATGCAGCTTCAACCGAATTCTTACGCCATCTTGACCTGCGTATACCTGATATTCGTGAAGCGTTAGCAAAGACCCCCTACCCACAGGGAGATCAGATATTTATACAATGTGAGGAGCTATTGAAAGAGGAGTCCCTTCATTAGCTTAGAGTCCGCTCACAAGATTAAGCCCGTCGTTGATCTATACTCTAAGTTTAGCATGATCAAAAAGGAGTATTTCTTTGTGCGTGGCGATACAGTTGCTCAACATGCTTTCACTTTTGGCTGTAAGTCATCTTTATACTTTTTCGAAGCTTCCCATCAACTTGGTTCCTTAATGTTCCATATTTTTCAGGTTGCGTGAAGGTGGTAGAGGACGAGGGCTTAAAAAAGATGGCCAGAGAAATACTAGCTATCCTGGAAGGTGAGAGGGAAGCCTCGTTTCTACTTTACGACACAGCTCTTCGCTTTTACAACCTGAACGGTCCTGGTCAATCCATGTACACGATTATGCCAAGCTCCACCGTGAAAGCAAAGGGAGCGGGAGGAGATAGGGGAGATGCGGACAAAGGTAAGGGTCCGGAGGAGGAGGGTGGTGTGGCTGAAGCCCCGAAGAAGTTGAGGCATAAGAAGAGCATAGTTCGCCTTCCCTGCTTGGGGAAATCTCTGCGTATTCGGGATGCTCCTTCCCCTAACGACGAGGAGGGTTCACATTTGGAGGGAGAGAGTGAGGAGGACGAAGGATCGGAGGGAGACTCTGAAACAACAGAATTGGAGGTTTATGTCTTTCCAGAGGTGGAGATCATAAGTAGCGAAGGCTTGGGCGTGGCTCCCTTAGAGAATGCCGAGGTGGTGCATGAGTGGCCCGAGCAGTTGAACAACCTGAGCCAGTCCCTGGGCCGACTCCGATTGCTGACCCTTCTCAAGAGAGTGTAGCTCCGAGTGATTTGAGTGGAATACCGCCTCTTCCAATGCAAAGCGGAGCGGGAATCGGTGAGGCATTTGGGCTTTCCCCAGGTACTTTCGATTACTCTATGGATTTTGAAATACTTCTTGAGAACTTTTTGTATTTTGACGAGTCCCAGCCTCCACCTACTCCTCAATCCAATGAAACCCGGTCGTCGTGTGTTCTCCTTACTTCGAGTGGAGCCTCATACCAGTATATTCCCTAATTTAGTGAGACCCGTCCCCGCTACTTGATCTAGTCTACCCTAAGGGTTTGTAGTAGCTCTTAGTGTCCCAATGTCTTGCGCGTTTTGTTTTTATTCTTTCTCCATTCCTTTATTCTAACGTTGTCACTTGTACTGCAGGGAAAAGTAGGAATCCGAAGAGGAATGAAGTGTCTAGGCAGCTCGAGCAGTTCAAACGGATGAAAGTTGCTTCTGCTTCTTCCAAGACAGTCTTTTAAGATGAAAAGACCATGCCAGGGAACACTAAGGGAACCCGTTGGGCCTGGATAGAGGAGAGAGTCGTGAGTCGTCTCAGAAACATGCAAGGTCTTCGGATAAGGAAGCCACTTCCCCTGGTTCCCAAACTTCCTCTCGCCGTCGCCATCACAATCCAATGGGTCCTGAAGTGTACGAAGTTCCAGATGATTCAGAGGAGGGCAATGTCGACACTTTTTTCTCGAATTATCAACAGCCAATGTGGAATCCCTTTGAGAGCCATCCTGATATCAATCCTGACTATGCGGGTCGCCATTCGGCGGATCCTAACACTGAGTTTCTTCTACCCCAAAATCCTCTAGTCTGGATCTTGGATGAGGCATAGATTCTTGACTTTTCCAACTTGACAACGAAGATGGTTCAAATTACGGACGAGACCAGGAAAATCGTAGATTATCAGTCTCGCTTAGCCAAAGTTAGTGAAGAAGTCGGGAGCGTCAACGTACGGTTGTGTTTGGAGGTAGAAGACCTTCGTAAGGCGCTCAGGGAGAAGGAGGCTAAGCTAGAGGCGGTCGAAGCATCTCGTGCATCCGAGATAACGAAGGCCAAGGAGAAAGCAACGAGAGTGGCCGTCGATTTATGCAAGACTCAGATTGACATGGCTATCAATTCAGTGGATGAGGCTCGGCAGAAGGATCTGGAGTGGATCCATTTTCTTAAGGGAAAAGTAAAGAAATTGAAGGAGGCCTTAGTTGAGCTGAAGAAGTCTCGGGACGAGTGGAAAAAGACTCATACAAGGCTGAGATTGATAAGTTAAAGGCGGAGCAGGCCCAGTTAAGAAGGGACAAGGAACAATACATGAACAAGGTGGTGTCTCTCCAGACCGAAGTCGACAAATCCAGCGACTTTTGTGATACAGTCAACCAGATGATGAAGGATACTTATTACATGTTCTAGAAACAGAGAAACCTTCAGTGGATGGATGATTATCCTCAGGTGATGGTAGGAATTCATGCCCGACTCATTGAAGAGACCAAGGCTGCAGTCGCATGGGAGGAAGGAGCCGTGTATGACATCGGGATAGTGAATATCAAGTTCACAGTGGAGGAGACCAAAGCCATCGCCAAGGGGTATGAGCTGCTGGCGGAGGACGAGGATGATGAGGATGGCTCGGATCTCGAGGGGCTTGGTGATCCACGTCACATCATTGCAGGTACCTCATCTTTTAACTTTAGCCCTGCTGTTACTTATTCTGGATTACAAACCTTATGATTCTTAATACTTACATCGTTCAGGGAAATCTTCAGGGTAGGTCGGGCATTCAAAGGGGGCTGGTGAGGTGTTGCAGAAAGAGGAGGAGCTTCTCGAGCAATCCGAGCCCTCGAAGGACATGGCTGGAGGGAGCGGGCCGAGTGGCAAGGATGTCCCCCCTTCTTAGTGAAGGAGATTTTCTTTTCCCTTTTTTTATGTATTTTTTGGAGGATGTATGGATGTGCTGCATATGTATATATAGACAAGAAGCCTTGTAAACGAATATTTCAAGTGTGTAATGTTTAATTTATGTCTTTTGTACGTTTATTTGGAATGACTTTTGAGATGTGTGACTTTCATAGTCTATTTTGTATATTTGTGAACTATTTACAACTCGGTTAAATCGTTATTGTGTTCAGAGACATAGCAAACCATAAACGCATAACTATATTCAAGGCCGATCATGAACGATAACTACTCGGGTTATTGCCCGTGTCCTGAGTATTATTCGATTTATCGTTACCGGTGTGTGTAATGCCGATCATCAAGTGCAAACTACCCCTAGCTGCAGCCATGCCTTAATCGTGGGGTTTATAATTAGTTCATAGTTGCTGGCGAGTCGAACGCCAATGATGAACTGCCTAGGCTATAATCGTGCCTAATACGTGGCTTATGATTGGTTCATCATTGCCGGCTTAGGGTGCCGATCGTCAGGAGTGAACTACCAAGGCTTGTTTCGTGCCCTTTATTGTGGCTATCTTACTTTCACTACTGCTGGTAAGTTTCTACGATTTCTCGTAGTAGGAATAGTCATCAGATAAAATAATTAAACGAAAGAATGTTCAAATAAGATAAGTAATGCGAGACACCAAATTTTATAGTGGTTGGGCCGAAATATTCCTACGTCCACTATCTTTCTTTTATCACTTCATTTAATAGGCGTTTCTTTACAACTCAAGAGAAATAGCGGCGGAGATGTTGGAGATTCCACGCTTTCCCAAACACGTCTCCATCTACCGTTGACAAGATGTAAGCTCCATTGTGAAAATCCTTATGAACAACAAATGGTCCTTCCCAAATCGGATCTAGTGCTCCTGGTCGTGGGAAGACTCGCTTGAGTACCAAGTCACCCTCTTGCAGCGCTCGAGGCTTCACCCTAGAGTCGTATTGTCTTTACACCTTCTGTCTATGAGCGGCGGCTTTGAGGGCGGCGTTATTTCTTTTTTCTTCGATTAGGTCAAGTGTTAAGAGCTCCTCGTTTTCTTTCGGATTGTAGTGCATCATGCAGTGCGAGGGGACAACTGTTTTGATGGGATGCATGGCTTTAGTTCCGTATGCCAATGTGAATGGTGTGCGCCTGTTGCGGTCTTGTAAGAAGTTCGGTAAGCCCACAAGCAGTAGGTAGCTCGTCGACCCATGCTCCCTTGGATTTTTCTAACTTCTTCTTGATTAATGTTTTTAACACCTTATTTACTGTTTCGACCTGTCCATTTGCCCGGGGATATGCCACAGCCGAGAAGCTTCGGGCAATCCCATGTTCATGGCACCAACTAGAGAACTCTTCACTGTCAAATTGAAGTTCGTTATCCGATATGATCTTCCGTGGCACCCCATACCTACACAGGATGTTGCGTATTAGGAAGTTTATTACTTTGGTAGATGAAATTTTGTTCAAAGGCTCTGCTTCCACCCATTTGGTGAAATAATCCACTGCCACTATAGCGTATTTTGCTCCTCCTCGACCCATGGGGAGTTCCCTGATCAGATCAATTCACCAAATGGCGAAGGGCCATGGGCTAACCATCTGGATCAAACCGGTAGGTGGTAATCTCGGGATTTTGGCGAATCTTTGGCATTTGTCACATTTCTTAGCGTACTCGGCCGCGTCCTTGTTTAGCTTGGGCCAAAAGAATTCATAGCGTAGGATCTTTCTGGCTAGAGTCTACCCTTTGGTGTGGTCATCGCAACTCCCTTGATGAATGTTGTTAAGGATATCCCTTGCTTCATTCCCGACGACACACCTTAGCAGTGGGTTGGAAAAGTAGCGACGGTACAATATGCCGTTCTGGATGGTGTAGCGGGATGCCCTCCTTAAGATTCTCCTGACTTCGTTTCGATCTGCTGGTACGGTTCCTTCTTGTAAATATCCGACAATAGGGGTCATCCATGTCTCATCCATGCCCGTGATCAGTGTGATTTGCAGACACTCGAAACTTGGTGCGGATTGTCTCATAATGGGGGTTGCCCCCAGCACCGACTCGGTTCTTACACAAGCTTCTTTGGCGAGGGCATCCGCCTCTTGATTCTCCTCTCACAGGACGTGTTTTATTACATAGTGGTCTAGTTCATTGAGGAGGGTTTTGGCCCTTTTTAGGTAAGATGCAAGCTTTTGTCTTCGAGTCTGGAATTCCCCAAGGATCTGGTTCACAATTAGTTGTGAATCACTGTGTATGCATATCGACTTAACTCCTATCTCTTTAGTGATTTCTAGTCCAGCTATCATTGCCTCGTATTCAACTTCATTATTGGTTGCAGTGAACTCTAGCTTTAGTGCATAGCTTAACTTCCTTCCTTGGGGTGTGATTATTGTGACTCCTGCCCTCGAGCCGAGCTCGTTCGATGCTCCATCAACAAACATATTCCATTTGACCGTTTCCTCAATTCTTACTGCTATCCCTCATCTTGCATTGTGAACTTAGCTATGAAATTAGCCAAGGCTTGCCTTTTAATTGCAGTGCGTGGATGGTAAGTGATGTCATACTGGCTCAGCTCGATGCACCACTTTAGTAGTCGCCCCGACGTGTCTGGCTTATGTAAGACTTGCCTCAGAGGTTGATCCGTTAGAACTCTAAAGGAATGCGACTGAAAGTAATGTCATAGTTTCCTGGATGCTATGAGCAGACAATAGGCCAATTTTTCGATCTTTTGGTACCTAGCTTCTACCCCCGTGAATCTCTTGGTAATGAAGTATACTGGTCTTTGGATACGATCATCTTCTCATACTAACGTGGCACTTAGTGCGTGGGAGGATACAACTAGGTATAGGTAGCGGCTCTCTCCATCTACCGGAGTGGAGAGCACTGGTGGCTTCTGTAGGTGCTATAGCAGACTCTGGAAAGTTGAGTAGCATTCATCAGTCCATTCAAACTTTCCTTTGTCCTTTTTGAGGGCTTCGAAGAACGGGATGCACTTGTCCGTGGCCTTGGATATAAACCTGCTCAGAGCGGCTACTTTCCCATTCAGGCTCTGCATTTCCCTTCGTGTGGCTGGGATTTTGAAGTCTTTCAAAGCTTGTAACTTTTCAGGATTCGCCTCTATTCCTTTAGCGTGCACAATGAAACCTACGAATTTATCCAAAGACAAACCAAAAGAGCATTTCAGAGGATTCAGCTTTATTTGGTATTTGTGCAATATTTGGAAAATCTAGTCTAAGTGGCTCACATCATCCGTTGCTCTTCTCGATTTGACAAGCATTTCCTCGACATAGACTTCCATGGAGGGACCAATTTGCTACTCGAACATCTTATTAAATAGACGTTGATAGATAGCGCTGGCATTCTTAAGCCCGAAGGGCACCTTGTAGCAATATAGGCCTGGATCTGTGATAAAGCTTGTATGTTCTTGATCCGACACATACATGGGGATCTGGTTGTATCCTGAATATGCGTCCATAAATGATAATAACTCATGTCCTGCGGTTCCGTCTACCAGCCGGTCGTTTCGGGGCAGAGGAAAACAGTCTTTGGGGCAAGCATCACTGAGGTTGGAGAAGTTAATGGAGGTTCGCCACTTCTCATTAGGATTTTTCACTAAAACCGGGTTGGAGATCCATTTTGGGTAAATGGCTTCGCGGATAAAACCGTTGGCGAGTAGGTTCTTTACCTCTTCGTTGAGAGCAGTTAACCACTCTATCCCCGTGCTTCTTTTCTTTTGTTTGATTGGGACCTTGGTGGGGTCAATATTGAGGGAATGACAAGCTATTTCTAGGGAAATTCCTACCATGTCTTCGTGGGTCCATGCGAATACATCAAAGTTCTTGCGCGGGAATCCTATCAGCTGGATCTTTAGGTTCTGCTTCAACTGAGAACCTATCTTTAAAAGCCTTGTTTTGTCGCGTTCGTCTACCATCACGTGTTCCATAGCCTCCATGGGCTCAGCGTTGACCTCCTCCTCTCTATACCGGGGTCCAACTCGTTAAATGGGTCGCTAGTATATTTGAAAGGTGGGGCCTTCTTTGATTGCTATGCTTCTACATTTTTGGCATAGAGGGCGACCTCTACGTTTTTCCCTTTTTCTTTTATTTTGTTCTGGCGAAGTTCTATTACATAGCAATCACGAGCCGCGTCTTGGTCTCCTTCTTCTTCTCCTATTCCGCCATCAGTCAAGAATTTCGTCTTCAGGCACCATGGTGACAATACTATCTGGAAATCTAACAATGTCGGCCTTCCCAAAAATGCGTTGTAGGCAGAGTGTCCATCCACCAGCACGAACGTTTGCTTTCGGACAATTGATCTGGGGTGACTTCCTAGCTCAACGAACAAGTCTAGCTGTCCAAGTGGCATCGTGGCTTCCCCAGTGAACCCATGTAAGGGCTTATTGCATGGAGATACATCTTTTATTGGCAATTTCATCTTGTTGAAGGCATGTTTGAACAAAATATTCACTGAGCTTCCTGTATCGACTAAGATGTGAAACACCTCTGCTGGGTCGATCCTGATGGAGATAACCATGGGATCAGTGTGCTAATATTGCTTCCCAATCAAATCTTCATCGTTGAAGATTATGTTGGACCTTTCTCTCCATTTTGCGATGCGCCCTTCAGCAACGGAATGAACATATCCTTCCCCGTCCTTCAAGGATTTCCCATACCTCTCCATTTCAGCCCAACTTCTGCCAGCTACATGCGAGCCTCCAGATATGGTGTGGACAACTATCTTCTCCTGGTTGGAGTGGCTTGTACCTACCCTTTCTTGTTGTTCCTTTGTGGGGGCTGCCCTGATCCCTTATGGACCGGAGCGGGAGAGTTGCGTCCTTTCTACACGTATCGTTCCAATTTCTTTTTTGGATGTATTCCTCAATGAGATCGTGCAAGTGCTGACATTCTTCAGTGTTATGCCCATGAGTCTCGTGGAAGTGACAATATTTTCCTGTTCTAATTGAGGCTTCTGACTCCTTTTTATAGGGAGGGCGTTTGTATTTCAACTCGTGTTGAGTAGCCATGTAAATGTTCTCTACAGTGTTGTTCAGAGGAGTGTATGAATCGAATATCGGTCCAGGTATGTATCGTCGTTTATTGCCTTTCTCAGTTCCAGAGTTGCCTTGGTGGCTACTTTTTCCTTCGTTGTTTGGCTTACTTCCTTCCCCTCGGATTGGGGCACTCATGTTTCCTTGGACGCTAGAGGCCTTTATGGGTGCTCGCTATGTCGGTGAGCTACCGTGTCCTCCAATCTCATGTACATTCCGGCTTCATGAAAGAAATCTTGAAGAGTTAGAGGATTTTCCTTTGTCAACCTTCTTGCAAGCTTTGAATCGGGGTGGACGCCTCCGCATAGTGTCATCAGTGTAAGTTATTCATCTGCGTTTTGTACTGCCGCCAAGGCAGCGTTTAAACGAGTAAGATATTGATGTAGTGGTTCCCCTGCTTTCTGTTTTACGTCTGACAAGGAATAAGCATCTCTAGGCTGTTCCATATGGATTCGAAACTGACTTATGAATTTTTCCTTCAACATTTCCCAAAAGCCGATGGATCCATGATGCAGGCGACAAAACCATGTGGTTGCTAAATCTGATAGGAACAGCGGAAAACATTTACACCGCATGCCTTCTGTTGCTCCATTCATGAGCATGTGCTGGGTGTAGCGTTGTAAGTGGATGATTGGGTCGGACGTGCCCTTGTAGGAATCCATGGTCGGCATCTTCCACTCTCGAGGATTGGCTGTCACTTCTATATCCTTGGTGAAGGGGCTGGACACTCTCATGCCTATCCTTCTTTCGAGTTGCTTACACCTGAGATATTCCCTGAAGAGGCGCGTCATTCTCTCTTCGGATTCTGGGGCAACCCTGGGAGAAGCGGAGGCTTCCCGTTGATGTTGATGGCGTCTGGGACCTTGATTGAGGATGGATTGGCGATGGTTGGCTCGAAGCATGTCAGGATCAACCACAGTCAGTCCTTGCCTGGTGCCCCTTTGACTGGGCCCAGCTCTTGACAATCTTTTAGGACCGGCTTTGGGTTGAGTCCTGGCTCGGGTTCAAGTCTTTGCATCTTCTTGATTGAATTCATCATTTGCAGTATATCTGTTCCTTCTACACAACTCTCCAAATTCAGACTCACCTCGAGATTCGGTATTGTGAGTAGATTCCTCCGTGTGCCTCTTAAGCGAGTCATGAGTTGGTCCACCAAAGCTTTCTATTGGACAGTGAAGCGGTCAGTCATCTCATTCACAACCATATCTAAGTCTTCTCGGGTGACAATTGAGCTTGGAGATAAAGAGTGGGTTGTTGGGTTTTCTTAATCTTCCTGGATGTTAAGTGTACTTGCAGTGGCTGCGTTCTTACCCTTATCGGTGTTATCCCTAGAAGGAGCCATATTCTAATGTGGAGTTAAGGCTTGTAAGGTGAATAGATAGAGGAGTAAGGCTCTCTACACCGGTTCTCAGTAAAACCACCAAATGTTTGCACAAAATTTGGGAAAATAACTCTAAGTTCAATTTTGGTTAGGTCACGTTAAAGTTGAATGATTTGGAGTGTTTAATGTTTCGACACGTTAAAGGATAATTTTTTACAGTCACAGAGAATTTGCAAGCTTGAAGTCGAAAAAGCAGTTAAGGAAAGCAAATCACACAGAGTTTTATAGTGGTTCGGCCAGAATGTGCCTACATCCACTATCCATCTTATTATTCTTACTTTGATTTGATTACAAGTACAAGTTTGTTCAGAGAGAGTAAAAACTTATGGTAGCTGGAGTGATTGAGTCTTAGCAGAGTTTCTCCTCTTTTCTCCCAAAATCTGGTTCCCTTGTTGTTAAGAAGCTCTGGTATTTACAGAGTGGAGTTGTGAAGTGTGGAGGAGGAAGATATATCTTTCTGAATCTGGTTCGGCATTTGAGCAGGAGCATTTGGGTCGGCATTTGGGTCAGGTTTCTTGCCTGGCCTGGTTGTCCTTCTTTGTCTTAGTTCGATGCTTATGCTCTAGAGTCTCCTATTTGCCGGACCAAACATTTGGTCCGGCATGCCTGGTACGGACCAAATGTTTGGTCCGGTGATGGATGTGTCATGCGAAACCAAATATTTGGTTTGGCATATCAGAGAATACCGAACCAAATGTTCGGTCTGGCATATCAGAAGATGCCGGACCAAATATTTGGTGCGGCATAACAGAAAATGCCGGACCAAATATTTGGTCCGGCATAGCAGAGGATGCCGGACCAAACATCTGGTCCGGCATGCCAGTCCATATGTTTGGATCAGCATTTCAGCAAATGCCGAGCGAAACATGTAGTCCAATACTTCTGTCTTCCATGCCTTTGTCTTCTTTTGCCTCCTTTTTTCTCTGCTTGTTAGAAAACCGAGCCAACATAACATTTTGAAGTTGGCAAATTTCATATTTCATTAGCACTTTATTTCAAAATAGGGGGAAAGGGAAAAAAATTATCATCTTTACAAAAATATTACCTTCACTAGAGACATTCTTTTACAGTTTGAGCATCCATACAAATACAAACTACGGAAAGCATATATTGATTAGTACAAATAGGCAAAATGAATGAAATAATTATTTTAATCACATGATAATTTTTATTTATCAACAGTAACTGATTGTTACCCTACTTGTAATTACAGTGTTACTACTAATGGTAAAAACCTATTATTTTTGGAATTAAGAAATAAACTAAAATGATATTCGTTCATAAGTGTAAACAATTTGAAAGCGATAATAAAATAGTTCAGTTCATTTAGTCAGTTTATTTTTATGATAAATGATTATGACGTTGACGTTTATATTCATATACTACTGATTAATTTCAAAATTTTGTTATTTACATGATATTTGGATCATTATTTTTGAAGTGGAATTCTCTATTAATCTTTGGAAATCAATTGCATTGTGGTTAATTTTATTTTTCGCCATGTAAATTATTTTCATAAACAGTTTTATTACACAAATTTAGATCGTTGTTTTTAAAGTTACAAAAATAATCCAGTTAAAGCTTATAACAAAGCTTAAGTTTCCTTACAACATAGCTAAATACTAATTCTGATTGTTTTCCTTTTAACTTATACGGTATCATCAACATAGATAAAGGTTAAATAAATGGAAGTAGATAAAATATAGATAGCTAGTAAGCGAGGTAGAAATTTAAACATCCATAGAGAAGGAAATGGGAAAGATAATGAACAAAGGTACCAAAACCACACCTTTCAACGATTCGTAGGACCTAAAATTCCAACCGGCTCTTGCTCCACTTCAAATATCGATGCCGTTGAAGCAGATTTTGTTATCAGAAAAGTTGGTAAAATTAATATATTATAAGTACAAATGTAAAAAATAAATGACATTTATTGAAGCACTCACCTTTGATACAAATGTCCATCATAGCCCAAAGGCAAAGGGGGCAAGAAATGCGTCGTATCCTTTACAACAAACGGAAGGCAAAACAAATATGTTATCTTAGTAAGAGATGCTTTAAACTTAATGCATATAGTATGTTGATAGTAAATAATATTCTTTATTTTTTATGTAATGGACCTGATCATGAAAGTTTCAAACTTAGGTTCAACTATTGCTTCAACCAGAGAAACCAATAATTCTATTTTTCCAACTGAAAGATTTAAGGTAAACTCGCAAAATATCTGTTGTGCCCAGACCATAGAATCTACAACAATTTCTAAAAGGAGAAAAGGTGCACGTTACTTGCAGTATGATAATAGTAAATTGAATATAATCAACAACTATTGAAACATTAACCTTCAAAATAAACGATCATAGTACTTTAATGGCACAAGCGATAGGAAAGTCGTCGTATCCTCCAGAATAAACGGATTACAAACCAAGTACACAAGAAACAGATTACAAACCAAATCCACAATCTTGGTAAGAAATAGTGCAAATACACAATACATAATAATACTACATAAAATAAGTCCTTTAGTTACCTGTATTTACCTAATCATTAAAGTGTTGAACATAGATCACAATGCGTTGTTCCACCCAGAAAAAATAATAATTCCATGGTGCATATTCAAGGTTTCAATGCAAACCTACAAGAAGAACCACATAGAAATTTCAATGATTTTAGATCCACTGAAAATAATCAAAATCAACAAGCTCAGAAAGTGGCAGTGACATCATCACTAACTAGATATGGCACAACCACAAGTAAGTGCCTACGGTTTTAATAAAAAATTTAATATTACAAGAATATATCAAATATTTCATCATATAATATAATTTTATGTTACTAGTTGAAAGAAGTGGCACAAACTTGCAGCAAGCACAACAAATTCATGTGTTAAATGATACATCCATTGACCAAGAAGAACCAAGTCGACAAACTTATATACCAGAACCATCATCAGCCACCTATGAAACAATTACAAGTAAGTGAAGTTGCATTTTATATCAAAGGAATAATTTATTCATGTACATCATATATCTTACAATTTATAACATATACGCATATTTGCAAGGAAAATGATTGAAATATGGGACTTTGATGAACCAACACATACATGTTCAAACTATAATGTCATACTATGGTACGAAGAAAGGAATACAAAATCAAAAGCCATGCCTAATCTAGAATTTTCCCTATGTTGTCGGTTAGGGAAAGTAGAACTTCCTATACTGAAAGTTTGTCCTCTTTTTTTAAAACATTTACCAATAATAATGGTGGACCAAGAGCATTAAGATTTAGAGAAAAAATAAGGTTATGAAACTCTATACTTTCTTTCACCTCTATGGGAGGTAATGTTGACAAAACCATAAATGATGGTCGTGGTGCTTATGTCTTTCGGATAAATGGCCAAAACCATCACAAAATCGGTTAACTTCTCCCAAAAGACAACCAACCTAAATTTGCAGAACTTTATATTTATGACACCGAAAAAGAATTGTCAAATAGAATGAATGTAGTATGAACGAACCACGATGCAGAATTGGATGAAGGCATCATTAGTGAACTAATGAGCATGTTTGATCAGTGCAATAAACTCACAAAAGCATTTAGGATGGCAAGAGATCGATTTAAAGAAACAAATTTTCAATCTGTAAGGCTGTAGTTGATTAGTTCACGACAAAATGATGGTAGAATGTATAATTTTCCAACATCTTCTGAGATAACAGCTTCAATAGTAGGTGATTGTTTTCAAAACGACACATGCAGGGACATCGTATTAGAAGAAAAAAAGGATTCTTAAGAAGAATAGCTGAAAAACATCCAAGTTTTATGGTAATGCATTATCCTATATTATTTTCTTATGGGGAAGATGGCTTTACATTAAATATCACACATAGATACACAAATGATGAAGAAACAATCAATGAAAGTGATCAAAGTGAAGAGAAAATGCTTAAAATGAGGGAGTACTATGCATTTCGTATCCAACAAAGGCCAAATGAAGGGCAAACTTTACTTAGAGGTGGTCGTGTGACGACCCGAATTTTTGGCGATCGAATATTGAGTGATTAACGGATGAATTATTGAAACATTTATTTTGATTAGGGAATAAATAAAATTTCTGATAATTTAAAATATCTGGATATATATAAATTAGTTTAAACACTATATACAAACTTAAGTTATAACATATATGGACCTGTTTAAAAACTATATTAGATATTGGATTATAAATTTCTGGATACGATAAATATTTGAGTCTCATGTACAAACATATAAACTCCACCATTTAAGAATTAAGATAAACACTCCAAATAGATAAATATGTATAAAACTTTACGATGCTAGACAATATATATATATATATATATATAAGTACATAAATATGCAAGTATTTGAATGTATGCCATATGATGTAATATAGATGAAAATTTGTGTAAATGTGAACTATATATATATATATATATATATATGCAATAACAAAATATACATAAGCGATGTATGTTACAATATGTGTAAATGATAAGTAAGAAAATAAAATATGCAAATAGGAAATTATATGAAGAAGTATATATGTGTACATATATAATGACAAAATATGCATAGGTAAATGTATATGCATATGAAGTAGCGGTAATGATAAAATGAAATGTTCAGGCAAGAGTTTTATAGACATGACCAAAAATGTATATGGTATTTGTACATTAGGAAGTAATGTATATGAAAATATTGTATACATAAGCAATAATATATATATATATATATATATATATATATATACACACACATGGATATACATGTAAACAAAAGAGTAGACAAGCATTTAAAGCCTAGCTAAAAAAAATCAAATCAGGTCAAGCAAGTGCTGACCAAAGAAAAAAAAAATATAAAATAAAAAGAAGCTTGCTGTGTACAGGGGAAGGCAGCAGTATACTATCTGATATATATCTCCACCTTGTCTTCTTTTATTTCATTCTGTAACGATACCAACTTTTCGACGCTCGAAATTCGACATTAATATGTCCACTGTATCAAATGCCGTGCAATCGAATGCCGGAAAACCAAACCATTCGGGTTAAAAAGAAGAGGTAGAAGTAGAAGAAGAAAGAAAGAATAGAAAAACAGAAACAGAAACAATATAAGAATCTCACATTCACAGCGAAACAATATATAATAGATAATCAGTAGTCTTTTAAACAAAGCTATATCAGTTTATACAATACAACAATGAGAGTCAATATACAACTCAATACAACAATGGACAGTTATATAAACTTGTCCTCATACAGAATACACAGCGGAATAAATAAACAAGTACGGGAGTACGTCTCACCATCCAGCTCGCCTCCAGAGCTCCAGAATATCCAGAATATCCTGATAATATAACTCTAGGCTGCCCGTGTTGAAAATTATGGGCACCCAGAGTTTAGAAAGGGAACGATAAATCCGAGTCAGTCATGGTGACTGGTGTGAGATCGTAAAACAGTTATTTTCACAAAGAAAATAAAACAGATTCGCAATGCTTTTGGAAAATGAAACTACCATAAGGCCTCCCGCCACACACACAATGCAAACGCAGAATTGGAGGAGATTTCTCCTTATGATAGTCAAAGATGCTTACTACGAAAAATCAGTTGATATTATTATTAATGTCTAGTGTGGAAAACATTTCGAAGTATAATATCAATGTAACGACCCGTAAATTTCAACTGTTTTAATAACGTAATTAGTTGAAATTTTGTGAAATTTTAAACGATAAAATTTTGAAATAAAAATTTAATATTGGAATGCGTCTAGTTAAACATAGCAACTGGTAAATTTTCGTCCGAAAATACGAAAGTTTATTTCGCGCGTAAATTTACTTCAATTTAATCAGTTAAAAAGCGATGAAAATAAATTGTTTCCGAAACCTAAATATTTTTACATAGAAAAATTCTAAACCATCTTCTAAGCAAGATGTCAGTTTGTCGTTTTTCCAAATTCGGACATCTTTGACTCCGTCGATCTTATTTCTCTACGTTTTTCTTGCATTTCCGTTAGTATAAAAATTCGAATTTTTATAATTCGATCGTACCACTAATATCCGTATGCCATTTTGATCATCCCGTCGTACTGATCTCTGTGGTATATTCAACTCTGTGTTTTGGAATCCGGTACGCAGCAGAATTTGTAAAACGTCGGCAACCGTATCAATCGGTACCAGTTTTGTGATTTGTGGTTCTTGTTAACCTTCAATATTCCACCGTTCGGAAATCAAATGGGCATCAGCTTTTAATGGTTGCCTTGAATTCATCTTACTAACTTTTTATATTCTCAAAGTTTTCAAAATTACATGGTTTCATTTTAATATCTCTTCCATTCGTTCATTTTGTTTTGGGAAAAAAAAAGAAGAAAATTTATCTGTTGCTTTACCTTCCCCTCTTCTATAATGTCCCCTCTCCCTCCACTTCACAGCCTACCTTCACCACTTGACAGCCGTACAACACCCCATGGCAGCCAAATGCCATCCCCTGATCACCCAAGTCCTCCTCTAGCAACCATCCTCATTCACGCAAACAACAACCCGCGCCTAGTCACCATCCGCTAGAGGCTTCGCATAGAACCGGCTACTGCCTCCAAACCCCGACGACGAGCATCACCATAGCCGAGCCAACTTCCTCCACGGCCACAGCGGTCGAGCACCATCATCACTTCGTCACCATCTCTGCTCTCGCCGCTGTCCAGTGCGCCCCTCTCCATCGCTGTGTTGCCAAGCACACCGAGCAGCCTATCAACACCATCTCGGCCACCTTTCCTTTGCAACCGCCCAAACACCCCAAAAAGACCCGCCTACCCACTGTCCCCTCCTCACTTCGGTCAGTGCTTGCCCCACAACCGCCCTCCTCATTCATTCGACCAAGCAAGTACAGGCGAACCGTTAAACTGCACCACCGCCTCCACGTTTTCACCGAGCTTCACCCAACCCCATCCATCACCATTGCCAGCCTATAGCCCTCATGACGCAACGGATATTACAAAACCAATGTAGATCGTTGAATGTAGTAATCGGTGGAATGGAAGATACTGGAATGCCCGAATTCGTTGATCCGAAGATACCGAATTCTAGCTATCTCGAACTCGTTGATCGCGCACGATACCGGGTTCAAAGATCTTCAATTCTTCAAGCGTTGATCAAGCGCACTTGATTCCGCGAATCGGCTTCTGCAATCGTTGAATCGAGCGCACTCGATTAACCAAAAGAGGAGATAGGAGATTACACTCAACTACCAATTTGAATGAAAGCACAAAGCAATCAAAAGAGAATTTTATTCAATTTTTCAACCCTTACAAAATGACCATACACGCCTATTTATAGGCTACATCTCAACACAATAGAAACTTCAAAATATTACAAGTACTTAGGTCGGAAACGACCTACGACCTAACATGGCACGACCTAAGAACAGACACGACTTAGTATAGGTCGGCAGCGACCTAACAGTTCATATTACAGTGCAACCAACATACAAGACAAACATACGACATAAGAACTATACAATCACACGACATAACATTTGTATCTATCAGCGACCTAAGGAAGCAACAGTCCAGATTAACTCGGCAGAGAAAAACAACGGCAACAGGCTTCCGCGACTTAAACATGCGCATCCCAGATCAGCGACCTAAAGAACTCAACGGTAGAGATTAACTCGCAGAAGATTCAACGGCATCCAGCTGTAGTGACTTAAAGATAAGACCTTGCGACTTAAGGATCAACGGCAGAGATCAATGCGGTATAAGAATCAATGACATCCAGAGTTTTGCGACCTAACAGATAAGCAGTTCCAGAAACTTCACGACCTAAGGCCTCGCGACTTAACTCCTCACGATCTAAAACTTCGCGACCTAACTTAGGTCGTTCTGTTTTCCTGCGACCTAACATAGGTCGTAATTTGTTAGGTCGTATCACCTTTCCCTTCAGACTGTTAGGTCGTAGCTCTCCACTAGGTCGCTCGCGACCTATTACTTCAGCTCTGCGCCAATCTTCACACACTGCTAACTCGCTAGCCTCCTTGTTAGCTTTAGGTCGTAACCCAGCACTTCCCTTAGGTCGTAGCTCAGCACTTCCCTTAAGTCGTAGCTCATTTCCCCCTAGCCTGTTAGGTTGTAGCATGTGATCTTTGAAATCGGTAGGTCGCATACGACCTAGAACTACAACTTTTAGTGACTCTTTACCAGAACCTAGTTCATTAGCCTCCTCCTTAGGTCATACCCAACTTCCCAACATGTTAGGTCGTACACGACCTATTACTTCTTTTTTCTGGGCTGCATCATCCTCCCCAGGTTGAGAAAAATTCGTCCTCGAATTTGTATTTTCTGCCTCCCAAACAAACTCATCCCCATGATATGGTACGAGATGCTTAACATTGAATACGTCAGACGTATACACATCATCTGGCAGCTTCAATTTATAAGCCTTTTCATTAATTCGTTTCACGACTTCTACCGGACCAATTTTCCTGGCTTTCAACTTGTTGTAAGCACCCACTGGAAAACGATCTTTTGTTAACACTGCATAAACCATATCTCCTTCATTAAACTCAACATTTCTTCGTTTCAAATCTGCAGATTGTTTATACTTCTCATTTGCTTTCTCCAATCGTTCCTGAACGATTTTATGACATTCCGCTAACCCCTCAACAAAATCAGCAGCCTTCTTAACTGTCTTATTTGATTGTGGCACTACCGTCAAATCCAACGGTCCCTTTGGTAAACTTGAATATACTATCTGAAATGGACTGAACCCAGTACTTCGATTCACAGCATGATTATGAGCAAATTCAGCCTGACATAACTTCACATCCCAACTCTTCAGATTGTCTTGCACAAGACACCTCAACAAGTTTCCCAATGATCTGTTCACCACCTCGGTCTGTCCATCCGTCTGCGGATGATAAGCACTACTAAATTTCAGCTTCGTTCCCACCATTTTCCACAAACTTAACCAAAAGTGACTCAGAAATCGAGTATCTCTATCCGACACAATAGATTCTGGCAATCCATGAAGTCGATAGATCTCCTTGAAAAACAATTGAGCAACATGAACATCATCCGTCGTCTTCTTACAAGCAATAAAATGTGCCATCTTCGAAAATCTGTCCACCACAACAAATATAGAATCATTCCCCCTTTGAGTTCTAGGTAAACCCAAAACAAAATCCATACTGATATCCACCCATGGTTTTATAGGCACGGGTAACGGCATATATAAACCAGCATTAGTCGCAGTTCCTTTCGAAACCTGACAAATATGACAACGCTCCACAAACCTCTCTACCTCTTTCCTCATTGATGGCCAGAAGTAAGACTGTGAAATCAACTGTAAAGTACGGTCTCTCCCAACATGTCCCTCTTCGTGTAACTCCTTGATAATCTTCATTCTCAGACTACCCTCCGGTATGCACAATCGACTTCCTTTAAAAAGAAAACCATCTACCATCACGAACTCATCCGTCTCTCCCTCCTTGACTTTATCAACAAACTTTGCAAAGTAAGGATCATCGGTAAATAATTCTGGCAATATTTCAAACCCCGTCACTTCAACCTTCAATGTAGTTAATAAGTGATTTCTTCTAATCAAAGCATCAGCCACACGATTCGTCACCCCTGACTTGTGTTTAACAACAAAAGTAAATTGTTGCAGATATGCAATCCACGATGTATGTCTCGCTGAAATCTTGTCTTGTCCTTGCAAATGTTTTAATGCCTCATGATCAGTATACAGAACAAACTCCTTCTGAAATAGATAGTGTCTCTAGTGTTTAATAGATTGTACAACAACATAGAATTCCACATCATATGTACTGTATCTTATCTTCGCTCCTGACAACTTCTCACTGAAATATGCAATTGGACGCCCCTTCTGACTCAACACCCCTCCAATCCCAACCTTGGATGCATCAGTATGTAGTTCAAACACTAACTGAAAATCAGGTAATACTAGAATTGGTGCAGACGTCAAAAGATCTTTGATTCGTTCAAAAGCAACCCCGGCTTCCTCTGTCCATGCAAATTGTTTACCCTTCATACAATCAGTCACAGGTGCCATCACACTGCTAAAGTGTGGAATAAACCTTCGATAAAATGAAGCCAACCCGTGAAAACTACGAACTTCCGTTATCGTCTTGGGCTGCGGCCAATCTCTAATTGCTTCAACTTTAGTTTGGTCAACCTGTATTCCCTTTTCCGACACAACATATCCTAGAAATAAAACACTATGCGTCATGAACACGCATTTCTTTGTTGCAGCATAGAATTGTTCTTGTCGTAATACCATCAGCACTTCTCTAAGATGATTCAAATGTTCCTCTGGACTCCCACTGTAAATCAGAATATCATCAAAATACACCACCACAAATTTCCCAATGAATGGTCGAAAAATCTGATTCATCACCCTCATAAAAGTACTCGGTGCATTGGATAAACCAAATGGCATGACCAACCATTCGTATAGACCCTCCCTAGTTTTAAAAGCAGTTTTCCACTCATCGCCTGGTCTGATACGAATTTGATGATATCCGCTCTTCAAATCACTCTTCGAAAAGATAGTAGCTCCGCTTATTTGATCCAATAAGTCATCTAGCCTCGGCATCGGAAATCTATATCTCATAGTAATCTTATTCAATGCTCGACTGTCAGTGCACATCCTCCACGTTCCATCCTTTTTGGGTACCAATAAAGCTGGTACAGCACAAGGACTTAAACTCTCCTGCACACGCCCCTGTTCAAGCAATTCCTCTACCTGCCTTCTCAATTCTTCATGTTCCTTCGGACTCATTCGATAATGTGGTCTGTGTGGCAACACAACACCTGGAACAAGATCTATCTGATGTTGTATATCCCTCAACGGTGGCAACTCCGTTGGTAACTCCTCTGGAAATACATCGTCAAATTCTTTCAAAACTGGTTTAACTTCCTTTGGGATCTCAACCTCTTCACTGCTCTCATGCCCAATCAACAAGAATACTTCCGGCTCTTCTTCAACCTCCTTAACAAACTCCTTCAGAGATAATAAGGTTTTCAACTCTTCAATCTCTTCTGACTTACTTTCTCCTTGTGATCTCTTCTTCGGAACTAGGATAATTTTCGTGCCTTCAAACATAAAACTGTAGCTATTGGTCCGACCGTCATGTTGTACTGCTCGATCATACTGCCATGGTCTTCCCAATAATAAGTGGCAAACATCCATCTCTACTACATCACACCAGATTTCGTCTTTGTATTTCTTCCCAATAGAGAATGGGACACGAACTCATCTATCCACTTTTACTTCTCCTCCTTTTCTCAACCATGCTAACTTGTATGGACTCGGACACAGCTTCGGTTGAAAGAATATTATCACAGCTTCCTGCGTCAATCACAAACTTACACACCTTCCCCAGAATAGTACATGTTGACTGAAAAATATTACTTCTCAACCAACTAGCTTCCTCCTGCTTCGGTGTTAAACACGATCTCCTCAGCATTAGATTACAACCTTCATCTCCTGACGCAATATCCTGTTCATCTTCCTCAACTGGACTAGAACACTCCCCATCAACATCCTCATCTTCAACTTCTACAATCATGGTTCGTTTCTTCGGCTTTGGACACTCACTGCTTTTATGACCCACTTCCTGACAATTGTAACATTTGAAACCATTGTTAACCCTTGCCTTCTCAACCTCCTTCACTATTGGTCTACTGATAGGTTTAGTAACATTAGAACTCCCACCAACACCCTTCGCTTGATTGTTAGAATTAGTAAACACACCACTTCCTCGTCGTCCCTGTTTCTCCCAAGCCAACGCTTTCTGATGTGCTTCTGCTACAGATCTTGGATCGAACATATTAACCATATCCTGGATCTGCATTCGTAGTCCTCCAACAAATCTAGCTGTCAGTTGTTCTTCCTTCTCCATAATATCATTTCGAGCAATCAGTTGGTAAAATTCATCAGCATAGTCATTAACTGTCTTTGTGCCCTGCCTCAAGTTCTGCAAACGTTGATACATCAAAGATTGATAATTGTATGGTAAGAACGTTGCTTTCATTATTTTCTTCATCTTTTCCCAAGATTCAACTTTTGACTTTCCCATCCGATCACGTGTAAGCTTGGTTTGTTGCCACCATGCCAAAGCTCTACCCCTTAACCTCGTAGCAACCAACTTCACTCTACGCTGTTCTGGAACTTCTTTGAAGTCAAAAATCTCCTCGACATTAGCTACCCAATCTAGAAACTCCTCCGCTTGCATACCACCTTTGAATTCAGGAATTTCAGTCTTCATCCCCGACTCCCACTTGTAATCATACTCAGAGTAATTTCTTCCTTGGCCTCGTCCTTGTCCTCGAACACTATCACCATCATACTCCTCTTCAAAATCAGATGTATATCGTTGTCTATCTCGTCCACCCACATCACTACTACCATTACGTCTTCCACCTTCATCCCTTCTATCGACATTCCTCCGTTCACGATCATTCACGTTCCTCCCACGCCCTTGATCATTTTCAACACTTCGCTCTCGATTGGAATGCGGCGAGACTCTACTACCCCCATGGTTAGATTCAGGTGAAACCCTTCTCCGATTTTGATTCATCTCCGTCATAAGCTTCTCCAACCGGCCAATTCCTTCGTTAAGCTTCTCACTAAAGTTTTCATTGATTCTTTGCTCCATCTCATCAGCCTCTTCTCTTTGATACAAAGCTTCTACGTTTTGGTGACGATTAGCTCTCCTTGGCGGCATACTTGAAAACTTCCAATACTTCAAAATTCAAACACAATTCGGACTTTGATCCAAAATGAAACGGATCGAAAACTTCCACTTTGTAGCAAATCGCGATGAACATGATGGACAAAGTTTCGGCCTCCAATTCAAATCCGATCAAACAACTTCGAACAATGATGAACACTCCTCTTACTCTCGGCCGTGATAAACACAACCTCAAACCTTCCCTTCAAGCTCGGCAAATCACTTCAACTTCTAAATGAATAGGCTCCAAGTCTCGATCTAGCTATGATTGGCTAGAACAAGCTCTGATACCAAACCGACGCAGCGGATATTACAAAACCAATGTAGATCGTTGAATGTAGTAATCGGTGGAATGGAAGATACTGGAATGCCCGAATTCGTTGATCCGAAGATACTGAATTCTAGCTATCTCGAACTCGTTGATCGCGCACGATACCGGGTTCAAAGATCTTCAATTCTTCAAGCGTTGATCAAGCGCACTTGATTCCGCGAATCGGCTTCTGCAATCGTTGAATCGAGCGCACTCGATTAACCGAAAGAGGAGATAGGAGATTACACTCAACTACCAATTTGAATGAAAGCACAAAGCAATCAAAAGAGAATTTTATTCAATTTTTCAACCCTTACAAAATGACCATACACGCCTATTTATAGGCTACACCTCAACACAACAGAAACTTCAAAATATTACAAGTACTTAGGTCGGAAACGACCTACGACCTAACATGGCACGACCTAAGAACAGACACGACTTAGTATAGGTCGGCAGCGACCTAACAGTTCATATTACAGTGCAACCAACATACAAGACAAACATACGACTTAAGAACTATACAATCACACGACATAACATTTGTATCTATCAGCGACCTAAGGAAGCAACGGTCCAGATTAACTCGGCAGAGAAAAACAACGGCAACAGGCTTCCGCGACTTAAACATGCGCATCCCAGATCAGCGACCTAAAGAACTCAACGGTAGAGATTAACTCGCAGAAGATTCAACGGCATCCAGCTGTAGCGACTTAAAGATAAGACCTTGTGACTTAAGGATCAACGGCAGAGATCAATGCGGTATAAGAATCAACGACATCCAGAGTTTTGCGACCTAACAGATAAGCAGTTCCAGAAACTTCACAACCTAAGGCCTCGCGACTTAACTCCTCACGATCTAAAACTTCGCGACCTAACTTAGGTCGTTCTGTTTTCCTGCGACCTAACATAGGTCGTAATTTGTTAGGTCGTATCACCTTTCCCTTCAGACTGTTAGGTCGTAGCTCTCCACTAGGTCGCTCGCGACCTATTACTTCAGCTCTGCACCAATCTTCACACACTGCTAACTCGCTAGCCTCCTTGTTAGCTTTAGGTCGTAACCCAGCACTTCCCTTAGGTCGTAGCTCAGCACTTCCCTTAAGTCGTAGCTCATTTCCCCCTAGCCTGTTAGGTCGTAGCATGTGATCTTTGAAACCGGTAGGTCGCATACGACCTAGAACTACAACTTTTAGTGACTCTTTACCAGAACCTAGTTCATTAGCCTCCTCCTTAGGTCGTACCCAACTTCCCAACATGTTAGGTCGTACACGACCTATGACTTCTTTTTTCTGGGCTGCATCACCTCACCTCCTAATGCCCGTTCTCTGTTGCGTGCCATGTATAGAAGGTATATATATGTAAGTATTGTTTTTATGTCAGTGTAATTTTATATATAATTTCCATATATTTACTTATACTTACTATGGGTTATATACATATCTTTGCATTACATGGGAGTTTTCGAACTATATTGTGTATTAGCTGTCGTTTATTTTAAGTCTATAAGGTTATATAGTTTGGTTTCAAATTATACATTGAATTGTCTGTTTTGTTCGAGTATTGCTTGCGTACCTAAGTCATATATGTTATATTTTAAAAGTAATAATGTTAGTACTTTATATATATTACAGAACAGTAGTTTTCGCTTGTATGTTCGGAGGCAAACTGTACCAGGCTATCTTAAATTTTATAGGAATTGGGTTGTAGATTTGATCTATTGAATTTATAATTATAATGTATGTTCTGTTGTTTATATATATGGGTTATAGTTTTAAAAAATAAATAACCAATAATAGTTATATATAAATTTCAACTCGCCTGTATTTACTTTCGAATGTATTGTTGTTCGTATATTTCGCAAGCTGTTTCCTATATTTCGTGATATGTATAGGCTATGTGTTTTAAAATTGTGCAGGTTGCGTTTGAATATAACAATATGATAGTTGTTTTAAAGTGTACTTGTTTAGTAAGTGTTGAAAAA
This sequence comes from Allium fistulosum, assembly GCA_030737815.1. Classification (NCBI taxonomy): domain Eukaryota; kingdom Viridiplantae; phylum Streptophyta; class Magnoliopsida; order Asparagales; family Amaryllidaceae; genus Allium; species Allium fistulosum. The sequence goes on from CM060903.1 coordinate 1,061,105,192, forward strand.
TTTTATGCATGAGTTTTATACATATGTTACGGCTGAAATTATACTATTTTATAACACGTATATATGTATAGATATTTTACATATTGTGTTATCTTTGGAAGTACATGTGTTTGGAGACTTTGTATTAGTATAACATGTTGTTTATATATAAGTTATGTTTTGTGTATATATATATTATATATACATAAAATTTTAATAAGTTCAAAAATTATGATTGGCTAAGGAAATAATATAATAGAATAATATATACTTCTTTTCAGCCTACATCAAGCAGTTTCTGATTTATTTTCATCGATTCCTTATATATCAGCTTGTCCATCAAATTCGGGTCCTTCTAGCGTTGCTTTGTAATTCGTGCCTGGATTTTGTAACTCAACTACATCGTCTGTCTCTCTAGCCTCGGAAGGTGAGCACTCACTCACGATTAACATTCTTTTATTTATTAAATTTAATGTCAATTGAAACGACAATTGAAATATGCTGCTGTTAGTTATTTACACTGTTATATATGTTATTGCCTATATCAGTTCACCTGTGACATCTGACACCATTATCCGTTAATTATTTATGTGACGATAATACAGTTTGGCTGATAATTGATTGATTGTTGATGTTTATATTGGACGTTAAATTGTTAGTGATAGATGATAAATAGTATGCAAAATTTAAATGGATATAGGATAGTTAACAAATTTTAAAACTGATTTATATGTTAAATTTGATTAGTGAATATGACCCCTTTTAATTGTTAAATTAATTGACATGTAGAATAGTGATAATTACACTTTGAACCATCGACGTATATTGGATAAATTGTTGTAGTGTAAAAATTTGAAATTGAATGACAAGTGAAAACCGTAATGTAATAATCTTTAATCTACATGAAATGATAGTGTAGATTCTAGAAATAATTATATTAATTCGCACAAACAACAATGCGAATTAATACGATTATTTCGGGATTATTTGAATTGATTATTGGATTGATATTGGTTGTTGTTATTATTTGTTTATTTACTTTGACATCATCCCAGTTATCACACTGCAAGTTCCCTTTTTGTTATGCTCTGATTTTTGAATTGAATTGGAATCGGTTTGAAATGATAAATACCCAAATTGAACTTTGACCTTGGATATAGAGAATTAAATAAAACCCGATTGGTCAAATAATTTGATTTAAAAATAAAATGAAGATTTTATTTGAATAAACAATATGGTTTTGAAATGAAGTTGAAATTTGAATTTTAATGAAAGGAAATGTTAATGTTTAATAATCTGAAACAAAATATTAAAAATGTAATTGATGAAAGAATGTTGTTTAATTTGAGAAATTATTGAATTAAGTTTGAAATTATAATTAAGTTTGAAATTATTAAACTTTGAAATGATTTAATAATTAAGTTTGAAATCATAATTAAGTTTGAAATTATTAACTTTGGAATTATTTAATAATTCAATAAGATTGAATTATTTAATGATTAAATTAAATTGAATTTTTGAATAAGTGAATTTTACTTCGTAAATAATTGAAATTGAGTTTCTTATTTAATTGGGTTTGGAAAAAAATATTTAAGTAAGTAAATAAGTGAAATTGAATTTCTTTATCAAGAAATAAAATGTGATTTATTGAAATTAATGTAAGACTTGAAATTAAAGAATTTGATTTGATGAATTTAATTTAATTCAAATTGTAAGTTTTGAAATAATGAAGTTGAATTTAAATTATGAATTTAATAAATTGGAGATTTAATAGAAATTGTTTTGAATGATAAAGTAACTTAATGAATATTGAATGAAATCTATAAATGAGTTTAAATTGATTTGAATGTTAAATTAAATTTATTTAAATGATTTCGGAATGAAACTTATATACGGACTTGAATCAATATTTGAATTGTTTTGAATAAAATTTGAAATTGAATTATTGGATTTTGAAATGAATTTGGAAGTTAAAACGTAAATCTTGTAAATTGGTTTTGAAAGAGAAATGAAATGTTGGTTTACAAATTCTAATTGAATTGAAATTGATTATGTTTTGAAATATATTAAACGACCAATCGGTGTAATAATTACGGAAGTTATTAAAGAGACCGGAATCGGTTATGGATATACTCTCTATCTAAACCGAAACCACTTTAATAACTATACGCGGAGTGATGATCCAGAATGAAGTGGTTGGATTGATGTACGTGATGACTGAAGAAAGAGAACGATGATGGATAGCCTTGACACTTGTGTCAAATTGGAAATGACTAAAACAGGAGCCGTGCCGGGCCAATGGAGGATTAGCTACCTCAAGTGGACACACTTCTTCGAACTACTCATTACTTGTTGTCGATTGGTGCACCCTTGATTTTGGGAGTGTTGTTTCACGGTGTTGCGAGCGCTGCGGCGTTGTGTTTTCACCAGTCCGGATCAGGCAAACGGTAGTGTCACTACCTTGGGTATTGCCTCATGTGCCTTGTCATACTTGTATTCCCTATTCGCGACCACTACGAATTTGTTTTGTACCTTTAGTATATGGATTGCCCTCTGGTGACTTCCGGTTTTGGGGAAACTACGGTCTTGTATATGCTTTTGGGAATAAAAATGTGTTAAGGGTGGAATGGGCCATGACTTAACACTATTTTGATACCTTATATTACTGATAGACATTATCTACTTAGCGTACATTACTACCTAGTAGATAGTTTAACGGATCCTTAAAGGATGGTTATTCCAAACATCCTTTGAGTTACTCGTATTTCAATTGCTATTTCACTTGAGTTGGATTTATTAATATAAGAATGTAAATCCTGACTCGAGTGTCTTGTGTTTTGCTTTACGCTCGGGTCAGACTGAGTGCACCGGTATTCAAGACTCACCTTTGGAGTTAGAGCTTTGCTTGAAGATTCAGCCATCTATTCTGCTTTCAGTATTCGATGATTCCAGTGATGTATTCTGATTTGTATCTGATGTATCGTATTACTCTTCCGTTGTATCTGGTTTAACTCTGATGTAACTTATACATTTATATAGTAGCTTCATGAACTACTATCTCTTTTATTTCCGCTGCATTTATTACTCTGTGTCTGTGATCTGTGATTATTTATTTACTGTATATGTTCAGTTTTGCCAAATTTAAATTAACAACGCGGTATTTTGAGCAATTCAATTCCGGCATGAGTGTCTACCTATACACTTATAATGGATGCGAATGGTCCAAAATTCTGGGTCGTTATAGTTGGTATCAGAGCTTTGGTAGCTCTAGGCAAAACTTAGCATATAGGGTAAATGTATTTACAGAATCACTCTCATCCGAGTTTCAATCTCTTCCTTTGACTCAATTCCTTTGAATTTTGGAACGTTCCCCTCGGTTCCGAAATTCATTCGTGTCATTCACTATTCGTCTTCTTTAAATTCTAGAGCATCACATAACTCCACTTCGAATGACCCTTATAGTGAATCGGCGGTCTCGCCAAACTTCGAATGATTTGTAAAGGGGTGAAACTCCTTTATAATAGGCATCGATTTACCGAAGATTTCTGTATCCTCGGTTTACGATGCTATCTATTCCCTACTATACCTGAATTCCATCTCTTGAGATCGAGTGTTGATTTACCTCGGAATTCAGCATCGATCTTATTCTTGAAGTTACGGACGACCTGGTTAAGGTTGCCCGTGAATTAAATAAACTCATCCATCTCCCAATGGTGGTAATTGAATTATCTTATCTTCTGTTTCAAACTTATTTTTCGAATCAAAATTCTCTTTGATTTGATTTCCATCAAAAATTTGAATCTCTACATTTATTTTGAAATCCATCCTTGTATCGTCGAGCGAGGAAGTGTATTTATAAATTAATATTTAAAATGTTTTTATATTGTGTTGTTTGAGTTGTTGATGTTGATTTGGGTTTTCGATCGATTCGTCTGATCAACGCTATCGATAGGATTTCCAAAACACTTGAACAGAGCAAACTGACACAATATCGTTTTCAATTTGATAAATAAAATAGAAGTTTTGTATGATTATCTTATATATAAATATAAGTTTCTGAAATTAAATTGTTAATGAATTTGTTGTTTGAAAATAATAATATTTGATTTTCATTTATTGTTTTGTAAACCATTGACTATTGCATAATATAAATAAATGAATTTATAAACTTGGTTATAAAATTGATTGGAATTTGAAATGAATCTAATTCAGAAATTTGAGAATTTATTAGTTTCCGGTGATTGCGAACTTTGGTTTTTAAAATTTTAAAGTATATAGCATTGAAAGTATTTTCGAGTAGAAATCGTCTTCAAAGAATTTTTAAAATGTTGAAATCAGTGCTCTTCTCTTTGTCGTTGGAAAATAAATTTCGGCGATGGCGGCCGCATCATCGACATTCATTTTCGAGTTTCGAAGTGGAGATACTATTCTGTAGCTTTGCTACAGGTTTGTTTTGAAAAAGTATTTTGATTTGAATTTCTTTAGTATATTTTGATTTACATATATATATATATGTATCTTATTTTAAAATTTAATTTGATTTGATATAAATATATTATATATATCTCTAAGTTGTTTAAAGTTAATCGGAAATCTAATTCTTAAATTTTGTTAAAGGATGATTTTAATTATAAATAAAACCAAAATTTTGGATAAATATTTAAACTTGAATAATTGAATTGGGAAAATTTTATTTGTATATTGTTCAACTGCATTCTAATACAACTTACCTAAATCATTCAGAAGTTGAATATGTAATTGGATATATATAATATAAATTGAATTTATAAATAAATTGAGTGGTTATAATAAATGTTATACACTTAAATTTTAATTATAAAATGTTAATTGAAATAAATAGAATAAAGTTAATTGAATAATAGATGAGGCAAATAAATTTGTTTTGAAGGAATTAATAAATGGAAATTAGATCAACTTATGGAAATACTTTAAATTTAAACCAATTATTGAATATAAATTAATTTAAATTGAAATTTATATGGTTTAAATTAATTTATATGGGTTAAATATATGTGGGTAGATATATTAAGTAGAATAAATTTAACAGTAATTTGGAATAAAGAAGAATTTAAAATTGTTGAAGAAAATATGATTATAATAAAAGACTATTCAAATTTATGGTTTTAGAAATCGTAAATTGAAGAAATGGGATAATAAGATAATGAACTTAGAAATAGTTGAGATTGATTTTAGTGAAATCAAATGGATTAAATCAATTATTGAATATCAATTAATTTAAATTTGAATTTATATGGTTTAAATTAATTGTTATTTTGTATTTCAAATCTGTTTTTCTTTCTGGTTGTTTCTACTCTCCTACCTCGTTCCTTTTCGGGGACGAAAAGTTTTGAGTGGGGGAGAGTATAACGACCCGTAAATTTCAACTGTTTTAATAACGTAATTAGTTGAAATTTTGTGAAATTTTAAACGATAAAATTTTGAAATAAATATTTAATATTGGAATGCGTCTAGTTAAACATAGCAACTGGTAAATTTTCGTCCGAAAATACGAAAGTTTATTTCGCGCGTAAATTTACTTCAATTTAATCAGTTAAAAAGCGATGAAAATAAATTGTTTTCGAAACCTAAATATTTTTACATAGAAAAATTCTAAACCGTCTTCTAAGCAAGATGTCAGTTTGTCGTTTTTCCAAATTCGGACATCTTTGACTCCGTCGATCTTATTTCTCTATGTTTTTCTTGCATTTCCGCTAGTATAAAAATTCGAATTTTTATAATTCGATCGTACCACTGATATCCGTATGCCATTTTGATCGTCCCGTCGTACTGATCTCTGTGGTATATTCAAATCTGTGTTTTGGAATCCTGTACGCAGCAGAATTTGTAAAACGTCGGTAACCGTATCAATCGGTACCGGTTTTGTGATTTGTGGTTCTTGTTAACCTTCAATATTCCACCGTTCGGAAATCAAACGGGCATCAGCTTTTAATGGTTGCCTTGAATTCATCTTACTGACTTTTTATATTCTCAAAGTTTTCAAAATTACATGGTTTCATTTTCATATCTCTTCCATTCGTTCATTTTGTTTTGGGAAAAAAAAGAAGAAGAAAATTTAACTGTTGCTTTACCTTCCCCTCTTCTATAACGTCCCCTCTCCCTCCACTTCACAGCCTACCTTCACCACTTGACAGCCGTACAATACCCCATGGCAGCCAAATGCCATCCCCTGATCACCCAAGTCCTCCTCTAGCAACCATCCTCATTCACGCAAACAGCAACCCGTGCCTAGTCACCATCCGCTAGAGCCTTCGCATAGAACCGGCTACTGCCTCCAAACCCCGACAACGAGCATCACCATAGCCGAGCCAACTTCCTCCACGGCCACAGCGGTCGAGCACCATCATCACTTCGTAACCATCTCTTCTCTCACCGCTGTCCAGTGCGCCCCTCTCCATCGCTACGTCGCCAAGCACACCGAGCAGCCTATCAACACCATCTCAGCCACCTTTCCTTTGCAACCGCCCGAACACCCCAAAGCGACCCGCCTACCCACTGTCCCCTCCTCACTTTGGTCAGTGCTTGCCCCACAACCGCCCTCCTCATTCATTCGACCAAGCAAGTACAGGCGAACCGTTAAACTACACCACCGCCTCCACGTTTTCACCGAGCTTCACCCGACCCCATCCATCACCATTGCCAGCTTGTAGCCCTCACCTCCTAATGCCCGTTCTCTGTTGCGTGCCATGTATAGAAGGTATATATATGTAAGTATTATTTTTATGTCAGTGTAATTTTATATATAATTTCCATATATTTACTTATACATACTATGGGTTATATACATATCTTTGCATTACATGGGTGTTTTCAAACTATATTGTGTATTAGCTGTCGTTTATTTTAAGTCTATAAGGTTATATAGTTTGGTTTCAAATTATACATTGAATTGTCTGTTTTGTTCGAGTATTGCTTGCGTACCTAAGTCATATATGTTATATTTTAAAAGTAATAATGTTAGTACTTTATATATATTACAGAACAGTAGTTTTCGCTTGTATGTTCGGAGGCAAACCGTACCAGGCTATCTTAAATTTTATAGGAATTGGGTTGTAGATTTGATCTATTGAATTTATAATTATAATGTATGTTCTGTTGTTTATATATATGGGTTATAGTTTTAAAAATAATAATAATAATAATAGTTTATATATAAATTTCAACTCGCCTGTATTTACTTTCGAATGTATTGTTGTTCGTATATTTTGCAAGCTGTTTCCTATATTTCGTGATATGTATAGGCTATGTGTTTTAAAATTGTGCAGGTTGCGTTTGAATATAATAATATGATAGGTGTTTTAAAGTGTACTTGTTTAGTAAGTGTTGAAAATTTTTATGCGTGAGTTTTATACATATGTTACGGCTGAAATTATACTATTTTATAACACGTATATATGTATAGATATTTTACATATTGTGTTATCTTTGGAAGTACATGTGTTTGGAGACTTTGTATTAGTTTAACACGTTGTTTATATATAAGTTATGTTTTGTGTATATACTAGTATGGAGCCCGTGCCGATGGCACGGATACGAATTTTAATTTGTATATAAACTTGGATGTTATTTGTTTTATGGATCAAAAGTTTTGTGTGTGTATATGCATATAAGTATGGAGTAGTTATATGTTTTGTAATGCTTTTCAACTATGCGATTTCCATTAAATAGTACACATAGCTTATGGCACTATATGTTGCAGTGATGCAAATTATGAACATTATAAACAATGTTTTATAAAAAAGTGTAAAAAATATAGTGTTTGTGTAATGTATTTGAAAAATATAAAGTGAAGCATGGAATTTAATATTTGTTGATCACATTACTCTTTAGAATATTTATGATCAAATAGGCTCTTGGAGGACATTCTATTAGACGAAGGACTGTAATGTTGGCTGATGAATCAAATTATAAAATGGAATGAACTTTTATTTTGATCTATAATTTGACCTTTTCCTATCCCATTGAACACAATGAGCAATCTTATGCTTATGTTTCCTTATTTATATATTAGTGTCATGTTCATATAAGGGTGATCACTATAGTTCATATCTTTCTAAAATTTAGTTATTAATTGAGGAGTTAGGAGATTAAAATGTAGTACAGTACGGGCATGGAAGACCAAAATTTTATTTTACTCACATAGTTTGTTGTTACCACGCTCCTATACCGGATTCATGATAAATAACAGTATCTGTTATTTATCTTCCATCCATTGCATTGAATAATTTGACAATAGGTTTTTCCTTATAAGAAAATACTAATATTGTTATTAGTAATACAACTTATAGAAACTTAATTTGACACAGGCTTTAAATTTGAGACTTTCAAATCAGAAGTCCACAAAATATAACATACAGAAATATCATGTAGCATTATTATAGCTTCCACAGTAAAGCAAAAATAATACATGCCAATAAAAATCTAATATTGTTATTATATTTTTATCGTCTTTTAATACTTTCACAACAATATCATTACAACTTTTCTCAATGAAACCATATGAAACAATATCAAAACAAATGAATTCATTTTGAACAGAAACAACAATTAATCTCTCCTTCTTAGTTCTTCCAGCTTTTACCATTTAGTGTAGGAATCCAACTGATTTTCTTTCTTCTCAGCATTGTTCAATTGTGGCTGCTCCTTCTCCTTCCTTCTCCAAACCATCGTTCTCCCTGGTTATGCACTAATCTTTGTTCCCTTTAGAAACTAAAAAACTAATTAATTTTGTAGGAAATTGGAGCGTCGTCTTCGTCGCGTTACTCAATCGATCAAAATTTTCAGTTGAAATCAGTGAGAATCATTAGCTGCCATCATGTAAGGCAAATCTCATCATCATGGACCCTTGAAACAGCAAATGCCATCAATACAACATCGTATTAAACATGCCCATTGCAATATTTGTTAAACTATCAATACACCTATGCATTAAACATGGTGTCCTGTTTTGCAAAGTTTTATAGAATCCCATCATTTGTCAAAATTTCACACATGTTTTGATTATAACTTATTAGAATAGTCACCGAAATAAATGTAATCAAACAATTGATGATATAGGCTTTACATTCATCATGACATTTTTCATATGCCTTCACTTGATATATGTCTTTTTCCCAGATTTTCGTAGCAAAATAGTTAAATTGTTTTGAACATGAGAAATGAATAGAAGTTGCACAATAGACTAATAGGTGATGGTAGATAGGAACATGAAAAGTGGAAAGGAATACCATCTATACTTTTGACTAAAAGCAAAGCAATAGATACAACATGAAAACTAAAATGGAATCAACCATACATTTTTAACATATACTATTTCAAGTTTTTATTATAACCAAGTATTTTTTGAAACATGATATTATACTTTTAAAAAAGTACAAAAGGCTATAGATTAAAATGCATAGGCATCTAGACTCAAACGCAAAATAATGGCTCAAAATGGAATACAGTGGACTATGTTATGTGCTAAATTACCAAGTATGGAGGATGCATCAATATAGCCAATATCAAGATATGATTGCCCATATTCGTTGATGTTATCTAACCTGAGTGTGACAAATTTTAAACTACATATTCACCTCGGTTTGAAGTAACGATTGTGATAAAAAAATTCAAATCCCCAATAGCAAATATAACAAAGAGTAATAAGTGAGAATAAACAACTTTTGCTATGTAGACAAATATAAGCACGTCTCAAACAGTAACATGCATGCATGCATACGTATATATACAGATTGAAAACAAACAGAGACTAACCTGAATGGAAGTGGATTAAGAAGCAGCATCACATATTCGACTAAGTTCATTTTGTAAAGCATCTAATAAATTGGTATCCCCTCTGCTTCAACTTTCATTGCGATGGTGGAGTCAACATTCTTTCCTTTTGATTCCTCTCTTTTTAGGAGTTGCTTTCTACTATATTAGAAGAATAAACAGTAAGGAAAGTAAGTAAAAGTGTTGCACAAATTTGAAGGAGCATGAAAGTACATGCTTCATGTGAAACTTTTGTTTGAAATATCAGGAAACTGAGAAACAGAAACAAATAGATGTATTTACACAAATAATTCATGTGCAGAAAACGAAAATTATGACGACCGCCCATGACCCCTGCACCGAATCTAGAGATAGTGCGCTGTAAAGTGTGCCAGGCGACCATGGACGATTGTCAGGGTAGGTTAAAAACAACAGAATCTATCGTATTACTCAGAGCGCATGGACAAAATACAATAGAACATATATATATATATATATATATATATATATAGTGAAGCTTTACAGAATAAAATGCCATCATATAAAACTTCATAATAGTTGAATACAAGCATCCAAATAGCCAATACATCAAGCCTCACTACATAACACTCTGAGAATACAAAATCAGCGGAACATCCAGTACATATAATAAGAAGATAATATGCAACCCTCCAGCTCGTCTTCGATATTAGCATCGTGAGAAGAGAACAGCACCTGTCACCTGCTACCTAGTCTGCCCGTCCCAAAAATGGACGAACAGCCCAAGGCAATAAGAATTAAAACATAATGCCTTGAGTCAGACAACAATCTTAGTGAGCAGTAAATTAACTAACAACATACCAAAAGAGCATAAAGGAAAAGGAATAGGAATACAACCCTCCCACTCCACCTCTTTCTACAGTGATAGCCCCCAGACACACACTAAGCAGAAGCAAACATATCAGAGCATACAATTTAAAGTAAAGCTACTATCACTCGAGTCAAGGGCGATGTTTTCCAAGTACCAAGGCCTAAATCAGATAAGCACCCAGAAAATACCGCTCTTGAGTCCGAATGACGATACAACCAAACATCCATGACTCTTGGCTATCACTGTTATCATTGCTTCGATGTCACCGTTAATTGAATGACCAGCACATTCTTTCAGCCGTCCGTCAAGGGCTAATGGAAACCCCGGTTCTAAACATAACTCCCGCACGTCGTCGCAGCCCGTGCCTAGGACTATCGAATCTGCCCAGAGTACTCGACCATCAACAGTTAGTCATTGGGACTATCGAATCTGCCCAAACGTACTCTTGCTTAGAGCATGCTAGAACCTTCAACAACGATGCTATCCAAGCCTCCTAGTCATCCTCCTCGATGACTATTCTCATATCCATTCATTATCCTCAACTCGAATCATATCACCGAGTTATCAACATGCTTGGAATGATCCCGTCTGGATTAGACCAAGTCTTCATCACATGATTGCCTCGCTTCATCACTTCCTCGCAAAGCCTCATCTCAACATCACATCATCAAATCTATGCATAAGAGCTTCATCATCCCGCTACATATGCCACGAGCAGCTTTCCCAATTCAAGAGCCTTTCCCTTAGCTTTTGAATCGTCTTCGGTCTAAATCAAATCATCAATCATCTAATTCATAGCAATCAACCAAGTCAAACATTAATCCAAACAATCAAGCATTCAAATATGATCTAAGTAGACAATTATAACAATAATGGCATTTTCGTAATTAAAGAGTTGAAAGTCTAACAAGCATGAAAACATGAGAATTATCTCTACAACTTGATGAATGAACTTGCATAGGTTAACATATGATAAAATGGATGTAACATCATCATGAACAATGGATCTATATGGATCTACACTTAGGATGAAGAAAATGCATGGAAATCACTATTTTAACACCAAAACGAGCCAACAATCCGATATACTCCTTTGGATCCGTGTGAGAGATAATCACCACTCACCAAATCACCAAAACAAACCCAAATCAACACGCTTCAGATCTGGACAACGAGGGATCAAGCTTGATCTATCACGAATCCGCTTCAAACGAAGAAATCTCTCTTGAAAATGAAGATCTTCAATCTAAGCTCTTGAATCTTCAATCTTGATCTTCGATATGGATGGAAGGAATCACTATATTAGAGTGGAGAAAAGAAGTGAAGAAGTGTAGAAGTCGAGCTCTCAAAATGGCAGCACTTCGTCGCTTCAAAATCCGGATCCCAAAAATGAAGCCAACCCCCTTCTATTTATAGGCGAAATTTCCCTAAGTCGTAACTCGGAATTAGGTCGTCTCCGACCTACGACCTAAGACCTTGCCGACCTAAAACCCATACGACCTAACAGCTCTTCGACCTAAACAATGCGCGCGACTTAACGAATCAGGTCTCAAGACTTACCATCCTAACTCCTAAGTCGCTCGCGACTTAACACATGCGCTTCCACTTACATGCGACTTACGACCTAACACAGATCGCGACTTAACAATAGGTACGACCTACGACTTATAAAACCTTGCGACCTAACCACTCAGCAACCCACGCGACATAACACTTAAGCCAATACGCGACCTAAGACTTAGCCACCCACTCCGACTTAGCCCACACGACCAGATACTAACCCCTTAGGTCGTCCAACGACTTAACTACTAAGTCGCAAACCTGCTATCCCAGCTCCTCTAGGTTGTTGCCGACCTAACTATACTAACTACAAGACGACCTAGTACATAATGACCTAACGCTTATCTCGGTCAAAAACTTAAGTCGTCTACGACTTAACACACTAACCACTAGGTCGTACATCTCCTAGCTCGCGCTTCCTTTAGGTCGCTCGAAACCTTAACTCGCCAGAAACTCTTAAGTCTCCTATCTCTTAGGTCGTCTACGACCTAAACCCTTAAACATCTACGCGACCTAGCATAAGTCGCGAACAAACTGGGATACGACCTATCCACTAAGTCGTCTAGACGACTTAACTATCCAATACCCACACTTAGGTCGCTCACAACAGTTTCCTTAGGTCATTGCCGACCTAACTCTACCCCACGACCTAACCCCAGAATACTTAGGTCGCCTAAACCTCTAAAGTCGGTCAACCACACTTCCTTAACTCGGTTAATTCCTTAAGTCGGCAACTCGACCCAGACTTATCCCTTAACTCGTCCAAACCGACTTAGGACTTAGAAAAATTCTGAATGACTTATCAACAATGCAACCAATTGTTAATTATTTCACGATGTTTCGATCCGTAAAATACGGGTCGTTACAAAAATGAGTAAAGCAGAAGCTACAACTGTAAAAAAATTAAAAGTGGAAGAAAGGTGGTAGAAAGAAGAAAGGAAGATGAATCAGTACCCGAGAATTTATGATGAAGGAAGAGGAGAAGCTATGATGGGTAATATGACTTGAAACTGCTACAGTATAAATATAGATGGAGAAGGGATGGAGGAAAGTGGGCAGGTAGAAATTTGCATGGGAAGTGGAGTGACGTGTGTCAATCTTGTAAACGTGGGCGGGAGCACTACTGTGAACTGAATCAACGGAGGTATGTAAGATGATACGTGGATTAGTGTACTACCATCTGATGTCTATTAAAGCTTAAATCAGAACCGTTCTTTATGTTTTGTTTGTCTTCCATTAACTTACTCCGTTAAACCTGCTCTATTTTGTTATATAGATATATTATATATACATAAAATTTTAATAAGTTCAAAAATTATGATTGGCTAAGGAAATAATATAATAGAATAATATATACTTCTTTTCAGCCTACATCAAGCAGTTTCTGATTCATTTTCATCGATTCCATATATATCAGCTTGTCCATCAAATTCGGGTTCATCTAGCATTGCTTTGTAATTCGTGCCTGGATTTCGTAACTCAACTTCATCGTCTGTCTCTCTAGCCTCGGAAGGTGAGCACTCACTCACGATTAACATTCTTTTATTTATTAAATTTAATGTCAATTGAAACGACAATTGAAATATGCTGCTGTTAGTTATTTACACTGTTATATATGTTATTGCCTATATCAGTTCACCTGTGACATCTGACACCGTTATCTGTTAATTATTTATGTGACGATAATACAGTTTGGCTGATAATTAATTGATTGTTGATGTTTATATTGGACGTTAAATTGTTAGTGATAGATGATAAATAGTATGCAAAATTTAAATGGATATAGGATAGTTAACAAATTTTAAAACTGATTTATATGTTAAATTTGATTAGTGAATATGACCCCTTTTAACTGTTAAATTAATTGACATGTAGAATAGTGATAATTACACTTTGAACCATCGACATATATTGGATAAATTGTTGTAGTGTAAAAATTTGAAATTGAATGACAAGTGAAAACCGTAATGTAATAATCTTTAATCTACATGAAATGATAGTGTAGATTCTAGAAATAATTATATTAATTCGCACAAACAACAATGCGAATTAATACGATTATTTCGGGATTATTTGAATTGATTATTGGATTGATATTGGTTGTTGTTATTGTTTGTTTATTTACTTTGACATCATCCTAGTTATCACACTACAAGTTCCCTTTTTGTTATGCTCTGATTTTTGAATTGAATTGGAATCGGGTTGAAATGATAAATACCCAAATTGAACTTTGACCTTGGATATAGAGAATTAAATAAAACCCGATTGGTCAAATAATTTGATTTAAAAATAAAATGAAGATTTTATTTGAATAAACAATATGGTTTTGAAATGAAGTTGAAATTTGAATTTTAATGAAAGGAAATGTTAATGTTTAATAATCTGAAACAAAATATTAAAAATGTAATTGATGAAAGAATGTTGTCTAATTTGAGAAATTATTGAATTAAGTTTGAAATTATAATTAAGTTTGAAATTATTAAACTTTGAAATGATTTAATAATTAAGTTTGAAATCATAATTAAGTTTGAAATTATTAACTTTAGGATTATTTAATAATTAAATAAGATTGAATTATTCAATGATTAAATTAAATTGAATTTTTGAATAAGTGAATTTTACTTCATAAATAATTGAAATTGAGTTTCTTATTTAATTAGGTTTGGAAAAAAATATTTAAGTAAGTAAATAAGTGAAATTGAATTTCTTTATCAAGAAATAAAATGTGATTTATTGAAATTAATGTAAGACTTGAAATTAAAGAATTTGATTTGATGAATTTAATTTAATTCAAATTGTAAGTTTTGAAATAATGAAGTTGAATTTAAATTATGGATTTAATAAATTGGAGATTTAATAGAAATTGTTTTGAATGATAAAGTAACTTAATGAATATTGAATGAAATCGATAAATGAGTTTAAATTGATTTGAATGTTAAATTAAATTTATTTAAATGATTTCGGAATGAAACTTATATACGGACTTGAATCAATATTTGAATTGTTTTGAATAAAATTTGAAATTGAATTATTGGATTTTGAAATGAATTTGGAAGTTGAAACGTAAATCTTGGAAATTGGTTTTGAAAGAGAAATGAAATGTTGGTTTACAAATTCTAATTGAATTGAAATTGATTTGGTTTTGAAATATATTAAACGACCAATCGGTGTAATAATTACGGAAGTTATTAAAGAGACCGGAATCGGTTATGGATATACTCTCTATCTAAATCGAAAACCACTTTAATAACTATACGCGGAGTGATGATCCAGAATGAAGTGGTTGGATTGATGTACATGATGACTGAAGAAAGAGAACGATGATGGATAGCCTTGACACTTGTGTCAAATTGGAAATGACTAAAACAGGAGCCGTGCCAGGCCAATGGAGGATTAGCTACCTCAAGTGGACACACTTCTTCGAACTACTCATTACTTGTTGTCGATTGGTGCACCCTTGATTTTGGGAGTGTTGTTTCACGGTGTTGCGGGCGCTGCGGCGTTGCGTTCTCACCAGTCCGGATCAGGCAAATGGTAGTGTCACTACCTTGGGTATTGCCTCATGTGCCTTGTCATACTTGTATTCCCTATTCGCGACCACTACGAATTTGTTTTGTACCTTTAGTATATGGATTGCCCTCTGGTGACTTCCGATTTTGGGAAAACTACGGTCTTGTATATGCTTTTGGGAATAAAAATGTGTTAAGGGTGGAATGGGCCATGACTTAACACTATTTTGATACCTTATATTACTGATAGACATTATCTACTTAGCGTACATTACTACCTAGTAGATAGTTTAACGGATCCTTAAAGGATGGTTATTCCAAACATCCTTTGAGTTACTCGTATTTCAATTGCTATTTCACTTGAGTTGGATTTATTAATATAAGAATGTTAATCCTGACTCGAGTGTCTTGTGTTTTGCTTTACGCTCGGGTCAGACTGAGTGCACCGGTATTCAAGACTCACCTTTGGAGTTGGAGCTTTGCTTGAAGATTCAGCCATCTATTCTACTTTCAGTATTCGATGATTCCAGTGATGTATTCTGATTTGTATCTGATGTATCGTATTACTCTTCCGTTGTATCTGGTTTAACTCTGATGTAACTTATACATTTATATAGTAGCTTCATGAACTACTATCTCTTTTATTTCCGCTGCATTTATTACTCTGTGTCTGTGATCTGTGATTATTTATTTACTGTATATGTTCAGTTTTGCCAAATTTAAATTAACAACGCGGTATTTTGAGCAATTCAATTCTGGCATGAGTGTCTACCTATACACTTATAATAGATGCGAATGGTCCAAAATTCTAGGTCGTTACAATCAATCTTAGCCAGCATAGGCATTCCGCACTTATGCCTACTATAGCTACTATATTCAATAGCACGTTACCGCCACATTCCATAGCAGGTTATACAACTAACACCGTACAAGGCTCCTATTGTTTCTTTGGATTTCCAACAAATGGTCAGGCAAAGGAACTTCCTTACACCAAAATGGAAACGCCTCTAGAAAGACGCCCCGAGAACCTAACCAGATCTCTACAAACACAAGGCCGACGCTACCTCACGCTGTACAGCTGTAACTAGGTAACCAACACACTGACGCTACCTCACGCTGTACAACTGTAACTAGGTAACTAACACACAAGTATGCCATCCCCCGGTCGTTACCGACCTTTATCCGAGGATCCTCAACCACAAAGCAACAACCACAAAGTATAATAAATTTTGCAGCATCAACATAGGTAAAATATCTGGGCTCCATACCATGATATCACCTTTTATCCAGAAGGAAATGACATACCCTAGGGGCGCGACCCCTAAAACCTTGCCGTAACATTCCTGTTTCGACCATTACCGGGTTGTGAGGCTCGACGAAGTCACGTCCACAAAGATATGCTTTTTCACAAAGCCATGCTTTGATCAACAAATGATCAACAGCACTTCGTATGCCACATTACCAAATTGGGAGTGTATCACTAGTAACCATCAACTACATATCCTCTGAGCTCGTACATCTCAGAGAAGGGTGTTAAGCTAAGAGAATAAATTCTCCGCCACCAATAGAAATGTATTTGATAGAAACCAGCTTTACATCTCAAAGTGTAACATCAGACACACATCCATACAAGTCCATTCCGGGATCGAACGGAACCGAAGGCACTTCCAAATAAGCCCTTGCAATCTGGGTATTCACTAATCACATCCGGACTTCCCATCACAAGAAGAGTGATATAAATCTCTATACCGGAGCAACTCGGTGCAGAGACATTCGACATGTTGTCCTTTCATTTTTGAAAATACTTGGTCTTCAAATGTTATCCATTCACGACGTATCACTATTCGAAATTGGGTTATATGACACAATGTCCTCTCCTAGCTAAACCGAATAATGAGCGCTTGTTTTAAAAACAATTTGAAATGCCATTTCAAAGGCAAATATTGATAGTCGGTGATTTAACTATCAAACAACATTCACAACAATCAATCCATTTAAATAATTTTCCCAAATTATTTATTTCCAAAATATCTTCACAAGATATATATTTTTCCACACTTCATCACTTGAAAACAAATTTCAAATCATATTTTCCACACTTCATCACTTTGAAAACAAATTTCAAATCACATTTCACCTTTCAACTTTTGAAAATCAATTTCAAATCAATTTCCTTACGCGTAATATATTTCCAAATATCCACTTATACATGATTTTCAAATCGTTTTCCAAATATTCACTTTCAAACACCAAATCAATTACAAATTGATTTCTAAATTTATTTCAACCCCAAATCAATTACAAATTGATTTCTAAGTTTATTTCAAAACCCAAATCATTTTACAAATCGATTTCTCAAATATTTACTTTCAACTCCAAATCAACTTTCAAATGGATTTCCAGATTTATTTCAAACATTAAATCAATTACAAATTGATTTCCAAGTCTATTTCAAATAACAAAATAAATTTCCATTCAAACACCAAATCAATTATCTTATTAATTTCCCAAAGATTTATTTTCAAATACCAAATCCATTATCAAATTGATTTCAACAAATTTATCATCTTTTTAATAAATCCCTTTATTCCTTCCAAATGATTTAAAATTCCATTTTCAATAAATTCTTCAACTTTTAAACAATATTATTCAAAACTCATTTATTAATATCCTTTCCCATATTTTGAAAATAAATACGATAAGATTTCAAAAAAATCAAATTTATGCCTTCAAATTCCTTCTTTTAAATTCACTCAATTCTTTCAAAAGAAATTTACTTAAAATTTCTTACTTTAAATTTCAAAAATCCAATTTATTTATTTCTGGTATCCAACGATACCAAAAATACATTCGGCTAAATTATAGTCTTCAACAAATTCAATCACAAATATAATCATACACAGATTATAAATAAATCATCACACAGCATATGAAACAAATTCATACAATTTGAGGAATCCAGTCCGATCCCTCCAACCTGTTTCCCTGCATCCACAGACGTTAGCACAATACCAATTCCACTTCAAGGTGGAATATCGCGGTATATGGGATTTATAAAAATATCATCCGCTATTATGCGGCGCATAGGGTCTCATCCGCTATATATTGTGGGAAATCAATCACTCCAATATATACATATTCCAATATATATATATATATATATATTGTTATATACTACTATATATATACTACTACATCCAAACAGTCAATCAATCAATAACTGCAATTCAAATTTTTTCTTGAGTAAGAAGATCTCACCTTTGATTTTATTTTGCAATCCCATTTCCATTCCGGTTTGTTTTTCTTCATAGTTTTAGACCTTGTATAAATAATTATACAATTCATTAAAATTCGAAAAAATCGAATAACAAATTTTCGTTTTGTAATTTTAATTATTCAATGATTTTATTTTAAACCAATTACTTTTTAAATAAATTTATCTAATAGAAGAATTAAATCTTAAACTAGAATTCCTTTAATAAATTTACTTTCGGTGGTTAAAATAATTAGATAGGTTAATAAAACAAATAGCTCACCGAAATCAATATTTTCAAAATAAATTAGTAAATAAAATCAATATTTCCAAGATCTCATATATATAATTTGAAAACTGCTTATGTATATTTTTACTGTATATATAGTTTTCACTGTAAAAATAGAATTTTCCTTTACCGCAAAAATTATATATTTTTTTTCTGTGAAAACAAAAATATAAACAGTAATTAACTTTGCTGTATATATAAATATATAAATTGAGAAATAAACAGTTTTATAACTTACTGTTATTGTATTCCTAATCTATATGTACATATCAAATTCCAATAGAATTCCTTCCAATCTATACATATATTAAAATCGAATAAAAAATTACCCAAAATCTTCACCTGCAATACCTTATAGGGCACCGCGAAGACGAACCCTACCTTCCCCCTTCCATGCACTCGCGAGCTCGAGTGTACTCCCCTCCGATCGATAAAACCTTCCAGATTGCCTGAGTCGCACGATTTCCCTTCCTAAATGCCGCGACCTCGCATAGGTGTCCACCAGACTATCGCCGCAACCACTCCTCCCCTCTCTCGCAATTCGCGATTCAATCGCGAATTCAAATCATTTGTTTGTTTTTTTCTTTTACAGGCGGCCATTTGTAATTCCCCTTTTCGTTTGAACAAAAGAATGGGGATGAGTTTTAATTCAAGAAGATCTTATTTTAAAACACTCGGCCATTGATTCTCGCGGCCATTTTTTTCAAACTGGATTTGAGAGGAAATGGAATTCGTTCGATTTTTTATACTTTGAAGTTCGGCCATTTATCTTTGAACGAGAGATATAAATTTTTTTTCTTTCTTTAGATGTCGCGTGTTGAAGAAGGGTTGCGTGAAGAATTTCTCTGCTATAGATATTTTGAAAAGAAGGGAAAAAACTGCGATGTGAAAGAAAGTGGGCTGATGGGAATTGTCTTGACCAGTAAAAAAATATATATCTTCAATTTAAATTCAAATCCAAATCGTTCCGATAAAGTCAACTAAAAATTTTGACTTCCTATCGAGGCGTCCCGCTAGGCGTTTATAATGTTATACGCCTATTCCGAACACAATAGAAAAGGTTCCGACTCCAAATTCGATCGTATGGAGAAGATAGCTTTTTGAACCAGTTATAATCTTAAAATTTCGATTTAATTTCAGCGCGTTTACCAAACGATCACTCCAAACATTACGAAAATTGAAATCCAATAATAATACAATATTATAGATCCAATGGAAATGGTTTCGTCGAATTCCGAGACTGTGCCTCGGATGGCTATTTTTAAATATCGATTCAAACGATAAAATTCAAAACTGAACAAAATAGTTTCAAATTCAATTCTGAAAGTTCTATTACCTTCAGAATTATCAATATAAATTTTCTAAGCCTTGAAATATTTTTAATCGGCTTAAAAATCAGGATTCAATATTTTTACCCAGATTTAACGATTAAATTCAATAATTAAATCGCCAAATTCATTCGGATATCTCGAATTTCAAATTAAACCAACTTCCAGATATTTAAAATCAATTAAATATCCTGATTTCAAATGTCAAAAATTCAGGGTCGTTACAATCTTCCCCCCTTAAAAGAATTTCGTCCCGAAATTACAAGTTAAGAAGAATGCTCCAATCCCCATTTATTATTTTCCCAAAACCATGCAATTTTTATTAACTTGCTAAAACAAATCTTTTATTAAAGATCTATTATCACTTCAACTAACTTTCCAAACACTTTCATAGTTTTATAACAAATTTATTTTACTTCACAATTCAAATTCAAATTTTTTAATTATCCAAAATTTCTCAAAAATTTTCTAACTCTCTAAATTTCCAAAAAATTTCGCCAGCGTCTCCTTTGCGCGGCTAACTCGGTACAACTACAAAATGTCCCTACGGACTCTCAAATTCCAATAGAAAACAAAATGCCAAGTGGTAAAACCAGAATCTCATCAAATTTCATACTGAAATTTAAATACATACCTTTTGTTGAGAAATTCAAATTTACCTTCGAAATCAAAATCCAATTCCATTTTCCTATAGCCTTTATAAACCCTGTATACTTTACTTAACAACAATGTCCAAATTTACTTATTGGATTCCCAATACCCATTTTACTTAAGAATTTTCTCCATTCATTTCTTAAGTTCAATATAAGTATTTACATACTTCTTAAATTTATTTTCACTTCACAAACAAAGTTATATATTCATTTCCATTCAACTTTGCATTTTCAATTCCATTTGAATTCAATTTACTTCATTTTAGATATTGAACTCTATTTACCTTATCTCAAATTCAATTTGAAATCACTTGTTGTTAAGTAAAAAATTTCAAAAATTCCAAAATTTTTCTAACTCCCAAAATTTTTAGAAAATTTTGGCAGAGTCTCCTTTGTACGGAGGAGCTTTTACAAAATCACAATAGATATAAATATATATACATCGACCCACACGGTCGGAAAAGTAGAAAAACAGTTCATATTTCCTATTTTTATTGCGTAGGCGTACCTTTATTAGCATTTTAAAGCAAGACGGCTTATTTATTAGCATTTGCGCAACCAAAATGCAGCCAAACGGCTTCCTTGCACCTTTACTTACTCAGTTTAAACACGTAAGTGACAAATATAAGAAATTCATTTAAATTTCACTTATTTTCAACAGTAAACACATAGTTTTCATAAGCAATACATTCAAAACAATTTCCATTAGCAATTTATATGGTTTCAATAATCGCTTTCATCTAATTTACATTCGATTCAATAGTTTACAATACAATTCTTGATATTCGATTCATTTTTAAATGAATCTAACTCATATCCCTTTCAATTGATTCCAAAATCAATTTCATTTGCTTTTATTAACTCATAGATTTTGATACAATTCCGTTTGCGTCAAACGACAATCGTTTCTATGCAAATTTTGACAATATTCACTTAATAGAATATCCAATCTAGTTTACAACTAATTTAAATTAAGGGACAGTTTGGCATAGGTCCCTAATAAGTTTCAAAATACACAAAAACCCCAGTAAAATAAAGTTTGTAAATTAGGTCCCTAGAATTAAGTTACTGAATAATGACATACACTTATGCAATTATTCAGTGAATAATTGCAGACATTTATGCAATTATATCAAAAAATTGCGGAAAATTCCGCAATTATTCATCCAAAAAATTGCGGAAAAAATTCCGCAATTATTCATCCAAAAAATTGCGGAAATTTACGCAATTTTTTCAAAAAGTTGCGGAAAATTCCGCAATTATTCACCAAAAAAATTGCATAACTATATGCAATTACTTAGTAACTTAATTCTAGGGACCTAATTTACACACTTTTTTTTACTGGGGTTTTTGTGTATTTTGAAACTTACTAGGGACCTGAGCCTAATATTCACTTAAATTAATACCAATTCAATTTATTTTAATTTCATTTCATTTCCAATTGATTCCATTCAATTCAATTTTTATTTCATTAATCAAACAAATTTCATTCAAAACCATTCAATAAAATTCAACAATAACCATTTCACAATTTTTTTCCTTAAGTCGAGCATTTATCCTAATATTGCTTAAGTTATTTCAAATCAAAACTCAAATTATAGTTTCCTTGTAAACAATTTCCAATTTAAATCTTTGATTTGATTTTTCTTTTATCAAATCCATTCCATCTACTAATTTAATTCAATTAGTTTATTCACTCATCCATTTTAGATTTCAAATTTCCATATTCAATTCATCCTGAATTTATTTTATCAATAACAAGGAAATTTTCAATTTATTTCTACTACTTGAATTTATATGCAAATTCAAACCATTTTTATTCAGCTCACAATTCAAATTTTTTTAATTTAACCAATTCTACTTCCAATTCATTATTTCATGAATTAATAAATTATCAAGTTAGTTTACTTGAATTCAATCCATTTTATTTTATTTTTCCCAAGTTTGGATTTTTATTCAACTTGATTCAAATCAAATCTCATTTCATTTTATAAACTCATTTATTTACAAATGTAGCTTCATTTGTTCATTTAAAATTTCATTCCTTTTCAATTTGAATCTTATTCCAATCAAATTTTTAAATATTTTATAAGTCATCAAACTTATTTACATTCCATTAATGAATTTTATTTCCAAATATCCTCAGGAATTCTATTTCAAATTATAAATCACATTTACAATTTTCAAATTTCATTTGTATATGAATTTTATTTCCTTATACTTTCAATTCATATTTATAAATTTCTTTTGTTAAATGAATTTATCTCCAAATCTTTGGTTATACCATTATTTTATTCAATTTCCATATAACAATGATAATAATTCAATATTATCACTTCCTAACAACCAAGCAACCATATCCTATAATAATTTACGGAAAATGATTTCTTTTCTATACAAAAATAGTTTTGGGCAAAATTATCTCATTTACCCTATTTTAAAACAATACTGTGTCGGTTTATCTTGTTTAAGAGTTTAGAAACCCCTATCTGTGACGCCCCACCTCTATACCCACGCTAACCAAGAACACTACGATGTAGTGCTGTCAATTAGCATGGAGAATAAGGCTGTTGAGGAGCGACCATCCATGTAACTTCTTTATGCGAGTACCGATATGTCAGATAGTATAGAATGCATATCATTTAAGGAGGAAATCCGACATACCGATACAAACTCAAAGCTATCACACAGTGGCTATATATAATCTTCAGAGACAAATATAGAAATAAACATAACATAAATCAGTCACAGACAATTCATATCACAAAGGCGGAAATAGATATGAATATAACACATGAAAGTGTACATCAGAGTAGTGGTCAAATAAGATCCACAATAACACAAATGAATAGATACAAGTGCAAGATAATAGAATATGTATACATCAAGGAGTCTAATCTCAAATGTATACAAACAAGAAACTACTAAACTAGAGTAGTTAGCCAAAAGTCAGAAGATGGCTCCAGGTAGGAGGTCATGCAGAAGCACCTGTAACATCTCGGTCTGACCCGAGTATTATTTAAGAAAATAATAAACGGATCAGTCTAACTATAAATATCAGATGACATGATATAAAATAATAGATATGGCATAAACATAGAATACCCATACTGACATACTACTATAAGTATGAAAATGATGATCAACAGGAGATCAACCAATGAGAAATGATCAATATCACAAGAATCTTCTCAAAGATCCAAAGAGGGCATCATACCCTAAACTTGTACTCATAACAAGTCAATGAAACAAGAAATCCAGAAATCATAAAAAGAGAAAGAGATATGTGTGAGTCGGAATCACACTACTGCGGTCTAGTCTAACCTTGCAAACAAAGAAATATGTGTGAGTCGGAATCACACTACTGCGGTCTAGGCTAACCTTGCAAATAAAGAGATATGTGTGAGTCGGAATCACACTACTGCGGTCTAGACTAACCTTGCGAACAAAGAGATATGTGTGAGTCGGAATCACACTACTGCGGTCTAGACTAACCTTGCGAACAAAGAGATGTGTGTGAGTGGGAATCACACTACTGCGGTCTAGTCTTACCTTGCGAACAAAGAGATATGTGTGAGTCGGAATCACACTACTGCGGTCTAGTCTAACCTTGCAAACAAAGAGACATCGCTCAATCGCTAGTCTAAATCACAAAAATGATCGTCATGATCATTAGGAAGTGTCAATTACACTAAGCTAGTAAATATTAGAGTTTAGCTTCATGTCCCATAACCACTTGCTTAACTCAAATATTTACGAACAAACTGTAGATTTCCACTAGAAAATTGTCACAAGAGAGTTTCAATCGAACAAGTCCATAAATTAACCGACGAAGTAAACGCAAGCGTTTCATACTACTTGTTTTGCTAAGCCGTTTAATTAGATTTTCTCATACGAATGAGGTAAAGGTTTGTATATACTAATAGATTGGAAAACGGTTTTAAGAAACGAGCTTTGATATTGAAAATAGAGTTGAAATCGTTTTAATGAAAGAGTTTTGATATTTAATACTAGTATAGAAACCTTTATATTTTTAAAGTGACAAGTCATAGAAGTGATTGTAGAAACAATCAATTATAAAAGTTCACATTCGAAGACGTGAATAAAATCCAAAGAAATCAATTCCCAAAACCATCAAAGTAAGAAGTTCGGTTGAATGTTTTTCAGATAAGATTTGCCTACGCAGAGTTGTACGGGGTTCGACCTTCCCGGTCAGGTCGCGGGGGTCCAGGGGGCAGCGCCCACGGCGGGGTGCGGGGCAGCGCCCCGTCAAAACGGCACGACCTAGTAAAGACAAAATGAGGTCTAACGACCTAAGGGGGATAGGGTCGAGCGACCTAACGAGGTACCATCCCGAGAGAGGAGTCATCAAAGTCTTAAGAAATGATAACAACAAATAGGAGACCACACGAATCGATTAAAGTTGGAAATTCAAACAAATAAGCAATATAGGAAAAACTGGCAAATAGGAGCAGGTCGGTCAACCGGACTCCCTGAGTCGGTTGACCGAACCAGAGACAGAAGTGCTCGGGTAGCAGGTCGGTCGACCGGACCCTGAGGTCGGTCGGCCGAAGCCTGTAATCTGCACTTCCAAACAGAGGCAGGGAGATGCTAGAGTAGCAGGTCGGTCGACCGGACTCTGAGGTCGGTCGACCGGAGCCTGTTTCCAGCACTCCCATGCCAATCAAATGAATGCCAAACACTTCCGAAATGCAATCGGTCGAGCAACGGCACTAAGGGTTTACGCCAAACGACTACCCGGCCATATACGCTCTTCGATTCATCACCAAAAACATGATTAAAACATCAAAGTTAGGATTTTCAAAGAATTGAACTCAAAACACTAAAGATTGGAATATTCACCAAATCAATCCAAACCAAAAGCATTTGCACAAGAATAAGTGTTAGGAATTCATACCTAACAATCGAAGATAAATATAGATTAAGATGTGAGATAAAAATCTCACCTTTGAACCCAAATCAATGAAGAAGAAGCTCGAAAGCAATGGCAATGGCAATCACTCTTCAATTCCAACTTAACAAGCTTGAATCAAAGCTTTAAAGAAGGACATTCCCAAAGTTAGGTTTAGGAATAAACTGAAATTGATAAGAATGAGTTGGAGAAGATGAAGAGGAGGCTTACCAATGGGTTCTCTTTGAATTTGGAGCAAGAACAAGAATTTGCAAGAGGAACTAGGGCATGGAGTTTTAATTTCCAATCTCTCCCACCATTTTTGCTTTGAAACTGAAAAGAGGAGGAAGTGAGGATGAATGGGGAGGGATGGTTCAGTTTGGAGGTTTAAGTTCGCAAAGGGGCTGAACCCAAAACCAAACCCAAAGTGCAAATGGTCAAATTTTTTACTAGCTCCAAACATATCGAAGCTTACACTCAAAAAGATCGCAAACGACGTTTTGAACTCAATGGAGGTGGTCTCGAGTCCTAATTCGACTGTTTGCAAAAAGTAGCTTTTCGGACTTCAATCCGACGAACGATGAAATATTTAAATAAAATATTTAAATATAAAATCGACAAATATGCGGGTTGTTACACTATCGATTACAGTTGGCCAGACTGAACCGACCAGAATCTAAAAACAATCAACCGATAAATCAACACAAAACAAAACAAATTTTGTATTCACTAACAAATACGCGCTCATATCTATTATTACACTCACACTCATTCTAGAGTACTACTGACTCTATCTCTAATGAGTAACACCCAACAGAGCCAGGGTTGTCACTTAACCAACAGCTCTGATACCACTTGTAACGATTCGTAGGCTTTTCAACCATCCGAACAACGGCTACTCTCTGCTGTGGCTTACAATGGTACCCTGCCCTTGCTTTTACGGCCAGCCTTTCGTATAAGTGAACATTCGTTTCTTATCATTCAATGAGCATCTTGTATTTCATAAAAATTGGGGGTAATATAGTCCTTACGTAAGGGCCAGCCTATCCAACTTTCAGGCATCAAGATACGTTTAAGACGTGGATGATTATCATAAGAGATGTCACGCCTTACGGCTAACCAACCCCTATTCACGAAGAGAGGACATTTAGGGGTAAGAGTCTCCCATTCTCCACCAAACTGCGAAGCGAGAACCCCCTATCACGTTTGACAAACATAAGCAAGGTCAGTCATGGTGACTGGTGTGAGATCGTAAAACAGTTAATTTCACATAGAAAATAAAACAGATTCGCAATGCTTTTGGAAAATGAAACTACCATAAGGCCTCCCGCCACACACACAATGCAAACGCAGAATTGGAGGAGATTTCTCCTTATGATAGTCAAAGATGCTTACTACAAAAAATCAGTTGATATTATTATTAATGTCTAGTGTGGAAAACATTTCGAAAGTATAATATCAATCTTAGCCAGCATAGGCATTCCGCACTTATGCCTACTATAGCTACTATATTCAATAGCAGGTTACCGCCACATTCCATAGCAGGTTATACAACTAACACCGTACAAGGCTCGTATTGTTTCTTTGGATTTCCAACAAATGGTCAGGCAAAGGAACTTCCTTATACCAAATGGTTGTTATTTAAATTTAAATAGTTAAATTTAAATATTTGGATGAATGATTGAATTGATTTGATGTGCTATATTATATATAGTAGTATATAGTGTATATTGGAGTAATTGATTTCCCGCATTTTATAGCGGATGAGACCCTATGCACCGCATAATAGCGGATGATATTTTATAATCCCATATACCGCGATATTTCAACGCGAAGTGGAATTGGTATTGTGCTAACATCTGTGGATGCAGGGAAACAGGTTGGAGGGATCCAACTGGATTCCTCAAAATTCTGTGATGAATTATATTGATCATATTGGGAATTGGAATTTATTGATTACTCTGGCTTGGTTATATATATATATTGGAATTTGAGAATTGAAATATATATATATATATATATGAAGTTTGGATTTTTAAAGTAAAGAAAAGGGAAACTTTCAAATAAAACAATTATAAGGAATTTGGATAATTTAAAATGATTTGGAAGAATAAAAGCCGATTTTTAAATTTGTAACAAATAAATTCAAAGTATGGGAAAGAGATATTTTGAATAAATAAATTCAAGTGATAATATTTATAGGGAGTAAAGAATTTATTTTAAAATTCAAGGTTTAAATTTATTAAGAAAGGAATTTGGGAATCTGAAATTGGTATTCTCAGTTAAAAAGGATTTTTAAATCATAACAAGAAATAAAATCTGAGGTTAATGGATTTTGAAATAAATGAAGAAAGTAAGGAAATTTATTTCAAAATGAATAAATTGGAAATCAAATTTGGAAATTGATTTAAGTGTTTTAAACCCTGGATTTTTAAAAGGGAATTGAGATTTTGAAACTTATAAACTGAGTTTATAAAGTGAAATAAAATATCAGTGGATATTTGGAATCATAAATTCAAGGTGGGAATTTATAAAGGAATGTGAATTTGTTTTAAAATAAATAGAGGCTTATTTTAAAAAGAGTGTGGAAGAAAAGAGAATTTTCCTCAAAAGCCAAGATGTTTTCAAAACAGCTTTTAAATAAAAGTTTGAAAGTTTGAAAGTTTGATTAAAGGAATGTTTTTAAGAAATTATTATTTAAGTTGTTTAAATTTATTATTTTTGAAGTTGATTAAATTTTAAAGGTAAACATTTATTTAAAGAAATTATAACATTAATTAATTAAAATGTTTAGCTAGTATTTTGATTTTAAAGATAATTATTAATATTTATATTTTATAAGATAGTCTTACCTTAAAGATAGTTGGGTTAAAGTTTTATTTGAAAACTTGTATTGAGTTTCGTAACCCTTATTTTAGATTTGTATGACCTAACTTTTATTTTAAAAGAAAAATAGTTTATGTTTTATAAAGCAGTTTTATTTGAAATATTGTAAAAGTATATATATATATATATATTTTCAATAAAGTATTTAAGTAGTTTTAATTTGAATGTTTTAAAGTATATTTTATAATAAAGTGTTTTAAATTATTTTAAAATCTAAAGTATTTGTACTTGGTAATTTCAGTGGAAATAGAAAATATTTGATAAATTTATTTCGTGATAGGAAGATGGTTTGAAAACTGTTTTCAAAGGATTGAAAATGAAAATATATCTTGCGAAGATATTTTGAGGTTAATAAATAATTTGGGAGAAATTATTTATTGTTTGATGGTTGTTGTGAATGTTATTTGATAGTTAAATAACCGACTATCAATATTGGCCAAATGCGCTGATCGTTTCGAAGAGACCAGGATCGGGAATTATTTCTCGAAAACCACTTCGATCCGATTTGTACGTTTTCGTGTGGAAAACAAGAGTTTAAAATGAAGATGGAGCAGTGAAGTGCAAGGGCTAGTCGCTACTAATCCTGAGGGTGATTCCAAAATGGATGTAGTAGGAGTAGTGCCTTCGGTTCCGTTCGAACCCGGAACAGACTTGTATGGATGAATGCTTTCAGAACATCGTCAGGAGGACGGTGAGCATTCTAAGTGATATGTTCTAGAAAGGTAACGCTTAGCCTCGAGCCTCATCAACCGGGAATGACTGAAAATCAGGGTTTATGTAGTAAGGCTAAGTTGGTCGCACCCATTAGGGTGAGGTCATCCCTGTCTAGATGTTCCTTTTTATTTCGGCTTAGTGGGCGGTTGTTGTAACGTTTCGATCTTTCGACGCTCGAAAGTCGACATTAATACGTCCACTGTATCAAATGCCGCGCAATCGAATGTCGGAAAACCGAACCATTAGGGTTAAAAAGAAGAGGTAGAAGAAGACAGAAGAAAAAGAAACAGAAACAACAACATAATCTCACATTCACAGCGAAACAATATATAATAGATGAATGAATAATCTTTATCACAAAGAACTATATCAGTTTATACAATACATCATCAGAGTTTACAACAACAACAATACTGGATAGTTATATAAACTTGTCCACATACAAAATACACAGTGGAATAAATAAACAAGTACGGGAGTATGTCTCGCCATCTAGCTCGCCTCCAAAGCTCCAGAATATCCAGAATATCCTGATAACATAACTCTAGGCTGCCCGTGTGGAAAATTATGGGCACCCAGAGTTTAGAAAGGGAACAATAAACTCCGAGTCAGTCATGGTGACTGGTGTGAGATCGTAAAACAGTTATTTTCACAAAGAAAATAAAAGAAATTCGCAATGCTTTTGGAAAATGAAACTACCACAAGGCCTCCCGCCACACACACAATGCAAACGCAGAATTGGAGGAGATTTCTCCTTATGATAGTCAAATATGCTTACTACGAAAAATAATTTGATATTATTATTAATGTCTAGTGTGGAAAACATTTCGAAAGTATAATATTAATCTTAGCCAGCATAGGCATTCTGCACTTATGCCTACTATAGCTACTATGTTCAGTAGCAGGTTACCGCCACATTCCATAGCAGGTTATACAACTAAAACCGTACAGGGCGCATATTGTTTCTTTGGATTTTCCAACAAATGGTCAGGCTAAGGAACTTCCTACTACCACATGGGTATGCCTCTGGTGGGACGTCCCGAGAACCAACCTGGCTCTCTGCCAACACAAGGCCGGGTTACCTCTTACACTAGGTAACTACTACACGAATAAGCCACCCCCCGGTCCTTTGGGACCTTTATCCGAGGCGCCTCGATCACACAGCAACAATCACACAGTAAATGAGATTGGAGCAACCACACAGGTAAATATCTGTGCTCCATACCATAATATCACCTTTTTCTAGAAGGAATTGACATACCCTAAAGGGAGCGACCCTCATAACCTTGCTGCATATTTCCTGTTTCGACCATTTCCGGTTTGTGAGGTTCGATGAGGTCTCGTCCACAAAGCTACGCTTTTTCACAAAGCCATGCTTTGATCAACAAATGATCAGCAATCACACAACGACACTTAGCATGCCACACTACCAAATTGGGAGTATATCACTGATAACCTTCAACTATATAACCTCTGAGCTCGTACGTCTCAGAGAAGTGTGTTAAGCTAAGAGAATAAATTCTCCGCCACCAATAAAAATGTATTTGAAAGAAATCAGCTTTATATATCAAAGTGTAATGTCAGACATACAACCATACAAGTCTATTCCGTGTTCGAACAGAACCGAAGGCACTTCCAAAGAAGCCCTTGCAAATCCGGGTATTCAAAATCCCGATCGGACTTCCCATCACATAGGGAATCTCTATACTGGAGCAACTCACTGCAGAGACAATCGATAGGTTATCCTATCGTTCTCGCAAACACCCGGTCTTCAACACCGGTCTTCAATTGCAATCCATAACGTCGTATCATTATTCAGAATGGGTTATATGACACAAAGTCCTCTCCGGCTTAACCGAATAATGAGCGCTTGTTTTAAAACAAATTCAAGTGCCATTTCAAAGGAAAACATTGAAAGTCGGTTATTTAACTATCAAACAACATTCACAACAATCAATCAATTTAAATAATTTTCCCAAATTATTTATTTTCAAAATATCTTCACAAGATATATATTTTTCCACACTTCAACACTTTGAAAACAAATTTCAAATCACTTTTCACGTTTCAACTTTTGAAAATAAATTTCAAATCAATTTCCCTACATGGGATATATTTCCAAATATTTATTCATTCCCACTGGAAATCTGCCGAGTTCAAATATTTTAAAATGATTTATATCCCTATCTAAAATATAATTGGGAAAACATTTTCTCCAAAATATTCCTTTAAAAACCAACTTTAGAACCTTTAATTTATATTTTAAAAGCTACTTTGGAAATATACTCGGCTTTATAGTGAGAATACACTTTCACTTCAAAATGGTCCATTTAAACCAATTAAATAAATCCTTATCGATTTATTTCAAATTTACATCCCAAATCTGTAAATTTATTTCCACACTTTAAAATAAATCAGTGTTTATTTTTAAAACAAATTTCCCTTTCCTTTATAAATTCCATTTTGAATTTACATTCCCAAATATTCACTTTATATACGATTTTCAAATCGATTTCTCAGATATTCACTTTCAACTCCAAATCAACTTTCAAATTGATTTCTAATTTCTTTTTAAGCACCAAATCAATTACAAATTGATTTCTAAGTTTAACCCCAAATACCAAATTATTTGCATTCAAAACACCAATCAATTTTCATATTGATTTCCCAAAGATTTAATTTCCAATACCAAATCAATTATCAAATTTATTTCTAAAAATTTATTTCCTTTTAAATAAATCCTTTTATTCTTTCCAAATTATTCAAAATCCAATTTTCAATGAATTCTTCAACTTTTAAACAATCTTTTCCAAAACCTATTTATTAATATAATTTCCCATATTTTGGAAATAAATTCGATAAGATTTCAAAAATAAACTTTACGCTTTTAAATTCCTTCTTTTAAATTCACCCAATTCTTTCAAAAAGAATTCACTTAAAATTTCCAACTTTAATTTCAAAAATCCAATTTTATTTTTGGTATCCAACGATACCAAAAAATACATTCGGCTAAATTATAGCCTTCAACAAATTCAATTATCAATATAATCATTCACAGATTATCAATAAATCATCACACAACATATGAAACAAATTCATACAATATATGAAACAAATTCATACAATTTGAGGAATCCAGTTGGATCCCTCCAACCTGTTTCCCTGCATCCACAGATGTTAGCACAATACCAATTCCACTTCGAGGTGGAATATCGCGGTATATGGGATTTATAAAATATCATCCGCTATTATGCGGCGCATAGGGTCTTGTCCGCTATATAATGCGGGAAATCAATCACCAAATATATATATATATATCCTACTATATATACTACCACATCCAAACAGTCAATCAATAACTGCAATTCAAATTTTCATTTGAGTGAGAAGATCTCACCTTAGCTTTTATTTTGCAATCCCATTTTCCATTCCAGTTTGTTTTCTTCACAGAATTAGACCTTGTATAAAATGATTTATACAATTTATTAATATTCGAGATGATCGAACAATTCATTTCCATTTAATAATTTGTCTTGACTAATATTTTTTTTAAAACTAATTTCTTTTAATAAAGTATTTTCTAGTTACTAAAATAATTACATTAGTTAAAATGTATGTATATTTATTTTATTTCTCTTCTTTGAGACCACTTATACCAAGAATAACTTATATATGCTTAGTTTCTGTATTAACATATGTGTGCGTACTTATATACATTATATATATATAAATCTGATCCACATCTCACTGTTAATATACTAATATACAAACCAATTAACAGTAGGCTATACAAAGATAATTTAACAGTATATACATATATATAAATTATCACTATTATATTATTATTATTTTCTTTTCTACACCAATACATTTATTAAATTAAAATTTAATTGAAAGAGAAAAAGTTCGAATGCCTCACTGTTGAATACTCGAAAAACACAGCACACATGAATGCTCCCAAGTCGCTAACTTTGCCTCGTCCATCCATTGGACTTGCAGCCACCAGAATGACCTCACCAATCGAGCACAAACCCTAAATTTTTGCCTCGAGCTTGCCTGTTGTCGAGTCTCGAAATCGAACACGTCGGCCTCCCTACGAACCATCCATCTGATGCCGCGCCCACTGCCGCTGCCCCAGTCGCGAGCGCGCCTTCTTCCAGCGCTTCCAGGTGGCCGCGACCCCCTTCGAGCTCTCCTCCCCTCTCCCGCGATTCACGATTCAATCGCAAATCCAAATTCTTTTTTTTTCAGAGAACAAAATAGGGATTCGAAACGAACGGAACGGAAAAGAATGATACGAATGGCACTTGAATTTGTTTGATATAGCCTGCCACTATATTTTTCTTTGTATTTTCTTTTAAACGAACGGAAAAGAATTTGAAGAGGAATGAATAAAATTTTAGTTCGGCCATTAAAAGTTTGAAGTCTTAGCTGATATTTAATAAAAATAGAACGAGGAGGGGACGCGTGACTATAGAAAAGAAATGAAAGGATGTCTTGTGTGCAAAGAAAGAATCGTACAGCGAAAGATAAGCTACAGCCGTAAAGAGGTTTAACCCATAAATAAAATTTTAAAATTTCAAAACGCCTCGATAAATGCGACTTAAAATCCTGACTTCCTATCGAAGCGTGCCGCCAGGCATTCATAATGTTATACGCCTATTCCGAACGCAATGGAAAAGATTTCGACTCCAAATTCGATCGTATGGGGAAGATAGCCTTTTTGGACCAGTAAAATATTGAATTTTCGATTTAATTTCAGCGCGTTTGCTTATCGTACGGCCAAACGATCACTCCAAACA
The DNA here is from genome assembly GCA_030737815.1 of Allium fistulosum. Classification (NCBI taxonomy): domain Eukaryota; kingdom Viridiplantae; phylum Streptophyta; class Magnoliopsida; order Asparagales; family Amaryllidaceae; genus Allium; species Allium fistulosum. Next base: position 1,061,139,716 of record CM060903.1, read on the forward strand.
TTACGAAAATTGAAATCCGATAATAATACACTATTACAGATCCAATGAAACTGGTTTCGTCGAATTCCGAGACTGTGCCTCGGAAGGCTATTTTTAAATATCGATTTAAACGATAAAATCTCAAAACTGAACAAAACAGTTTGAAATTCAATTCTGAAAGTCCCATTATCTTCAGTGTTATCAATATAAATTTTTACAAGACTTCATATTATTTTTAATCAGCTTAAAACTGAAGATTCAAATTTTTACCCAGTTTCAATAATTAAAATTCAATAATTGAATTGCCAAATCATTCTGATATTCGAATTTCAAACTAAACTAACTTCCAGATATTTAAAATCAATTAAATATCATGATTTCCAATGTCAAAAATTCAGGGTCGTTACAGTTGCTGATCCCAACCGCGGAGTTATCTTACTCGAGATTATCCAGTAAGGGGTAGTCCTGGTCTTGTGTTACAGGGGATTGGGTGTGATCCTCGGTAAGGTGATCTAGGCCACGTACTATGACAGGTGGTACCCCAATGCCTAGTCATTAGTTGGAAATCCATTCTCCCTACGTGCCTTTACGGTTTTGATTGTAGAACCCACTTTGTGGCTAGTATGCTGGAATTTAATCATTTAACAATTTCAGCTATTTGAATAAGTATTTGTATATAGACACTATTATAATATTGACGGATTTGATAAAAAGTGTTTTGGATATCGTAAGGTAAAAACCCGACATCTTTATTTGTGGCGTGATCTTACGAGATGCTTTTGATTTCAAAGGGTTTTGAAACTTTAATAATCCAATTGAGTGTGTTTTCTCACGCTGGTTTTCTAGACTGACTCGGGTGTTATTTTATTATAATGCTCGGGTCAGACCGAGTATTATTGTATACAGGATAAGATGCTGTGGAGCTCAGGAGACGAGCTGGATGGCGAGACGTATCCCTCGTATATGATGTATATTCCGCTGTGGTGTGTATGTTGTGTGTTTTATATGTGAGGACAAGTTATTATAACTGTCCTGAATTGTGATGTTGATCGTATTGTACTCTGATGTTGTATTCTGATGATGTATTTATAAACATATATAGTTTCTTTCTGTAAAGATCAGTTATTATCTATTATATTTTATTCCGCTGCGATGTGAGATTATGTTGTGTTGTTTTCTTTTCTTCTACCTCCTTCTTCTTCTAATCCTGATGGTTTGGTTTTTTTCGGGTATGAAAAATCGGGTCGTCACATATATTTAATGAAAACACATATCCAAAATAACATCTATATATACATATTAAAACCATCATTATAAACAACATTCCTTTATAAAACAAAAGACTTATGAATATAACATCATATAATATATATAATTAACTGACTTGTATACATATATAAGCTGCAACTTATAAAACAACATATACACACACACACAATCTATATACAACAGATAAAATAAATAATCAAAATCGATATAAAATCAATATAAACTTAGTTTATAAAATATATATATCTTCCCATATAATTAACATATAATATGAGAGACAACTTATATCACAAAACGTATACATTTATAACAACTCAAATTACACAGTGACAGGCTATAACTTAGATATACTAACCTATTTAACTTGATAAATATATTCAATACAAGCTGTCATACATAAAATTTCCACTGTAACAAAATAAAACTTTACATGTAAACAAATGTTCTTGCCACTTGAAATATGTGCAGACCGTATAAAATAAATATAGATGCAGACTTAATATTATAATTATATATGCCGAAAGAAATATAAGCAAACTATTATATATATACAACTGTTATATATATATATACGCTAATACTAAATAGTCCATGTACATGTGTACTTCATATAAACAACAAAACTTATGTATAACCTTTCATAATCAAATATATATAGCTTAATATGATTTCTATCATAAATGGAAAATGATTTGGGAATCTGTGAATGAATCTTTGTGAAATTGGGTGAACTTTGTGAAGTAAATCTTTTTGTTTAAAGATTTAAAATGGTAATTTGTTTAAACCATTTAAAGGAAAGGATTTGGGTAATAAGTTGTGACTTAATTGAAATCCCTATATCCATATGTTTTAAATATTGTGCTCACTATTCGGGTTAGTCGGGAAAAGACCTTAGTGTCATATAAACCATTCCGAATTAGTGATACGACGATATGGATCGTATTGAAGACCGGTGGTGAAGACCGGGTATTTGTGCAAACGATAGGATGACCTATCGATTGTCTTTGCACCGTTAGCTACGGTATAGAGATTTCCTTTGTGATGGGAAGTTCGATCGGGATTGTGTAACGACCCGTATTTTTACGGACCAAAACATTCCAAAGTGATTGACCCTTGGTTGTATTGTTGTTAAGTCATTTCAGGTTTTGGCAGAATTTTGCTTAAGTCCTAAGTCATAGCCGACTTAGGAGTTTTGGAGTTAAGCAACAAGTCTGGGCGAGTTAATGACTAAGGTGTAGGTCGGTGACGACCTAAGGTAGATAGGGGAGTGGTTTAGGTCGGTTGACAGTTTGGGGCGACTTAAGGGTTGTACCGAGTTAACGACTCATAGGATGGACCGACTTATAGGTTTGACCGACTTAAGACTTAGACGACCTAAGAGTTTCTCCGACTTAAGGTAGTTAGCGGCTTACCAGGATAAGCGAGTTAAGGGTAGGTCGGCAGGGTAATTGGGTCGGTAGGTCGTCCCCTGTGGTAGATAGTTGAGTCGGCAGTGTGTGTTGAGTTGTGAGTCGGTAGGTAGTTGAGTCGGCAGTGTGTGTTGAGTTGTGAGTCGGTAGGTAGTTGAGTCGGCAGTGTGTGTTGAGTTGTGAGTCGGTAGGTCGTCTCCTGTGTTAAGTCGTAACCCAGTTACGAGTTAAGTCGTAGTTGTATTCCTTCGAATGTCATAGGTCGGCAAGGCGCTTAAGTCGGCAACGACCTAAGTTAAGTCGTGCCTATGTGTTAAGTCGCAGATGCGCTTTGTTGTAGGTCGTTAGGACTTGGGTTTTGAGGCTGTGTGATGAGTCTGAGACTTTGTTAGGTCGGCAAAGCTTTAGGTCGTAGGTCGGCATGGTGTTAAGTCGGCAGCGACTTAAGAAGGCAGCCGAGTTAAGGATTTCTGCTATAAATAGAAGGGTTTGGCTCACTTTTTGGCACCGGTTTTTGAAGCAACGAAGTGCTGTCATTTTGAGAGCTCGACTACAACATTTCTTCATCTCTTTTCTCTTCTCTAATCTAGTGCTTCCATCCATCCAAATCGAAGATCAAGATTGAAGATTCAAGAGTTTAGATTGAAGATCTTCGTCGTTTCAAGAGAGATTTCTTCATTTGAAGCGGATTCGTGATAGATCAAGCTCGATCCTTCGCTGTCCAGATCTAAAGCGTGTTGATTTGGGTTTGTTTAGGTGATTTGGTGAGTGGTGATTATCTCTCACACGGATCCAAAGGAGTATATCGGATTGTTGGCTCGATTTGGTGTTAAAATAGTGATTTCCATGCATTTTCTTCATCCTAAGTGTAGATCCATATAGATCCATTGTTCATGATGATGTTACATCCATTTTATCATATGTTAACCTATGCAAGTTCATTCATCAAGTTTGTAGAGATATAATCCATGTTTTCATGCTTATTGGACTTTCAACTCTTTAATTACGAAAATGCCATTATTGTTATAATTGTCCACTTAGATCATATTTGAATGCTTGATTGCTTGGATTGATGTTTGATTTGATTGCTTGTTATGAACTAGATGATTGATGATTAGATTTAGATCGAAGATGATTCAAAAGCTAAGGGAAAGGCTCTTGAATTGGGAAAGCTGCTCGTGGCATATGTAGCGGGATGATGAAGCTCTTATGCATAGATGTGATGACGAGAAGTTGAGATGAGGCTTTGCAAGGATGTAATGAAGCGAGGCATCATGTGATGAAGACTTGGTCTAATCCAGACGGGATCATTCCAAGCATGTTGATAACTCGGTGATATGATTCGAGTTGAGGATAATGAATGGATATGAGAATAGTCGTCGAGGAGGATGACTAGGAGGCTTGGATAGCATCGTTGTTGAAGGTTCTAGCATGCTCTAAGCAAGAGTACGTTTGGGCAGATTCGATAGTCCCAACGGCCAACTGTTGATGGTCGAGTACTCTGGGCAGATTCGATAGTCCTAGGCACGGGCTGCGACGACGTGCGGGAGTTATGTCTAGAACCGGGGTTTCCATTAGCCCTTGACGGACGGCTGAAAGAATGTGCCGGTCATTCAATTAACGGTGATATCGAAGAAATGATAACAGTGATAGCCAGAGTCATGGATGTTTGGTTGTAACGCCATTCGGGTTTAAGAGCGGTATTTTCTGGGTGCTTATCTGATTTAGGCCTTGGTACTTGGAAAACATCGCCCTTGACTCGAGTGATAATAGCTTTACTTTAAATTGTATGCTCTGCTATGTTTATTGTATGCTCTGCTATGTTTGCTTCTGCTTAGTGTGTGTCTGGGGGCTATCACTGTAGAATGAGGTTGGAGTGGGAGGGTTGTATTCCTATTCCTTTTTCCTTTATGCTCTTTTGGTATGTTGTTAGTTAATTTACTGCTCACTAAGACTGTTGTCTGACTCAAGGCTTTATGTTTTAATTCTTATTGCCTTGGGCTGTTCGTCCATTTTGGGATGGGCAGACTAGGTAGCAGGTGACAGGTGCCGTTCTCTTCTCACGATGCTGATATCGAAGACGAGCTGGAGGGTTGCATATTATCTTTTTATATGTACTGGATGTTCCGCTGTTTTGTATTCTCTGAGAGATATGTAGTGAGGCTTGATGTATTGACTATTTGGATGCTTGTATTCAACTATTATGGAGTTTTATATGATGGCACTTTTGTTCTGTAAAGCTTCACTATACATATGTTCTATTGTATTTTGTCCATGCGCTGTGAGCAATACGATAGATTCTGTTGTTTAATTTACCTTGACAATCGTCCATGGTCACCTGGCACACTTTTCAGCGCACTTTCTCTAGATTCGGTGTAGGGGTCATGGGCGGTCGTCACATTTGGTATCAGAGCATTGGTTAATCGATTTTACCCAACGCTCGCTGAAGTAACTACGTATGAGAGACGTAATTGTATTTTGATGGATGAATACTATATATAATATAGTAGCTTGGTAGAGTTTGAGTCCTTTATGCAGTTGTTTCTCTAGATGTTCTAATCATTCCTTTTTATAGATATTGAGAATGAGTAGAAGAGGGAGACCAGCTGCTAGGGGAGACCGTGCTACTGAAGAGACTGCTGATTATGCAGCCATGTTCGAAGCTATGATGACTTCGATCATGAGAAGGATACCAGTTCCGGGGGCAGCAGTTGATGTTGGAGTTCAAGTCCAAACTCCGAAACCAGTGGATTTTGCTAAGCTATGCAAGGATTATACTGCTCTTGGAGGGAAGGTTTTCTTGGGAATAGAATCAACTATTGAAGTCCAGAGATGGATAGATGCTTGTAGAAGGATCTTTAGTGATTTGGGAATTGATGATGCAACAAAGAGGAAGTTGGCATCAAGGCAGCTTCAAGGGAGAGCTTCTGATTGGTGGAACTCTATTACCATCACTACTCCGGAAGAAGAGATTACTTAGGAGCAATTCCAAGCTAGATTTGAAGCTAAGTTCATTTCTACAGCTCAGAAGTCTGTTCTGTTCAAGAAGTTTGTAGAGCTCAAGCAGGGTGGAAGATCTGTTCTTGAGTATGTTTCTGAGTTTGAAGCTTTGTCCAAGTATGCCCGGTCATATATTGAGTCTGCTTATCAGAAGAATGAGAAGTTTGTGATCGGCTTGGATAGTTATCTTGGGAGACAGTTGGTGGATCATTTGGATGATTCATTTGAGAAGCTTGTGGAAAAAGCTCTTAGGCATGAGAGTCTGTTTCCTAAGGAAGGACCTGTTGTTGCTGTTACCAAGGGAGAGTCTAAGCCACAGCAGGGTGGAAACCAGAAGAGGAAGCAGCAGCAGCAGAAGGGTAAGGATGGTCAGAAGAAGCCGAAAGGCGAGGCGACTTGCTACAATTGTCAGCAGAAGGGCCATTTCTCTAAGGATTGTAAGAATCCGAAGGCACCGATGAAGTGTCATAACTGTGACAAGCCGGGGCATTTCAGGAAGAATTGTCCAGAACCAAGGAAGGACAGGCAGATTGTGCAAGCTTATGCTTTGGGAGCTGTTCCGTCGTCTTCAAAAGCTCCTACTGCTGAAGAGAAAGGAAAGAGTGTGGTTGTTCAAGGTACTCTTTTCCTATGTGGTGTTCCAGTCAGAGTTTTGTTTGATACTGGAGCGTCGCATTCGTTTGTTTGTAATGAACTCGTAGGCCGGTTAGGTTTGGAACCGGATATTGTTGATAGGCCATTGGTTGTGACTAATCCAGTTGGGGGTTCGTCTTGTTTGTGTATGTTATGCCGTGGTCTAGTTGTGTCGAGTCATGGTTGCTCTTTTGTTTGTGATTGCTTTGTTCTGAACTTTGCGGGGTTCGGAATTATTTTGGGTATGGACTGGCTTAGGAAGTATGCGGCTAAGGTTGATTGTGAGAGGCTGGAGGTGACAGTCGAGAATGTGGAAGGGCGAAAGATTGTGATACGATGTAAGCATGAGGAAGGCGTCTTCATGAGCTTCATGTATTCGCTAGTTGTTCCACGGGATGGACTGTCCTTAGTGCCGATCGCAAATGGATTCGAGGATGTCTTTGACGAAGTCAAAGGGTTGCCGCCGCATAGAGAGATCGAGTTTCGTATAGATCTAGTTGAAGGAGCCAGACCTGTTGTGATGCCTCTTAGGCGGATGGCGCCTAGGGAACAGCAGGAGTTGAGGGTGCAAGTTGATGACCTTTTACAGAAAGGATTCATTCGGCGTAGTGTGTCCGAGTGGGGTGCACCAGTTGTGTTTGCAACCAAGGCAGATGGGTCGTTGAGATTGTGTGTGGATTATCGTGAGCTGAATAAGGTGACTAAGAAGAACAAGTATCCATTGCCGAGAATTGATGACTTGTTTGATCAGCTTCACGAAGCTAAGGTGTTTTCTCAGATGGATTTGGCAACGGGATTTCACCAGTTGAGAGTGGCTAAAGATAGTGTGCCGAAGACTGCTTTTCGGACACCATCGGGTTTCTTTGAGTGGCTGGTAATGCCGTTTGGATTGACTAACGCGCCAGCATATTTTGTGGATCTTATGAATAGAGTGTTCAGAGATCAGTTGAACAAGTTCGTACTTGTGTTCGTGGATGATATTCTGATTTATTCCAGAACGGAGGAAGAGCACAAGACGCACTTGCGTATTGTTTTGGAGATCTTACGGAAACATCAGCTGAAGGCTAAGTTTTCGAAGTGTCACTTCTGGAAGAGTGAAGTGAGGTTCTTAGGCCATGTGATTTCTGGAAGTGGAATAGCGGTTGATCCCGCTAAGGTGGCAGCAATCCAGGATTGGGTTAGACCTAAGAATGCATCTGATGTGAGAAGTTTTCTTGGATTAGCAGGATATTACCGACGGTTTATCAAAGACTTCTCCAAGGTAGTTGCACCATTAACAGGATTGACGAAGAAGAACCAAGTGTTCAGTTGGGATGCTAAGTGTGAGCAAGCTTTCGGAATCCTGAAAGAGCGATTGACGAGTGCTCCTGTTTTGACTATTCCAAGTGGGAATGATGAGATGGTGGTTTACACCGACGCATGTGGTACTGGACTTGGAGCAGTGCTGATGCAGAAGAATAAAGTTGTTGCGTATGCAAGTCGACAACTGAAGCCGCATGAAAGGAATTACCCAACTCATGATTTGGAGTTAGCGGCGATTGTATTTGCTCTGAAGATGTGGAGACATTATCTATTGGGAGTTCGATTCGAGTTGTTTACGGATCATAAGTCGCTGAAGTATCTTTTCTCCCAAAAGGATTTGAATCTTCGGCAGCAGCGTTGGCTAGAGTTTTTATCATCATATGATTTTGGTATAGCCTATACTCCGAGAAAAGGAAACGCAGTGGCAGATGCGTTAAGTCGAAGACATGCAGGATTGGGAGCCATGTTTTCAGAATGGAAGAGTCTCGAGTATTTAGCTGGATTTGACTTCAGGCCTAGATGTGAATTGGAACCTGAGATGTTGGCAAACTTATCAATAAGACCCACTCTTGTGGAAAGGATTGGCGAGAGCCAAAAGCAAGATGATAAGCTTGTCAAGGTTATCCGTGAATTGGAATCTGGATTGGATCCAGAAAAGGATAAAGGATTCGAGGTCGATCGAGAGGGTTGGCTTCGGAAGCAAGGACGACTAGTTGTTCCCGATATAGATGAATTGAGGAGTGAAGTTCTGAAGGAAAGTCATCACTCGAAGTTGACAATTCATCCCGGTGGAAATAAGATGTATCGAGATACGAAGAGAACCTACTATTGGGAAGGTATGAAGAAGGATGTTGGAAATTTTATTTCCAAATGTATGAACTGCCAGTTGGTAAAAGCCGAACAGAAGAAGCCAAGTGGATTGCTTCAATCGTTAGAAGTTCCTACATGGAAGTGGGAACAAGTGTCGATGGATTTTATCGATGGATTGCCTAGAACCAGAACGGGAAATGAAGGAATTTGGGTCACTGTGGATCGTCTGACTAAGAGTGCACGATTCATTCCTGTTCGATCGACTAGGACTGCATCAAAGTTGGCTGAGTTGTATGTTAAGTGGATAGTTCGATTCCATGGTGTTCCGAAGAGTATAGTGAGCGATCGAGATCCATTGTTCACTAGTGGATTTTGGAAGAGCTTCCAAGAAGTTTTGGGAACCGAGTTGTGTTTGAGTACAGCTTATCACCCTCAAACAGATGGTCAGACCGAGAGAGTCAACCGAGTTTTGGAAGATCTTCTCAGAGCTTGTGTTCTGGATTTCGGAGGATCATGGGAAGATCACCTTCATTTGGTGGAGTTTGCATACAACAACAGTTACCAGTCAAGCATTGGTATGGCACAGTATGAGGCATTGTATGGAAGACCGTGTAACTCTCCGGCATGTTGGTTGGAAACTGGAGAGAAGCTGATACTTGGGCCAGAGATGATTCGGCAGACCTCAGATTGTATAGAGATCATTCGGCAACGAATGAAGGCAGCCCAAGACCGTCAGAAAAGTTATGCCGATAAGCGTCGAAAGGATTTGGAATTCGACGTAGGAGATATGGTTTTTGTGAAGATTTCTCCACTGAAGGATGTTATCCGATTCGGGAAGAAAGGAAAATTGACTCCGAGATTTGTTGGACCATTCCCGATCATCGAGCGAATTGGAAAGCTCGCTTATAGATTGGAGTTACCGGAGAAGATGTCGGGTGTGCACAATGTTTTTCACGTATAATATCTACGGAAGTATGTGCACGACTCGAGTACGGTAGTTTCTGCTGATAGCTGTGAAGATTTTGAAGTTGTTCCAGTTAATAGAAGACCTCGTAAGCCACTTCGTGTTGTTGAAACTGACACGAAACAGCTTAGGAGGAAGGTAGTTAAGTTGCTCAAGATACAATGGAGTGATGATGATAACGACTGTACGTGGGAGGTGGAAGAGAGGATGAAGGCAGCTCATCCTGAACTCTTCAAGGTATGGCCCTAAGGTGTCGTCTCATCTCGCGATATTGTAACTTGTTCTAAGTCTTAGAATTCTGTACGCTAAGCTAGAATTGGATGAATGGTTTGTTGATTGCTATGGATGGTAGGCGTACAGAATAGTCTTTGATTGCTATGATTGCTTGGAATTTCGGGGGCGAAATTCCTAAGGGGGAGAGAATGTAACGACCCGTATTTTTACGGACCAAAACATTCCAAAGTGATTGACCCTTGGTTGTATTGTTGTTAAGTCATTTCAGGTTTTGGCAGAATTTTGCTTAAGTCCTAAGTCGTAGCCGACTTAGGAGTTTTGGACGAGTTAAGCAACAAGTCTGGGCGAGTTAATGACTAAGGTGTCGGTCGGTGACGACCTAAGGTAGATAGGGGAGTGGTTTAGGTCGGTTGATAGTTTGGGGCGACTTAAGGGTTGTACCGAGTTAACGACTCATAGGATGGACCGACTTATAGGTTTGACCGACTTAAGACTTAGACGACCTAAGAGTTTCTCCGACTTAAGGTAGTTAGCGGCTTACCGGGATAAGCGAGTTAAGGGTAGGTCGGCAGGGTAATTGAGTCAGTAGGTCGTCCCCTGTGGTAGATAGTTGAGTCGGCAGTGTGTGTTGAGTTGTGAGTCGGTAGGTAGTTGAGTCGGCAGTGTGTGTTGAGTTGTGAGTCGGTAGGTAGTTGAGTCGGCAGTGTGTGTTGAGTTGTGAGTCGGTAGGTCGTCTCCTGTGTTAAGTCGTAACCCAGTTACGAGTTAAGTCGTAGTTGTATTCCTTCGAATGTCATAGGTCGGCAAGGCGCTTAAGTCGGCAACGACCTAAGTTAAGTCGTGCCTATGTGTTAAGTCGCAGATGCGCTTTGTTGTAGGTCGTTAGGACTTGGGTTTTGAGGCTGTGTGATGAGTCTGAGACTTTGTTAGGTCGGCAAAGCTTTAGGTCGTAGGTCGGCATGGTGTTAAGTCGGCAGCGACTTAAGAAGGCAGCCGAGTTAAGGATTTCTGCTATAAATAGAAGGGTTTGGCTCACTTTTTGGCACCGGTTTTTGAAGCAACGAAGTGCTGTCATTTTGAGAGCTCGACTACAACATTTCTTCATCTCTTTTCTCTTCTCTAATCTAGTGCTTCCATCCATCCAAATCGAAGATCAAGATTGAAGATTCAAGAGTTTAGATTGAAGATCTTCGTCGTTTCAAGAGAGATTTCTTCATTTGAAGCGGATTCGTGATAGATCAAGCTCGATCCTTCGCTGTCCAGATCTGAAGCGTGTTGATTTGGGTTTGTTTAAGTGATTTGGTGAGTGGTGATTATCTCTCACACGGATCCAAAGGAGTATATCGGATTGTTGGCTCGATTTGGTGTTAAAATAGTGATTTCCATGCATTTTCTTCATCCTAAGTGTAGATCCATATAGATCCATTGTTCATGATGATGTTACATCCATTTTATCATATGTTAACCTATGCAAGTTCATTCATCAAGTTTGTAGAGATATAATCCATGTTTTCATGCTTATTGGACTTTCAACTCTTTAATTACGAAAATGCCATTATTGTTATAATTGTCCACTTAGATCATATTTGAATGCTTGATTGCTTGGATTGATGTTTGATTTGATTGCTTGTTATGAACTAGATGATTGATGATTAGATTTAGATCGAAGATGATTCAAAAGCTAAGGGAAAGGCTCTTGAATTGGGAAAGCTGCTCGTGGCATATGTAGCGGGATGATGAAGCTCTTATGCATAGATGTGATGACGAGAAGTTGAGATGAGGCTTTGCAAGGATGTAATGAAGCGAGGCATCATGTGATGAAGACTTGGTCTAATCCAGACGGGATCATTCCAAGCATGTTGATAACTCGGTGATATGATTCGAGTTGAGGATAATGAATGGATATGAGAATAGTCGTCGAGGAGGATGACTAGGAGGCTTGGATAGCATCGTTGTTGAAGGTTCTAGCATGCTCTAAGCAAGAGTACGTTTGGGAAGATTCGATAGTCCCAACGGCCAACTGTTGATGGTCGAGTACTCTGGGCAGATTCGATAGTCCTAGGCACGGGCTGCGACGACGTGCGGGAGTTATGTCTAGAACCGGGGTTTCCATTAGCCCTTGACGGACGGCTGAAAGAATGTGCCGGTCATTCAATTAACGGTGATATCAAAGAAATGATAACAGTGATAGCCAGAGTCATGGATGTTTGGTTGTAACGTCATTCGGGTTTAAGAGCGGTATTTTCTGGGTGCTTATCTGATTTAGGCCTTGGTACTTGGAAAACATCGCCCTTGACTCGAGTGATAATAGCTTTACTTTAAATTGTATGCTCTGCTATGTTTGCTTCTGCTTAGTGTGTGTCTGGGGGCTATCACTGTAGAATGAGGTTGGAGTGGGAGGGTTGTATTCCTATTCCTTTTTCCTTTATGCTCTTTTGGTATGTTGTTAGTTAATTTACTGCTCACTAAGACTGTTGTCTGACTCAAGGCTTTATGTTTTAATTCTTATTGCCTTGGGCTGTTCGTCCATTTTGGGACGGGCAGACTAGGTAGCAGGTGACAGGTGCCGTTCTCTTCTCACGATGCTGATATCGAAGACGAGCTGGAGGGTTGCATATTATCTTTTTATATGTACTGGATGTTCCGCTGTTTTGTATTCTCTGAGAGATATGTAGTGAGGCTTGATGTATTGACTATTTGGATGCTTGTATTCAACTATTATGGAGTTTTATATGATGGCACTTTTGTTCTGTAAAGCTTCACTATACATATGTTCTATTGTATTTTGTCCATGCGCTGTGAGCAATACGATAGATTCTGTTGTTTAATTTACCTTGACAATCGTCCATGGTCACCTGGCACACTTTTCAGCGCACTTTCTCTAGATTCGGTGCAGGGGTCATGGGCGGTCGTCACAGATTGTGAATACCCGAATTGCAAGGGCTTCTTCGGAAGTGCCTTCGGTTCTGTTCGAACCCGGAACAGACTTGTATGGTTACATGTCTGACATTACAAAATGAGATATAAAGCTGATTTCTTTCAAATACATTTCTGTTGGTGGTAGAGAATTTATTCTCTTAGCTTAACACCCTTCTTTGAGACGTACGAGCTCAGAGGTTATGTAATTGAAGGTTATCAGTGATATACTCCCAATTTGGTAATGTGACATGATGAGTGTTGCTATGTGATGATTATTTATTGATCATTTGTTGATCAAAGCACGGCTTTATGAAATAGCGTAGCTTTGTGGACGAGACCTCTTCGGACCTCACAACCCGAAAATGGTCGAAACAGGAATATGCGGCAAGGTTATGAGGGTCGCTCCCTTTAGGGTATGTCATTTCCTTCTGGAAAAGGGTGGTATCAGGTATGGAGCCCTAGTATTTAACCTATGTGGATACCAATCTCATTTACTGTGTGATTGCTGTGTGATCGAGGGGCCTCGGATAAAGGTCCCAAAGGACTGGGAAGTGGCATATTCGTGTAGTAGTTACCCAGTGTAAGGGGTAACCCAGCCTTGTGTTGGCAGAGATCCGGTTAGGTTCTCGGGACGTCCCGCCAGAGGCGTACCCATTGGCAGTAGGAAGTTCCTTAGCCTGACCATTTGTTTGAAAATCCAAAGAAACAATACGAGCCCTTTACGATTGCAGTTGTATAACCTGTCTCCTCAGGCGGCATCTATAGCAGGCATAATATAATGGTACATATGCTGGCTAAGATTAATATTATATTTTTGAAATGTTTTCACACTATGCACTAGTAATAATATCAAAGAGTTTTCTTTTGCGTAGTAAGCATGTTTGACTATCATAAGAAGAAATCTCCTCCAAGTCTGTGATTGCATTGTGTGTGTGGTGGGAGGTCTTATGGTAGTTTTATTTTCCAAAAGCATTGCGGATTTCAATGTTTAAAATTCTATTGTTGTTTGTTTAAAGATAAACTGTTCTTGTTTTGCTTAGTGCAATGTGATAGGGGGTTCTCGCTTCGCAGTTTGGTGGCGAACGGGAGACTCTTACCCCTACATGTCCCTAAGTGGGAGGGGTTGGTTAGCCGTAAGGTGTGACAGTCGAAAGGCTGGCCGTAAAAGCAAGGACAGGGTACCAGTGTATGCCACGGTGGGTCTGGGATGGTTGCAAAGCCTACCGGTCGCCACTGCCTCGTGTGGGCTTTTACATGTGGTATCAGAGCATATGGTTAAGCGATAACTTTGGCTCTGTTGGGTGTTACTCATTAGAGATAGAGTCAGTAGTACTCTAGAATGAGTTTGAGTGTAATAATAGATATGAGCGCGTATTTGTTAGTGAATATGAAATTGTTTTGTATTGTGTTGACTTATCGGTTGATTGTTTATAGATTCTGGTCGGTGCAGTCTAGCTAACTGTATCGATAGGGGTTTCTAAACTTTTAAACAAGATGAACCGACACAGTATCATTTTAAATTGGGTAAATGAAATAATTTTACCTCGATTATATTTTGTATATAAAGGAAATAATTTTTCAGAATTATTAAAGTGTATATAAAATTGATTGTTTGGTTGTTGAAAATGTAAGAATATATATAAGTCAATAAAAGTTGTTTGAATAATCTAAATAAAAGCAACAATTGTATAAGTATGGAATTATAATTAAGATGATTTACAATTGTGAAATAATATTGTATAAGTAAAGTAAAATAGTGAAATTATATGAGTAAAGGATTTGTAAATGTGATTTATAAATAAAAGGAAATTTTTAAAAGAATAAAAAACACATTGGATTCACTACTATTACTGGGAAATAATAAGGGTGATGACTGTAGCATCATCAGTATCATTTTCGAGTTTCTATGTGATGGATTTGCTACCATAATAAATTGAAATTTTAAGTTTTGTTGTGATAAACAAAAATTTAAATTAAAATCCAAATTGTAATTGATAAATATAAGTAAAACGAGTTTTGAACTTATAATATGAAATAAAAAATTTAGCTTTGGTAAAGTTGGAATGAAATTGAATTAGCATAGTAAATATATGATGTGAATTTAACTAAAGGAAGGTTAAATAAATTGAATTGGATTTATAAGTGGAAATTTAAGTTAAGCTAAACAAATAATGTTAAAAAGGAATATAACTTAAGTTGTATAGTGAAAGCAAATGTAAGTGGAAATTTGAAAAGGAATACAACTTAAGTGATGTTGAATGAATTTGATTTTGGTATCGAAGTAAAATAATAAAGTAAATTAAATGAAGTGATGAATATGAACTTGAGTTATATAAAGGAAATTCAACTTTATTTGTAAAATGAACTAGCAATTGAATTAATAAATGGATTGAATGTTAATCAATCGAATGTAAATAAATTGATATGGAATAATGGATATAAGTGTTAATTCATAAAGCTAATAAGTTGGAAATTGAATAATTGAATGGAAGCCAACTTAATATTAAACCAATTGGAAAATTAAAAAGTGTTAAACCAAATTGAAGGTAAACAAAGTGAATAAATTTGGTTGTGTTGAATATACATTGGTTGTTATATGATTGTTGGTTGATTGTATATAATTCATTAAGTATTAATGAAATTGAATTGATAAAAATTGAAAGCTATGTGATGGAATTTAAATTGAACGTGAACCAACTTGAATTTAAATTAGTGAATGTAAACTAATTGAAAATGAATAAATGAATGTCGTTGTATATGAATTAGTTGTAAACAATTACAACTAATGTCGAAATTATATAAGTTGCTTATAAACTGTAACGACCACGACTTTCTCTCCATAGAAAGTCATATCGCTAATAAGAAAGAAAGGGGTAGAAAATAGAAAAGAAGAGAAGAAAGAAAGAAACAACAACAACGATCTCACAGCGGAACGAATAAATTATATTAATAACATAAACTATTACATAGTATACAACACTTACAGAGTTACACAGCATATACATCACTTACTAGACAGTTATAAACATCTGTCTAGACATTACAACTCAATACACTACAGAGATACAGACACAGCGGAACTACTATATATATATATCTACAACGCTGAAGCCTCCTGCTCCATTGCTCCTCCACAATTCGTCAAAGCTAAACCTGAATCCCTTGGCTACTCGTAAAAATTTGAGTACCCAAGAGTTTATAAAACAGAAATAAACACTTGGGTCAGACATGGGTCTGGTGTGAGTAACAGGTTAAACTTGCTTAACTTCAAAACCTTTAGAAAGAAAAGGTATCACGTAAGACTCCCCACAAATAAACATGGGTAAGTTTTTACCTTACGCTAACCAAAACATTTGATAGGAAATCCAGTTATATTATAATAGGGTCTAGGGTTTTCAAATAAATATGAAATAGCTGAAATTGTTACATTATTAAATTCCAGCATACTAGCCACAAAGTGGGTTATACAATCAAAACCGTAAGGGCACGTAGGAAGAATGGGTTTCCATACAATGGCAGGGCTACTGGGGTACCGCCCGTCACAGTACGTGGCCTAGATCACCGTACCGAGGATCACTCCCAATCCCCTGCAACACAAGGTCGGAACATCCCTTACTGGATAATTCCCGCACAAGATACCTCACGGTTGGGATCAGCAACCGCACCACTAAGTCGAAAATAGAAAGGGACATCTAGACAGAGGTAATCTTGTCCTACTTGGGTGCTACCCACTAACCTTGCTGCACCTCCCCTGTTTTAGCTATTCCCGGTTTGTGAGGCTTGAGGTCACGATTACCTTTAAATAGAACACATCTATCTTAGAATGCTCATCGTCCACCTGACGATGTGCTGAAAGTATTCAGTCCATATAAGTTCGTTCCGGGTTCGAACGAAACCGAAGGCATTATCTCGTTACACTCATTTTGGAATCACCCTCAGAGTTAACGACAATAACCCTTGCACTCTGAATCTTCATCTTCACTTGATTCACGACCTATCGTTAATTTGGATCGATGTGGTATTCGGGTCTCCAGACCTGGAAATCCGGTATACGGAAACCCGATCCCGGTCTCATCGAAATCCAAAGCGTATCTTTTAAGGCCAAGTTGTTTTAAAGGTTAAAACAATTCAATTCAATTATCTTTATACACAAAGAAAGATAATTCACAACAGATAATCAACATTATCAGATAATCCATACAATTCAACTAACATCCATATCACACAGCATATATCTCATCAGAGATATCAATCAAAGTCAAGTATCCAATACTAACACCCATTCATAAGTAATGATTTATATCATCTTAATTTAAATTGAATTAAATTAATTACTTCATTTTATAAATCCTTCTTACTTAACCATTAATTAATTACAAATTAATTAATTATCCTCTAATTACCTTTTTCAATTAATCATCTTTGATTAATTATCTTTTAATTACCTTCAAGTAATTTATCCTTAATTAATTACTCAAATTAATTAACCTTAACTACTTATAATAATTAACCTTTAATTACTTCATTAATTAATTAACTAAAATTAATTAATTTTAATTAACTATAATTAATTATATTAAACCTTAATTAATTACATTAATTGATCACTTCATTTATTAATTATTACTTAATTAATAAATCTTAATTACATCATTAATTATATTAATTAATGATTCTTAATTACAACTTAATTATTAATTACTTAATTAAATTAATTACATTAAGTAATTAACCTTTAATTAAACAACATTTATTAATCACCCTTGATTAATCTTCAATCAGTAATTAATTACCCTTAATTACTTTCATTAACTAAATTAATTACTCCTTAATTAATTTCTTAATTAATCCCTTGATTAATTATTCAAAGTAATTAACTCAAATTACTTCTATTAATAAAATCATTTATTCAACTAATTACTTCCAGTAATTATCTTATTATTTACTTTTCTAAATAAACTTACCTTAATAATTACATTAAGTAATTATTATCAAATCATCTCTTGATTATCCTAAATTAATTAAACTTAATAAATTAATTTAACTAAATCAAATTAACTTCAATTAATTACAATAAGTAATTAATTCTTAATTACTTCCAATAAGTAATTACATTTAAACAAATTCTATAATTGATTATCTTTAAATTAATTAATCTAATTAACTATTAAAATTAATCTTATTAATTTATTATTTAATAACCCATAGTTAATGACCTCATTAACTATTATTTAATTACTTTCCTTAAGTAATTAACTTATATTAATTTTTATTAATTCTAAATTAATAAATCTTAATAACTAACTTAATTAACCTTTAATTATTTAATTAATTAAGTGTTAACCATAACTTAATTAATTTTTAATTACTTTATTAATTAATTCTTAACCATTAATTAATACTCTAATTTATAATCCTTAATTATAAATTAATCATTCCTAGTTAATTTATCTTAATCATAAATAAATTAGTTTAAACCTTTAATTACCTATTTAATTAATCCAAAATGATTAATTAATCAAACAAATTTAATTATCCATTAAATTTCCTTATAATTTAAATGAACACAAATCTCTAATTTTCTTTAAGATAAAACTTTGTTCTTATTGATAATCAAGTTATCATTTACAAAGTTTCTTAAATCCTTAATTATAGATTAATTAATTCAAATCATTAATTAATTAAATAAATTAAACCACTTTAATTACCTTAAAGATTTAATGATTTAAACTTTAAGATAAAACATTTCTTATCCATGGTTAAATTATCATTCTTACTTACATTTGAAAACATCCATTTCAAATTTACTTTTAAATTTCATTTTAAATTCCGGATTTAAAATGAATAACAATTTGTCTTTAACAAAGTTTAAATCCAATTTAAAAACTTTTACATGTTAAAGAAATCTTATATCTTCTAAAGGAATTTTTAAAAAGAACTTAAATCAACTTCCCTTTAAAAATTTCAAAACATTTAAATATAACTAACATTTAAACTTATTTAAAACATTTAAATTTATAAACTTATTTATCTCAAATCTAGGGTTCAAAACCAAACTTGAAATAAAACTTTGATTCCAATTCCTGTTTAAATATTTCTTTACAGTTTTAAATTTAGTTTAAAGTTTTAAACAGACAGTTTTTAAAAGCCTGGCAACATCAATTTACCCGAGACCACTCAAAAATACTTCGAGTCGCATACCTAAAAACTTCGAGCATCACTCGAACAAAACTCGAGAAAAACTCGAGCACCCCTCTGTTAAAATCCCAGACTTCACCAGATATACTTACGATCTCGTGCACGTGCACAGTAGATTCCATCACCTCCGACCATCGACGACTTCCCCCACCAGTCGACGTTCATCCACCTACCAGAAACCAATCACTCGAGCAACGAAACGAAGACGAGATCAAAATCGAGCACTTGAGCACTAAAACAGGAACACAGACTACTCCCAATCCCTGTCAACAATCACTCGTCCTCCCATTTCTGATCACCAGAACGCCAGCGACTCCAGCGACGACTTCGTCCACGTCATAACTTCAATTACCCAGAGTCCTATTGAACTCGATCGACCAGAGACGTTGTGACGATCGATTTTCTAACCTAGTTAAAACTAGGGTTAAAATCATAAATTCTAAATCTCTACTGCCTCACTACTCTATTTTAAATTCCAGTAATTTTCCCTATATCCTCGATCATTCCACCATCACTACTGAAGATTTACAACATCCCAAACTATCGAGATCAACAGAATTACCCACAAATTCATTTTTAGATAAATACAGAACTGCACCCTTATTTCTAAACTATAAATTATGATTTATGTTTTAAAAATCGAGTTTTAGTATAAGTACTCAACTTATACTCCTGGATCAATGAATCTGGGATTTTAATTTTTCACTTACACAATATTTGTCCTGTTTTATTTTCTTTTACAGAGACACAACAGTTTTTATTTTATATTAAATAAAATTTCAACTATAATTCATGTTATATACTCATACTTGGTTAAATCTTAAGCCATCATAAGGATTTTGAACATGAAATAATTGATTTTGATCAGTATCTAAAACTGTCATTCCATAACAGGCAAGACATACCAAAACCCAACATGCATTCGAAACCAAACATAATACAGAGAATTATATCACATTTATTCACTTCAAACATGATTATCACATGAAGAAATCAAGCAACTTAAGTTAGTTTTAAATAAAAACTGTTACTCACCAAACATGCAGATGAACAAAGGTTTATATTTTGAAAATCTTTTGAAACTGAGAAACTTGAATTCCTCATTGAATCTTTAAACTTGCATGCCTCACTTGATTTAAAAACTTGAGTTATAGAAGCTTTAAAATTGATTAAACTTCATGCATGTTGGCTTCCATGTTTGAGAAGAATGCAGACTGGCTTGAGTTGTTTCCAGATTGAAAAATGAAGGCAGGCAGGTTTTGAGTTGTTTCCAGATTTGAAAAGAATGCAGGTATTTGATTTTTAGCTTGAGTGGTTTTGATTTGAAAAAGAATTACAGATTTTATTTGAAGAAGAATATTACAGGCTTTGAAATATATTTGGTTTGAGGAGTGATACTGATTTGTTTTCATGTTGTATTAGAGAAAGAGGATTTGAGAAATATGTATTACTGACATGATTTTCAGATTTTAGATTAGAGAAAGAAGTTTTGGGGTTTCTCTTGGTTTTGAAAAAGAACAAAAAGAAATGAAGTGAATGAAATGTATATGTTTATATAAGTAAATTTTGATTTTTATAAAAATAAAAGAAAATGAACATAATTAAGACACTTGTCATTTTGAGTTTATCTTTTATTTACACATGTTAAGACAAGGCTTTAGGAAAATGACACTTGTCCTTTAAGTAATTTTTTACATATTTATATTTATTTTTAAAAGTAAATAAAAAGCCTTTTTCTTATTTATTTAAACACTTATCTATATATATTAAAGAGAAACAAAAGCTAATTACATTTATAAATAAAAGTTTATACAAATATTATAAAATCCAAAACAATTTAAATATATATTCTTTTGAATTTCAAAACTTTAAATTCAAGTTTAAATAAAATTAAATCCTAAGATTCAATTTAAAAGTCAAGTTATATATATTTACATACACTATTTATTCAATTTAAAATAACAATTCCTTTTAGCATTAAAATTCATACATATTAAAAATAATACATTATACTTATTATTTGAAAATAACATATTTTATAATTTAAACCATTATATAAGAGATTATATTATCAAGAAATATTTAAAAAGAAATAAAACAAACCATTTTGTAAATCTTATTTATTTAAACTTAAGTTAAAATATATCTTAACAAATTTAAACATTTATCCAAAGTATATTTAAAACTAAAATGTTATTTATTTAAATAACTTTGAAAAGTCCAGATTAAATTAAATCTAAATTTCCAATTTACCAAAGCTTCTATTTACAATATATATAAATAAATATATATATTCAAATAGAAAATATCTTATTAACTTTTAAAAGATAAAATCATCAATTAAATACTAATTTAATCAGATTATTAAATTAAATTCAAATCTTATTATCAAAGATTATCCATATCAATTTAATTATTCAACAGATTATTAAATTGATATTGTCAAAATTTCCGGGATATTACATAAACCTTGTTTAGTATGCATTTCTTTTAATATGCATGTGTTGTAGTTGTTTAAAAGAGTAAATTGTTAATAACTTCGTATATATGTCACTTACATATTTAAATTGAGTAAGTACAGGTACCGGGGCTACCGTTTGGCGGGATTTGGTTGCGCTAAAATGCTTAATAAATAACTGCTTTGCTTAAAAATGCTAAAAAGGTACGCCTACGCAATAAAAATAGGAAATATGAACTGTTTTTCTGCTTTTCCGACCGTGTGGGTCGATGTATATATATTTATGTCTATTGTGATCCTACCACGATTGAACCGCCCAAAGGAAGCTATGGCGATTTTTTCTGAAAATTTAAGGCGTTAGAAAATTTTTGGGAAATTTTGGAAAATTTGTGAAAACTAAATTTTGGATTTGGAGTTAAAAGTTAAACGATATAGTTGTTTTGAAAAGTATAACTAAGTATAGATTTGAAAAACTTAGTAAAGTTTTTGAAAGAGCTTAACTATTGGATTTTGGGGAAGTTGTACACTTAAGTGATTTTGAAATCTAATTTGAATGAATTGTTTTGAAAAGTTAATGGATTTTGTGACTTTTTCTTACTTTGCAATTTCGAGGACGAAATTCTTTTAAGGGGGGAAGATAGTAACGACCTAGAATTTCTGTCATTTGAAATTCAGATATTTAATTGATTTTAAATATTAACAAGTAAGATTTGTAAGTCGAATAATTTTTATTTCAAATATAGAGATTTAATTGGATAATTAAATCGATAATTTAATATTTGATATTCCAGAAATAATTGGAAACTAGGTTAAATGTGTATAAAAATGATTTATAAAGTTATATTAAATCATATTGGAGTTAGAATGATGTGATAGAACTTTTAAAATTAAATTAAAAGTTAAACTGTTAAAATTGAATATTTTAATATTTAATTGACGAGTGAAAATAGTCATTTTTCAAACAGTCTCAGATTTCGATGAAACCAGTTTCATCGGATCCGTAATGTAATATTATTATAAGATTTCAATTTCGTATCAATCGGATTTACGGTTTGTCCGGGGCAAGCCAAAACGCATAGAAATCGTTTTAATCGATTTAAATTAAATTTGATCATTTAATTCCGTAACTCGCACATATGACCGAATTAGCTCCCAGAACACATTCCATTATGTTCGGAACATGGGTTAAACCATATAAACGCCTGTCGGCACGTGATGTTTGGAGATCGTTTGAAAAGTTGCTTTAAAGAGAATTTAATATTTAAATATTATCGTTATACGTATATATCTACGTTTACACGGCCGAGACCTTCTTTCTTTCTTCAGCCGACCCTAATATTTCAATGGCCGAAATCTACTGTTGATCATCCTTCAAATCCTCCCAATCCACGTAGAATTAGACGAAGTCATCCACTACAATATTGTAGAACACGCCGTGATCGTTCAATCCAACGGTGGGAATCTCGAATCGATGTCGTTCGAAGGAGAAAACTGCTCGCGTTCATCAATCATTTGCGTGCATTTTTCAATGTGATGGGGGGGCCGAGTTCGTCTGGTCTTCGACTGGAAGGGGAGCACGCTGAGGCGCGTTGATCGATGGTCGTCGGTCGTTGTCTCGACGTTCGTATGGGGCTCGAAAATTCAAGGCAAGCGGCGGCTACCATGGGTTTTATCGCGTGCGTTTTTGACCTGGGTGAAGAAGATGGAGGTAGCAGCCTTGATTTGAAATCTCAAATATTGCGGCCAAATTTGAATCTAGGTTAAAAGTTAAAAAGATTTTTGTAAATTAATATATATATTAAATTCATACAATGTTTAAAATGCTATAACATCTTCATACGAGGTCGGAATCAAAGGAAACTGGCGGCGCCGGAATCGCAGCGACGAGCAGCTCGCTATGGTGCAGACGTGGAATCATTTCAAGCAAGTGAAAATTTTGCGTTAAATCGAACGTGTTCGATTTAATGTAAAAAAATTGAACGCTCGACATTTTTAAAAGCAAAGGTGAGAACTTCTCACTCAATCGAAATTGTTTCGATTTAAATTTTATATAGTTAAATTTAAAATTGCTTGATTGTGTGAATTGAATGATGGTTGTTATCTATTATGCTGAAATAGACCCTATACGCCGCATAATAGCGGACGTTATTTATTAAAAACATATACCGTGATAATTCCACCGTGAAGTGGAATTGGTATTATATATGTATCTGGAGTTGATTTCCCGCATTATATAGCGGATGAGACCCTATTGCACCGCATAATAGCGGATAATATTTATAAATCCCATATACCGTGATATTCCACCTCGAAGTGGAATTGGTATTGTGCTAACATCTGTGGATGTAGGGAAACAAGTTGGAGGGATCCAACTGGATTCCTCAAACAGTTGAATTTGTTTCATATGTTGTGTGTTGATTATTTATAATCTCTGTGTGATTATCTTTGTGATTGAAATTGTTGAAGGCTAAAATTTAGCCGAATGTATTTTTGGTATCGTTGGATACCTGAAATAAATAAAATTAGATTTTTGGAAAATTATTTTTTAGAATTGAATTAATTTGAAAGAAGGAATTTAAAAGTATAAAAAGTTGATTTTTGTAGTCTTATCGATTTTTTCTAAAATTTGAGAAAAGTCTTTAATAAAGGGATTCATTTCACAAATTTTCTAACTCTCTAAATTTTCGAAAAATTTCGCCAGCGTCTCCTTTGCGCGGCTAACTCGGTACGACTACAAAATGTTCCTACGGACTCTCAAATCCCAATAGAAAACAAAATGCCAAGTGGCAAAATCAGAATCCCATCAAATTTCATACTGAAATTTTAAAGGGACAGTTTGGCACAGGTCCCTAATAAGTTTCAAAATACACAAAAACCCCAGTAAAAAAAAGTTTGTAAATTAGGTCCCTAGAATTAAGTTACTGAATAATGGCATACACTTATGCAATTATTCAGTGAATAATTGTTGAAATTTCCGCAATTTTTTCAAAAAATTGCAGACATTTCCGCAATTATTCACTGAAAAATTGCGGAAATTTTTGCAATTTTTTGAAAAAATTGCGGAAATTTCCGCAATTATTCACCAAATTTTTCAAAAATTTGCGGAAAATTCCGCAATTATTCACCAAAAAAATTGCGAAAACTTCCGCAATTATTCACCGAAAAAATTGCATAAATTTATGCAACTTTTGGATATAATTGCATAAATGTATGCAATTATACAATGAATAATTGCATAACTATATGCAATTACTTAGTAACTTAATTCTAGGAACCTATTTTACATACTTTTTTTTACTGGGGTTTTTGTGTATTTTGAAACTTATTAGGGACCTGAGCCTAATATTCACAATTTTAAATACATACCTTTTGTTGAGAAATTCCAAATTTACCTTCGAAATCAAAATCCAATTCCATTTTCCTATAGCCTTTATAATCCCTGTTTACTTTACTTAACAACAATGTCCAAATTTACTTATTGGATTCCCAATACCCATTTTACTTAAGAATTTTCTTCTTTATTTCTTAAGTTCAATACAATCATTTACATACTTACATAATAGCTTATATTCATACAAAAAAACAACTTATATAACTATATATATATATATATATATGAACATAAATCAATAAACAAAGGAAAAATCATTTCACAAAGCCAATATACAATCAGTATACTATATATATTATATTATTTAACAACTATATATATATATAAACAAACAACTATATACACTTACCTATATATTATATAAGAATCAATATAACTGGCTCAATATATATACGTTCTCTTATAAATATATATAAAACACTTTAAATCTAAAATATATATCCAAACTTATATATGCAGACCTATGTACTACAAATATAAAACCCACTGAAAAGAAGAGATATGGAACAACATTATAACTTACATATAAAGACATATATATGAACAAACCAGCAAAATAGAAATACCTACATACATTTCAAAGCGAGAAGAAGAAGGAGGGGGGCCGAGCATGCTAACGGGTGACGTGGAGGCGGTCAAGGCCGGGTTAGTGCTGTTGGGTTTGTGTGAGATGGGGATGGTTGTGTGAGGCGAGCGGCGTGTCGGAGTGGGTTGCGTTTGACTGAGTTGACAGGTGGTGGAATTTCTGTGGGCCGTGTCGGCTGGTTGGAGAAAGAGGTCGGGCGGACGGTGGTTCGGCGTGGCCGAGACAAGGTGTCGGCACAAGGAGAGTAGTGGGTTCGGTCACGACAAAAGGAGGGTTGTGATGTTTTCATGGGGGGGTTGGAGTGAATTTGCAGTGGAAGGTTTGGAAGAATTTTAGTTGTGGAGGAAAAATACAAGGGAGAAGAAGAACACAGAGGAGAATAAAAATAAAGTAAACGTACCCAGAGTGAATAGCGAGGCCATATGAACCGGTTAAGCAAATATACATGAATGTAATTTCAACGGTAAAGTCCCCTGATTCAGCTGAGATTTTAAAGCAATTAATTATTTTTGCTTGGAGGACACGATAAAAATTTGAAACGCAAAAGAAAACAAAAGGTTACGGATGCGGTACCGATATGGTTACCGGTTTCGCGGACTCCGCTGTGTACCGTACTTCAAAACACAGAAATGAATATACCGTAGAGATCAGCACGACGATACGATCAAAATGGTATACATATATCAGTGGTACAATCATCCGATCAAAAGTCAATATCGGTACGAAAATGCTGCTATTTTGTCGAAAATAAAATTGACGAAGCAATAACAGTCCAAATTTTAAGAAACGAAATATGACGTCTTGCTCAGAAGATGATTCACAAATTTTCTATATAAAAATATTCAGGTTTGGAAAGTATTTTGTTACCATCAATTTTTAACTGATTGAAACAGAATTACACAATAAAATTTACTTGCATATTTTCTGATGAAAATTTACCATTTGCTATATTAAAATAGACGTATTTCAAATATCAAATTTTCGTTTAATTACGTTACAAAACTATTAAAATTTCCGGGTTGTTACACTGACGTTGGTATACGTTGCTATCCCGTATGGAAAAATCCAAACGGAGCTAGAAACGTCCTAATTTCGCGAAACGAATTACGCAGTCTTATTCAGAGCATTCTAAATAAATTTTCTCATGTTGACATATTTAGATTTCGGAACACTTTTAAATTCAACTGTTATTAACCGATTTAAACTGAATTTCTAGCGACAGATAGAACATCTATATTATTCGATGAAAATTGGCCATTTGCTATGTCTAGATGGGCGCATAGCAAATATCAAATTCCCGTCATAAAATACTATTGTTTGTTTTAAATGGTAGATTTCAGTTTATTATATTCAAAATTCACCTTTATTAACTTCAAAGTAAACTATATTTCAAATTAATATAATTGAATATCCATTGGTTTATAATTTCTAGTTCCTTAATTAAAATGCTAATATTAACCAATGCAGTATTAAATTCACAATTTTCTCAATTTCTGACTCATTTAACTAATTAAGCCATTAAATTAAAATTTACATTTCTTTCCTTTTTGTAAAAATCCAATTATACTAAATTTTATTAACAATTTAATTTCAATAGGTTGATATGTAAGATGAGTAAAACCAATACTAAAATTTAAATAAGTTTGAATATACAATTATACATTTATTGTTTACAAATAGATTAGAAGTTAATTTAAAATTAAAACCCAATTTCAGTTAATCGTAAATTTACTTCATGCTTTACACAATATTTAATCTTTCAAACCATACGTTTGAAATCACATAAAATAGTTGTCACTTTATTAAATCAAAACCAGATGTTGTAATGCAAAGTGAATTTTTATTTAAAATCATAAATTTTTAGATTTCTTATTGTATTAAATTCTAAAATTTGAATTTTCTTCTCTCTCGAAAAATACGGGTCGTTACATCAGCATAACAAGACGAACATAACAGTACACAGATATGAATGATATGATCATCCTATCAAAAGTCGATATTCAGTACCGAAAATGCCGCTAAAACGCCGAAAATAAGATAAACGGAGTAATAACAGTCCAAATTTGGCGAAACGAAATATGACGTCTCACTCAGAAGATGACAAATATTTTTATTATATAAAAATATTCTGGTTTTAGAAATGTTTTATTTCCATCAAATATTAACTGATTTAAATTTAAAGTTGAAAATTACACAACAAAATAAACTTCCATATTCTCTGACGAAAATCTGACATTTGCTACGTTTGAATAGACACATTCCAAATATCAACTTTTCATTGCAAGATTTTAATTATTTATTTTCATCAAAATTTCAGTTAATTATGTTATAAAAACTGTTAAAATTTACGGGTCGTTACAAATATATTTATACATTATTGGACACAAAAAGGAATTATACATTTCTTTCCAAGTAATAGTTTCTCGTCTCTACAATCAATCTTTCAGCTACCAAACATTTCAAATAAATAAACATATGATTTATTCGTTAATAAAGTAACATTTATTATTCTTTGTTAACATTTATTATTCCAATCAATTGGAAATTTACATTCAGACAATTGTTAGTTTCACTCAAACTAATGTTATTAAAATACACACTAGCATTTGTTATCATCCTTACATTATTGCAAACATGTTTCATTAATAGAAATTTTCCTTAAGCTCATAACTTGTATTATAATTTAATTTGTATCAGTAAAATCTTAATTTTTTTATTCCTAACAATTTTATTCAAAAATCTTATTTAATTTAATATTTTTAAATGTTTAAAAATATGGGTCGTTACAATCTCCCCACTCAAATTTTTCGTCCCCGAAAAGAAATAAGAAGGAATACAAAAATTTGTTATATTTTATTTAAAGTAGTCAATATATATTTAAGTTTAATAAAATTTGAAAATAACTCAAATTCTACAAAAAAATTCAATATCTTAAATTTTCAAAAAAAAATTCGGCAGAGTCTCCTTTGCGCGGGTACGTCCGAAAAATTATGATATCAATAATTTGAATATATATATATCATATTTCAAAATACAATATCCCAAACCACGGGAAAACAATATAATATCGCTATAAAACTGTAATCCGAAAACATACCTATTTATCGGGCAAACAAACTTTATTTATGAAACCAAAAGCAGTAGTTATTGCTTCCATAACCTGTATTTCACTTAAATAATCCAAAGAGTTAAAAGTATGTGAAAGAATAATATTTCAGTTGTTTCAAATCAATAGCACAAACAACATACAATATATCACAATCATACGCAAACAAAACTATACAACTATCATAGGCAACAAAGAATCCATCACACATCCATAGCAACCAAAACTAATAGTTTGTTCTGGTTCAGAACTTTTAATCGTACAAAGGTGAATTGAATTATTTAAATTTCAAGATATTCAAAATATCTTTTAAAACTCCTTTCAAAAGCTTTTCATATTAAACCCCAATTTCCAATTTCAAAATCAATTGAAATTAAAATTTCAATTTCAAAAACATCAAATTTACATCATCTGTGACTTAACCGATTTCCACATGAAATCCATATTTGTGTGTGTATGGTGTAGTGCAGGGGTTTTAACACAATAGTGCAACAACATTCAACCATCACAGATCAAATATAACAATATAATTGACAAGCGGTATAAATTATAACGCTTATCTTTCATTCACAGATCACAGATATATATATATATATATGTATCACAGAGAAACAAATCACAACACACACAAAACAGGATATATCACAAAACATCACACATCAAAGATGTCAAACAATTTCAAAAGATTTATTTTCAATCACCAAAAATCAATTACCAAATGGATTTCTAAATTTATTTATTTTATAAAATAAATTCCCTTTTAAGAAGATAAAATTCCTTTATTTGCCAAACTATTCAAAAATCCCAATTTTAAATAAATTCTCAACTTATAAATAATATTTTCAAAATCCCTTTATAATAAGATTTTTATCCTTTAAAACTTCTTTTAAATTTATCCAATTATCAAAAAATAAATTTTTCGATAAATTTTACAACTTACATTTTCAAAAATCCAATTTTACTTATTTCTGTTATCCATCGATACCAAAAATATATTCGGCTAAATTATAGCCGACAACAATTTCAAACATGATATAATCACACGGCGATTATAAATAAATCAACACACAACATTGAAATAAATTCAAATGTTTGAGGAATCCAGTTGGATCCCTCCAACCTGTTTCCCTACATCCATAGATGTTAGCACAATACCAATTTCACTTCATAGTGAAATTATCGTGGTATATGGGATTTATAAATATTATCCGCTATTATGCGGCGCAATAGGGTCTCATCTGCTATATAATGCGGGATATCAACTCCAAATACATATATAATACCAATTCCACTTCACAGTGAAATTATCACGGTATATGTTTTTAATAAATAACCTCCGCTTAATATACGGCGTATAGGGTCTTTTTATCGCAATAAATAACAGTCATCATCCAATTCACACAATCAAGCAATTTTAAATTTAAATCGAAACAAAATATTCGATTGAGTGAGGAGTTCTCACCTTGCTTTTAATAACGGTTGCAGTATTTTTTCGAATAAAATTAAACGCATGTTTAATTTTACTCAAAATTTTCACTGACTCTAATTGACTCCAAATTAGCTCCATTGTGTAGTGTCGGCGAAACGATTCCAGCGCTTCTAGTTTCGTCGAAATCTGATATCGTATGACAAAGTTATAGCGTTTTAAAGTTTATACGATTTTATTATAATAATTTTACAAATTTCTTTTAATATTTTATACCCTAGAATTCATATCTGCCGTTCAATTTCCCACATCATCATCTGGCCATTGCCATCTTCTTCTCCAATACCAGGTAACGCACGCAAATAACAACCCACTAGCCGCCTTTTTGCCCTAGTTCTCGAGCCCACTCCGTTCAAATTCGCGCCGATCAACGACATGGGTTTCGAAGCCCCGCTCGAGAGCCACCATCGGCCAGAGGCCGGCCATGCTCGGTGCCCCCCAAGCCTTGGAATTTGTGCACGAACGGCCGGAGAATGTGGCTCCCTAGCGACCACCTCGATGCTCCAATTCAGATCACCACCGTTGGATCTGTAGATCTCAACACCCTCTTCACTTTAGTAGTTGACAACTTTTGCTAAATGTTTACGAATTTGAAGGAAATTGAGGGAGAAGGAGTGAACATTTCGGCCATTAATTGTTGAAAGTGGCGGCTGGGCTAAGAAACTGAAACCCTAGTTTTTCTTTTGCAAATGGAAAAATAGAAGTCCTTTTATAGAAAATTGCCCAAAAACACTATTCATCGAAATTTTTCCGAACTCCAAATCAAGCGTGCCGGCTGGCGTTTCTAAGGTTTACCCCGCGTTCCGAACACAATGGAACATGTTTCGGGAGTTAATTCGATCGTATGTGCGAGTTACGGAATTAAATGATCAAATTTAAATCAAACCGATTTCGATGCATTTTGGCTTGCCCCGGACAAACCGTACATCCAATTGACACGAAATTTGAAACCATACAATAATATCACATTAAGGATCCGATGAAACTAGTTTCCTCGAAATCCAAGACTGTTTGAAAAATGGCTATTTTTAGTCGACAATTAAATATTAAAATAATCAATTTTCACAATTTAACTTTTAATTCAATTTTAAAAGTTTACAAACATCATTCTAACTTCAATATGATTTAATATAACTTTATAAATCATTTTTATACACATCTAATCCAGATTTCAATTATTTACCCAATTTCAGGTATTAAATTAATAATTTAATCGTCCAATTAAATCACTATATCGAAATTAAATAAATTCGACTTCCAAATCTTACTTATTAATATTTAAAATTAATTAAATATACGAATTTCAAATGATGGAAATTCTGGGTCGTTACAAACTTCCCCCCTTAAAAGAATTTTGTCCTCAAAATTGCAAAGTAAGAAAAATGCCCAAATCCATTAACTTTTCAAAAATTCACTTAGTGGAAATTTTATATTCACTTTTCCAAAACCTTTAACTTCAACCAAAACAGTGGTTTTCATTTTGTAGTTCAATTCCTACGTTTTCATTTCAATTTGGAAATTGACTTTTCATTAACAAAAATTTTTCCAAAATTTTCAAAATTTTTTCTAACGCCTTAAATTTTCAGAAAAATTCGCTAGCGTCTCCTTTGTGCGGTTCGATCGTAGTAGGATCACAATAGACATAAATATATATACATCGAACCACCCTGTCGGAAAAGCAGAAAAACAGTTCATATTTCCTATTTTTATTGCGTAGGCGTACCTTTTTAGCATTTTTAAGCAAAGCAGTTATTAATTTAGCATTATACGCAACCAAATCCAGCCAAACGGTAGCCCCGGACCTGTACTTACTCAGTTTAAATATGTAAGTAACATATATATAAGGTTATTAACAATTTATTCTTTTAAACAACTACAACATATGCATATTAAAAGAAATGCATACTAAATAAGGTTTATAAGTAACTTATAAAATTTCAACATCACTTGTAATTGTTTACAACGAATTTATATGCAATGACATTCAATTATTCATTTTCAATTAGTTTCACATTCACTAATTTAAATTCAAGTTGGTTCACTTTCAATTCAAATCAATTTCTATTTAAATTTACTTCACTTTCAATTTAAATCCAATTACAAAGCTTTCAATTTTTTTTATCAATTCAATTTCATTAACGCTTAATGAATTATATACAATCAACCAACAATCATATAACAACCAATGTCATTCAACACAACCAAATTTATTCACTTTACCTTACATTCAATTTGGTTCAACACTTTTAATTCCAATTGGTTTAATATTAAATTGACTTCCATTCAATTTCCAATTATTAGCTTTAATGAATTAACACTTACATCCATTATTCCATATCAATTTATTCACATTAGATTGATTAATATTCAATTCATTTATTAATTCAATTGCTAATTCATTTAACAAATAAGGTTGAATTTTATTTATATAACTCAAGTTCACATCTATTTAATAAATTCACTTTATTAATTTACTTCGGTATCAAAATCAAATTCATTTAACATCACTTAAGTTATATTCCATTTAAACATCATTTGCCTAACTTCACTTAAATTTCCACTATGCTACTTAAGTTCATTGCTAATTTAACTCAAATTCAATTTTATTTAACTTTTACTTAAGTCAAATTCATTACTTAATCAAAATCAAATTTTATTTTGCTTAACAAAACTTGTTTAACCATTTTATCATTTGGTTTCACTTGCATCTTCTCATTTTATAAGTTACACAATTTATTTATTTAACTTCCCAAATCATATTATAAGTATAAAACTCATTTTACTTATATTCATCAATTTTCAACTTGGGTTTTATTTCAAATTTTGTTTATCACAACAACTTCAATTTTTCAATTTATTATGGTAGCAAATCCATCACACAGAAACTCGAAAATGATACTGATGATGCTGCAGTCATCACCCTTATTATTTCCCAGTGACATTAGTGAATTCAGTGCTTAAATTCTTTCAAAATTTTCTTTTATTTGTAAATCACATTTATAAATCTTTTTTCTCATATAATTTCACTATTTCACTTTTCTTATACAAGATTATTTCACAATTGCAAATCATATTAATTATAATTTCATACTTAATAATTCATTTGCTTATATACTTCATTCTTTTACAATTGTTGTTTTTATATAATTTATTCAAACAACTTTTATTAACACATATATATTTTTACATTTTCAACAACCAAACAATCAATTTCATACACTTTAATAATTTCTGAAAAATTATTTCCTTTATATACAAAATATAATCGAGGTAAAATTGTTTCATTTACCCAATTTAGAATGATACTATGTCGACTTGCCTCGTTTAAGTGTTTAGAAACCCCTATCGATAATATGGCATCCCACATACCGACCAAAATTCATAAACAACTCAACGGATAAGCAAACACAATATAAAACACTTTTATATTCACTAACAAATACGCGCTCATATCTATTATTACACTCACACTCATTCTAGTGTACTACTGACTCTATCTCTAATGAGTAACACCCAACAGAGCCATGGTTATCGCTTAACCATATGCTCTGATACCAAATGTAACGACTCGACTTTTCGTCGCTCGAAAATCGACATTAATACGTCCACTATATCAACTGCCGAGCAATCGAATGCCAGAAAACCGAATTGTTATGGAGAAAAAGAAGAGGTAGAAGAAGACAGAAAGAAAGAAAGAAGAAACAACATGGGAACACAAAACAGAATCAATATCAGAATCTCACATTCGCAGCGGAATAACATATAATAGATAAATGAATAATCTTTAAATCAAAGAACTATATCATTTTATACATTACATCATCAGAGTTTACAACAACAATACAACACTGGACAGTTATATAAACTTGTCCTTATACAGAATGTAACAACCCGCATATCTATCGATTTTTTTATATTTAAATATTTTATTTAAATATTTTATCGTCAGTCGGATGTTAGTCCGAAAAGCTACTTTTTGCATACGGTCAAATTAGGACTCGAGACCACTTCCATTGAGTTCAAAATGACGTTTGCGATCTTTTTGAGTGTAAACTTCGATATGTTTGGAGATAGTGAAATTTTCAACACTTTTTCCCGCCTTTGACTTTGGTTTGGACTGCACCCCTTTAGTTCAGCCCAACCATCTTCCTCACTCTATCAAAACACTTCAAGCTTTGTCAAAAATGGTGGTGGGAAGTGGAAATTAAAACTCCAAACACAAATTCTATTGCAAATTCGAGATTCAACATCAAATTCACGTGAAGACCATTGATTCAAGCTTGTTGGTGTTCTTGCTTTGCTCTCAAATCTCCATCTTCATCAAATTCCGTGAAAAGGTGAGATTTTTGATCTCACATCTTGCCTATATCTATCTTGGACTGTTGGGAATGATTCCCTATCACTCTAGCATCAACATTTGCATTTGGTTTGGATTGGATTGGCGAAAAACTCCAAAATTTAGTGATTTTGGTGAAAAACTGCTACTAGGTCGTTCTGGCCATTTTTAGCTCGTTCGGAGTTAGGTCGCGCGTCCTTAAGTCGTAGGTCGTATTCGCCCTTAAGTCGTAGGTCGTTGCCGACCTATAATCTCCAGGCAAAATGTTAAGTCGTTCAGGAGCTAAAGGCATAAGTCGTTCAGGAGCTAAAGGCATAAGTCGTTCAGGAGCTAAAGGCATAAGTCGTTCAGGAGCTAAAGGCATAAGTCGTTCAGGAGTTAAAGGCCTTAACTCGTAGGTCGTTTTGCAGTTAGCTCGCTCGCCCTGGCTTAAGTCGTAGGTCGTCCCCGACCTAATTTCGCTAGGTCGTTCCAGGCCTTAAGTCGTAGGTCGTCCTCGACCTAACTTCTCTAGGTCGTTCCAACTTTAGCTCGTAGCTCGTATTTGAGCTTAAGTCGTTAAGTCGTTCGTTCCACTAAGTCGTTCAAGGCTTAGGTCGTTAAGTCGTTCAAGTCTTAAGTCGTAAGTCGCTTGCCTCCCTTAAGTCGTAAGCCCCTTGCCTCCCTTAAGTCGTAAGCCTCTTGCCTCCCTTAAGTCGTAAGTCGCTCGCCTTCCTTAAGTCGTTCATCTGGTTGAGTCGCACCATTCCTTAGCTCGGTCATGCTACCACTGGACCAGCTTGCCTTCACTAAGTCATACCGTGACGGGGCGCTGCCCCCTAGACCCCCGCGACCTGACCGGGCAGGTCGAACCCCGTATTACTCTGCGTAGGCAATCTCTTCTGAAAAACATTTATCAGAATTTCTACTTTGGTGGTTTTGGGATTGACTTCTTTGGACTTTACTCACGTCTTCGAACGTGAATTGATTTGTTTCTACAATCGTTTTATGACTTGTCACTTTAAAGATATATGAAGGTTTCAATACTAATAGTAAATATCAAAACTCTTTCATCAAAGCGAT
This sequence comes from Allium fistulosum, assembly GCA_030737815.1. Classification (NCBI taxonomy): domain Eukaryota; kingdom Viridiplantae; phylum Streptophyta; class Magnoliopsida; order Asparagales; family Amaryllidaceae; genus Allium; species Allium fistulosum. Next base: position 1,061,174,858 of record CM060903.1, read on the forward strand.
TTCAACACTATTTTAAATATCAAAAGTTCGTTTTCTCAAACCGATTTTCAATCTACTAGTATATACAAGCCTTTACTTCACTCGAACGAGAAATCGACTTAAACGACTTAGTAAAACGGGTGGTATGAAACGCTTGCGTTCACTTCGTCGGTTAGCTCTTGGACTTGTTCGATTGAACCCTTTTTGTGACAATTTCCTAGTGAAGATTTACAGCTTGTTCGTAAATATTTAAGTTAAGCAAGTGGTTATGGGACATGAAGCTAAACTCATATATTTACTAGCTTGGTGTGATTGACACTTCCTTATGATCATGACGATCATTTTTGTGATTTAGACTAGCGATTGTGCGATGTCTCTTCGTCCGTGTGTCGGACTTGCCTTTGGGCCATCCGTGTGTTCGGAAAATTCAAATGGATAGCTTCCATGAGATAGCTTCTCGTCCGTGTGTTCGGACTTCCCCCTTTTAGTGATTTCTGGATTTCGTGTGTTGATTTCTGGGATTTGTTCTGGATTTCGTGTGTTGATTTCTGGATTTAGTGCTTCACCAACTTTTGTGGTTTTCACTGATATGATATCAGTTTTTTTGTATTGGTGAATTTGTGTGTCATTACCCTTTTTATGTGTTTGAATCTTTGAGAAGATTCTTGTGACATTGATTAATCCCTTGTTGATTATCATTTACATACTTATAGTAGTATGCCATCATGGTTATTATATGTTTATGCCATACCCCTTATCCTATATCATGTCATCTGATATTTATAGTTAGACTGATCCGTTTATTATTTTCTTATAAATAATACTCGGGTCAGACCGAGATGTTACAGGTGCTTCTGCTTGACTTCTCTTCTGGATTACTCTGACTTTTGGCTAACTACTTAGATTAGTAGTTTTTGGATGTACACCTTTGAGATATAGACTCTATGTTGTGTACTTATTCTTTTGTATAGCACGTGATGCTATTCTTTTGTATTATCGTGGATCTTTCTGACCACTACTCTGATGTACACTTTCATGTGTTATATATATTTATTCATATCTTCTTCCGCCTTTGTGATATGGATGTCTGTGACTGATTTATGTTATGATTATTTCTATGATTGTTTTCGAAGATTATATATAGCCACCGTGTGATAGCTTTGTGTTTGTATCGGTATGTCGGATTTCCTCCTTAAAAGATATGCATTCTATTCTATCTGACGTATCGGTGCTCGCACAAAGAAGTTACATGGATGGTCGCTCCTCCACAGCCTTATCCTCCGTGCTAATTGACAGCACTACATCGTAGTGTTCTTGGTTAGCGTGGGTATAGAGGTGGGGCGTCACACAGAATATACAGCGGAATAAGTAATATCATATACAAATGCTACGCCTCGCCATCCAGCTCGCCAATGAGCTCCAAAGCATCTCCTGAATCCAGAATGACCTGATAACCTGACTCTAGACTGCCCGTGTGGAATTGGTGGGCACCCAGAGTTTAGGAAGGAAACAATAAACTCCAGGTCAGTCATGGTGACTAGTGTGAGAACTAAAACAGTTATTTATCTTTAAAACCACAACAACAACAAAGGAAGTGGAAAATATTCGCAATGCTTTTGGAAAATGAAACTACCATAAGACCTCCCGCCACACACACAATGCAAACGCAGAATTGGAGGAGATTTCTTCTTATGATAGTCAAACATGCTTGCTACACAAAATCATCGATATTATTATTATTAGTGCATAGTGCAGAAAACATTTCGAAAGTATAATATTAATCTTTGCCAACATACGACCAGTATCGTATGCCTACTATAGCTACCATCTAAACAGTGGTGACCACCATAAGTAATTGGCAGGTTCTACAACTAAAACTGTACAAGGTTCGTATTGGAAAATGGATTTACCAACAAATGGTCAGGCTAAGGAACTTGCTATGCCACGTAGGAACGCCTCAGGCTGGACGCTCCGAGAGACAACCTGCTCTCTGCCAACACAAGGCCGGTTACTCCCTTCCTGGGAAGTAAACCTGAGATATGCCACCCTCGGTCCTCTGGGACCTTTATCCGAGACGTCTCGATCACAAAGCAACATCACACAGTAATAAATTTACAGTGTCAACATAGGTAAAATATCTGGGCTCCATACCATGATATCACCTTTTATCCAGAAGGAAATGACATACCCTAGGGGCGCTACCCCTAAAAACCTTTGCCGCAACATTCCTGTTTCGACCATTACCGGGTTGTGAGGCTCGACGAAGTCTCGTCCACAAAGCTACGCTTTTTCACAAAGCCACGCTTTTTCACAAAGCCACGCTTTTTCACAAAGCCACGCTTTTTCACAAAGCCACGCTTTGATCAACAAATGATCAACAGCACTTCGTATGCCACATTACCAAATCGGGAATGTATCACTAGTAACCACCAACTACATAACCTCTGAGCTCGTACGTCTCAGAGAAGGGTGTTAAGCTAAGAGAATAAATTCTCCGCCACCAACAGAAATGTATTTGATAGAAACCAGCTTTACATCTCAAAGTGTAACGTCAAACACACATCCATACAAGTCTGTTCCGGGTTCGAACAGAACCGAAGGCACTTCCGAAGAAGCCCTTGCAATCCGGATAATTTCTAATCACGTCCGGACTTCCCATCACAAGAAGAGTGATATAAATCTCTATACCGGAGCAACTCGGTGCAAAGACATTCGACAGGTTGTCCTTTCATTTTCGAAAATATCCGGTCTTCACCACCGGTTTCCAAATGCAATCCATATACGACGTATCATTATTCGGAATGGGTTATATGACACAAAGGTCCTTTCCCGGCTAAACCGAATAACGAGCACAATTAAAAATCATATGGATACTGGGGTCTCAGTTAAATCACAGCTTAAAGCCCAAAACTTTTCATTCGAATGGTTAAAACAAATTACCATTTCCAATCTTTTGAACAAAAAGATTCATTTCAAAAACCTTCAATAGTTTAAACAATTTCCACACTTTTAATCTTTTAAAAATAGATTCAATTCACAAAGTTCACCCCGTTCACAAAGATCCATTTGTGGATTTGAAAACAATTTCCATTTCAATTGAATTAACTCATTAAATCTTTAAGTTAAGATTTAACTTATAGCTTTCAAAACTAGTTTCCAAATATTCATTCATAGCCTTTCAAAACAATTCTATTTCAAGTTGGATTAACTCATCCGGTCTTTGAATCAAAGACTCGTTTCATAGCTTTCCAAAACATTTCAATTCCATTTCAAACTTGAAACCTTTCAACACAATTTAGAAATCCTTTCTTAAAATGAAAGCTATTATTATTTGAAAACAAACCGTTTTCAATTCGGAAAATCTGATTCATTTATACGAGTTAAAATCTTTGGGTTAAATTCAAATTCCCAAAACCATATTTTTAAAATGGTTTAAATTCATATAAACACATTTATAACATCTTTAATCAAAATTTCCAATCATTGAATTCAATTCCAAATTTTGAATTCAAATTCAAATTGAATTATTTAAATTTCAAGATATTCAAAATATCTTTTAAAACTCCTTTCAAAAGCTTTTCATATTAAACCCCAATTTCCAATTTCAAAATCAATTGAAATTAAAATTTCAATTTCAAAAACATCAAATTTACATCATCTGTGACTTAACCGATTTCCACATGAAATCCATATTTGTGTGGGTATGGTGTAGTGCAGGGGTTTTAACACAATAGTGCAACAACATTCAACCATCACAGATCAAATATAACAATATAATTGACAAGCGGTATAAATTATAACGCTTATCTTTCATTCACAGATCACATATATATATATATATATATATATCACAGAAAAACAAATCACAACACACACAAAACATGATATATCACAAAACATCACACATCAAAGATGTCAAACAATTTCAAAAGATTTATTTTCAATCACCAAAAATCAATTACCAAATGGATTTCTAAATTTATTTCTTTTATAAAATAAATTCCCTTTTAAGAAGATAAAATTCCTTTATTTGCCAAACTATTCAAAAATCACAATTTTAAATAAATTCTCAACTTATAAATAATATTTTCGAAATCCCTTTATAATAAGATTTTTATCCTTTAAAACTTCTTTTAAATTTATCCAATTATCAAAAATAAATTTTTCGATAAATTTTACAACTTACATTTTCAAAAATCGATTTTTACTTATTTCTGTTATCCATCGATACCAAAAATATATTCGGCTAAATTATAGCCGACAACAATTTCAAACACGATATAATCACACGGCGATTATAAATGAATCAACACACAACATTGAAATAAATTCAAATGTTTGAGGAATCCAGTTGGATCCCTCCAACCTGTTTCCCTGCATCCATAGATGTTAGCACAATACCAATTTCACTTCACAGTGAAATTATCACGGTATATGGGATTTATAAATATTATCCGCTATTATGCGGCGCAATAGGGTCTCATCCGCTATATAACGCGGGAAATCAACTCCAAATACATATATAATAACAATTCCACTTCATAGTGAAATTATCGCGGTATATGTTTTTAATAAATAACCTCCGCTTAATATACGGCGTATAGGGTCTATTTATCATAATAAATAACAGTCATCATCCAATTCACACAATCAAGCAATTTTAAATTTAAATCGAAACAAAATATTCGATTGAGTGAGGAGTTCTCACCTTGCTTTTAATAACGGTTGCAGTATTTTTTTGAATAAAACTAAACGCACGTTTAATTTTACTCAAAATTTTCACTGACTCTAATTGACTACAAATTAGCTCCATTGTGTAGTGCTCGGCGAAACGATTCCAGCGCTTCTGGTTTCGTCGAAATCTGATATCGTATGACAAAGTTATAGCGTTTTAAAGTTTATACGATTTTATTATAATAATTTTACAAATTTCTTTTAATATTTTATACCCTAGAATTCAGATCTGCCGTTCAATTTCCCACATCATCATCTGGCTGTTGCCATCTTCTTCTCCAATACTAGGTAACGCACGCAAATAACAACCCACTAGCCGCCTTTTTGCCCTAGTTCTCGAGCCCACTCCGTTCAACTTCGTGCCGATCAACGACATGGGTTTCAAAGTCCCGCTCGAGAGCCACCATCGGCCAGAGGCCGGCCATGCTCAGTGCCCCCCAAGCCTTGGAATTCGTGCATGAACTTTAGTAGTTGACAACTTTTGCTAAATATTTACGGATTTGAAGGAAATTGAGGGAGAAGGAGTGAACATTTCGGCCATTGATTGTTGAAAGTGGCGGCTGGGCTAAGAAACTGAAACCCTAGTTTTTCTTTTGCAAATGGAAAAATAGAAGTCCTTTTATAGAAAATTGCCCAAAAACACTATTCATCGAAATTTTTCCGAACTCCAAATCGAGCGTGCCGGCTGGCGTTTCTAAGGTTTACCCCGTGTTCCGAACACAATGGAACTTGTTTCGGGAGCTAATTCAATCGTATGTGCGAGTTACGGAATTAAATGATCAAATTTAAATCAAACCGATTTAAACCGATTTTGATGCATTTTGGCTTGCCCCAGACAAACCGTACATCCGATTGACACGAAATTTGAAACCATACAATAATATCACATTATGGATCCAATGAAACTGGTTTCGTTGAAATCCGAGACTGTTTGAAAAATGGCTATTTTTAGTCGACAATTAAATATTAAAATAATCAATTTTCACAATTTAACTTTTAGTTCAATTTTAAAAGTTTACAAACATCATTCTAACTTCAATATGATTTAATATAACTTTATAAATCATTTTTATACACATCTAATCCAGATTTCAATTATTTACCCAATTTCAGGTATTAAATTAATAATTTAATCGTCCAATTAAATCACTATATCGAAATTAAATAAATTCGACTTCCAAATCTTACTTATTAATATTTAAAATTAATTAAATATGTGAATTTCAAATGACGGAAATTCTGGGTCGTTACATTAATGCAGCTCACAATATTTCTCATCAGCCACCAAAGGAAAATAAGCTAGTCAACAAGCAAAGCAAAATATCTCTGGTATTTGTACAAACCATATTATCACCTATAAAACTCAAATTTATATATATCAACCTCGTTCATTTCATTTCTCGTCCATGTCAAGCTGTGTAAAAATCTGAAGCAAATATCATCCAACTTAAAAAAACAAAAACTTCAATTAAAAAAATACAAATCAATACAAACAAGAAGATTTCAATTGGAAGTTCAAAGCTTGGTTCAAAAGAAAAGCAACTCTGTCTTCTTCTGGAAAATATGTGAGTAACATCACTTTTTTACAAATATGAAATCTGTTTGCATGTTCATATCTGGAGATAAGTATGTTTTTGTGCATTTCTGTGTATATATATGAATGTGTGGATGTGTATACTGCTGTGTATCTGTTCTTCCCTGTTCTTGTTTTTTTTCCTCTCCCAGATTTGCAAACTAAAATCATATCCTTTGATTTAACAAGTACTAGAACTTAAAATATAAACAAAGGTTGTTTGTTTGATTTTGAATTAAGTTTTAAAAATTAATCTGATTTAAAACAACTTGTTAATAACTCTGGAAATCGAGATATCTGAACAAACATCAAATAAATCAAAAATTCAAGTTACTTAATTTACGAATTCAGGTATGTAAGTTGAATTCGTATACTTAAACATGATTTTTAAAGCTAAAATCATGAATTTTAGTAATATATTGAGTGAGCTTGTTGGGTTTGATCAGAATTTGGTTTGGGGTAGTCTTTGGTGATCTCGGTGGATTGGGAGGTCGAGTTTCTTTCTGGAGGAAGAAGGGTGATCGGAGAATGTGGGAAAATTATTTGAATGATGATCAAGTGGTTGTGGTGATGGTGGTTGGCCAGAAAGTTTCCTAAACCTAGTTTTGGTGGATAGTCGGGGAATTGCTTCAGCATTTGTCCTCTAGTGAATCGAGTGTTACCAAACTTTGGGAAGGGAAAGACTGGATGTAGGCGAAGTCGTGGGCGGTGGTGCTGGTGCTCTAGTGGTCGGAGGAGCGAGCGCGAGGTGATTTTGTTATGGGGTTTGGGTTTCAGGATAGGACAGCACTGCTCGATTTCGATTTGCCGTGTCATTGGGTGATCTAAGTGATCATGGCGACTGAGGGGAGGAACAACGACTTGCTGGTGGTCGTAGCACTGATCGGATGCGACCACGGTTCATGTACACGTGCAAGCGTGCGCACCTGAGTATGAATTGTAGTAGTGTTGGGGAAGAAGAAGGTGAGCCCTGGGTCGAGCTCGAGAAAATTGTGAAGACGCTCGGAAATGGTCTCGAGTAAATATAGTTTTGGTTCGAGGAGTTTATCTTGCAGCCTGGGTTGTTTGCTATAAACCAAGTTTTAAATTTTCAAAAGAATGTGGTTCCGGGTATTAAAAATTAAAATTACTTAATGTAATTAAGAGTTAATGAATTTTGTAATTAACTCAAGATAAATAAATTTATTAATTAAAGCTAAGTTAATTTAATTTAATTAAGGAATAATTAAATTGTGATTAAGAATTCATTAAGTTACAGTGACATTTAATTAATTCAATAATTAGGATTAATAAATGAGTTCTTAATGGTTAATCAATTTATAATCAACAATGATTAATATAGGTAAATATCTTTAGCAAAGTAATTAAAGAAATTCTAATTGTTAATGAAGGTTATTAACTAAGATTATTTAAATAATTAATTAATGTGATTAATTTTTAATAATTAATTTAGATTAATTAATTTAATAATAATCATTTGTGAAGTGTGATTACTTAACGGAAATAATTAAGGAATTAATTATTCACTGTAGTTAATTGAGTGTAATTAATTGATTATTAATCACCATAACAAGCAAATTTATTCATAGAAATTTATCTGATTTAAAATAATCAGATAATTAAATTGATCCTACTTATGGATGTTTGAAAGGTATTGGATGTTGAATTGTTTGATATCCCTGATATGTGATGCTTTGTGACATATCCTGATTTGTGTTGTGATCTGTAATTTATTTATCTGTGATATATATATCTGTGATCTGTGAATGAAAGATAAGCGTTATAGTTTATACCGCTTATTAGGTGTATAATTGTATTTGATCTGTGATGATTGAATGATGTTGCACTACTGGGTAAAACCCCTAGACTACCCCATACACACACAAATATGGATTTCATGTGGAAATTAGTTAAGTCGCAGATTTTTGACAATTTTAAAGATTGAATTCTTGAATCCAAAATAGTTTTGGAATTGGAATTGAAAGCTTTTGAAAATGAGTTTCGAAATATAAAGTTATTTTAAATAACTTGATAAAACTTTGAAATCAAAATAATTTGATTTAAAAAATTTGAATTCAATATTTAGAATTGAATTCAATGATTTGGAAATTATGGTCTAAAAAGACCATACCAGTTGTAAATGTGTTTTATATGAATCTTTAACCATTTAAAAGTATGGTTTCGGAAATTTAAGGAATTTAAATCCAAGTTTATACTTGAATAGCTTTAACCTATGTAAATTGTAATTAGTTTTCCAGAATGAAAACTATTTGTTTTCAAATAATAGAAGCTTTCATATAAGGGATGAATTTCCAATTTGTGTCAAGGAATTTCAAATTGAAATAGAAATGATTTTCCAAGTTATGAATAAATCTTTGTAAAAGATTGTTGAACTTTGTTTTGAAATTGGAAAGGTGTACCTTTCGTATAAAAGGTCGAAATGGAATTGTTTTGAAAGCTATCAATTAAATCTTTGATTTAAAGATTTAATGAGTTAATCCAATTGAAATGGAAATTGATTTGGAAAATCTATGAATGGATCTTTGTGAAACTGGGTGAACTGTGTGAATAGAATCTTTTTGTTTAAAAAGATTAAAATGGTAATTTGTTTAAACCATTTGAAGAAAAGTTTTGGGTAATTAGTTGTGACTTAATTGAAATCCCAATATCCATATGTTTTAAAATATGCGCTCGTTATTCGGTTTAGCCGGGAGAGGACTTTGTGTCATATAACCTATTCCGAATAATGATACGACGTTATGGATAGCATTTTAAGACCGACGGTGAAGACCGGATATTTTAGAAAACGAAAGGACAACTCGTCGAATGTCTCTACATCGACCGGTCCCCGGTATAGAGATTTGATCAACCTTTGTGATGGGAAGTCCGAACGTGATTAGAAATTATTCGGATTTGCAAGGGCTTCTTCGGAAGTGCCTTCGGTTCTGTTCGAACCCGGAACAGACTTGTATGGTTGTATGTCTGACATTACACTTTGAGATATAAAGCTAATTTCTTTCAAATACATTTCTGTTTGGTGGCGGAGATTTATTCTCTTAGCTTAACACCCTTCTCTGAGACGTACAAGCTCAGAGGTAATGTAGTTGAAGGTTATTAGTGATATACTCCTAATTTGGTAGTGTGGCATGCTGAGTGTTGCTGTGTGTTGATGATCATTCGTTGATCATTTGTTGATCAAAGCATGACTTTATGAAAAAGCGTAGCTTTGTGGATGAGACCTCATTGAGCCTCACAAACCGGTAATGGTCAAAACAGGAAAGATGCGGTAAGGTTTCAGGGGTAGCTCCCCTAGGGAATGTCCATTCCTTTTGGAAAAAGGTGGTATCATGGTATGGAGCCCAGATATTTACCTGTGTGGTTGCTCCAATCTCATTTTCTGTGTGATTGTTGCTATGTGATCGAGGGCCCTTGGATAAAGGTCGCAAACGATCGGGGGTGGCATATCTCAGGTTTACTACCCGGGAAGGGGGTAACTGGCCTTGTGTTGGTAGAGAGCCAGGTGGTTCTCGAGGCGTCCCTCCAGAGGCATTCCCATGTTGCATAGGAAGTTCCTTAGCCTGACCATTTGTTGGAAAATCCAAAGAAACAATACGAGCCCTTTACGATTGCAGTTGTATAACCTGTCTCCTCAGGCGGCAGCTATAGCATGCATAATATAATGGTACCTATGCTGGCTAAGATTAATATTATATTTTCGAAATTTTTTCTCACTATGCACTAGTAATAATATCAAAAGAGTTTTCTTTTGCGTAGTAAGCATGTTTGACTATCATAAGAATAAATCTCCTCCAAGTCTGTGATTGCATTGTGTGTGTGGTGGGAGGTCTTATGGTAGTTTCATTTTCCAAAAAGCATTGCGGATTTCAATGTCAAAAATTCTTTTGTTGTTTGTTTTAAAGATAAACTGTTTTTTATACTCACACCAGTCCCATGACTGACTCGGAGTTTATTGTTCCCTTCCTAAACTCTGGGTGCCCACAATTTTCCACACAGGCAGTCTAGAGTTGGGTTTTTCAGATAGTCAGGTTTAGTAGATTATCTGGAGCTAGTTCAGTTTTGGATTTCACGCACGACTGACCTTGCTTATGTTTCTCAAATGTGATAGGGGGTTCTTGCTTCGCAGTTTGGTGGCGAACGGGAGACTCTTACCCCTACATGTCCTCGTGGTGGGGTTGGTTAGCCGTAAGGTGTGATAGTCGAAAGGCGGGCCGTAAAGGCAAGGGCAGGGTACCATTGTATGCCATGGTGGGGATGGGATGGTTTCAAAGCCTACCAGTTGCCACTACCTCGTGATGATCATGACAATATATATGGTTTCAAAGTTGATTTGAGATAAATACAAGGTGTTGAATTCTAGAATCCCTCTTAGAATGAGGTGTATAACCCAAAGGGAAATAAGTTATTGAACTTATAAGTGGGAAGTGACATTGATAAAAAATTAAATTTGGGAGATAAACATTTAAATTGAGAAGTCTAAAGGGATTAAACAAATTGGAATTTAACTTAGGGAAAGTTAAATAGGTTTTGAACTTATAACCCGACTTTGGAATTTCGAGGTGAAATTAAGATTTAACTTGTGGAAGTTAAATGGGTTAAATTGGAAAAGGAGTTACGTATCATTTCAAAGCGATTTTTGAAATAAAACGAGTCTTGAATTCTGGAAGTTTGTGATGGGTGATATTGATTGGTGTTTTAGGTAATTTGGATGTTTATTTGTTTAATATATCCTGCTATCATTCTATGTATTATTTACAGTATATAAAACTGTAGATTGGATTACTTCGAAGTGGATTGAAATGGTATATATATCCAAACCTGAAATTGGATAGAAATAAAATCGAATTTATGGAAATGCAATTATTTTGAACCTAAATTTGAAATGTTGAAAATGAATTTGTTAACCGGATTTGCTTAAAGAATCGGGTTTAAAAATTTGAAGTTATAATTGGGTAATAAATTTAATTCCGAAAATTTATTTGTTTAAAAAGATTTGAACTCTTACTCGAACCTCAAATAAGTTTAAATAAAGGTAATTTAAAAGAATATTTTGAAATTTGGGCTCAAAATTGAATTTTTTAAAGACTTGGAATGTTAAATTAAATATTAAGGGTTAATTTGATTTAAGTGATTAAATCAACATTTTGAAAACCGAACCCGAATTTATATAAATCGAGATGGTTGAAGATTGAGAATTAAATTGCAATTAATACAAAATTGAAATTGAATTGAATCAATTGGAATTGTAATCGAAGTTGAAATAGTTCAAATTCAAAATGGGAATTTATTTGAATTAGAACCGAAATCGAAGTTAATTCAAATTGGAATCTGGATTGGATCAATTTAAATGGAAATTGAAATTAAAAATTGATTTGAATTAGAGATTGGAAATTGAACCAGTTGACTCTGAAACTAATTTCAAATAAATTATTTTAATATAAACTGTTTAACATCTATTTTCTTAAATATTCGAATTATTTTGGATTTTCCAAGCTATTTACCATACAAACCATTCTTTTTAAAACTCAAACTATCTTATATTAACTATTTAACTATTTTAAAACTATTCAAGCTATTTTCTAAGTTCAAACTAGTCAGAGTGGAAATTGTTTATATTTGAATCATGGATTTAAATACAAATTGGGATAAATTGAAGTATTAACCCAAAAGGAAAATTCAAGCAATTCTGAATTGGAACCGAAATCAGATATTGAGGGAAAAATAATTTTGAAGTGAAATAATATATTTTGAATAAATATGATGATTTTAAATGAAGGTTGGATAGTACCATAACTGAAAGATTACTTTATAAGGAGTAAGAAATGTTACAAATAACTTTGTAAAGGAAATCGAACTTGAAATTGATTTGGTATTAACGAGACTTTAAATGTTAGTTATATATTCAAACTTTCCCTTGTTGAATTTATAATCAAAAGAAAATGATCTTTGGAAGATATTTGGATTACTAAATGAAGTTTGCATAAGTATGAAGTGGACTCGGAAATTATTGATCTGAAAATTTATTCGAGTTGAAAGAATGATTTTATATATGAGAATAAAACTAGAAAGGTTTTTGGAACCCATTAATTTTGAAAGACTTTTGATTTTGACAAAAAGTCAATTTTAGAAATTTGGTAAACCAAATTTGAGAACTATCGATTTTGAAGATATAAGTTTTGTGTAAATGAAGTTTATATGTGATACATATAAAGAGTACAATTTGAAAGGTGCTATATATGTATATAGTATGGTATGATTTGAGAAAGGTATGGGGAAAAAGGCACCCCCATTGAGAGTCAAAACTTATAGTACGAGATCCACTAGGTGGTTCTGCCTAGAATCCTAAGGGCGGGTTCAATAAAATTGGGATCCCAGAGGACGTCCGGACAAAACTTTAGTTCCTGATGATGATTTGTTGGGTAGCGTAAGTTGAGTGGTGCTGATGCCTACAGTTTCATTGGGTTTTGCTGTGATGGCAACATAATCTTTGTTGTAACTGCGATCTATCGCAGTTCTATAGCATAAATCGAGTGGTAGTGATTGCCTACAATCTATGTTTGATTTCGCAGGGATAGCGACGTAACATCGGTAGATTGCGATCTATGTGGTTTGGTTCCGTAGCGAAATTCGTGTGGTAGTGAGTGCCTACAGTCTACACTGGGTTCCACTGGAACAGTGACATCACTTTGTGTAGTCTGCGATCTATGTGGTAAAGTTTCGTTTGGCAGCGTAATTCGAGTGGCGCTAATGCCTATAGTTACATGGGTTTTGATGTGATGGCAACGCAACCCTAGGTGTAGCTGCGATCTGTGTAGTTCCCATGGCAGAAGTCGAGAGGTGCGGATGCCTACAGTTTTCTTATGGTTTTCGCCAGGATGACAACACAATCATCATGCGAACTGCGACCCATAGGGAGGTGATGATTTCCATAGCATTTTTGAAAAGGTTTTTCAAGTATTTTCACTGGGTGTTGAAAACGGGTCTATTAAGTACTTATAGATTTTCAGTCCTATGCTTGATCAACGTATAACTAAATTTCTATGAGAACAAGGATGGACTTGTTTAGACATCGAGTTATGAGAACTATTTTTATATAAATAATTTGGTAGTATTATATAATTTTAAAGTGTTTTAAAATTATAATAAAAAGGGTAAGGAAGTTAAAAAGTTTAAAGAATAATTTAATAATTAATAAGCATCAAAAATTAAAATTCTCGCTTCGTTCCTTTTCGAGGATGAAAAGTTCTAAGGGGGGAGGAATGTAACGACCTGGATTTTCTGACGTTTGTTATTAGGCAATTAACTGATTTTAATTTTTTAAATATTGATTTATTAAGTCGAACAAATAAATTTCTGATAATTAAAATATCTGAATATATATAAATTGATTTAAAAACTATATTAAATATTTAATTATAAAATTCCTGGATATAATAAATATTATAGAAATGTGTACATAAAACTCCACTATTTAAATTAAGATAAATATCCATAAATGTATATATGTAATTTTTTACAAGCTTTATGGTGTTTGATAATATATAAGTATATAAATGTATATATATGTATATATGCCATATGAAGAAAAATATAGGAAAGTTGTATAAATGTGAATATATAATATCAAAAATATACATAAGCAATGTATATGAGAATATATATGTATATGATGGTAAAACATATGTAAATAAATGTATGTGTATGAAGATATGGTATATGCAAATAGATATACATGAATGTATGACTTTAAATGGCATGAGTTTGTACATATGCATAAAAACAAGGCATATGCAAAAATAGATAAATATATAAAGAGGGAATAATGTGAAAATATATATATATATATATATATATGGGATATGATGACAAGTACAAGCAAATGTATATATATATATATATTAAATAGTGAAAATGCAAGCATATATATAATGACAAAAACATATATGGATATATATATATATAAATATATATGTTCATAAAAGTATTGTATGTGTGGATATGTGTTAAAAAAACTTTGTTGGAAAAATATATGTATGAAGATACATACATACATATATATATATATATGTATATATATATATATATGTAAATGCTTAAAGGAACATCATCATAACAAATATCAAAATCCAGTCATATGAAAAAGGAAAATCAAATCAAGGCAAACATCAAAACCTTTGATATGAAATCAAATCAGCCTCTAGCAAAAAGAAAAGAAAAATAACATAAATATAAGATGATGGGAAGCCTGTACAGTGAAAGACTTCAGCCACCATATTTCCTCACCATCTCTTTCAGCTCTATATATATGCATAGCCTCTTACACACTTGTATATACGAAAAAAATAAAATAAATAACAAAGTAAAGAGAGTGCCATTGAAAAGAAACAAAGAAAACAAGTATCTGCCAATAAATTGAAGCACAAGAAGATCAGGGATTCAAAACAAAACAACAGCTCATCGTTTTAACAGTGAGTGGAACTCTTTCGATCTGTTAATAAATTATCACTATATATGTATATAGTTGGAAAAAATGTATGGATTTTTGATCTGTAACAAATATCGCTGACCTTGCTGTACCAATACAGAGATGTGTATAGGTGTTAGCAGTTTCATAAAATCCTCTGCCTTCCTGGTTTGATAAAAACAGTGGATCTTCCACTTCAAAAATGAATAACTTCACAACCAATCAGTTTTAAAACTTGATATCAAAATAAAAGTTGATTGTTTTTTAATATGGAACATTTTAAAATTTGTTTCAGTAGATTCCATTAAGTATAGAGGTAGGAAATTCCATTTTACTATAGATGGCTCTAGTGGTGTCCAGTTTCAAATGACAAGTTTTGATGATTGGATTATATTTTTGGAATCGTGGTCGAAAATGATAAATTTTAAGGGTGGTATGGTGATTCCTAGCTATTTGTGGTGGGAGGTAGGTCGAGTTAAACGGATTTGGGCATGTTGTCGTATTCCGGTGGCCTAGGCTATTGGGTGGCATGGGGTTCGTCGTGAAGGAGGTATGAGGAAGGCGCATCGGAAATTTTTAAGTGGTCGTAGTGGCCAGGCATGGGTGAACTAGGGTTGGAAGTGGAGGTTTTAGAGTCTTGACTTCAAGTCAAATGGCGAAGAGTGGAGGGAGAGTTAGGGTTGTGGTCCAGGGGGGAAAGCTAGGGGTGTGGTGGCGAACTTAAAGGCGGAGTATGGTGGATGATGGCAGTATACGATGGCAAGGAGGGAAGTTTGGGTGGTGACGTCTCGTTCGACATTGGGTCTGGAGTTGTCTTTTTTTCGATTTGAGTTGTTCTCGTGGTCTTTGTGTGTGGGCAGGACGAGAGGTCGGGGGTGATGCGAAAAGTTGGTCGGTGGCGTGGGTTTTGGTCTTCGGTGATACGTGCACGTGCACGGTTGTGTGCACTAGCGCATAGGACGGTGGAAATGAGGGAAGAAAGAAGCAGGAGAAGAAAGAAGAAAAGGAGAGGGGGAAAGAGAATGGGCTGGGCGGTGGGCCAAAGAAGAAACAAGGAAAAAAAGGAAAATAAAAAGAAAGGGAAAAAGGAAAAGAAAAGAAAGAAAAGAGAAAAGAAAAAGAAAAGAAAGGAGAAAAGAAAAGAAAGGGAAGATGATTGGGATTTTCATATATGATAGTTTATATTCTCTTTTATATTTTTACTAAAAGCCTATTGTCAATTTAAATCCACAGTTTTAAGTTCAATGGTATTTTAAAATTTAATGGGTAATTAATTATTATTATTGACTTTTAAAATTTATATAAATTAACAAGTTGGATATTAAGTAAAATGTTAAATTTAGATTAAATAAAAATAAATGTTTTTTTGAAATAAAAATTTAATTTGGATTTAAATATAAATGAATTTGGTTAATCAAGGCAAATTGAACCATGATGAGTGAATTGTTGATTTGTCGTTAAATTAGTTAATAGTCTATATCTCTGCTTAACACTATTGGACATTTATTCCTATTATCCTTGTCTGTGCCATCAAATGGCCAGATGGGTTTAAATAGTTGGAACAAAATGATGATACGTTTATTTGAAAAGTGAATCTGTAATAAATTTCCATATTATAATACTGATTGTTTATTTTAAAACAATTTGCCCTTTAAAAATGTATTGCTTGGACTCGAAGAGACCGGGATCGGATATTAGTGTTATCCGTAACCACTTCGATTTGAAAATCACTGCTAACCTTTACGTTTTTTTATTATAAAGTGTAAAATGTCGGAATTGGATTTATTTACAAATTTGACTATATTAAATAAGTAATCTGTACCTAGACATTTTTACAATATCAATGGAATTTGTGACGACCCGACTTTCATCGACCAGAATGACGCACCGTCAATAAGAAAGAAAGGGATAGAAAAGAGAAACGAAGAGAAGAAAGAAAGAAACAACATCAGAATCACAACAGCGGAACGAATAAATTATATTAATAACATAAACTATTACATAGTATACAACACTTATTAGAGTTACACAGCATATACATCACATACTAGACAGTTATAAACATCTGTCTAGATATTACAACTCAAATACATACAAGACACTATCACAGATCAACACAGCAGAACACTATATATCTACGAACGCTGAAGCCTCCTGCTTTATTGCTCTCCCAGAAAACTCGTCAAAGCTAAACCTGAATCCCTTGGCTACTCGTAAAAATTTGAGTACCCAAGAGTTTATAAAACAGAAAATAAACACTTGGGTCAGACATGGGTCTGGTGTGAGTAACAGGTTAAGTTGCTTAACTTTGAAAATCCTTTGAAAACAAAAGGTATCACGTAAGACTCCCCACACATAAACATGGGTAAGTTTTTACCTTACGATAACCAAAACATTGATAGGAAATCCAGTTATATTATAATAGGGTCTAGGGTTTTCAAAATAAAGTACAAAAATAGCTGGAATGCTTACATCTCACGTTCCAACATAGTTGGGCACAACTAATACGTACGGCACTTATTGGAAATTGGATTCCATACAATGGCAGGGCTACCGGGGTACCGCCCATCACAGTACGGGGCCTAGATCACCGTACCGAGGATTACTCCCAATCCCCTACAACACAAAGCCGGAACCATCCCTTACTGGATAATTCCGAATAAAATCACCGCACTGATGGTCGTCGCCAACTGCACCACTAAGCCGAAATAAAGGAACTCTCTAGACAGGGATGACCTTACTCTCAGTGGGTGCTACCCACGAAGCCTTGCTGCACCTTCCCTGTTTTAGCCATTCCCGGTTGATGAGGCTTGAGGTCACGATTACCTTTAATCAGAACACATCACTTAGAATGCTCATCGTCCACCTGACGATGTTCTGAAAGCATTCAATCCATACAAGTTCGTTCCGGGTTCGAACGAAACCGAAGGCATTATCTCGTTAAACTCATTTTGGAATCACCCTCAGAGTTAACGACAATAACCCTTGCACTCTGAATCTTCATCTTCACTTGAGATTCACGACCTATCGTTAATTTGGATCGATGTGGTATTCGGATATCCAAATCTGGAAACCCGATCCCGGTCTCATCGAAATCCAAAACGTATCTTTTAAGGCCAAGTTGTTTTAAAGTTAAAACAATTCAATTCTTTATCTATATACACAGAGATAGATAATTCACAATAGATAATCTACATTATCATCACAAATAGATAATTCACATTATCATTTTAATTCAACTAAACATCCATATCACAGATCATCACATATCTCATTAGAGATATCAAATAATGCAAAGCATTCAATATTATTTATCCATCTCTAAGTAATGATTTATACCATCTCTAATTAATTTAAAGTGAATTAAATTAATTACTTCATTCTATAAATCCTGCTTACTTAATCATTAATTAAACCAATTAATTAATCATACTCTAAGTATCCATCTTAATTAATCATTCTGATCAATTAACCTTTAATTACTTTAAGTAATTAATCTTAATAAATTTCACAAATTAATTATCTTAAACCATTACAGTAATTAATCTTTAATTACTTCATTAATTAATTAACTATACTTAATTACATTAATCCTTAATTAATTACAATTAATTAATTACTTTAATCACTTATTATTGATTAATTAATCTTAATTAATCAACCCTTAATTACATTATTAATTATATTAATTAATTAATGATCCTTAATTACTCTTAATTAATTATCCTATTAAATTAATTACATTTAATAATTAATCTTTAATTAGTCACATTTATTAATCACCTTTGATTAATCTCATTTAGTAATTAACTACCCTTAATTACTTCTTTACATAAATTAATTACTACTTAATTAATTATCCTTTAATTAATCCCTTGATTAATTATTCAAAGTAATTAACTCAAATTACTTTCATTATTAAAATTAATTACATCTAGTAATTATCTTTAATTACTTTCCTAAGTAATTACACTTCATTAATTACATTTAAGTAATTATACTTAACCAATTTCATAACTAACTAATTAATGTAATTGATTATCAAAATATATCATATTAATTAATTATTTAATAATCCCTAATTAATGATCTCTCATTAATTATTAACAATTCTTTATTTAAGTCATTAAACTTAAATCAAACATTATTAATTACAAATAAATTAATTCTCAATTAATAAATCTCTAATTACTTAATTAATTACTTAATTTATCTTTAATCCCTTGATTAATTAATCCCTAATCATTTTATTAATAATCTATACTTATCTAATTAAATGATCCTTACCTTCAAATTAATTAACCCTTAATTAATTTACTTAAAATCTTAATTATTTTAATTAATTAACAATAAATCATTAATTAATTAAATTATTCTTTAATCACCTTATTAATTTAATGAATCCTAAATCATTAATCCTTAATAAATCTCTAAATTAAAGTATTAACCTTTATAACCACTTTAATTATAATAACAAAAGATTTAAAACATTTCACTTCTAACTTTCTTTTAATTCATTTTAAATTAAAGATTTAAATTTGAATTACAAATTTAACTTTAACCAATTTTAAATCAAATTTACAAAACCTTTTTAAAACCAAATGTTAAAGAAACACTTAACATTTAAAAGATTTTTAAACCAATTTATTTAAATTCAAACCCTTTTTAAATATACTTTCAACATTTTATATTTGTTAAAGCATTATATATTTTATAAACTTATTTATTTCAAACTAGGATATAAATTTAAATTTGAATCCATACCTTTAAAATTTGATTTAAAACTTTATTTTAAATCCTGCTTAACATTTTAAAACTCATTTTAAATTTTTAAAACCCTGTCTGGTTTAAAACTGTAATCAAAATCTACCCGAGTCTATACAAAAATACTTCGAGTCAAAACCCCAATTGCCCCGAGCCTTACACGCTAGAAACTCGAGAAAGACTCGAGACCTTCCCTCTGTTAAAACCCAGACTTCACCAAGTACAAAGAATTCACCGTGCACGTGCACGCAACCTCGCCGTCCCTCCGATCAACACTGCCGCCTTCGACAAGTCATCGTCGACCATCTCCAACCCAACGACTACCCAAAACCCACAATATCGCCAGAAATCAAAATCGAGCATGTCGAAACATTCAAACCCAAACTCGATCATCGGAAAAACGTCACGCCTCGACGATCCCGTTCACCAGTAATTCTGCCGCCAGGTCCAGAGCCGCGTCACGAACCCCAGCGTAGATTCCACCCCTCGCGATTGCCTCCGGTGAACTATCGACGTCGAGATTACCTCGACAACCACCCCGACCAAAACAAACCATAAAACCCTAGATCGCCTCTGACTAGCCGCCACGTTCATCAGAAAAATATCCACCTATTTTTCCTGAGTTCCCCCACCTTCCATCCTCCTCCAGCCTCAATCTCGACACACACCTCGCCGTCAATCATCGGCAATCGATGAAAGTGCAATATCTGATTAACTCAGAAATTCCCAATACATACAAACTTAAAAATCCAGATTTTTATATCAAAATTCATTATTTCCTACCCTGAATCCATTCATGCAATCCAATCATGAAATTGTATTCATAAAATTTTGACCAAATTCTGATTATCACAGTGTTTTCTTATTTCTGAAATAATTATTATACTAAAATCCTTGAAACCATTTTTAGAGTTGATATCATGTTGTGATAATAGTATTTCATTCAAAGATCTAAGTTTAAGATTGCTTGTATTTGGAGATATGGATTTATAAAAGTAATTCAAGAAACTGTGAAACAACAGAGACCACAATTTTATATATACAGACATATCCACAATATAAATATCAATTCAAGTTTATATTCATGCTAAAACATCCATGCAATCCAACTTTACCTCACACATTTCACATGTATCAAAGTTATATCTCAGAATTAAACTGTTTTTAAAATAAAATAGGTTTACTCACAAAGTTATAAAACAGAGAACAGGATCTTTGTATATATATATCAACAGACATGCTCACACAACATATATATCAATTTAAATAAATTCAAGTTGAAGAACTTCCATACTAACCAATATTATCACATGCATTAGAGTTAAATCCGAAATAAACTGTTTTTAAAGAATGTTTACTCACCAAATTAAAGCAGAGACCAGGCTTTCAAATCTGTTTCCTGGAACTTTGTTTTGATCTGTAACTTGTCTTTAAATTTGAAATCCTATTGTTGTTTGACTCAGTGAAGTTGTTGTTGCATTCCATTTGATCTCAGGTTGAAGGCTGAAATCAAGCTGTTGCATTTACTTTCCAGGTTTCATTTGATTGCAGATTTGATTTGGTTTCAGGTTTTTATTTTAGTTTGAATTTTTGGTTTCTCAGGTTTGTAAATTTTAGTTCCTGGTTTGAGAAAAGTTGAACTGAAAATGAAGAAAACAGGTTTCTCACTAAACATACATTATATAAATTAAATCTTAAATGAAAAATAATGTGCCACTTGTTATTTTAATTTAGACAAGTGTACTTTGCAAATTCATTTAGCTTACACATGTTAAAGCAAAGCAATATTATGTTTAAATCCTTCATCTAAAAGTAATTATGTTTTATTATTTATGTAAAATGTGAATTTAGTAATTTATGTTTTATTTATTTATATTTATATCCATTTATATGTTACTTATGTTTTACAAACTATTTTTAGTTCAAAAGATATTTAAAAAGAAAGCTTATTTTAAACCATTTTAGTTTATTTTTTTTTTAAAAGCAAACAATTTAAAACCTTTATTAAATCTTTATTAAACTATCACATTTTAAAAATAAATAATTATCTTATAATTTGAAAATATATCTTCTTATTAAATTTAAATCAAAGACTTCCTATTTACAGTATATATATATATATTATAAAAAGGTTACATTTTTATAAGCTTTGAAAGATAAAATCTACTAATTAAATATTTATTTAATTAGTAGATTATTAAATTAATTCAAATTTATTAACAAAGATTATCAAATCAATATAATTTTTAATACAGATTATTAAATTTATATTGCCCAGAAATTCCGGGATATCACATTCCTCCCCCCTTAAAAGAATTTTGTCCCCGAAATTTAAAACAAAGGTAATTTAATAATCTCATTAAAGATTTTAGTTTTAAATCACAAACATATATTTTCAACCATAGCAACCAATCATCCAAACAAACAATTCTAACTATCCAGACAAAATTCAGGATATAATTTCCTAGAGTTTCCCAAATATAAATATCGGAATACTCGCTCTACAG
Source organism: Allium fistulosum (assembly GCA_030737815.1). Taxonomy (NCBI): domain Eukaryota; kingdom Viridiplantae; phylum Streptophyta; class Magnoliopsida; order Asparagales; family Amaryllidaceae; genus Allium; species Allium fistulosum. The sequence goes on from CM060903.1 coordinate 1,061,196,897, forward strand.
AATCCAAACAATCAACACTACTAAGCTACAGAGCTCCTACTCATCTAGATCTACAGAACTAAACAGAATATCATACTACAGACGAGTCTGACTCAACAACCAGATCCTCCAGAACTGCTGGTTCCACAACCAGAGATAGATCAAACACGTACTCCCTCAGAGATACGTAAAACACATCGAATTCCAGTCATCCAAACTGACAATTCAATCCAGTAGATCAAAGCACTTATCCAAATCAAAACATAGAAAAGATCCAATATTCCTCGGAGCTAGCTTCCTAACTTACCCAATCTTATAGCTCCCTTAATCAAAGAAAACTTCAACAGCAACGAAGTCTCCAACTTCGAATTCCAAATTCCTCCGTCTCTTATCCACAAAACTTTTCTGACTATCCTGGGCTTCCTACAAATCCTTCTTGATCAGCTCAACCTTTGCCGATGCTTCTAGAAACAAACTAGACCAAAAACAACCCCACACAATGATCTCCTCAAGATCAACCAAGACCAAGAACAAACTCTACTCACAAACATCAGAAGACCGAACTAACTTCTCCTATCTGGAAAAGACAAACAGGAGCACTCGCCAAACTGCTTCCGCTGCACCACTCTGATCTGATGAAGAACACAAGCACAGACTGGACAACATATCCCAGAAATATGGTTCAACAAATCCATAAAGAAAACTCAGATACTCCATCAAACCTTGAGCTGCTTCACCAACTCTATCTCTAGAAGACATCCTTCTACTAGGCTGAACTACCAGTACCACTCCTGGAATCCTAGTCGATAAGAAAACTCAATCTCTAATGCCGACAAACTTCTGACTTCCCTGAAGACATCCAGCAAATCTCTGATAACCCAAGAGAACACTCAGCAATCGCAAGTCACTTTTGCGATCAATCCATCCTATTTCCAAAGAAAAACTGTTCTCCCTTTACCAATCAGAACAATTCATACTTAACTATCCAATCCATCGAAGAAATGGATCCACTCTGCTGCTTCTGAACTTCACCTTCAGAAAAACTGCTTAGCCAGAAAACTTCCTGCCAACACAGACCACTCCGAGCAGTACTACTGCCACAGATGCCAAAGATTCCCAAATCAAAGCTCTTCGAGAAACTCGAAACCCAAACCAAACAGAAACACCATGTTGAACTCAGCCACAACACCAAAGTAGACATACTTCCTTAACTTGTTCCAAAAGAAAAAATCTTCGGGAACATCCATAGTCACTACATCTCATCACACAGCTACTTCTTCCAGAAGTTACCAACATACCATCACACACTTCTGTTTATCCGACAGATCCAACTCTACTCATCTAACTTCAAAGATGGACTCCGAACCTTAACAAGTTTCTTTAGAGATAGGTGAAATCCTTACACCACTGCAAAACTCACTCGAGACGGTATTAGGTCTACAGTCTCGTCAGATACACTTCCAACCTCAAATATTCAAACTCCAACCATTGGTAGTCGTGTTACACACACCACTACACTATCTACTTTTATAACTCATATTGGAAAACCTGTACGGGTAACCCAACAAATAGGTAGAATATATATATATATATATTTAAAATTACAAATACGCTCTCTCAAGATAGACACCACTCCAGAGCCTAGGTATTCACTCAACCTATCGCTCTGATACCAACTGTGACGACCCGACTTTCATCGACCAGAATGACGCACCGTCAATAAGAAAGAAAGGGATAGAAAAGAGAAAAGAAGAGAAGAAAGAAAGAAACAACATCAGAATCTCAACAGTGGAACGAATAAATTATATTAATAACATAAACTATTACATAGTATACAACACTTATCAGAGTTACACAGCATATACATCACATACTAGACAGTTATAAACATCTGTCTAGATATTACAACTCAAATACATATAAGACACTATCACAGATCAACACAGCGGAACACTATATATCTACGAACGCTGAAGCCTCCTTCTCCATTGCTCCCCCAGAAAACTCGTCAAAGCTAAACCTGAATCCCTTGGCTATTCGTAAAAATTTGAGTACCCAAGAGTTTATAAAACAGAAAATAAACACTTGGGTCAGACATGGGTCTGGTGTGAGTAACAGGTTAAGTTGCTTAACTTTGAAAATCCTTTGAAAACAAAAGGTATCACGTAAGACTCCCCACACATAAACATGGGTAAGTTTTTACCTTACGCTAACCAAAACATTGATAGGAAATCCAGTTATATTATAATAGGGTCTAGGGTTTTCAAAATAAAATACAGAAATAGCTGGAATGCTTACATCTCACGTTCCAACATAGTTGGGCACAACTAATACGTACGGCACTATGCTTACATCTCACGTTCCAACATAGTTGGGCACAACTAATACGTATGGCACTTATTTGAAATTGGATTCCATACAATGGCAGGGCTACCGGGGTACCGCCCATCACAGTATGGGGCCTAGATCACCGTACCGAGGATTACTCCCAATCCCCTACAACACAAAGCCCGAACCATCCCTTACTGGATAATTCCGAATAAAATCACCCCACAGATGGCCGTCGCCAATTGCACCACTAAGCCGAAATAAAGGAACTCTCTAGACAGGGATGACCTTACTCTCAGTGGGTGCTACCCACGAAGCCTTGCTGCACCTCCCCTGTTTTAGCCATTCCTGGTTGATGAGGCTTGAGGTCACGATTACCTTTAATCAGAACACATCACTTAGAATGCTCATCGTCCACCTGACGATGTTCTGAAAGCATTCAATCCATACATGTTCGTTCCGGGTTCGAACGAAACCGAAGGCATTATCTCGTTACACTCATTTTGTAATCACCTTCAGAGTTAATGACAATAACCCTTGCACTCTGAATCTTCATCTTCACTTGAGATTCACGACCTATCGTTAATTTGGATCGATGTGGTATTCGGATATCCAAATCTGGAAATCCGATCCCGGTCTCATCGAAATCCAAAACGTATCTTTTAAGGCCAAGTTGTTTTAAAGTTAAAACAATTCAATTCTTTATCTATATACACAGAGATAGATAATTCACAATAGATAATCTACATTATCATCACAAATAGATAATTCACATTATCATTTTAATTCAACTAAACATCCATATCACAGATCAGCACATATCTCATCAAAGATATCAAATAATGCAAAGCATTCAATATTATTTATCCATCTCTAAGTAATGATTTATACCATCTCTAATTAATTTAAAGTGAATTAAATTAATTACTTCATTCTATAAATCTTGCTTACTTAATCATTAATTAAACCAATTAATTAATCATACTCTAAGTATCCATCTTAATTAATCATTCTGATCAATTAACCTTTAATTACTTTAAGTAATTAATCTTAATAAATTTGACAAATTAATTATCTTAAACCATTACAGTAATTAATCTTTAATTACTTCATTAATTAATTAACTATACTTAATTACATTAATCCTTAATTAATTACAATTAATTAATTACTTTAATCACTTATTATTGATTAATTAATCTTAATTAATCAACCCTTAATTACATTATTAATTATATTAATTAATTAATGATCCTTAATTACTCTTAATTAATTATCCTATTAAATTAATTACATTTAATAATTAATCTTTAATTAGTCACATTTATTAATCACCTTTGATTAATCTCATTTAGTAATTAACTACCCTTAATTACTTCTTTACATAAATTAATTACTACTTAATTAATTATCCTTTAATTAATCCCTTGATTAATTATTCAAAGTAATTAACTCAAATTACTTTCATTATTAAAATTAATTACATCCAGTAATTATCTTTAATTACTTTCCTAAGTAATTACACTTCTTTAATTACATTTAAGTAATTATACTTAACCAATTTCATAACTAACTAATTAATCTAATTGATTATCAAAATATATCATATTAATTAATTATTTAATAATCCCTAATTAATGATCTCTCATTAATTATTAACAATTCTTTATTTAAGTCATTAAACTTAAATCAAACATTATTAATTACAAATAAATTAATTCTCAATTAATAAATCTCTAATTACTTAATTAATTACTTAATTTATCTTTAATCCCTTGATTAATTAATCCCTAATCATTTTATTAATAATCTATACTTATCTAATTAAATGATCCTTACCTTCAAATTAATTAACCCTTAATTAATTTACTTAAAATCTTAATTATTTTAATTAATTAACACTAAATCATTAATTAATTAAATTATTCTTTAATCACCTTATTAATTTAATGAATCCTAAATCATTAATCCTTAATAAATCTCTAAATTAAAGTATTAACCTTTATAACCACTTTAATTATAATAACAAAAGATTTAAAACATTTCACTTCTAACTTTCTTTTAATTCATTTTAAATTAAAGATTTAAATTTGAATTACAAATTTAACTTTAACCAATTTTAAATCAAATTTACAAAACCTTTTTAAAACCAAATGTTAAAGAAACACTTAACATTTAAAAGATTTTTAAACCAATTTATTTAAATTCAAACCCTTTTTAAATATACTTTCAACATTTTATATTTGTTAAAGCATTATATATTTTATAAACTTATTTATTTCAAACTAGGATATAAATTTAAATTTGAATCCATACCTTTAAAATTTGATTTAAAACTTTGTTTTAAATCCTGCTTAACATTTTAAAACCCTATCTGGTTTAAAACTGTAATCAAAATCTACCCGAGTCTATACAAAAATACTTCGAGTCAAAACCCCAATTGCCCCGAGCCTTACACGCTAGAAACTCGAGAAAGACTCGAGACCTTCCCTCTGTTAAAACCCAGACTTCACCAAGTACAAAGAATTCACCGTGCACGTGCACGCAACCTCGCCGTCCCTCCGATCAACACTACCGCCTTCGACAAGTCATCGTCGACCATCTCCACCCCATCGACTACCCAAAACCCACAATATCGCCAAAAATCAAAATCGAGCATGTCGAAACATTCAAACCCAAACTCGATCATCGGAAAAACGTCACGCCTCGACGATCCCGTTCACCAGTAATTCTGCCGCCACGTCCAGAGCCGCTTCACGAACCCCAGCGTAGATTCCACCCCTCGCGATTGCCTCCGGTGAACTATCGACGTCGAGATTACCTCGACAACCACCCCGACCAAAACAAACCATAAAACCCTAGATCGCCTCTGACTAGCCGCCACGTTCATCAGAAAAATAATATCCACCTATTTTTCTTGAGTTCCCCCACCTTCCATCCTCCTCCAGCCTCAATCTCGACACACACCTCGCCGTCGATCATCGGCAATCGATGAAAGTGCAATATCTGATTAACTCAGAAATTCCCAATACATACAAACTTAAAAATCTAGATTTTTATATCAAAATTCATTATTTCCTACCCTGAATCCATTCATGCAATCCAATCATGAAATTGTATTCATAAAATTTTGACCAATTTCTGATTATCATAGTGTTTTCTTATTTTTGAAATAATTATTAAACAAAAATCCTTGAAACCATTTTTAGAGTTGATATCATGTTATGATAATAGTATTTCATTCAAAGATCTAAGTTTAAGATTGCTTGTATTTGGAGATATGGATTTATAAAAGTAATTCACGAAACTGTGAAACAACAGTGACCACAATTTTATATATACAGACATATCCACAATATAAATATCAATTCAAGTTTATATTCATGCTAAAACATCCATTCAATCCAACTTTATCTCACACATTTCACATGTATCAAAGTTATATCTCAGAATTAAACTGTTTTTAAAATAAAATAGGTTTACTCACAAAGTTATAAAACAGAGAACAAGATCTTTGTATATATATATATCAACAGACATGCTCACACAACATATATATCAATTTAAATAAATTCGAGCTGAAGAACTTCCATACTAACCAATATTATCACATGCATTAGAGTTAAATCCAAAATAAACTGTTTTAAAGATTGTTTACTCACCAAATTAAAGCAGAGACCAGGCTTTCAAATCTGTTTCCTAGAACTTTGTTTTGATCTGTAACTTGTCTTTAAATTTGAAATCTTATTGTTGTTTGAATCAGTGAAGTTGTTGTTGCATTCCATTTGATCTCAGGTTGAAGGCTGAAATCAAGCTGTTGCATTTACTTTCCAGGTTTCATTTGATTGCAGATTTGATTTGGTTTCAGGTTTTTATTTTAGTTTGAATTTTTGGTTTCTCAGGTTTGTAAATTTTAGTTTCTGGTTTGAGAAAAGTTGAACTGAAAATGAAGAAAACAGGTTTCTCACTAAACATACATTATATAAATTAAATCTTAAATGAAAAATAATGTGCCACTTGTTATTTTAATTTGGACAAGTGTACTTTGCAAATTCATTTAGCTTACACATGTTAAAGCGAAGCAACATTATGTTTAAATCCTTCATCTAAAAGTAATTATGTTTTATTATTTATGTAAAATGTGAATTTAGTAATTTATGTTTTATTTATTTATATTTATATCCATTTATATGTTACTTATGTTTTACAAACTATTTTTAGTTCAAAAGATATTTAAAAAGAAAGCTTATTTTAAACCATTTTAGTTTAATTTTTTTTAAAAGCAAACAATTTAAAACCTTTATTAAATCTTTATTAAACTATCACATTTTAAAAATAAATAATTATCTTATAATTTGAAAATATATCTTCTTATTAAATTTAAATCAAAGACTTCCTATTTACAGTATATATATATATATTATAAAAATATTACATTTTTATAAGCTTTGAAAGATAAAATCTACTAATTAAATATTTATTTAATTAGTAGATTATTAAATTAATTCAAATTTATTAACAAAGATTATCAAATCAATATAATTTTTAATACAGATTATTAAATTTATATTGCCTAGAAATTCCGGGATATCACAGAATTCGTAAAAGTGTTTGGTTATAAATGAGATAAAAACTCATCGTGTTGTACGAGTTACCTTAGTTCCAAAGATTTTGTTAACTCTAGTATTTCATATTAAATGGGTTTACTTACACTGGTTTCCAGCCTGACTCGGGTGTTACTTTATTGTAATGCTCGGGTCAGACCGAGTATTACAAAATTTCAGGTTAGGACGCTTTTGGAGCTCAGGAGATGAGCTGGATGGCAGAGACGTGTTGATTATATTCCGCTGTGTATTATAGGCTGTTTTATTCAGTATTTAGGGACAAGTTATTATAATTGTCCAGGTTTATTTGTTGATAATTGTACTCAGATAAATTGTGTGTATAATAACAGTTGCAGCTTTTATTGTATAAAATGCTGCTATTTTATATTATATTTTGTTCAGCTGCGATTGTGAGATTCTATGATGTTGTTTTTTTCCTAATTCTTATTCTTTCTCTTTTTCTTATATCCTAACAGCCTGGTGTTTTCGGCACTCGACTGCTCGGTACTCTATATAGTGGACGTATTAGTGTTGATTTTCGGGGGTCGAAAATCGCCCGGCCGTTACACTTTTATAACCCAATGTTTTAACAAGTTTATCCTTATTCTTGAAGTCTCTGGTCGTACGTTGATCAGGTGTAAGACTAGAAATCTCCAAGTACATAGTAGACATGTTTCAACACCTAGTGAAAAATACTTAAAAACAGATATGAGAAGTATTGATCAAAATATGATGTCAAAGGATGATGTTACGATAGCAGTGGCCCACTACTGATCCAATGTTTACGCAATGGACACAAAACTTTCCAAAAGATCCTTCCACCTTCCAGATTACAGAAAAATGTCACAGCCATTTCGTAAATAATGGACCATCGACCCCTGGTGCAGTGGTAACTGCTGATTCAATGATTTATGCAATGGATGCACTTCCTTCTCGGAAGATCCATAAACAACAGATCCTAGGATCGAAAGCGCCTCCATTGGGTAAACTAAAGAACCATCTACCCTGAAAAAAAATCGAGGAAGTTATGAGTTTATGTCCGGACAACCATATCGGTGAGAATCCATTTCTGAATTCACCCAAGTATATTAGGGTTTATTGGTCGAATCCATTCCTGGATTCCCCAAGTCCATTTAGGTCGAAGCACATCATATTGTACTTCTTCACGGAGGGTACCTCCCCATACCTCTTACTTCAAAATATAACATACCATATATAGTACCCTTTCAAAATCATAGCTTCAAATATCGCACTTATATAAATTCCATTATATATAAGATTTCATTTTCAGATAAAGTACATTCCAAAATCAATAATCTTGAATATATCAAATCATTGTATAAATTCCGTTATATATAAGATTTGTCTCTTCACATCGAACACCTTCCAAAATTAACAGTTTTCAAAATCACCTTATACTTATATAAAGTTCGTCTTATATAAGAATCAAAAATTTTCCAAAATCAATTTCGCTGTATGAGAAGCCATATGCGATTGAACATCTTTGCTTTATAAAAGGTTTTGAATTAGAATAGTTTTGTATATAAAATAGTTTGGTGAAATAGTTTGTAAATAAAATAGTTTGTAAAATATTTTTGTAAATAAATAGTTTGTAAAACAGTTTTGTAAATAAAATAGTTTGTAAATAAAATAGTTCTGTAAATAAAATGGTTTGTAAAATAGTCTTGTAAATAAAATAGTTTGTAAAATAGTTTTGTATAAGAAAAATAAAAGAAAATAGTTTTGTAAAATTGTTTTAAATTAATAGTAGTTTGCATACAAGAAAAATTCCAATTTAAATTACAAAGATATACAACCCAATAACTTTCAATTTCAGTGTCAAAGCATGTAACGACCCGCTATTTCGAACCATTCGCATCCACATATGTCAGACTTGAATTGTGCAAAACAACATATTGTAAATTTATATTTGGCAAAACTCAGCATGCACAGTAAATAAATCAATCACAGAATCACAGACACAGAGTATTACAACAATAAGCAGTAGAAAGATAAATAGTACTTCATGAAGCTACTATAAAACATCAGAATCTAAAATAAAATACAACAGTATCTCAAGTACAAATGCATCTCTAATACATAAGCAACTGACGAGTCTGGGCATAAATGACTGGAATAAACTGAAATAACAGAGAGCTGGATAGGTAGATCTTCAAACAAAGCTCCAATCTCCAAAGGTGAGTCTCAAATGCTGTGACACTGAGTCTGACCCGAGCATAAAGCAAAACAGAAAACACTCGAGTCAGGATTAACATTCTTATATTAATAAATTCAAATCAAGTGAAATGTCAACTGAAATACAAGTAACTTAAAGGATGTTTGGGATTTCCATCCTCTAAGGATCCGTGGAACTATCTACTATATAGTAATATACGCTATTATAATATGTCTATAGTAAAGTAAAAGTATTAAAATAGCGTTAAGGCATTACCTATATCCCCCTTAACACATTTTATATATTCTCGTAGTCTATATAATGCCGTACACTCCACCAAACCGGTGGTTTACCTAGAGGACACCACATTGGTATGGTACAAAACAAACTCGTAAAAGGTGCTCTAGGGCATGTGAACACGACACTCGAGGCAATGCCAGTGTAGATTTAGCAATTGCAGAACTGGGCTGGTGGTAACGCATAGCAGCTACTACCGCCCACCTCGGAACACACTCCCAAATAAAAGGTGCACCCAATCAAATCACAAAGTAATAGAATGATATCGAAGAAGCATGTCCGGTCGGAGGAATGACCTCACTTGGCCCGGGTGTACCTGCTGTTTTAGTCACATCAAAGCCGACTCATGGGAGCCAGGGTCACATCAATACCTTAAAAAGAATTCGTTCGCCAAACCATTCTACTTCATTTCTGGAATCTCCACCACATACACAGTTGTTAAAGTGGTTTTCTTTATTGGCAGAGAGTATGACAATATCTGATCCCGGTCTCTTTAACAACCAAACAATTATTTCACACCGTGGTCATTTCATTTCAAATAGTTCATACTTCATATCAAAATATTATGTTCATTTCAAAATCATACCAATTCAATATCATTATTTACTTTAAGTAATATTCATTTTCAGAATCGTAACATTTTCAAGGATTGTAACACTTTCGAAATCATAACACTTTTGAAATCATAACACTTTTGAAATCATAACACTTTGAAATCATAGCACTTTCGTAATCATAACAGTTTCCACCTAAATAGTTTAGATGTTGAAAATAGTATATATATTAAAATAGTTATAAATTAAAATAGTTTGTTTATATTAAATACTTTATATCATAAAATAGTTTCCTCTAATTTCACAAATCAATTCAAATAATCTTAAATTCCAAAAATTCAATTTAAATCAGTTCTAGTTTAACCATCTCAATTTAAAGTTCAAAAATTTAAGTTTAAATATTCAAACATTTACAATATAAATTTCAATTATATTTCAACATTTTAACTTTAATTTTTATTCAAATTGGAAAATATTCCCTTAACCATTTTAATAACAATTTATTTAAATTCCAATTTATATATTTAAATCAATATTAAATATTCAATCTTCATTTTATTTAAAATTAAGAATATTCTTTTAATCACTTTTTATCAAATCACGTTATAAATCATATTTTTTCCAAGACCTCAAAATCAATAAGTTCAAATAAATTCTTATTTAAATTCAATTTTTGAATTCCAAGTCAACATTAATTTATCTTCCCAACCTTTATTATTAAAGTTATAAAATATATTTTTAGAATATTAATATGAATTTAAGTAAATACTTAAACATATTATATACTAATTTAAATTAAATATTTATTTAATAAAATCTTATTATTAAATGTATATTTTATATTAATTATTATTTTTATATATTTTATAATAGTAAAATTATAAGTAAAATCTTAAAATTATATTTTCAAAACATATAAAATTTAAAAATCTAGAATTTAGACATATATAAAAATAACATTTATATATTATATTCTAAAAATCAGTATTTAATCAAAACTATATATTTCCTTATAATTTTCTATCCTATGGTCAAATGATACATATATTTATCATTTTAATCCGCAAATTATATATTTACGGATATATATCATTTCAATCCGCAATCCCAAAATTCAAAATCAATGAAAATCGCTTGGGTTTATCATTTCAAACCATAACGATTTTCCCTTATTCTATAATATCGTTTGGGTATGTATCATTTCAACCCATAGGGAATTTCTAAACTAACAGGGAACTTGCAGAGTGAGAACAAATATGATAACAATATAATATATCATCAGTGGTAAATTAAATAAAATATACACAACAGGATATGGTGGCATATATCAGAGGTGAACAATTACTGATAATGGCATATAATATATAGCAATTATAATTAACAGTTCAAATTTAACAGCATATTTCAATTGTCGTTTCAAGTGAAATCAAATTTAATAAATATAAGAACGTTAATCGTGAGTGATTTGCTCACCGTTCGAGGCTAAAGAAAATTGATAACGGACTGAGTTGTGAATCCGAGCAACAAATTTCAAAGTAATGTATGATGAACATGAATTCGACGATCAAAGCAGAGCTGGAAGTTTGGAATTGACGGAACAAATCAAAATTAGATTAATATAATTGAAATGAAATAAATATTATATCCATATATATCTTCTCTAATAATCAATATAAAATTTTAAACTCGTATTTAAAATAATGTGTATATACATATATATTTTTAAATAAGTACTAAATTTAAACACCTATACAATAAAATCTCTATAGATGTTTATTTAAAAACCAGACTCATGCATACTCATATATAAATTAATATATAAACCTATACAAACTCACATACATATTAAACTTAAATCAATATTTAGTATAAGAATCAATATAAAATTACTTCATTATAAACTCAAACAGACCATTTGTAATCTCATATACAAATAAACATGAAATGTATGACTTATGTATAACATGTAATAGAAGAGCCTGAAAAATCAGATTCTCTGATACACTTGTATATATTTGAAAACCCAAACTCATATATACTTATATAAATAGGCTAATATATAATCATGTATACTAACTTACATACATATTATATTAAAATCAATATTATTATAACCCTATATACATATATACTTTGAAATCAACAATATACATATATGACTAATATATAAGCTGTATATATAAACTTACAAATCAAATATGAACTTATAAAAATAATATAGCTTATGTATACAGTACTTATATATGGTAGATCTATATAATCATACTGTAAACTAAACATATGCAAACTATGCAAATAGATGCAGTCGTGATATGTAAATACATATATGCAGACAATACAAAATAGAGGGAACCAAAATATACATGCAGTCACAACTATATATACATGTTGTAATATACAACATATATTACATATACATAAAATATCCCTTTATATAAACATACATACATACATACATACATATATATATATATATACATATATATATAAACCTCAGTAAATAAGTACAGTAACTTTATATATAGCTTATTCATTTAAACAGATGAATATTTCATATACTTATATATATATATAAATAGCTTATATAAAATCTTATATATATAAGCAAACCGATCATATAGGTTTTTATGAACCTTTATATACATCTACATTAAAATCAACAGACCAAAAAGTAAAATAAAAATAAAAAGAAAACTAGTATATATAAAAACCCTAAAACAAATCTAGAGAGGCTTTGGGAGACGGGATGGCAGGCTCGGCAAGCTGCTGTGTGGGCTGCGGAGAGGAAAGAGGGAGTGGGCAGTGTTTGAGGTGGTGGCGGATTGCTTCGGCCAAGGGCAGGCGGAGTTTGGTTGGAGGAGGAGGTGGCACGTGCTGGTGGTGGGTCAGAGATGGAGACGTGAATGTGAGGGGCTCGGTTCATGGAGTGTGGAGAGTGGTGGTTTCTGGTGATGGCGTTCGGTGAGGAGGGGATAGATTGCGGGTGTGAGGTGGTGTAGGGCCATGCTCGGCTGTGGTGAAGGAAGAGGGACGACGAATCAGGTGTGAGGCCGAGGAAGGCGAATCACGTGGCGGGCGAGATCTTGGTAGCGGAGGTGGAAAATGAAGGGAGTGCTGCTGACAGCTATGCAAGGGGACATGCAATTCGAGATATAGCAGATGAGAAGGCATATCGAATGTAATCATATAAGCTTTATATTTTTTTCTTCAACTGAATAAGGAAAGGAAGAGACGGAGTGTATAAAACGGTAAATAAAATTTGCTTTCAAATGAAATAAGTGGAACCGTGGAAATAAAAGTCAGGACAGAAATGAAACAGACGTCAGGGAAATGAAAAGTGAAAGGACAATTCAAAATAATATTGCAAATGGGGAAAAGTGAAAGCCAAAAGTTGAATTAGGGAATTATAAATAGCCAGCAGGCTATTAGTTTCTGCCGGGAACAAATGATATGATAGAAAACCAAAAAGGCTCGAGAAATGTGTACCAATACGATTAACCATTTCACGGTCTTTGTCGCGTACCAGACACCGAAATGTACAAATGAATATACTACGGTGATCAGCACGACAAGACAAATAGAATGGTACACAGATATCAATGATAGACCATCCTATCAAAAGTCGATGTTTCACTGTTAAAACTGGTGCAAATTCATTGAAAATAAGATAAACGGAGGAAGAGAAGCCCAAATTTGACGAAACGAAAGATGACGTATCACTTAGAAAATAGTTCACATTTTTATTATATAAAAATATTCAGATTTCCAAAACACTTTATTTTCATATATTCAACTGGTTTTAAATTTAAATGAAATTACACAACAAAATAAACTTCCATATCCCCTGATGAAAATTTACCAGTTGCTATGTTAAAATAGACATATTGCAAATATCAAATTTCCAGTGCAAAATTTTATAATTTAATTTCAAGCAAATTTCACTTAATTACGTTATAAAACCATTAAAATTTCCGGGTCATTACATTCTTCCCCACTCAATACTTTTCGTCCCCGAAAAGGAACGAGATAGGAGACTAGAAACAACCAGAAAGAAAAGATAGATTGAAATACAAAATACAATAATTAATTTAAAACCGTATAAATTTTATTTATTTTAAAATTAGTTAATTTTCATCAAATTTGGTTTCAATTCATTTTATTTAAATCAATAATATTCATTTATATTCATATTTTATTGATTTTCAATTTGACCTATTTTCATTCAATTTTATTTGTTTCAATTTATTAATATTTACTACAAAATTTCCTTCAAAACAAAATTTATTGGATTTAGCTCATTTATTTAATTTATTTATCTTCAGTTGAGTTAATTCCACTTATCATTTAATTTCTACTATTCTTAAGTTCATATTTATTTGCTTAACTATCATTCTCCTTTATTTATTAAATTTATTTCACTTAATATATATTTTGCAATATATATTACGTGTATAAACATTTACTATAACCCTATATTATTCAACAAATTTATTCTCTCTTTTTTTTTCAATTTATCGTCAATTTATTATTCATACATTCCCATAATGAAACATCATTTTTGGATATATTATTTATTATTGTATATTATTCAATTACACTAAAACCCTTCCAAGTAAGTTTTATCAATGTCTTTGAATATTATTAAACACTATACAAATTCTTTCTTATTTACAACCCGTTTATTAAGCAAGATTTTAATTTGAACAATGTGTTACTTTAAGTTTTCTCTTGCATAACCTTCAATTTTTATATTCAGTCTAACATTTTAACTTTTTGAATACTTTAGGTAAGTTATAATATTAGAATGCAATTTAGTCTTATATAGATAAGTTTTATTCAAATTCAAATATTACAAGTTGGTTTAATTTCATTTATCATTTTAGACATTCCAATCATTCAAAAATTTCACTTTATTTCAATACTTGAAACCATTTCTTAATATAAAACTTTAAGATTCAAATTCCAGTTTCACTTTAAACTATTTTGAAATAAATTTATACATATATATATATATATTGTAAATCAGATCATATTCACGAAATCCAAATCAAATTCCTTTTCGAACATAAGTGTAGCAAAGCTGCTACGTGGTCTCTCCACTCTGAGACTCGAAAATAAATGTCGATGATGCTGCAGTCATCACCGAAACTATTTTCCAGCGATAAATAGGAGAATACTGAATTACTTTTTTTAAAATTCTTTGAAAACAATTCCTATTCGAAAATACCTTCAAATAATATATTTTCCAAAACTTTGAAAACCAAATTTGAGAAGTACTGGAAATTAAATTCTCAAATCCTTAATTTAAATTCATTTCATTTGCAAATCATTTGAAAATTTTCAACTTCTTATGACACACAAGAATGGTTAATGATTTGGGAATGTTGACAAAACAATAAATGATAATCTAGTATTATCATTTCCAGCAACCAATTCATTTAACTATTTAATTTCAGAAAATTATACCTTTATATATATATATATAATCATACACAAAATTTATTCCATTTACCAAATTTGTAAACAATATTGTATCAGTTTGCTCTATTTAAGTGTTTTGGAATTCCTATCGATAACGTTGATCAGACGAATCGATCGGAACCCCAAATCAACCTTAACAACTCAAAAACATAAAAGAAAACATTTTTGTATCAATTACAAATACACTCTCTCACTCGATGATTCAAGAATGGATTTTAGATCAAGGATAGAGAATAAAATTTAGACGAACCCCAATCAAAGAGAATTCTAAGTACGAAGATAGACTCGAAAGGAAGATAAAATAATTAAATTACAAAAGAAGAAGATGGATGGACTTATATTGATCGCGGGTGACCTTAACCAGGTCAACCGAGATTCCAGGAACAAGATCGATGCGGAAATTCAATTTCCCGCTTGAAGGGAAGAGAAGTGACTTCACCCCACATCAGGATAATCTCCGAATCAGAGTGGAGCCACGATTACAAGAAAATTACCCCGATTGTCTACTAGAGACGGTTCGGGCTTTGCAAGAAATAATAGCATCGGAACCGAGGATATAGAAGTCTCGGATGAATCAACGCCTATTGTAAATGAGTTTCACCCCTTTTCAAATCATATTTTGGTTGGCGGAACCACCGATGGGATTAGTTACACAAAGGATGAAGTTGACAGTTAAGGTTGGAGCTATGGGATGCTTTAGTATCAAAAGAACGCGAACAGGAGAAGACAAGAATGAAATTTCAAAACGAAGGGGAAAATTCCAAAAATTCAATGGAAATCCGAATCAAAGAAGAGAAATTCAAGCTCGAACGAAGGTGATTCTGTAATTAAATTTACTCTATATGCTAAGTTTGCCTAAACCATAGCTCTGATACCACTTGTAACGACCCACTATTTTGAACCATTCGCATCTGCACATGTCGGACTTGAATTGTGCAAAACAACAAATTGTAAATTTATATTTGGCAAAACTCAGCATACACAGTAAATAAATCAATCATAGAATCACAAACACAGAGTATTACAAAAATAAGCAGCGGAAAGATAAATAGTAGTTTATGAAGCTACTATAAAAAATCAGAGTCTGATATAAAATACAACAGTATCTCAAGTACAAATGAATCTCTAATACATAAGCAACTGACGAGTCTGAGCATAAATGACCGGAATAAACTGAAATAACAAAGAGCTGGATAGGTAGATCTTCAAACAAAGCTCCAATCTCCAAAGGTGAGTCTCGAATGCTGTGACACTCAGTCTGACCTGAGCGTAAAGCAAAACACAAAACACTCGAGTCGGGATTAACATTCTTATATTAATAAATTCAACTCAAGTGAAATGTCAACTGAAATACAAGTAACTTAAAGGATGTTTGGGATTTCCATCCTCTAAGGATCCATGGAACTATCTACTATGTAGTAATATATGCTATTATAAAATGTCTATAGTAAAGTAAAAGTATTAAAATAGCGTTAAGGCGTTACCCATATCCCCTTTAACACATTTTATATATTCCCGTAGTCTATACAATGCCGTACGCTCCACCAAACTGGTGGTTTACCCAGAGGACACCACATAGGTAAGATACAAAACAAACTCATAGAAGGTGCTCTAGGGCATGTGAACACGCCACTCGAGGCAATGCCAGGGTAGATTTACCAACTGCAGAACCGGGCTGGTGGTAACGCATAGCATCTACTACCGCCCACCTCGAAACACACTCCCAAATCAAAGGTGCACCCAATAAAATCACAAAGTAATAGAATGGTATCGAAGAAGCATGTCCGATTCGAGGAATAACCTCACTTGGCCCAGGTGTAGCTCCTGCTTTAGTCACATCTAAGCTGACTCACGGGAGCTTGGGTCACGTCAATACCTTATATAGAAATCGTTCGCCAAACCATTCTACTTCATTTCTGGAATCTACACCACTTACACAGTTGTTAATGTAGTTTTTGGTATTGACAGAGAGTATGACAATATCCGATCCTGGAATCATATCACGAGCTCACTACGGTATCGTATAAAGTAAATAAAGAATCATTTATTCTACGTTACAATGGGAAATAAATGCATTCCCACATACACAAGAATTTGTACAAGTAAAATAGCTATTTTATTCAATACTATGAAAACTTTTTACATTGTGCAGATCACAAAAAGAAGCGGGGACCGGTACCCGCACAATCTCCGGTCGATACATGCGAAAAGCAAAATAAGAAAAGAAGAGCATAGCTTATCACTCCTTCTTCTTGCCACCCTTAGTACCATAGCTTGGTTTGATGATTAATTTCGGAATCCGGCGTGGACGGGTCGGAGAAGGAGGAGGAGAAGGTGTAGCCGGATCTTCCTCTGCTTTATCTTCTCCAGCGGAAACACTTTTCTTCTTCTTCTTCATGACGCGCTTCCCCTTCCTCTTTGAAGAAGATTCGCTTCCCGGAGTAGCGAGCAGTGTAGAAAGCTTTGTGTCATCATCAAGAGACTGCTCCGGGGTTTTCTCGGTATCATCAAGTTCCTCCGCCTTCTCCTCTTGCGAAGCAGCCGGATCATCCAGGCCTTGAAGAGCTTCAATTTTTTCTGCCTGTGAACCCGGTTGAGAAGCAGAAGGAGGAGTAACTTGAGTAGAGGGAGGAATGGCAACTTGAGGAGTAGAAGTTTGTGCAGTATTCGATGCTTCCGCTATAGAGGAAAGAAGTTAAAATCAGTATTCTCCGGAAAAAGTAAAGATGTTGGTTCAGTGACACTTAAGTAACAATTGAGAAATTCATCAAACTCGGTTGAAGAAAATAAATAGTCTGCTAGACTTGGATCAACATCGAAGTTATCTGGAGAAGTTGGTTTGATCACATTGATTTCAAATTGTTTGGCTTCAATGTCGTCTTGAGTCTTCTCCTCGTCCTGAGCAGTGGAAGGCTCAGTAGCTATGGTTTTAAGTTCGGCATTTGCAGGGGGTGGAGAATGGGAACTAGAGCCAATGTTTTCGGGATCGACCGAAGCCGGAGGACGAGCAGAGTCGGTTACAGTCACTTTTTCTAAACATTCTCCTCCCGCTGCTTCGGCCCGCTCCCTAGCAAGCTGCTCTTTTCCCCTGGCAAGAGCGGCGCGCGCCTCATCATCCAGATAAGTCGCTTCAAGATCCGCCTCGGAATATCAAGCACCTCCAAACATGTCCATTATTGCTTCCCACACTTCGGCTAAAGTAGTCTCATATGTTGGTCCCAAAAAGGAGAGACTACCACGCCCCAGGACGTTGTGCAGATAGAAATCAAACAAAGTGGAACTAATTTTGGCCTTCGTTGCCTCATGCGACTGCTCAGCTGCCTCTTTTCCAGCAATGGCCTCATCGCGCTCTTTTTCAGTTTTTGACAGCAGAGTTCGTAACCGCATAATTTCCAAATCCTGGGAATTTGCCTTCTCTCGTAGCTGGGTGATGTCGGCGTGATAGATTTCTGTCATCTTCTTTTCGGCTTCAAGTTGGGCCTCAGCATTTCGTTGTGCAGCATGAGCATCGCGAACTTGCTTTTGAAGTAATTCTTCCTTTTGAGTAAAGGAAGTAGAAGAAGTAGCAAGCTTGTCGTTGAGTTTTTTAACTTCAGTCTCAAGCCTCTCGTTGTCTTCAGCAATACTCGTCATTTTCACGTCATGCTGCTTGCAAATTTTGTCCTATTCCGTCTTGTCGTTTTCCATGGTCAGCATGGCTTCAAGATTCGCACGATTGACTCTTTGCAGCTCATCGACAAGCTTTTGCCATCCGGACACCCTTTCAATATTAAGTTTGACGACATCAAGGCTACGCAGCATATCTGATTTATCGATCGGAACCAAATAAAGGTCAAAACGCACCCCTTTTAAGCACCAATTCGGAAATCGGCTTTGAAGAATAGGAGGGGCATCTTTGACCTGATACTGAGGTCTGCTGATGATCGCCTGGATGTCAGATTTCTTTAAAGCAGGAGAGCCGGATGGGATATTAGGAGAAATGGGAGCATCAGTCTTTTCCGAAATTGCAGACGCGTCCCTTTCGCTAAGTCTGGTCCGCTTGCTAGAATCATCAGCAATGTGACTCTTCCCCTTGTCATCGTAAGATTTCCTTTTATGAGAATCGTCACTTCTACGGGAAGAGTCGTATCGCTCATCCCTACTCCCATAGTGCTATTCATCTTCTCTTTTGTGGCGCTCTTCATAATCCCGTCTCACGCGAGCTTTTCTAGAGGCCCTTTCTTCATCGGTCTCCTGACGGGAAGGAAGATAGCGCCTAAAGTCATTAGAATCGCGGCCTCCATGACACTGGAATTTGTCGTAATACGATCCGCTCCGCCCCATCGAAGAATCTGAAAAAGAAAAAGGGACAAGTCTTAATATCTTCGAAGAAAAGGAATTTAGGTGCATATAAGTGCCGAAAAATCCTAAGTGTATGTGATGTGCAAACTACGCGCGTCAGACTACAAACCACTATGTGGTGTAGGAATGGCAATGGCTTGTGTTGAAGGTGTTGTAATTTGTTTCAAAGAAGAAGTCGCTTCAACAATGGGAGAGATCGCTTTTGAAATATCATCTTTAAAAAGTTCCTGAGAAGTTATCATTATATCGCTCAAATCATCAAAAGTATCATCGCCGTGATGCCCAGCAGAACTCTCTTTTTCGACTTCCACGTCAGCCGTCTTTTCAGAAATGTGAGGATTTTCCTCCTCTTCAATAACTGGAGAAATTGTTGACTTGCTGGATGACCCCGCAACATTAATGGAAGTAGAACACTTCACCAGTGAAGTCTCACTGGTGGGTTCTTTCAGTAAAGGTTCGTCGGCAAGGGCTGGGGCATCTGACGTCTTTGCCGAGGAATCAGGAACTACTTAAGGCTGGATGGAACGGGAAGAATGTAGAAGTTCGAACTGGTGCAAAAGTTCGTCTTTTAACAAGAATTTAGCGCTCCTCTCTTCCATAGCCACATCATTTAAAGTTTCAAAAATCAACTTGAGGCTGGGATTCCTAAGCGGAGGAGGAAGTGCTGAAAAAAGAAAAGGATGAGGATAAGCATTTGATAAATTCGGGTTCCGATAAGCTCATGAGATGAATAGAGAAAAGGTAATCTTACTCCCGACTCTCCAGACAGAGTAGAATCCTGGAGGACATCGAACAAAGAAGAATTGACTTAGGAACCCGTGAGCACTCTCGGGTAAATCTAAAATCAGCTTCCGGTTTCTGGCGCCTCTTACAAGCACGATTGAAGGATGATCTTTGTTCTTAGCAAAGGTGCATAAATAGCAAATTTCATCGAAGCTCGGGAGACGGTCGAGCGTCCTCCTAAACAGAACACACAACCCCATCAGAACGGCATAACCGTTGGGGTGTAGCTGGAAAGGCGAGATTGATAATCGAAGAAAGAGTTCCCAGAGAAATTCGTTGAAAGGTGGAATGGCTCCGCTTAAGCACATCTGACGATTCACTGCGACAAAACCGAGAGGTGGCCTGTCAGCGGTGTCGTTTGCTCCAAGAAATATAGCATCTGATTCGGCAATACCGAACTGAATACACAGTTGTCTGAAAACTTTGTGGCTTAGTGTAGTCGGAGTTCTTTCCAGAGGATCGATCAGTGGATTAGCAATCGGTAAAGCTTCCACGGCTGGTCCTGAATCTTCTTGTTGAGATGTCATTCTACACAATCAACTGGATATTCAAATTTGAAGGTGCACGTTTCCTAAAAAAGTGTGAAGTGTTGTGCAAAACTAAAACGATAACAGGCAAGTATAACAGAAATTGAAATAGTTGACATTTGTCGACTATAAAGTTTCGAGACTTGTCATTTTAAGTTCAAATACAATGTTGTGTTGATGCAAACAAATCAGCGTAGGTTGATTGTTTCAGCTTTGCTTTAATACTTCATTTGAATTTATCGTTTCACAACATTTCATTCACAAAATTCATGTAAGTTAATTGTTCTTTGTCAACTAATCTGTCATGCGATGTGGGCAGTCAATGGCAGTATATTTGTCCCGTTTTCTCTGCAAATGTTGTATTTAAACAGGTTATTAGCATTAAAGTCAAGACAATCTGAAAAGAAATGCAACATAGTTCAAATTCAAAAATTCAGTCAAGTTCTGCTCAAATTTCCAAGTGTTAGGTCGCTCACGACCTAGCATAAGTCGAAGCATTTTTAAGTCGTGCTGTGCAAATTAAAGCGTTCGGGGCTGTGCAGAGATGGTTCAAGTTATAGGTCGTTCAGCGACCTATCATAGGTCGAGGCATCTTTAGGTCGCACAATGCAACTGAATGATTCAAGGCTATGCAAATTTCCTTAAGTCCAAATGGTTCATGTCTTAGGTCGCTCACGACCTGGTGTAGGCCGGAAACCACTTAGGTCGCAAAGGGTTGTTCGGTTTTACTTAGGTTGGTCAGGTTTCTTAGGTCGTAAGACTTAAGTTGCGCAATTCTTAACACGACCTAACTCTTAGGTCGTCCAAATCTCATTAAGTCGCTGACTTCCTCTCCACGCAATCCCTTACCAGACACAACAACACGTTATCGCAAGTACAACGAAAATCCATCATCCTCTTCATAAAATTCGTCATCTTTTCATTCCTCCAAATCATTCGAATAACCGATTCAACTCATCTCCGATCTATCATAGATCTAGTCGCATACTGTACGCTCATGAATCACAATAACAATAACCAATAATGATCAGAAATTGATCACAACGCAACTCGAATTGAAGCATGGCGTACAAAATTGGCCCGGAGATTAGAGTTCATGGTTTGATGGTGATCATGGAATGGATAGAAGTCGAGGATACTTACGTAATCTGACAGAGAGGATGAATCGTTGAATGATTAACTTGAACTGGTCCTTGAGATCGCAAATTTCTGATAATGGCAAGGTGGGAAATTGAAGCAATTAAGTGGAGAAGAAGCAGCGACCTAATGAATTTATATGGGACTGAGAAAGGAAGGCGAGTAGGCACACGAGTTAGTATGGTTTTTTAGGTCGCTCATGACCTAGCAAAGTTAAGTCGAAGCACACGACCTATGACATAGGCCTGTACTTCGAGGGGCAAATGTTAACTCCTTGTTTTCTGGCGACCTAAAACTCTACGACCTAAGAGCTTGGCGACCTAAGACCTTACGACTTAACATACCTAGCGACCTAAGGAAGTTAACATACCTAGCATACCTAGCATACCTAACGACCTAGAAAGTATCTACGACCTAAGAATACTGACAGCTTATGAAGTATCATGACTTAACTTCTCCAGCGACCTAAAATGTCCGCGACCTAAGGGACTCCGCGACCTAACTACTGAAGGAACTTCGCGACCTAACTGCAAAAGGTACTTCGCGACCTAACTGCTAAAGGTACTCCGCGACCTAACTGCTGAAGGTATCTGCGACCTATGAAAAGCTGCGACCTAGCGACCTAACTTCTGAGCGACTCAACTTCATAAAGCAGTCCAACGACCTAAAGGCTTCAGCAACTAGTCCTTAGGTCGCTCACAACTTACGACCTACCTTAGGTCACTCGCGACCTAAGACTTGCCCAGTTTAAACAAGTTCAGATAACTCCTTATGTGCCTCTTCCTTAAGTCGCCAACGACCTACTACTTTCCACTTTATTCAGATAAAACCGAGGGCAACTCCATCAGACCAACCTCCTAAGTCGCGAAGTGGATCACGACCTACCTTAGGTCGCTCGCGACCTACGACCTAATTTCCGTCCAGAATCAACTCCTATAAGTACCCCCCTATCTCCAACGGCAAAAAGACTTTTGGCCGATCATTTCTTGAAGCATCATTACTCTGCCGAATTCTCAACTCATCCAACATTTGAAGAACTCCAATCACTCAAGACATTACAACAAGCTTTGAGAGAAATCTACCGCATTCAACATGAATTCGAGGAGATCTTCGACATCGAAGCTTGAGCTAATAGTCGAAAGTGTTTAGGAATTGAAATATATCGTATTTCACAAGTGTATTGTATCATTTTGTAACCAGATTCAGTAATAAAGAGATTCAAAGTGGACGTAGGCTCGACCTCAAGCCGAACCACTATAAACTGCTGTCTTTTACTGCTTACTTCATGTTCCCGTCACACGGGTGGTGCTTTCACAACTCTATTACACACACCGGGTGTTAGCGCTCAATTTTCAACGTTAACATTTTGGTGCTTTCACTGAGAACTCCAACTCAGGACTGTATTCGCCATAGCTTCACGAAAGTTTGTTGAAAAAGTTTTCTTCAAGACCAGAAGTCTGTCAGACATAATGGCTCCTGGAAGAAAACGCAAGTCTATTAGATCTGAAGATGCTCGTGATAATACAGCCACTTCTCCCTCTCCAAGTCAAGCAGCTCCGAGTGTCGGAGTGACGTGAGAAGAATTAGATGCTGCTGTATCCAGGTTGTACCAGCAATTTGAGACTCAGAATACTCTAATGATGGAGAAATTGAATGCTCTGCTCGGGGCTAATCAAAGACCAATAAACAATGAAGAAAACTATGTTGATGTTGTTCATAACTCCGAAGGGAGAAATATTCCTCAAGGGGGATCAGGTGCTCCTGAGGGGGCACCCCTCCAGGCTGAAGGATCCAGGCCATCACCAGTTCTCCGCGAACATTTACCCGAGCAAACCTCCGAGAAAATGGCCGAAGTCTACTCCGCAAAGTCGTTAAACAATGAGGAATATCTCTCCGGCATGATTCGGCAAATAATGAAAGAAAGCATGCAGAGAAACGAAGATGAGAATGATTGGGGATTTGCTCCGAGTAAAACTCCATTTACTGAGAGGATTCTAAAGGCTGAGTTTCCCAGAAAATTCGTTCCTCCTACCATTCCTGCTTATCGAGGAACAAGTGATCCGAATCAATTCTTGTATAAATATGATTGGCACATGACTGGCGCCAGAGCAACTGATGAAATTAAATGCCGATATATCCCGGTATACTTGGAAGGTGTGGCGCTACTTTGGTTTACCAAACTTCCAGTACGATCTGTTGATCAATTTTCCGATCTAACTCGGAAATTCAAGGAACAATTCAGATTGTACGTTTCAAGAGCAAAGGATATAATGTCTATCTCAAGTCTTGAACAGAACCCTGGAGAGCCCATCAAATCATTCCTAAATCGCTTTAATTTAGCCCTAGCCGAAGTTGATAACGCAGAACCGCGAATGATTTTAACCTACTTAATGCGGGCTATTGACAAGTCAAGCGAATTTGGAAAATGGTTGAAGATGAAGGAACCAAACTCGCTCGAAAAGTTCTACAAAAAGGCTGATGAGTTAATGCGCCTAGAAAATCTCTCCGCGTCAGCTAAAGTTGTGACTACAGTGGTGGAAAATAATGCTCCGGCTCAGAACAAAAAAGAATCTGTAAATCAGAAAAGGGAGAGTAATGGTGGAAAGAAGCAGAAGGATCTCAAAAGGCCCCGCTTTCTCAAGCCTTCGGATTTTACCCCTCTAACTGATACAACGGAGAATATTTTCATCGCCACTAAGGATGCTGTTGAATTTCCAAAACCACCGACAGTAAAAGTTGGGAAAAATGCTGCTCAAAGCGGAAGATTTTGTAAATTTCATAACCAACCAGGCCATGATACCAACGAGTGCCGCCACTTGAAAAGCCTGATTAAAGAATTGTTGAGAGAAAATAAGTTGCAGCAGTATGTTAAAAGGAATAGAAAAGACCCTTCTTCATCTAACCAGGGGCAACTACCCCCAGCTCATTCATCTGGTTCAGGAGAGAGACCTGCTGAAAAGGAAAGACCTGTTATCAATGTGATCACAGGATGACCTCATCCAACTGGCAGGAGTTGGGGTGAGATGGAAAGGTATGCTAGAGCCTTGAAGTATGCCCCAGCTGAAGAAAGTGTCTTAATCTTGGAAGATGCTGCACCTCTGAAGCAGCAAAAGACTTTTCATGATGATATTATGTTCAGAACCAGGGATTCTATTGATGTGGAAGCTCCTACCGAGGACCCTTTAGTTGTCTCTGTCGGTATTGGGCCGGCTATTGTCAGAAGAGTGCTGGTTGATAGTGGCGCCTCGTGCAACATACTCTTTAAAAAGACATTTGACCAAATGAAAATTCAAATGACAGACATACAAGCTTCTTCACACTAGATTGTCGGGTTTACAGGAGAGCTGAAACAGCCAATTGGAACAGTGGACTTGTTTGTTGAAATGGGCGAAGGGCATAAGAAGGTGGTTCGGAAGCAAACTTTTGTAATTGTTAATGGATTCTCCGCCTATAATGCTTTCTTGGGTCGGCCTACTCTTGCTGCTTTCAGGGTCGTCCTCGCTCCGTGGTGCTTAACAATGAAATTTCCCACTGATAATGGGATTGCTGTCATTAAGGGAGATCAGAGCGCGGGGCGAGAATGTTATCTTGTAGAGTTCCGAGAGGCCAGGAAAAAAGAGATGGGAAAAGATGCGGCAGCTTCTCTCCGCATCAAAGAACCAACCTTGTAGCAGCTATGGGGTGGCCCCTGTACTGGCGAACATAGCAATGCAAGGAAAGAAATGGACCCCAGGAAAGCCAGTACAGGGGAGAATAGAGTGGTACCCGTGGAAGTAACGGTACCAATATCTGTTGACTCGAAAGACCCAAACAAAGTACTCAATGTGGGTTCACAACTGAGCATAGCAGTTCAAAACACGCTGATATCATTCTTAAAAGCCAATCTGGATGTCTTCGCTTGGTGTCATGCTGATATGTGTGGGATCTCATCGGAAATTGCTGTACATACTCTGAATATTGATCCAAAATTCACACCAGTGAAACAGAAAAGAAGAACCCAAGGCCCAGAAAGGTCGACAGCGCTAAAGGAAGATGTCGATCGGCTCATGGAGAACGGCTTCATCATAAACTCCACTTATCCAAATTGGGTTTCAAATCCAGTACTGGTTAAGAAGGCAAATGGAAAGTGGAGAGTCTGCATCGATTTTTCAGACCTGAACAAAGCATGCCCCAAAGATTGCTTCCCGCTGCCCAGAATCGATCAATTGGTGGATGGAACAGCTGGGCATGAGTTGTTATCATTTATGGACGCTTACTCCGGGTACAATCAGATTATGATGCATGAGCCGGATCAGGAAGACACAAGCTTTATCACAGATGTGGGTCTCTATTGCTACAAAGTTATGCCTTTTGGATTGAAGAATGCTGGGGCAACCTACCAAAGGCTCGTCAATGCGATGTTCAAACCTCAGATTGGCAGAACCATGGAAGTTTATATTGACGATATGTTGGTAAAGTCAAAGAAAGCTGTAGACCACATGGGTCACTTGGAGGAAATGTTTGCAATTCTTTGAAAGTACGGAATGAAGCTCAATCCATTAAAGTGTTCGTTCGGAGTAGAGTCCGGCAAATTCTTGGGTTTCATTGTGAGCGCTAGGGGCATCGAAGCCAATCCCACTCAAATCACCGCTCTAAGGGAGGTCAAAGCCCCTAAAACAAAGAAAGAAATGCAAAGCCTCAATGGAAAAGTCGCTGCTCTGAGTCGTTTCATTTCCACGGCCACAGATAAATGCATTCCCTTCTTTGACGCTCTAAAGAAAGGAAAGAAATTTTTTGAATGGACTCCTGAATTCCAGAATGCTTTCGATGAACTAATTCGTCATATGGAAACGCCTCCAGTTCTTTCCAAGCCTACTGATGGTGAAGACCTTTTCATCTATTTAGCAATTTCATCTCACGCCCTCAGTGCAGCACTTGTACGAGAAGATATGAAGATACAATGTCCAGTCTATTACATCAGCAAACGGTTCACTGGGGCAGAGATGAATTATTCGAAGATAGAAAAGCTCGCCTATTGTTTGCTAATTGCTTCTAGGAAGTTGAGGACATACTTTCAAGCTCATCCTATCAAGGTCCTTACCGATCAACCTCTAAAGCAAGTCCTGTTTCATCCTGAAACTTCGGGCCGTCTTTTGAAATGGAACATTGAACTCAGCCAATATGATATCACTTACCATCCCCGGAGAGCAATCAACGGACAAGCTTTAGTAGATTTCATCGCAGAGTCTACTGACAAAGGTGATAGTGAGAATGAAATAACTGAGGGCATTCCAATCCAGTGGAAGTTGTATGTTGACGGATCGAGAAATGATTACTATTCTGGGGCAGGGGTTGTGCTCGAAACCCCCGAAGGACGATCGTTGTGTTATGCATTGAGACTGGAATTTCCTTCAACGAACAATGAAGCAGAGTACGAAGCTCTTATTGCCGGTTTGAAAATTTCCAAGAAACTGAACATCAAAGTTTTACAAATTTTTAGCGATTCCCAACTTATCGTTTGCCAGGTAAAGACAGAGTTTCAAGCTAAAGGTGGAAATCTGTCCGCATACTTGTCAAAGGCATGTGAGCTTCTAGAAGATTTTGATCATTACACGATAAGTCACATTCCTCGAATAGAAAACATGAAAGCGGATTCTCTAGCAAAGTACTCAAGTTTTGGGGAGGCTCAATTATTGGGATTAATCCCTGTGGAAGTTCTGTCGTCTCCAAGCATCAATGAGATGGATATTGATTGGATCATGACTGCGTCTCAAGAGCATGAATCATAGATGACTCCAATCAATGAATATTTGCTCAATAATTCACTACCAGAAAGTTCGAAAGAACGCCGAAAACTGTTACGGAAAGCGTCAAGATATATAATTCAAGACGGCCGATTATACAGACGGGGATTCTCAATGCCATTGCTCCGATGTGTAACTAAGGAAGAATCCAAGACAATTCTAGCTGAGATACACGGAGGAGAATGTGGAGATCATTCAGGTGGTCAAACCCTAGCCAAGAAAGTTCTCCGATATGGATATTTCTGGCCGGATATTAATCGAGATGCTGCTATTTACTCCAGGAAGTGCGACAAATGTCAAAGATTCGCAAAAATCCCAAAAACGCCTTCCACCGAGCTCACACAAATGGTCAGCCCATGGCCGTTCGCCATTTGGGGAATAGAATTGATTGGACCGTTACCGATCGCTAAATCGCACTACTACAAAACAGGCCATTTGCATCGGTTGTTTACCCCCCTTTTGCATCAGTTCAACAACCGATGCATATGCAACCGATGCAACAAGCTTAATACTTTTTCATCAGTTCTGAAACCGATGCAAAAAGGTTCTTTTTGCATCGGTTGTTACTAACAACTGATGCAAAATATCATGGTTGGTTGCTTGAACACAGCCCCCATGTTGTATCGGTTGTAATGAAAACCGATGCAATAATGTAACTTGTTGCATCGGTTTTTATAACAACCGATGCAAACTAATTCCTCTACTGCATCAGCTATTTATACCTGATGCAAAAAAGCCATTCTCAGAAACCATTATTACAGTGTACATACATACATACATACATATATATATACATATATATATATATTATTGATTATAACAAACAATTATTGCATACAATATTACAATCATTCAAAATTAGATTTGATGGCAAATACAAACTGAATAACATAATACCAAAATAAACACATAACAATTGAAGTGTTAATAATCTATACAAAATAATGGTTCATACGTTTATTTTCGTTTCATTGTTGCACACCACTCATCCCTCACTACCTCAACATTTCCGCCATCATAAACAATTCTGCCAACATTTCTGACATCAAACACCCCTTTGATCAACACCTTTTCTACAACATCCCACTGCCATCTACATCACCCAGTGTGCACAGACCATCAGCCATAACTTCATACAACCATAACTTTCCTTCAAACAACATCTCTACTATTTCAACTATGCAAGTGCAACTGTGCATGTGCACTACACATCGCTGCTACATACTAACATTCATCCGTCACCTACATACAAACAACACTATCAACCTCCCATTTCCCTGTGCAATACTGCCTTCTCTAGCCATTCAAGAAACTACAACTCACTGTTCATTCAACTGAACTGCTCATGCAACATCACTTCACTGTGCATTTACCAATTCCCTCTACAAACCACTCATACAAACCATTCAGACATACATAAACCTTAATAGCCTTTTGTCACTCCAGTGCACCTCATCACCACCTCTTTACTATTGAAACACTCTGCTCACCCCACTTCTCTGTTGCACACTACCTTCAACTACTGCATACCCCTTCAAATCACTGTGCAACTGTGCACATCAGTGCAACATCAATAACCCACATAACCACATCACATCTACCAGATGACCTACTGCACGTCTGCCTCCTCCTCCATACAACATCATCAAATACAACAAATTTTAGACTTAAAATCAGCATATAAGTTGACAGGTCATAAATTTCAAATTTTAGAACTAAAATTTTAGAAAAATTCAACTTTTCTATTTATGCACATTTATTATTTAGTGTTCACTCAAAACTACTTAAAAATTATAATTCAAATTAGAAGATTTAAAATAAGTTTATACCAAACAGGCTCAAAATTACTCTTAACTGACATATCTTATGGTGATGTGCAAATGTTGGAATTTGCGGTTACGATATCATTTTACAGGGCACCATACCTTGTAGACATAGATTCTGAAGAAGGGAGAAGAATATTGAAACTAGATTCAATTTCGAGAAATAGCAGCAGTGAGATTAATAAAATTCATCTTTCATTTCATGGTATCAGAGCTAGTATAGCCGAAAGGCAATTATCAATCAGAAAAAAAGGTGATTTTTATTCTTCTCCCCTTAGAGCATTATCATCACAGGGGGTATACCGATCTCTTGATCATCTTAATATCAAATTCTTACCAATTCTTGCAAACTGTGCCATCCTAGAAGAGGACCAGATTAGAAATCTTCATATCCTCATCTGGTTGCACTGATCTTGATCACTAGAGTCCACTTTGGCTGCAGTATTATCACTGCCTTGCCAAAATCATCATCTTCTTGATCAAGATATTCTCACCTGATTGCTCTGCATCCATAACTATTGTCTGCAAAATTATCATTGCCTCGCCAAGGTGCTGCTTCACTGATCAAGATTCCAGACAGTAGGGTTCTTGATCCATCATGGCGAATCAAGATGATGATGCCACCTCTGTCAATACAGTAAACAAGTTCAGAAATGGGCAGAGTACTGATCCAATCTTGATCAGACCTAAAAATCAATTCAAAATGATAGCTACACTTATCCAATTATACAACATGCAATAAAGACATGAGTGCACTTAATTCATGAAATATTCTTTTAGAAGCAACTGCAGATTCTGACAACGGTTCTGGAACCATAGGTTGCAATAATGTAGTAGCATTTTTAAAAAAATAAATGATGAACTATATACATTTTAGACTTTTTAGACTTTAATCTACTGTTACAGACATTCAAAACAGTAAGATTCATATAAGTATATGTGTGTCAGTACATTAGAAAAACTTTTGCTAACTAGATCAAACTTTTTAATGAATATCGTAAGATTCATGTATCTAGCATCGGTTATAGGACTATTTGTCTGTTGAATATATCCATTCAACTATTAAATATGCATTCCTTCATAAGAAAAAACAAAGTTTTATATATAAATCAAGAGTTCAGTTGTTGTAACAACTCATTATTCTTAGTATGGTCATATATTTTGTTATAAAAACCTTTTATTTCCATTAAATGACATTGTTGCTGATTTCAGTCCAACAGAATGGAGTGACCACCATGTGTCAACAAATTGTTACTGAGTAGGCTGCATAGAATCTTGATTAAAAAAATTGGTAGAGGATATTGATTATTTATTCTGAATATTAATAACATGAGTAGGCTGCATAGAATTAACCTGTCCACAAACATGTAGAAAATCTTCTATGTATTAACCTGTCCACATCAAGAGAAGAGCCATGATTTTAGATAGAAACTAAATTTCCTTGATTTGTCCATTTGCCATTAGAAATAGACCAAATAAAACTTAGAAAGAATTTGCACCAAGCGAATTGAAGTGATGCATGATAAGAACAATACTGTATGAAAGTGACAAGAACATGGTGCAATGAATGGCCACTCTTTAATAAGTTGCTATACACTTCTACATGTTTTTTTTAATCATTTTATGTTCAATCACTCTCCATAATCATTACCACAAATACCAAATGAATGCCCTTGACATTGAATTATTGCACTGTAATTGTAAGTATAGTAATGAAAAATAAAAATATATAGCAGAGGGTCATACTGCTACAACTTGTCATTTAGACAAAAAGTTAAAAGTTATATTATAAAGAGCATGAAATTATTTATATCATCACTTACCCCATCAACCATTCTGAATATTTTGGAAAGGAATGGCAGCTGTTGGCAAACTATTGCTTCCAACTTCCACTGGTGTCTGATTTTGCTGCATCATGTGAGATACCATATGAGCATAAATTCATACCCTGTCATCATAACAATTTAAATAAAAACAACAATTTAATATACATCAAAAAGCATTACAAAACTGCAAAGATAGGACCACAAACCTGAGAAGGCATTTGCATGTGAGGATGATCAAAGTACCGAGCATATGATTCGGGCATGTGGGCATTTTGTATTTGACTGGGGAAATTAATTAGATTTAAGTTTGGAGATGAACGCATTGGCATTTGATTTGGGGAAGGATTGACCAAAGGACTTCTTATTAATGGAAACTGATTAGAAGGCATGGAAACTCGAGACATGTACTGTTGGACATTAGGAAACATCATTGGTGCCATTCCGCTACCCATCCACATTAACTAATTAAGGCAACGATGATCATATGTTGGATTAGGACTGAGCTTAAATTAACTGTTAAATTGATATGTTGGGTAAAAGATGGCTTGAAATTATAGTACCTGAAGTTGTAGTTGCAATGACTTTAGGTACTCAATTGCCTCGTCTAGCATTGATGCTTTGTCCGACTGAAATATGATCATTACTTATATAACTTTAATATTATGACCACTTGTCAAATTAACTACGTATATATTAATAATTTTTGTTATCTTTTTTTACCTTGTTGCAATGAGGGATGAGCTCCTGCAATGCTCTCATCTTTTCATTGATTCTGTCTCTCCTTCTCTGCTTTTGAATAATTAAAAAATGAGTGTCTTTATTCATATGTAATCAAATCTAGTTCTATATGTCAAAATATGCTGACCCTCTCAGATAAATTATGAACTTCAGCTGCACGACTTTTTCGTGATGATGATTTCTGTTTAGTTGTTTTCTTTGCTTCTGTCGACTCATATTCAGCCTCCTAAAGATATTAAAATAAAAAAACTTTAATATTTGTGACAAAACAAAATTCAACTTTCTTTCACTCTTGTAGCCAGACAAGAGCCAAAAAATGACAATGGACCTCTTCCTTGATACTTGTATAAACCGGAAGCTCTGTAATTTCAAAATGAATATGCATTGATCTCACAACATATACAATGGGTAATTAACAAAGGAATTCGATCTCATATTTTACTTATACCCCAATTTTTGACCGGATGCTAGAAAAATATCTCATTTAATCAGATGTAGAAAAGCAAATAGAAATTAAATAACCTCGCCATGACTTTCAGGATCATCTCCATCTCTTTCCTTCCTTTTGCGATTCAAACTACTAGTACTCAGCTGCCCAAACGAGAAAGTCAAAGTAGTATCGAATATGCTCACTTTAGTTTCATCATGTGTTAAATTCAATATGCCATTCTTTTTCACCTCTTTGCTCAATACGTAGCTTACCTCATTTTGATTTTGAGCTTGACTGCTACCACATGCACTTGATCCAATGGTAGAATTTACAGGTTCAGCGTTTACTAACCTAGAAGTGATTTGAGAAGATTTTGGAGGTGACATATCTTCTTCATTCTTAATGCTACTGTTAATAGCGATAACTGGAATATCTTGAAGCAAGTCAGAATCAAACTCTTTTTCTAAAGAATCGTCCACTACATAGTGTAACCAGTCATCTTCTTGAATTAAATTGCATGCAATTATAGGTGGACTGTTAGGTTTGTGGTCATTTCTTTTAAATGGCTGTGTATGTTCTTGGTGCCTTCGATTACTTTGGCTTTGCAAAACTACATGACCATTTTTCCATGAAAGTTCCACAAGTTCATTGTCTTCCCTGAAAATCACATCACAACTTTAACTATCATATCTATTTATCAAATGGAATATGAAAGATAAACAAAGGAAATTAAATACTAACTGTATGGATTTTTTATCATTTGGCAAGGGAAAGAGGTCATGGAAAGATCTCAAGACTTCCTCCATAGTCCAATCAGGAACACAGTTGTTCATTTTTCTGAGTTAATCGCTAATTTGAAAAATGATAAAAAAAGAGACGTGTTTAATAATAGTTTATAAGTTATTTCAGTAACTCTAAAGTGTTCAACAACAATAACTCGATTTGTAAATAAAAATAGAATATAAACTAACAGGTTATAAGTAAAAAAAAGTGAATATTAGGCTCAGGTCCCTAGTAAGTTTCAAAATACACAAAAACTCCAGTAAAAAAAAGTGTGTAAATTAGGTCCCTAGAATTAAGTTACTAAGTAATTGCATATAGTTATGCAATTTTTTTGGTGAATAATTGCGGAATTTTCCGCAACTTTTTGAAAAAATTGCGTAAATTTTCGCAATTTTTTGGGTGAATAATTGCGGAATTTTCCGCAATTTTTTGAAAAAATTGCGTAAATTTCCGCAATTTTTTGGATGAATAATTGCGGAATTTTCCGCAATTTTTTGATATAATTGCATAAATGTCTGCAATTATTCACTGAATAATTGCATAAGTGTATGTCATTATTCAGTAACTTAATTCTAGGGACCTAATTTACAAACTTTATTTTACTGGGGTTTTTGTGTATTTTGAAACTTATTAGGGACCTGTGCCAAACTGTCCCTAAAAAAAATTGTGTATATCGTATTTCAACATTTACAACTGAACTTTATCAAAATTCTGCACATATATGCAAACATTTTTGGTTTTCACTGTTCATTTAAAACTAAATATTACATATCAAAATTGCATTCAACTGGTTATAAAAGAAGTTGTTCCTAAACAAGCACTACATTGTGCATGAATAGTGCAACATACACAAATGTGAGGGATGCAATATACCATCATATAATTATCGATTAATAGTTAAGGGCAACCTAAATCACCAGCTTTTGTAGTATTTTGCTAAGCATTTGTACAATGATATCATAGAGAGTTAACTTAAAAGTTACATGTAGACCGGAATTAACATATATTTGCTAATTTAGATCTATGAACAAGGAGCAATTTGATAAAATAAATATTGAAGTTCAAACAGGAAAATAGATATGACAGCAAGTAATATCACGAACCAAAAGAATTACCAGCTCTAATAACACTTTGAAAGGAACACACTTTTCACAAAGTCGAAACAAAAAGCAAGTTTTAAAAAACAAAATGGAGAAGTGCAAGCAATACCGAGGTTTCATTAAATAACAGAGTAACAAACAGAACTGCCAATTATGGACTTGATGAACTAATTCAATTTAAAGCAAGACTAACTTTCAAACACAGTCTAATGAAATAAGAAGCTGAAATTTCGGCATGGATATCATTAATAATTTACT
Source organism: Allium fistulosum (assembly GCA_030737815.1). NCBI lineage: Eukaryota > Viridiplantae > Streptophyta > Magnoliopsida > Asparagales > Amaryllidaceae > Allium > Allium fistulosum. Next base: position 1,061,231,845 of record CM060903.1, read on the forward strand.
GATCCACATGCACTTTCAACTATGCATGTATTTATTAAAGCACTGTTATTTAGTTTGCAGTGGTTCCACAAGCATTAATGTTCCACCAAAAAACAATATGAACAATTTGTTTACTGGCATTTAGAACTAGACAATGGAAACTCCTTATAAGAAGCTTGCGAAAGCACCTTAGAAGTAGAAATGACTTATGAAAAAATTTCACAAGTAATTTTGACCAAACAAATGACAAATAGCTTTATGTTTTCAAGTATCACTTGTAGTAGCCAAACACCAGAACTTATTTTAACTTAAAGTAAAATTACATCCAAACGCTTCTACATAGAGGTTGCTATTGAAAACTACCTATAAGTTACCATTGAAAACTGATTTTTAGAATATTCAAAATAAGTTATTGGCAAACGGGCTTTTAAAGCACAAGGAACATAAAAATCGAACCTTGCAAATGGACATGAAATCAAAATCGGTTTCTCTATCGCCAATACCGACATGAGGCAACTCCTTCCCGACTTCATTCTCAAGTGCATTCCTCTTGCTTTCACCTACAAGAACTCCAGGTTTCAAAACAAACCCAGTAGCCCTTCCAGTTTTAGAAACTTCAAGCTCAATTCCTAACACTTTCAACTCCAAGAAAATTCTTTACAAATGGCCTTTGCTTTTCCTTCTTCAACTAGTACCTGAAGAAACAAACACGTAACAAACCAGGTACCATGTTTATTTTACACTTCAAGGTCATACTATATTGTACAGAATTAGTTCAATATTATTGTCTTACTTTTAAGTGATAAATATAAAAAAAATGGAACTAATTCTACGCTATTCTTTACTAATTCCACACCTGCTATCACTAAGTAATTTTCTTCTTTCCTAAACAAAATGGTGTGGATTTAGAACAGAGTGTGCATATAGCCCTATCCATATAAGAATATGCATTTCTGAATATCAACTGCACCTACACCTACACCCAATAGAAACATAAAGGCTTAAAGCCCTAAATAGAACAGGCAAAATGCAAGTCCTGCATTCTTGACTAAGCTTCTCTTATTCTGTTTGCTGTAATAAACAGAACTGTGAAATACATAAGTGCATTGGCAGCTTAGCACAACATTTAATATTATTCTAGTTTATCGAGAGAAAAATACCTTTGTGATAGCTGTAGTAAGGGTAGTTTTCCCATGATCTACATGGCCAATCGTTCCAACATTTACATGAGGCTTGCTGAAGCCGAAAAAGAATCAATATCAGGCAACTTGGTTTTGCACAGAACATTCGCTATTCAATTATTTTGTCAATAAACTGAATTTCTATTACATTCCAGAAGAAAAAGGAGATCAAACTGAATTTCCCCTACTCTTAATGGTTTCTTATGCATTGAATAAGTTTAATGGTACATTTAAAAGCTAGCTATAATTTTTTAAGCTATATTTAACCTTCAAATAAGTAAAAGTTTTATTCCACCTAACTGAATTATCGGAATCTAATTATTAAATTCCATTGACTTCATTGGGAAATGAAGTCCAGACAAGAAGTTATCTTGCTTGCGGAAGAAAAAAAAGTCACAAAACCCTAAAAATCTAAACCTGAAAGTAGTATTATCATCAGTTAACATTTCAACATTTATTCCTGCAAATATTAGCGGACAATTACCAATTTAAAACCAAAAGGAATATCCAAAACAGTCGACGAGAGCAATACGTTCGAGTGAAGGTGGCCATAGATCGAGAACGGAGAAATCCGGTAGAAGAAGAATCATACGGTTTCTGAACATTGGCTCCGACAAGATATGACTGTAGATAATGAGACTATGACAATCCACTTCTACAGCAAGAATGGTACAAATTAGAAGAGTGAGATGGGAGCTGAAGAAGGCGCCTTGAATTGCTAGTATTTCTGAGCACCGCAAATGATGCCATGGCCGATGAATATTCTTCAGAGAAACTTGGGTTCAAGCTTTGGGCAGATGATGCAAACGGTGATTTTAGGGGTTTTTTTTAAGCTGGCGAAATATTTGGGGAAAAGAATGGGAGCGGCGAAAAAAAATTGGAAAGGCGGGATGTAAAAGTGAGCAGCAAATAACCTAACTAATTTGAAATTGCATCGCCTCCGCAAGGGAACCGATGCATAAATTAATATTTTGGACGCAGTTGCATCGGTTGACTTTAAAACCGATGCGACTAAAACTATTTGCATCGACGTATTTGCATCAGTTGTTGGTGATAACTGATGCAAATTTGATTTTTTTTTATTATCTATTGCTTTCCACGTACCAATTGCATCGATTTGGGGTTATGGACCAATGGTCCCTATTTTCAAAGCTCATGTACAAAAAGTCCGTGCTCATAAACACATTTAAATTAGGTCCCTATTTTATTATTTTTTACCAAACTTTCCTCTTTTAGAAAATCGACTTAGCATTCTTTTTAGGGGCAAAAGCGGTATAAATTAGACAAGATCTAAAAATAGGGATCTAATTTTCATAACTTATTCGGGAGGGACTTTTCTTACATCATCTTTCAATTCCAGGGACTTGACAGCGATTTCTTGATTTTTATTAAGACATAACTGATACAAATAGTTCTATTTGCATCAGTTTTTACTTAAACCGATTCAAATGAGGAGATGCAAATGGCCTGTTTTGTAGTAGTGTCGGGAATCAAATATGCTATTATTGCTGTTGATTATTTCACTAAGTGGGCTGAAGCAGAACCCTTGTCCACCATTACCTCTAAAAAGATGATAAATTTCGTAACTAAAAATATCATTTGTAGGTATGGTGTGCCGTAGAAGATCATCACAGACAACGGCACTCAGTTTGAAAGTGAAGAATTCTAGGATTTTTGCAAACGGTTCAGAATTCGAAAAAGTTTCTCAGCAGTGGCTCATCCGCAGGCAAACTGGCAAGTGGAAGCAGTAAACAAAATTATCAAGTCAACCATCAAAAAGCAACTTGAAAAATAAAAAGGTGGTTGGGTCGATAAGCTGCCACTAGCACTATGGGCATACAGAACTACTCAAAAAACTGCGACTGAGCACACTCCATTTTCACTGGCATATGGATCAGAGGCAATGATTCCAGTGGAAGTAGAAGTTCCTTCACACAGAAGAATTCACTTCAACGAGGTTGAAAATAAGAAACTGCAACTTGAAGCCCTTGATTTTCTTGATGAAAAAAGAGAAGAAGCTAGACTCAGAGTTTCAGCTTATCAACAAAGGATAGCCAGGCACTTCAACTCTAAAGTTCGCCAACGCAGCTTTGAGGTTGGAGATTTAGTCTTGAAAAGGATCATGACAGCCACCGGGGTGTTTGGGCCAAACTGGGAAGGGCCATATGCCATAGGTAGTAAACTTCTTGATGGCACTTTCAAACTCATAACTGTTGAAGGAGATCCAATTCCAAGAGCCTGGAACAGCAACCACTTACGTCCTTATTTTACTTAAAAAAAAAGCTTTGCTCAAGATTGTAAAATAGTGATGAATGTATCAGTTGTATTGAAAGACATTGTAAATCAGTGCAAGTTAATAAAAGCTATAAAGTGGATGTAGGCCCGGTTCTTGGCCGAACCACTATAAATCTTGTGTTCTTTACTATTTTATAATGCCTGTTTCATTTCGATATGTAAATACTTTAAACGTATTGCTAAAATGTTGATTCAAAATTGCAGGACATTAAAAACAAGGATAACTCGTCACAAAGCCAAACGACCCCTATAAATCACCTATTAAGCAAATACCAAGCGACAAAAATTCCAGATTCACGTCCTATACAAGAAGAACTTCACATAAAAAGTTGGCGACTCCACTATGTCAAGCACTCGTTAACTGGTTGCGATCGTCGATATAAAAAGACATTCAACCAAGTAACTTGCGTTTGCTCCGTGAAGTCACTCAACAGTGAAGTCTACTTCTTCGGATAAAGCAATTTACTTGCAAAAGAAAGTAAGATGCGCTTGGAAATGATAATAAAGGATTGCTGGTGAACAGATGATGAGAAAGACATGGGCAGGCAAACAGAAACGCAACCTCCCTGGAACACCAACCAAAGCCCTCTAATGAGGCACGCCAAAAGATGAAAGTGCTTTCCTCAATCAAAAAAGATTGGTGGAACCACCGGAGGGGCACCTTCCCAAGCTGAAGGAACAGGGCCCTTGTTAATTGATTGTGATCGTTTGTACAAACGAACATCCAATCAAGCAACTTGCGTCCGCCCCGTGGGTCCATTCAACCATGAGAAAGTAACTTCCAGGCAATCAAAAAGCCCTCTTCGGAGGCACAAGCCCTCTTCGGAGGCACATGCCCTCTTCGGAGGCAAAATCCCTCTCCCGAGGCACCACAAGCCCTCTTCGGAGGCAAAAGCCCTTTCCCGATGCACCACAAGCCCTCTTCGGAGGCACATGCCCTCTTCAGAGGCTAAAGCCCTCTCCCGAGGCACCGCAAGCCCTCTCCGGAGGCACAAGCCCTCTTCGGAGGCACAAGACCTCTTCGGAGGCACAAGCCCTCTTCGGAGGCACAAGCCCTCTTCGGAGGCACAACTCTTTAAGGGGAACCCTCTCCGAAGGCATGCCCCAAAATAGAATACTCAAACAAAAAGCCTACTCCGGAAGCACATTTCAACTCTCAAAGGAAGGTTAACTTATTCATCTCAGAAAGTTCCTCCTAAAAAAGTTGAAATGCTACAAAAAGACCTCTTCGGAGGCACATTTCACCGTGCTTGAAGTACCAAACTTAAGCTCTCTACTGGGGCACAGAATAAAAACCTCATTCAGAAGCTCACTTCACTGCGTAGGAAAATCCACTTTTTAACAAATAAAAGTGATCATATCCGAAAGTTGAAGTGTTCTTCAGAAAGAAAGAGAAAGAAAAAATTTCTCTAGTATGAAACGTGTTCAATTAAAAGCAGAATAATATTTCCTCAAATCGGAAGAATTATTCTCTAAAATAAGAATACAAGTTTTTCCAGAATATTGCAGTGAGCCGTGATACGGGGGCATATACCTATATTAATAGAGACAACGCTCAACCATCATATCACGAGCTCACTACGGTATCGTATAAAGTAAATAAAGAATCATTTATTCTACATTACAATGGGAAATAAATGCATTCTCACATACACAAGAATTTGTACAAGTAAAATAGCTATTTTATTCAATACTATGAAAACTTTTTACATTGTGCAGATCACAAAAAGAAGCGGGGACCGGTACCCGCACAATCTCCGGTCGATACATGCGAAAAGCAAAATAAGAAAAGAAGAGCCTAGCTTATCACTCCTTCTTCTTGCCACCCTTAGTACCATAGCCTGGTTTGATGATTAATTTCGGAATCCGGCGTGGACGGGTCGGAGAAGGAGGAGGAGAAGGTGCAGCCGGATCTTCCTCTGCTTTATCTTCTCCAGCGGAAACACTTTTCTTCTTCTTCTTCATGACGCGCTTCCCCTTCCTCTTTGAAGAAGATTCGCTTCCCGGAGTAGCGAGCAGTGTAGAAAGCTTTGTGTCATCATCAAGAGACTGCTCCGGGGTTTTCTCGGTATCATCAAGTTCCTCCGCCTTCTGCTCTTGCGAAGCAGCCGGATCATCCAGGCCTTGAAGAGCTTCAATTTTTTCTGCCTGTGATCCCGGTTGAGAAGCAGAAGGAGGAGTAACTTGAGTAGAGGGAGGAATGGCAACTTGAGGAGTAGAAGTTTGTGTAGTATTCGATGCTTCCGCTATAGAGGAAAGAAGTTAAAATCAGTATTCTCCGAAAAAAGTAAAGATGTTGGTTCAGTGACACTTAAGTAACAATTGAGAAATTCATCAAACTCGGTTGAAGCAAATAAATAGTCTGCTAGACTTGGATCAACATCGAAGTTACCTGGAGAAGTTGGTTTGATCACATTGATTTCAAATTGTTCGGCTTCAATGTCGTCTTGAGTCTTCTCCTCGTCCTGAGCAGTGGAAGGCTCAGTAGCTGTGGTTTTAAGTTCGGCATTTGCAGGGGGTGGAGAATGGGAACTAGAGCCAATGTTTTCGGGATCGACCGAAGCCGGAGGACCAGCAGAGTCAATTACAGTCACTTTTTCTAAACATTCTCCTCCCGCTGCTTCGGCTCGTTCCCTAGTAAGCTGCTCTTTTCCCCTGGCAAGGGCGGCGCGCGCCTCATCATCCAGATAAGTCGCTTCAAGATCCGCCTCGGAATATCCAGCACCTCCAAACATGTCCATTATTGCTTCCCACACTTCGGCTAAAGTAGTCTCATATGTTGGTCCCAAAAAGGAGAGACTACCATGCCCCAGGACGCTGTGCAGATAGAAATCAAACAAAGTGGAACTAATTTTGGCCTTCGTCGCCTCATGCGACTGCTCAACTGCCTCTTTTCCAACAATGGCCTCATCGTGCTCTTTTTCAGTTTTTGACAGCAGAGTTCGTAACCGCATAATTTCCAAATCCTGGGAATTTGCCTTCTCTCGTAGCTGGGTGATGTCGGCGCGATAGATTTCTGTCATCTTCTTTTCGGCTTCAAGTTGGGCCTCAACATTTCATTGTGCAGCATGAGCATCGCGAACTTGCTTTTGAAGTAATTCTTCCTTTTGAGTAAAGGAAGTAGAAGAAGTAGCAAGCTTGTCATTGAGTTTTTTAACTTCAGTCTCAAGCCTCTCGTTGTCTTCAGCAATACTCGTCATTTCCACGTCATGCTGCTTGCAAATTTTGTCCCATTCCGTCTTGTCGTTTTCCATGGTCAGCATGTCTTCAAGATTCGCACGATTGACTCTTTGCAGCTTATCGACAAGCTTTTGCCATCCGGACACCCTTTCAATATTAAGTTTGACGGCATCAAGGGTACACAGCATATCCGATTTATCGATCGGAACCAAATCAAGGTCAAAACGCACCCCTTTTAAGCACCAATTCGGAAATCGGCTTTGAAGAATAGGAGGGGCATCTTTGACCTGATACTGAGGTCTGCTGATGATCGCCTGGATGTTAGATTTCTTTAAAGCAGGAGAGCCGGATGGGATATTAGGAGAAATGGGAGCATCAGTCTTTTCCGAAATTGCAGACGCGTCCCTTTCACTAAGTCTGGTCCGCTTGCTAGAATCATCAGCAATGTGACTCTTCCCCTTGTCATCGTAAGATTTCCTTTTATGAGAATCGTCACTTCTACTGGAAGAGTCATATCGCTCATCCCTACTCCCATAGTGCTGTTCATCTTCTCTTTTGCGGCGCTCTTCATAATCCCATCTCTCGCGAGCTTTTCTAGAGGCCCTTTCTTCATCGGTCTCCTAACGGGAAGGAAGATAGCGCCTAAAGTCATAAGAATCGCGGCCTCCATGAGGCTGGAATTTGTCGTAATACGATCCGCTCCGCCCCATCGAAGAATCTGAAAAAGAAAAAGGGACAAGTCTTAATATCTTCGAAGAAAAGGAATTTAGGTGCATATAAGTGCCGAAAAATCCTAAGTGTATGTGATGTGCAAACTACGCGCGTCAGACTACAAACCACTATGTGGTGTAGGAATGGCAATGGCTTGTGTTGAAGGTGTTGTAATTTGTTTCAAAGAAGAAGTCGCTTCAACAATGGGAGAGATCGCTTTTGAAATATCATCTTTAAAAAGTTCCCGAGAAGTTATCATTATATCACTCAAATCATCAAAAGTATCATCGCCGTGATGCCCAGCAAAACTCTCTTTTTCGACTTCCACGTCAGCCATCTTTTCAGAAATGTGAGGATTTTCCTCCTCTTCAATAACTGGAGAAATTGTTGACTTGTTGGATGACCCCGCAACATTAATGGAAGCGGAACACTTCACCAGTGAAGTCTCACTAGTGGGTTCTTTCAATAAAGGTTCGTCGGCAAGGGCTGGGGCATCTGACGTCTTTGCCTAGGAATTAGGAACTACTTGAGGCTGGATGGAACGGGAAGAATGTAGAAGTTCGAACTGGTGCAAAAGTTCATCTTTTAACAAGAATTTAGCGCTCCTCTCTTCCATAGCCACAGCATTTAAAGTTTCAAAAATCGACTTGAGGCTGGGATTCCTAAGCGGGGGAGGAAGTGCTGAAAAAAGAAAAGGATGAGGATAAGCATTTGATAAATTCGGGTTCCGACAAGCTCATGAGATGAATAGAGAAAAGGTAATCTTACTCCCGACTCTCCAGACAGAGTAGAATCCCAGAGGACATCGAACAAAGAAGAATTGACTTAGGAACCCGTGAGCACTCTCGGGTAAATCCAAAATCAGCTTCCGGTTTCTGGCGCCTCTTACAAGCACGATTGAAGGATGATCTTTTTTCTTAGCAAAGGTGCATAAATATCAAATTTCATCGAAGCTCGGGAGACGGTCGAGCGTTCTCCTAAACAGAACACACAACCCCATCAGAACGGCATAACCGTTGGGGTGTAGCTGGAAAGGCGAGATGGATAATCGAAGAAAGAGTTCCCGGAGAAATTCGTTGATAGGTGGAATGGCTCTGCTTAAGCACATCTGACGATTCACTGCGACAAAACCGAGAGGTGGCCTGTCAGCGGTGTCGTTTGCTCCAGGAAATATAGCATCTGATTCGGCAATACCGAACTGAATACACAGTTGTTTGAAAACTTTGTGGCTTAGTGTAGTCGGAGTTCTTTCTGGAGGATCGATTAGTGGATTAGCAATCGGTAAAGCTTCCCTGGCTGGTCCTGAATCTTCTTGTTGAGATGTCATTCTACACAATCAACTGGATATTCAAATTTGAAGGTGCACGTTTCCTAAAAAAGTGTGAAGTGTTGTGCAAAACTAAAACGATAACAGGCAAGTATAACAGAAATTGAAATAGTTGACATTTGTCGACTATAAAGTTTCGAGACTTGTCATTTTAAGTTCAAATACAATGTTCTGTTGATGCAAACAAATCAGCATAGGTTGATTATTTCAGCTTTGCTTTAATACTTCATTTGAATTTATCGTTTCACAACATTTCATTCACAAAATTCATGTAAGTTAATTGTTCTTTGTCAACTAATCTGTCATGCGATGTGGGCAGTCAATGGCAGTATATTTGTCCCGTTTTCTCTGCAAATGTTGTATTTAAACAGGTTATTAGCATTAAAGTCAAGACAATCTGAAAAGAAATGCAACACAGTTCAAATTCAAAAATTCAGTCAAGTTCTGCTCAAATTTCCAAGTGTTAGGTCGCTCACGACCTAGCATAAGTCGAAGCATTTTTAAGTTGTGCTGTGCAAATTAAAGCGTTCAGGGCTGTGCAGAGATGGTTCAAGTTCTAGGTCGTTCAGCGACCTATCATAGGTCGAGGCTTTAGGTCGCACAATGCAACTGAATGATTCAAGGCTATGCAAATTTCCTTAAGTCCAAATGGTTCATGTCTTAGGTCGCTCACGACCTGGTGTAGGCCGGAAACCACTTAGGTCACAAAGGGTTGTTCGGTTTTACTTTGGTTGGTCAGGTTTCTTAGGTCGTAAGACTTAAGTCGCGCAATTCTTAACACGACCTAACTCTTAGGTCGTCCAAATCTCATTAGGTCGCTGACTTCCTCTCCACGCAATCCCTTACCAGACCAACAACCCGTTATCGCAAGTACAACGAAAATCCATCATCCCCTTCATAAAATTCGTCATCTTTTCATTCCTCCAAATCATTCGAAAAACCGATTCAACTCATCTCCGATCTATCATAGATCTAGTCGCATACTGTACGCTCATGAATCACAACAACAATAACCAATAATGATCAGAAATTGATCACAACGCAACTCGAATTGAAGCATGGCGTACAAAATTGGCCCGGAGATTAGAGTTCACGGTTCGATGGTGATCATGGAATGGATAGAAGTCGAGGATACTTACGTAATCTGACAGAGAGGATGAATCGTTGAATGATTAACTTGAACTGGTCCTTGAGATCGCAAATTTCTGATAATGGCAAGGCGGGAAATTGAAGCAATTAAGTGGAGAAGAAGCAGCGACCTAATGAATTTATATGGGACTGAGAAAGGAAGGCGAGTAGGCACACGAGTTAGTACGGTTTTTTAGGTCACTCATGACCTAGCAAAGTTAAGTCGAAGCACACGACCTATGACATAGGCCTGTACTTCGAGGGGCAAATGTTAACTCCTTGTTTTCTGGCGACCTAAAACTCTGCGACCTAAGAGCTTGGCGACCTAAGACCTTACGACTTAACATACCTAGCGACCTAAGGAAGTTAACATACCTAGCATACCTAGCATACCTAACGACCTAGAAAGTATCTACGACCTAAGAGTACTGACAGCTTATGAAGTATCACGACTTAACTTCTCCAGCGACCTAAAATGTCCGCGACCTAAGGGATTCCGCGACCTAACTACTGAAGGAACTTCGCGACCTAACTGCTAAAGGTACTTCATGACCTAACTGCTAAAGGTACTTCACGACCTAATTGCTAAAGGTACTCCGCGACCTAACTGCTGAAGGTATCTGCGACCTATGAAAAGCTGCGACCTAGCGACCTAACTTCTGAGCGACTCAACTTCATAAAGCAGTCCAACGACCTAAAGGCTTCAGCAACTAGTCCTTAGGTCGATCACAACTTACGACCTACCTTAGGTCGCTCGCGACCTAAGACTTGCCTAGTTTAAACAAGTTCAGACAACTCCTTATGTGCCTCTTCCTTAAGTCGCCAACGACCTACTACTTGCCACTTTATTCAGATAAAACCGAGGGCAACTCCATCAGACCAACCTCCTAAGTCGCGAAGTGGATCACGACCTACCTTAGGTCGCTCGCGACCTACGACCTAACTTAGCTCGCGACCTACGACCTAATTTCCGTCCAGAATCAACTTCTATAAATACCCCCCTAACTCCAACGGCAAAAAGACTTTTGTCTGATCATTTCTTGAAGTGTCATTACTCTGCCGAATTCTCAACTCATCCAACATTTGAAGAACTCCAATCACTCAAGACATTACAGCAAGCTTTGTGAGAAATCTACCGCATTCAACACGAATTCGAGGAGATCTTCGACATCAAAGCTTGAGCTAATAGTCGAAAGTGTTTAGGAATTGAAATATATCGTATTTCACAAGTGTATTGTATCATTTTGTAACCAGATTCAGTAATAAAGAGATTCAAAGTGGACGTAGGCTCGACCTCAAGCCGAACCACTATAAACTGCTATCTTTTACTGCTTTTTCACTATTTTACTGCTTAATTCCTGTTCCCGTCACACGGGTGGTGCTTTCACAACTCTATTACACACACCGGGTGTTAGCGCTCAATTTTCAACGTTAATAATTTCAACCCATAGGGAATTTCTAAACTAACAGGGAACTTGCAGAGTGAGAACAAATATGATAACAATATAATATATCAACAACATGCAATATATCATCAGTGGTAAATTAAGTAAAATATACACGACAGTATATGGTGTCATATATCAGAGGTGAACAATTATGGATAATGGCATATCATATGTAGCAATTATAACTAACAATTCAAATTTAACATAATATTTCAATTGTCGTTTCAAGTGAAATAAAATTTAATAAATATAAGAACGTTAATCGTGAGTGATTGCTCACCTTTCGAGGCTAGAGAAATTTGATAATGGACTGAGTTGCGTATCTGAGCAACAACTTTCCAAGTAAAGTATGATGAACATGAATTTGACGATCAAAGCAGAGCTGGAAGTTTGGAATTGACGGAAAAAATCAAAATTAGCTTACTGTAATTGAAACGAAATAAATATTATATCCATATATATCTTCTCCAATAATCAATATAAAATTTTAAACTCATATTTAAAATAATGTATATATATATATTTTTAAATAAGTACTAAATTTAAATACCAATACAATAAAATCTCTATATATGTTTATTCAAAACCTAGACTCATGCATACTCATATATAAATTAATATATAAACCTATACAAACTCGCATACATATTATACTTAAATCAATATTTAGTATAAGAATCAATATAAAATTACTTCATTATAAACTCAAATAGACCATTTATAAACTCATATACAAATAAACATGAAATGTATGACTTATGTATAACGTGTAATAGAAGAGCCTGAAAAATCTGATTCTTTGATACACTTGTATATATTTGAAAATCCAAACTCATATATACTTATATAAATAGGCTAATATATAATCATGTATACTAACTTACATACATATTATATTAAAACCAATATTATTATAACCCTATATACATATATACTTGTATATATTTGAAAACCCAAACTCATATATACTTATATAAATAGGCTAATATATAATCATATATACTAACTTACATACATATTATATTAAAATCAGTATTATTATAACCCTATATACATATATACTTTGAAATCAACAATATACATATATGACTGATATATAAGCTGATATATATAAGCTGATATATATAAACGTACAGATCAAATATGAACTTATAAAAATAATATAGCTTATCTATATAGTACTTATATATGGTAGATCTATATAATCATACTGTAAACTAAACATATGCAGACTATGCAAATAGATGCAGATGTGATATGTAAATACATATATGCAGACAATATAAAAATAGGTAGTATATAAGTAAAAGATAGAAGCTGCAAGCTTGAAAAGCTGCAAAATTGAGAGAAATAAAATATACATGCAGTCACCACTATAATTACATGTTGTAATATACAATATATATTACATATACAAAAAATATTCCTTTATATAAACATATATATATATATCTCAGTAAATAAGTACATTAACTTTATACATAGCTTATTCATTCAAACAGATGAATACTTACTATACTTATATATATATAGCTTATATAAAAACTTATATATATACAAGCAAACCGATCATATAGGTTTTTATAAACCATTATATACTTCTACACTAAAATCAACAGACTAAAAAGTAAAATAAAAATAAAAAGAAAACTAGTATATATAAAAACCATAAAACGAATCTAGAGAGGCTTTGGGAGACGGGATGGCAGGCTCGGCAAGCTGTTGTGTGGGCTGCGGGGAGGAAAGAGGGAGTGGGCAGTGTTTGAGGTGGTGGTGGATTGCTTCGGCCAAGGGTAGGCGGAGTCCGGTTGGAGGAGGAGGCGACACGTGCTGGTGGTGGGTCAGAGATGGAGACATGGATGTGAGGGGTTCGGTTCATGGAGTGCGGAGGGTAGTGGTTTCTGGTGATGGCGTTCGTTGTGGACGGGATAGATGGTGGGTGCGAGGTGGTGTAGGGTCGTGCTCGACTGTGGTGAAGGAAGAGGGACGACGAATCGGGTGTGAGGCCGAGGAAGGCGAATCACGTGGCGGGCGAGATCTTGGTGGCGGAGGTGGAAAATGAAGGGAGTGCTGCTAACAGCTATGCAAGGGGATAGGCAATTCAAGATATAGCAGATGAGTAGGCATAGCGAACGTAATCATATAAGCTTTATATTTTTTTCTTCAACTGAACAAGGAAAGGAAGAGACAGAGTGTATAAAACGGTAAATAAAATTTGCTTTCAAATGAAATAAGTGGAACCGTGGAAATAAAAGTCGGGATAGAAATGAAACAGACGTCAAAGAAATGAAAAGTGAAAGGACAATTCAAAATAATATTGCAAATGGGGAAAAGTAAAAGCCAATGGTTGAATTCGGGAATTATAAATAGCTAGCTGGCTATTAGTTTTTGCCGGGAACACAAATGAAAGGACAGAAAACCAAAAAGGCTTGAGAAATGTGTACCGATAAGATTAACCGTTTCGCGGTCTTTGTCACGTACCGGACACCGAAATGTACAAATGAATATACTACGGAGATCAGCACGACAAGATAAATAGAATGGTACACAGATATCAACGATACAACCATCCTATCAAAAGTCGATGTTTCGCTGTTAAGCTATTGCAAATTCATCGAAAATAAGATAAACGGAGGTAGAGAAGTCCAAATTTGACGAAACGAAAGATGACGTCTCCCTAAGAAAATAGTTCACATTTTTATTATATAAAAATATTCAGATTTCCAAAACACTTTATTTTCATCTATTCAACTGGTTTTAAATTTAAATAAAATTACACAACAAAATAAACTTACATATCCCCTGATGAAAATTTACTGGTTGCTATGTTAAAATAGACGTATTACAAATATCAAATTTTCAATGCAAAATTTTATAATTTAATTTCAAGCAAAATTTCACTTAATTACATTATAAAACCATTAAAATTTCCAGGTCATTACAAAGCATATCAATAATATTTGAACATAAGATGTACATATGTCATAATTTTGCAAAATCACATTCGATCGTTCGCTCGATTACAAAAGTTCGCTTTAGAACTAGTATTTTTCATTCGACTTCCCTAATGCGGACTTCGATAAGGTTTCTTGACTATAAACCATCATTCTCCTTGCATAGCCATATACTATGACAGGGAATTCTAGAATCAAACAAAAAATTGATGTCAAATATTCGCCATCAAGAATCGAATGAAAAATCCTAACACGAAGTGGTGTAATTCACATAGAACTTGTGTACTCAAATCCAGATCAAATTAATTTTGCGAATAAAATAATATACATACAACTTACGTAATTATTCCAATTTGTTTCTCACAATTACATTTCAATTAAATTCATTTTTAATCTCATTGATTAACACAAATATCACTTCATACTTTAATATTTGTTTCACAGAATTTCTCCATTTAATACAAAACATTAATATATTCATTATCATAATATTGCTTATATTTCTCTTCAATTTAAATTACATTCATTTCACATGTAATATTTCTCATTTAATACTACATTTATTTGCAAATCATTTCATAAGGAATTTTCTTAAGTTCATAACTAATTTATAAAACTTTAATTCCTTTTTATAAGACATTGTTCGAGTTTAAAGTTATCACAACTTTATTTACAACCATTTATTGCAACATCCATTTATTTCATAACAATTTACAAGTAATGGCTTTATTTATAATCAATTCACCTTTAATTCATATTTTCTTATCCCATTTAGTTTTACGTTTACCTTTCGATTTATTTATGACAAATTTCATAAATGTTAATTAAGTTTATAAACATATTTTTTTCCAATTTAATCTCATTTACAACATTTCCTTAATCACAATTTAAACATCCCAAGGCTTAAAGTTCACACTTGTATATTATTACATTACATGCCAAGAATGAATTCAACAATTATATTCATTTACTAAACATAGATATAAAAAATTAAACCTTGTTTCACTTGCTTTAAAATTAAGGTTATCAAATTCAACTGCATAATTCAACAAAATTTCTAAGTTTCAACTCGTATATTAATTCAGAAGGTTTCGATTATCCAAAATATCCAGATATTCCTTTTTATTTCAATAGGTGAAACTACCAGTCACAAACAACCAAAATTCACAACAACATTTCAATTTCATATCGAATATCCTAATTATCTACTTCATTCTTTTTAATACACCATTATTAAACTAGTGTTTAGTCTATTAATTCAATCAAAAATAATTAGCCAATGCTTATAAACAGACAAAAATTCAACTAATCAACAATAAATGATAATAACTAAATATTACTATTTCATAAATCAAACACATTACAAATAACTATATTAGTTATAAAAATTTATTCCTTTATATATGTATCATATAATATTAGGAAAAATAATTTCATTTCAAAACTTATAAAAAACATTTTTAAAACACTAACAAATACACGCTCTCATATATACACTCAGACAACTCATTCTAGGGTATTACTACCCTATCCCTAATGAGTTAACCCCAACAGGCTAAGGTATGTCTAAATCAAAGCTCTGATACCAACTGTAACGACCCACCTTTTTGGACGGTTCAAATCGACAATAAACCACACATGTCAGATTCAAACCATTCAAAAGGGAGGATTCTCAATGGGGTAAATAAAAATAAAATAAAAGAGCAGCGGAACGACAAAATATAATAATCAAATATACAATTCATGGAGCTGTTTTACAAATAACATTTTATTACACTTTTATAATTCAAATCAGAGTTATAGATACATCAAAAATAAACAATTAAATAAAAGAGCAAGGAATGCAGTTGAATAATAAATAGCAATAATATACTAAATATTTATCTTCGTCCTCTAGAAAATAGTCTTCAATACACTAAAAAGCTCAGACTGACCCGAGCTTAATGAAAAGACAAAACACTCGAGTCAGAAGTAAAAGATCTTATGTAAGTTGGATCAAAATAAGTAAAATAGAAATATTAGTGCAATGGTTTCATAGATATTACGGGATTTTCATCTCCTACCAAGTGTACAATGAAAATATAATTATGTAAAAGGTTTCAAATAATTCAAAATATCAATCTTAATCATCTAATTTAATAAAATCTGAAGTTTGAATTAACTTAAACCCTTCAAATAATTCAATTCCAAATAAAAATCCAAATTCAAGAAATTATATGGATATATGTCATTTCAACTAGTATCAAAAATAAACATTTCCAAATCAATGAAAACCGCTTAGGTTTATCATTTCAACCCATAATGAACTTCCCATAATTTATAAGATCGTTCGGGTATGTATCATTTCCACCCATAGGGATAACAGAGATATAGACATAAATAACATCCAATCATCCAAAATATCAACCAATAACATCCATCCAATCAGCCAAATATCAATAATTGAACATACAGCACAATCATCATTGAAATCAACCAATAACAACCAATAATTTACTGGTTATCATTAACAGGTATTTAACTAGCAAATTAAATTTTAATATCAAATTAAATGGCAATTAAATTCGATAAAAGTCAGATTTAACTTGAATGACAATTTAAAATATACTAAACAGCGAACAATCAATTTCTAATCACATCATAAATTCAATTTAACTAACATAAAAAAAATATAGTAGTTGTGAGTGTTTCCTCACCTTTCATGACAAAAATGGAGCAATATGGAGATTTCTAGCAAAGATCCAAATGCAAAGCAAATCCAACAAATCTTAGACACGAACACAAATCAATAAACAAGTTTCAACTACTTCCAACTTCCAAACAACCCAAGATCCAAACTACGAAAAAACCCGAAACTAGTCATCTTTAAGAAAATATTCGGACCAGAATATTATTGAATCTGTAAAAGTGACTAACTAAAAGTTGTTGCAAATTCTTTTCTCTCCACTTTCAAAAAAATAATCACTCAAAAAGTTTCTGTTTGAGGAAGTTATAGTCAAAACAAACAGAGGTGTTTTCTGAGTTGAAAATCTGAGTTCAAAAATACTTCGAAAAGATTTGAGTTTTTGGCATAGAAAATTAAGGAATTTGAAGAACTAATACAAAAGAGAGTTGAAGCCAAAAAAAAAGGTTTGAAAAAAAAGAATCATATAATTTGGTTCTTTCCTGAAGGAGATATGACTGGTACAATATGGAGTATTTTCGGCCAACACTGGACCCGAGAAAGGACTTGAAAAATGGAGTTTTTGATATAGAAATATTAGGAATGGGAAGATGGGTTCAACAACAAAGTTATTGCCATTAAAATTATACATGGTTTCAAAAAAAGTATTATTTTATTTGAAGTAGTCTAGTGGAATATAGAAGCTATGGAAATAAGGGGAAGAAAGAGGGAGAATAGGGAAGGGAAAAAGGAGAAAGAAGAGGAGAGGGATGGTGGGGCTTTGGCCATGGGTTACTTCCGTGGGTTGTGGTAGGTGATGGAGGTGGGTAGCAGCAAGAGGAGAGAGGTAGGATAGGGTTTTGAAGGAGGAAGGATGAATTTGATTTTGAGATTTAGGAGTTTTGGGGTTTGGAGTTTTCTGTAGATTTGAGCAAGAAGAAGAAGAAGAGTACGTAGAAAGTTTCTCAAATCAGGAATTTCTGTACGTACTTGGTTTTAGTCAGATAGGAAATAGAAGGTCATTGGGTGGGAAAAGAAAGGGTCCAAAGTCTCTTAGGGTTTCTAGGGTCTCTTTGTTTACTAAGGAGCCCATTAGTCTAAAACAAAACCAATATGACTTAGCCAAAAAAAAGAACACAAATATACACTGCAAATGAAAGAAATAAGCCACAGGTTATTTAATAATTAGGAAATGAAGGTGGAGAGACAAAAATAAATGTCACGCTTTATTTTGAAAGCTTCAGGCATTAATAATGCATAAAGAAATGTACGTAGGAATGGAAAAGTTTGCAAACCAAAGGAAAGTGAAATTTTGTATACGCGAAAATGAGGTGGCAAGAATTAGATACAACCTAAAAGTCTAGGCTCAAGTATTAAATAGAAGGAGAAATGAACGGATCAAGTATTAATAATGAGATAACTATTTTAAAACATATATGCAACAATTAATAACAAAAGAAATGAAGGGACCATGTACATCGCACAATCTTTTTGAAATTCAATTTGTGAAACGTAACCAAATTAACTTAATTAATTCAAATAATATTCAAATTTGTATGCATTTAGATTTTTTATCTATACATAATAAATAAAATTACTTACCTTAAAAATGAAAATGTTCAATTTGGTTTTCCTAAAATGATCTTTTATATCCATTAAAACATCCTTTCTGTTTAACACAAAAGGTGCGTTTCTTTTATTAAATCTATTAATTGAAATCAACGTTTTCTTCCCTTCTAATTGAAATATTTCAATAACATTAATTGCAATTACTTACAAAGTTAAATTTCAAAACAGACAACTAAAATGGATGAAAAATAGAATAATTGTTTCCTTTAGTAATTTAAACACCTTTATAAATTTGTTGTTTATACAACAGAGTAATAAATAACATACTTAAATAAATTATTTTCCTACTCTTGTAATCCATCTGTATGCTAAAACACAGTTCAAATATACATAAATTTCTTCCTTTAAATCAATCATTCTATTCTTTATTTTAATGAAATTAAACCTACATTCACAAATGAAACATTCATTTTACTTGATATTAATGTTCTTTTCATTAAATCAACTTTCCTTATATTTTCACACATAAGCTACATTTAATTACGCCTATTAATTTACAATTTGGTGTCCTCTCTACCATTAATTGAAATTATTCAATCACATTAATTTCAATTGTTTACAAAGGTGAATTTCAAAATGGACAAAATAAATGTAATGAGAAATAGAACAATTATTTCATATCTAATAGTAACTTAATCATATTTATACACTATTGGACACAAACAAGAATTATGCATTTCTTTCCAAGTAATAGTTTCTCGTCTCTATAATCAATCTTTCAGCTACCAAACATTTCAAATAAATAAACATATGATTTCTTCTTTAATAAAATAACACTTATTATTCTTTATTAACATTTATTATTTCAATCAATTGGAAATTTTCATTCAGACAATTGTTAATTTCATTCAAACCAATTTTATTAAAATACACACTAGCATTTGTTATCATCCTTACATTATTGCAAACATGTTTCATTAATAGAAATTTTACTTAAGCTCATAACTTGTATTATAATTTAATTTGTATCGGTAAAATCTTAAAATTTTTTATTCCTAACAATTTTATTCAAAAGTCTTATTTAATTTAATATTTTTAAACGTTTTAAAATATGGGTCCTTACAAACATGGTATTAGAAATTTAGAAATGACCGCTTAAACATTCATATAATAATTAAAATGAATGATACTGCTAGGTACATTTATGGTGCAAAAATTATGGTATAAAAATGTAGATATGAAAAATAAAATATAACAATAAAGATTTGAAAATTTTATATCTAGAAAATATCGTTTTACACCTTCGAAACTAAGGAGTTGGTGAAATAAGTACTTTGTTGCTTATCCCTAGATAAACACAATTTTTGATATAATGTAACAGAACACACTGAATACTTATGTTAAAAAAACTAAAGACAAACTAAAAAAAGAATTTTTTTTTATTCTAATTTTTATATTAATCTCCTTAAATATACTTAATAACTTAAATATGGAAATTTAGTCAAAATATTATTATTTTTTATTTTCACAAAATAATTTTCTCTAACCAAATTATTAATTCCATTTATTAATCCATTTATTTCTAATTCTCTAAAATAATCATCATTTCCATTTGTTTCACTACTAACAATTTATTTACAACGTATAAATATATATTTATGTTTGTTGTAAATTTATTTATTTAATGTAATTTTATTACTAAAAAAGAATTAATCAATTTAAATTAATAAAATAAAATTCATTATTTCAATAAACTTTTACTCAATAAATTAGCTTTAAAAGAAATTCACTTTAAAATTTAACTTGAATAGTATGCTATGATAAAATTTATTTTAATACTAGTATATTAGGAGTTGGGTTATTACAACTCTCTTACTTATTTCTTCTTTTCTTCTTCTCTGATCTCTTGAACACTTGACACCTCTTTCCGAAGCATGCTAACGACGACTTTTGTATCTTGATTATATCATTGTATCATTAAAGGTAGGTAAGAATATCACAAGTTGGGCAGGATGATCCAACAGTCTACTAGTGATAATTACTTCGTCCTAACTCGAATTGGGATGAGAATTCAATCATCACTATTAACAATTTATTAGTCATAACTTCTTTGTCCTAACTCGGATTGTGAAAAGACTTCAATCATCACTCATACACACTCGGGTACACATTTCTAGACATTTTAACTTTAGGGAATTCATCATGTAATTTTTCTATTAACATAATTTGAATCTAATAAAGAGCATATAAAGTGAACGTAGGCACATCTAACTGAACGGCTATAAAATTCTTGCATGTTTATTCACTTTTTAATTATTTAACCTTGTGATTTACTTACTATTTAGTTGTTTATTAGTACTAAAAATGAATATGCTGATTTAATTTATCATAGAAAATAATCTTAAATCATCATGTATAGGTGTTAGAGCTCTACAAAATTAACACCGGAGTTTGCATAATCTGAAAATTAATTTTCTTGATCTCTAATTAACTCCTTCATTAAGTCTATTTAAATGAAGGAAGTTCATCTTCATATTACAATGAGTGTGTGAAAAAGCATCCACCATTACCCTCTTCTTCGGTAAAACCTAATTTGTCCAATCAAAAGAGGTTTTAAGTGCAAACAAGTTATTGGAGAAATCGATTATTCAATTTGTAATTATAAGTTTGTCTCTCCACCAACTAACTATAATTTTGTAATTCTCTCTTGTATTCTCTTTTGTACTCCTTTTCTTCAATGAAATAAAGAATAATTGTTGGGTCAATTTAACTGAACCACATTAAATCTTTATGTAACGACCCCGAATTATATATATATATATATATATATATATATATATTTATATTGATAATTAATTAATTTTTGAATAAAGATTTGTGAAATAAATCGATAAATGGATGCGAGTTTCCCCGAATCATTATAAATGTTGTATAAATCATTTAAATTTAAAAATATTGTGAATATTATATATATGTGAATATATATGTATTTGAGCATATATGAGTAAATTTGAAATAATGTATAAGAATAAAAACATTGATATATAAGATGAATTATAGGGTTGTAAAATATAAAGTAACGTATAGATAAAATTTAAAAGCAAAAATAAAATATACTCAAGTATAAACAAAAAATTGGATAAGTATGAACACTAATGCAAATACATGAGAAATAGAACAAGACAGCAATAAACTATTTACACTTGAACAAGAAATAAAACAAAATAAAATATATTCAACTAAGTATAGGACTAAAGCAAATAAAGAGAAGTATGACCACATACATAAAAACAAAATAAAAATCTATGTACTTACCCCTATCATCTCAGCCGAGACAAGCTTGTAGAGGAAGATAGGGTAAATATTTATAATAGAAGCCAAGTAATAAATGCAAATGTCCTTAGCATACAATCTACCTTACCTTTCAGCCACCAAATATTTCATATTGTACAGCCGGAAGAAAATATAAGTTGTACAACTGATAATAAATGCAAGCCACCACATGCTATTGTCTCTAGTACAATAGAAATATATATCAGCCACCAAAGGAAAATATTAGCCTCCAAATGAAAAAAAATCTCTGGCCATATTCGTACTAGAAAGGGAAATATATATCAACTTTGTACAACAAAACATTATCACCTGCAAACTTGCTTTCTCACATATCAACTCCATTTCAAATTCGTTCATTCAAAAGCAAGTTCAACCAGAGATGAAAATTTAAAACTGAGAAAAACAAAAGCAAGTGTCACTCAAAAACTTAAACAAAATTTAATCAAAAAAAAGTAAACAAGCTTCTGTTCAAATTCAAACCTGGAAGTTCAAGTTCAAATTCAAAGCAAAGATTCCAGTTTCAGTTAAAAGCATTCTCAATTTTCAAATGTAGAGCCTGTTCTCTGTCTTTCAAATTCAGGTGAGCAAACTCCTATTTTTCGAAGCTTAGCCTGTTTGATATCTTGATGCTTGTGAGTAAACTTCATTTTAAAAACAGTTTAAAACCGATAATTTTAACCGGATGTTTATGATAAGTGTCATGAAAATATGGATGCTTGTGTTATAGATGATGTGCTGTATGTATATGTCTGATCTATTATCTGGAATATCATCTCACTGTTTAAGCTTTGGTGAGTAAACAGTTAAATTTAAAACTTAAGTAGGTTAAAAAAATTGTTGCTTGAATATGTATATAGGAGTATAAATCTATGAATATGAATGCTTCTGGATATGTATGACTGATGTCTGTGCTTCTTTGTTCTTTTTAGATTACAGAGATTTTTAAATGAACTAAATCTCAAAACCTTCCATCTAATCTCTTTGAAGCTTTGAGTTTCCAACAAATCAATTTAGTTTGAACACCATCTAGATTTTGAAAACAAGTTAAGTATTTTTAAGTATGGGAATCTCCTGTAAACAAGAAATACAGTTGAAAACTTAAAAAATGGAATAAATCAAATGTTGTAATATATTGATTCAAGGATATATCTCGAATAATCATTGAAAGTTATGATTTCTAAAACAAAATCCTTGATTTTTAATTGGGTAATTCGAGAGATATTGATGGATGAACGAAATTTGGGTTTTCATCAATTGCCGACGAACGGCGAAGTGATGGTCGACGTGGTCAGGGCTGGAGGAAGCCTGCGTGATGGGGATTCGTGGAAAAATGGTCGGGGATTTTTTAGCTCATCAGAGCAGCTAGTCGAAGGTGATCTAGGGTTTAGCTGTTAGTTTTGATCGAGATGGTTTGCGAAGCAAATCCATCGTCGTGGGTGAATCGAAATGGCTCGGAGGTGGTGGAATAGAAGGAGGGAAGCAAGGCAAGGGTTCAGGCAGATGGACGTGGTCTCCGATGTCGGAGAGAGATGATGCGAGAGGATTCAGATGATTAGGTTTCTTCCTGATTGTTTTTAAATTGGTTAAATTTTGATTTCCAGGTCAAACGAAATTTTGGGTAGTCGAATGATTGGAGAAGGTCGGCGGCGACTCAAGGGTGTCGGCGATGGTGACTGGATTTGGTCAGAGGACTGGTGCACGTGCACGCGATGTCAGTTTGTATCGGTGATGGTTATAAGGTTGGGGAAGAAGAGTAGCCTCGGGGAAGAGCTCGAGAAAATTGTTTGATGGGTCGAGTTTTGTATCGGGTTGTTCGATGTTTAAACTATATAACAGGATTTTTTAATTTAAAACTAAGCTATGTTGAAAGAAAAGAAAAAGGGAAGATTTTCTCGAGTTGGACTTGGGATGAATACTGGGGAAGACTCGGGTATTTACTCGAGTAAATCATGGGAAGCACTCGGGTTAATTTTCAAAACTACAACATTATAAAAAGTAAAGTGATTACTTAAAGCTTAATTACTTAATGAATGATTAATCAATTAAAGACAATTAATCAAGGGGTTTATGTATAATTACTCGATGTAATTAAAATGTGATAAGTAATTAAAGATAATCACTTATTGTAATTAATGAAGAATAATTAATTTAATAGTAATTAATTTAGGGTGGATAAAATTGTAAATGAATTAATTTAGGGAAATTAATTAAAAGATGATTGAATAATTAAAGGTTAATTATTCAATAATTTAAAGTTGATTTTATTTAATCAAATGATTTGGAATAGATTAATGTTAATTAACTATGATTGATGACCCATCTGATTTAAATAAATCAGAAAATTAATTGAGCTTATTTATGGATGACTATATTCTATTGAATGCTGTGTATTGGATTGATAACTCTGTTATGTGATTGTGATGCTTTGTAATATGAATTGCCTTGTGTTGAACTATGATTTGTGATTTGTTTCCATATTTATGTGAAAACCCTGTTGCCGTAAAACGGCATTTAAACTTCGATGCGACAGGGAGTCGGATTCCAGTTGGTTATCCAAAACCCACATCGAATTGTAATGATGAATCTTTGTGACTGATAAATTTACTTTATCTATGAATCTGTGATTGAAGATAAGCGTTATGGATTATACCGCTTATCGATATATCTGTGATGATTGATGATGTTGCACTATTATGTGAAACCCCTTGACTACACTATACACACACAAATATGGATTTCACGTGGAAATCGGTTAATTCACAGATGATTTAAATTTAATGTTTTTGAAATTGAAATTTTAATTTCAATTGATTTTGAAATTGGAAATTTGGGTTTAAAGTGAAAAGCTTTTGAAATGGGATTTCAAAGATAAAAGTTATTTCGAATGACTTAATCGAGTTTTGAAAATTTAAATAATTTGATTTAAATTTGAATTCAAGTTTGAAATTGAATCCTATGATTTGAAACTAGGGATTGAAGATGCTGTACAAGTTATATATGGGTTAAACCATTTTAAAGGTATTGATTTGGGAATTTGAATTTAATTCAAGGGTTTTAACTCGTGTAAATATAACTGGATTTTTCTGAAATGAAACTATTTGTTTTCAAATAGTAAAAGCTTTCACATAAGTAATAAACTTCCAATTTGTGTTGAAAGAATTTCAAGTTTGAAATAGAATTGAAATGTTTTGAAAACTATGAAATGAGTCTTTGATTCAAAAACCGGATGAGTTAATCCAACTTGAAATAGAATTTTTTTGAAAGGCTATGAATGAGTCTTTGGAAACTTGTTTTGAAAGCTATAAGTTAAATCTTGACTTAAAGATTTAACGAGTTAATTCAATTTAAATGGAAATTGATTTGGAAATCTGGGAATGAATCTTTGTGAAACTAGGTGAACTTTGTGAATTGAATCTTTTTGTTTAAAAGATTAAAAGTGTGGAAATTGTTTAAACCATTGAAGGTTTTTGAAATGAATCTTTTTATTTAAAAAGATTGGAAATGGTAGTTTGTTTTAACCATTCGAATGAAAAGTTTTGGGCTTTAAGCTGTGATTTAACTAAGACCCCAGTATCCGTATGATTTTTAATTGCGCTCGTTATTCGGTTTAGTCGGGAGAGGACCTTTGTGTCGTATAACCCATTTCGAATAATGATACGACCTATATGGATAGAATTTGAAGACTGGTGGTGAAGACCGGGTATTTTCGAAAACGAAAGGATTACCTATCGATTTTCTCTGCATCATGGCTCCGGTATACAGATTTCCTAAGTGATGGGAAGTCCGATCGAGATTGTGAATACCCGGATTTGCAAGGGCTTCTTTGGAAGTGCCTTCGGTTCTGTTCGAACCCGGAACAGACTTGTATGGATGTGTGTCTGACGTTGCACTTTGAGATGTAAAGCTGGTTTCTATCAAATACATTTCTGTTGGTGGCGGAGATTATTCTCTTAGCTTAACACCCTTCTCTGAGACGTACGAGCTCAGAGGTTATGTAGTTGATGGTTACTAGTGATACATTCCCAATTTGGTAATGTGGCATACGAAGTGCTATTGATCATTTGATCGATCAAAGCGTTGCTTTGTGAAAAAGAGTTGCTTTGTGAAAAAGCATGGCTTTATGAAAAAGCATGGCTTTGTGGACGAGACTTCGTCGAGCCTCACAACCCGGTAATGGTCGAAACAAGAATGTTGCGGCAAAGGTTTGTAGGGGAAGCGCCCCTAGGGTATGTCATTTCCTTCTGAATAAAAGGTGATATCATGGTAAGGAGCCCAGATATTTTACCTATGTTGATGCTGCACAGTTATTATACTTTGTGGTTATTGCTTTGTGATCGAGGTACCTCGGATAAAGGTCGGTGACGACCGGGGGATGACATGACTCGTGTGTTAGTTACCTAGTTACAGCTGTACAGCGTGAGGTAGCATCAGTGTGTTAGTTACCTAGTTACAGTTGTACAGCGTGAGGTAGCGTCGGCCTTGTGTTTGCAAAGATCCGGTTAGGTTCTCGGGGCGTCTTTCCAGAGGCGTTTCCATTTCGGTAAGGAAGTTCCTTAGCCTGATCATTTGTTGGAAATCCAAAGAAACAATACGAACCCAGTACGGTTTTGGTTGAAGAACCTGCCATTTACTTATGGTGGTCACCACTGTTTAGATGGTAGCTATAGTAGGCATACAATAATGGTTGTATGCTGGCTAAGATTAATATTATATTTTCGAAATGTTTTCACACTATGCACTAGTAATAATATCAAAAGATTTTTTCTTTTGTGTAGTAAGCATGTTTGACTATCATAAGGAGAAATCTCCTCCAATTCTGCGATTGCATTGTGTGTGTGGCGGGAGGCCTTATGGTAGTTTCATTTTCGAAAAGCATTGCGGGTTTCAATGTTAAAAATTCTTTTGTGTTTGTTTAAAGATAAACTGTTTTTGTTGCTCACACCAGTCCCATGACTGATCCGGAGTTTATTGTTCCCTTCCTAAACTTTGGGTGCCCATAATTTTCCACACGGGCAGTCTAGAGTTGGGTTTCTCGGATATTCAGGTTTAGTAGATTATTTGGAGCTGGTTCAGTTCTTGGAGTTCAGGACTGCACTTGCTTATCTTTGTGCATCGTGATGGTGGTTCGAGCTTGACGTTAGAGTTGTTGGAGTCATTCTCTTTTGTAGATCATTTGGAGTGGTCTCTTCTGTTCTGTTATTTCCGCTGTATCATTATTTATTTCTGATATTGTTGTATCATATTAATATCATTGTTTTATATCATTCTGGATATTGTATTCATTGGATTGTATATGATATCGTTGATTTCTTTATTCTGCTGTGTTGTTATACTTAATGGTGTTATAAGCTCCGGTGAACCAGATTCGGCATTTGAATATGCGGCATTTTGAGTACAAGTGAAGTACGGGTGCCGATTTTTGAAGGCCGGTTTCAGGGTCATTACATTTGGTATCAGAGCCAAGGTTGAACTTTAGCTTAGGAGTACAACACATTAAGTAACTCATTAGAGATAAGGTGAAGTATACCCTAGAATGAGTAACTCTAAGATATCTGTCTGTATGCCTCAGTAAATTCTCTTGCTATCTACTGATAGTGAGTATGAGTGCAAGAAGAGGATGAGATAGGGGACAGGAGAATACGACTATAAATGGTCGATACTCTGTAACAACAAGGAAACAATCTTTTCTCTATCAATCTCTTTTGTTCAACATCTCTTTTCTCAATTCTTTGATAGTTCCTGGTCGATCAAGGAAGAGATTTGATATATTTATATAGGACATAAACTCCAAATAAGCCAAAATTTTTTGTTTGGATGAATTGGTTGCTTTGGTTGCTATGGTTGATAGGTATAATTTGGTTTCTAAACTGAAAAGTTCTGAAATTATATCCATATGTCTGTCTATCTTTGGGTCCGGATATGTTCTAAGAATGGTTAGTTATCCCTTCGAACAAACCGATGCCCCTGCATATTTCGTAGATCTGGATAACTCGAGTATCGTGTGAAAAAATAAAACAGATTTGTTCTTGATATTCTGATTTGGTAAGCCAAATGCAGAATAGATATTTAGTTAATTTGATGAAATATTCTTCATCTATCTTTGTGTCTCCCTGGCAAATTTCGAGGACGAAATTCTTTTAAGGGGGGAAGTCTGTAACAACCCCGAATTATATATATATATATATATAAATTGATAATTAATTAATTTTTGAATAAAGATTTGTGAAATAAATCGATAAATGGATGCGAGTTTCCCCGAATCATTATAAATGTTGTATAAATCATTTAAATTTAAAAATATTGTGAATATTATATATATGTGAATATATATGTATTTGAGCATATATGAGTAAATTTGAAATAATGTATAAGAATAAAAACATTGATATATAAGATGAATTATAGGGTTGTAAAATATAAAGTAACCCATAGATAAAATTTAAAAGCAAAAATAAAATATACTCAAGTATAAACAAAAAATTGGATAAGTATGAACACTAATGCAAATACATGACAAATAGAACAAGACAACAATAAACTATTTACACTTGAACAAGAAATAAAACAAAATAAAATATATTCAACTAAGTATAGGACTAAAGCAAATAAAGATAAGTATGAACACATACATAAAAACAAAATAAAAATCTATGTGCTTACCCCTATCATCTCAGCCGAGACAAGCTTGTAGAGGAAGATAGGGTAAATATTTATAATAGAAGCCAAGTAATAAATGCAAATGTCCTTAGCATACAATCTACCTTACCTTTCAGCCACCAAATATTTCATATTGTACAGCCGGAAGAAAATATAAGTTGTACAACTGATAATAAATGCAAGCCACCACATGTTATTGTCTCTAGTACAATAGAAATATATATCAGCCACCAAAGGAAAATATTAGCCTCCAAATGAAAAAAAATCTCTGGCCATATTCGTACTAGAAAGGAAAATATATATCAACTTTGTACAACAAAACATTATCACCTGCAAACTTGCTTTCTCACATATCAACTCCATTTCAAATTCGTTCATTCAAAAGCAAGTTCAACCAGAGATGAAAATTTAAAACTGAGAAAAACAAAAGCAAGTGTCACTCAAAAACCTAAACAAAATTTAATCAAAACAAAGTAAACAAGCTTCTGTTCAAATTCAAACCTGGAAGTTCAAGTTCAAATTCAAAGAAAAGATTCCAGTTTCAGTTAAAAGCATTCTCAATTTTCAAATGCAGAGCCTGTTCTCTGTCTTTCTGAAATGACCCTCTCTTCTCTACCTTCATTTTGTAAGGAATTATTTTTAGAGATGATATATGTATATATCATTTATTAACAAATATATTTTTCCAGGGTCATTTTTCTCAATAAACAAACTTCATCCAGGATAAAAAAAATTTACCAATATAGATATATCAGTGCAACCACAAAAATATGCACACACATATGAAGATGCATGTGCCCCTCTTGTTTAATCAGGTTATGGAAAACAAGAGGTTACAGTGATTGATTAAGTTTAATCAATCCCCACATAGCTTAATTTCATTTTATTATTTAAGTAATGAAAATCTTATTCACATAGGTAATAGTATGGTTTTTATTCTTTGATAGCTTGCTGGATTCTCCATGGAATATGATTCATAGAACCCAGATAATTATGTTATGATTATCTGTAAAATCAATTGTATAGTGTCTGTGCTTTGAAAATGATATAAGCTTATATCATTTCCTATGTTTGGTTTCTTATAATATCTACCTTATATGCAAACTCATGTTTGGGATATTCTTAAGTGAATCATCATATTCCAGAAGCTTGATTCCCTGATACCAAGGTACTAGACTAAATGAAATGCAGTCCGGGGTGAGTTTCCTCACACATGGATACTTAGCAAATAAAATATGGATTAAACAGACTCTCTACTCAGACATATTTCAGAAGGTCTTAAAATGCATTTTGCCCAAAGCTTTAGTAAAGAGGGATTCAGATTTTATGTTAAAATTACTAAGGTACTGGTGTGACAGTGTCTGAGCAAATCATATATGAACATGTAAATAATTTACTAATATGGATCTAACATCATTATCTTATAAAATCCCTACTGGTGCTCTTACTTACAAAATTATAGCTAAAACTTTTCAATATTCCAGATAATAAAACTCCGATATTTTAAATACCAGTTCCAAGTCAAATTCTCAAAATACTTAACCAAATATCCAACATCACTCTGTATTTAGTACAATGGAATTTTTTTTTTAAATATCATACATGCAAATTTTCATCTTGTAAGCTCTTATCTATCTAATTCTAGCATGCTATAATCTTCTTCTCAATGCTTTGCTTCTACTCCTATCTAGAGGCTGCTGTCCCTGAAAAAGCATTTGAAGCTGCCTCATTTTAAATGAGACACCCCAGATGCCATCAGCACACTAGGGTCAGACACATGTCTGGTATGAGAAAATTCACAAAAGCAATTAATTAATTAGGTTAAAATCAAGTTAAGTACATATACATAAAGTTCTGCCCTTTGGAAACAGGTAATACTTGTGTGCATGCTCTGTGTCATTGTGCATGTGCATATTTTAATCTTTCTTTCCAAAGACTACATATATAAATATGGTACATACATTCAAGCATACAATTCAGTCATAGTCAAACAATCATTCACACCAAACAGGAAAATAACCAATATGAGTTAAATCATTTATTCCATCCTCATATTTCAATTCTGGGAAAAACTCTAGCTTCCTCATCATATCAAATATTTTTCCCTTGGTATATTTATCTATCCCGGTCTCATCTGCAATTTTATGAATCAATGGACACACTGTAATGAACTAATTCACTCCATTACACAAAGATCTCAGGACTTGAACAAGCCATGTGTCAACTTGCATTACTCAAGAACACAAGTCATTCCTGCAGTAATCTTGACCCCATTTCCTAATCAATTTCTTAGGTACTTTCTCTTTTTAAATTTTTTAGAGCAAACCCAATCAGTGAGTTATTTTACAAAAACAAGCATTCACCTCATAGCATTCCTTATCATTCTCTTAAACAAACAGAGACAACCAAGCAAATTTAGTATTGGTACTTATTAAAACATGTTCTTGCAATTTTAAAGAGATATAGACAACTAACATTGGTTTATGGCTCTATGGGAAGATTTTGTTGCAAACATCTGTGCTTTAGTTAACTCAGATTGACAAAGCTTCCTAAATCACAAAATATATTTGCTGGATGGATATTGTATATTTTCTTTGAATCAGGAGTGTCAGCACATAGGCAAGCCTATTGCACTCCTAATTCCTTTTCATTTTAAGCCTCAGCACATATACATATGTATATTGCAGCCCATAAGTTTATCAATTCTTCTGGGTTGAGCCAAAACCAACACTACTTGCTTATATCCAACATTTTATTTTTCTGGGTATTTATTTGTTTCTAACCAGTATCATATTAAAAAGAGATCTGGGTTTCAAAGATACTTATGTATGCATGCAGATCATATTTAGAATATTCACAAAATAAAACAACCAGAACAACCATTTAGCATCAAAGCATCCTTAACTTCTGAAGAACAATCACATATACTTTTAAGAAAAATTCATTTATAACTGGCTTCCTTCATTAGGACTTAGTGCCTTAAGTTGTTGAGTGAGTTTTCTCACCTAGCTCTCTTCTCTGCTTCCTTAATTAATTGATGAACTTCTGCCTTTAGCCTCAAGCTCTTTTCCTTCCCTTGCCTTATGATTTCTATGGTGTTGTTTCTTTTTTTTCAAAGTTCTTTTCTGAGAAGGAGAGGAGGCTGCTGCATATGCATATATATATATACAGGGTCCTCCTTAGGGTTTTGGGTATTGGCTAAAGCCATTTTTGCCCACCAGAAAAATTATGTTATCTGCATTTTATTTGAACCCAAAATTCTACCCTTCCCGGCTTAATTTAGGTGAAGAGAAAAGTGGTTATATTCTTTTTGGTTAATTTCAGAAATTTGCTTTTCAGAAAATACTTTTTCCTTTGTCTACAATCATGCTAAAAATGTGACTTTATTTGTTATTTATCAAATACTCTTCCTAATTCTGCCTATACCAAGCATTTCCCTGTTTTGTCTTATTTTTCCTATTTTTAGCTTTCATGTAAATGGTATGTACTTCCTTTATTTATTTACAAGAGGACTACTCCTTTTTATATCCTCATTTTTTTTTCTTTCTGCCTATATACTAAAATATGTCTGTATATTTTATTTTACTAATTTGAACTCTAGTATTTTATTAACATATATATATATATAAGTCTTACTGAAATAATTAGTACACCCATATATATATTTATACATCATTCTATATTGACACACACATGCACATGTACACTCAAAAATATTCAGTAGCATCCATATATGTATATTTACTTATGCATACCGCTTTTAAGGATTTAATCTATATATATATATTCCCATACATATCAATATGTATTTATTCTTAGAGTTTAGGGATTTTAGCTTTAGTTCATGTGCATTTCCTGTGCACACATGTACACACATACTAATACACTATCAAGCTATATCAATTCCCTTTCAAAATTTATTTAAAATTTATTTTGAATTTATTTATATTTTTCAGAATAAATTCATAAAATCTTGGGTCATTACATACACCCCTCCTTTTAGAAATTGTGTCCCACAATTTTCCTAAGCTTAAAATGAATTTTAAACTTAATTCAGAGAACAAGTACATTCTCAACCAAATAGATATTTAGTTCTATAATAACTAAAAATATATGCATCTAAAACAATCAAAAATCAAAATTACCTTTAATCTGAAAATAACTTAGGATAATTCATCCTAACTTTGTCTTCTAATTCCAATGTGCAATCACTAGGATCAAGACTCCACTGTACCTTTTACAAGTTTCAGAGATTTATTCCTCAACTTCTTCACATCTTTTTCCAAAATTCCCACTGGATCCTTTTCATAAATCAAATTAGGATTTATCTGCACTTGGGTTGGGGTCTCAAAAATTTCTGCCTTGTCATGGACCCATCTTCTCAATTGTGATACATGAAAAACATCATGTATACCTTGCATGTTTTCTGGTAATTCCAACTTATATGCCAAGGGACCAATTCTTTCCAGAATTTTGTATGGTCCAATATATCTTGGGGTTAACTTGCCTTGTTTCCCAAACCTCAGCACATTTTTCATAGGTGAGATTTTGATGAAAACAAAATTTCCCACTTCATATTCCACCTGCCTCCTTTTCATGTCTGCAAATTTCTTCTGCCTTTCTTGTGCTGCTGCCATTCTTCTTCTTATCAACTCAATTTTCTCCTTAGTTTCTTGTATGTACTCAGGTCCTAAAATAGACCTTTCTCCTGCTTCTACCCAACAAACAGGTGACAAACAGGGTTTACCATATAAGGCTTCAAATGGAGCCATTCCTATGGTGCTTTGATAGCTGTTGTTGTATGTAAATTCAACTAGATGAAGATAATCTTCCCAGTTGCCCCCAAAGTCCAGTACACATGCTCTCAACATGTCCTCCAAAACCTTGTTTACTACCTCGGTCTGCCCACCTGATTGAGGATGGTAGGCAGTACTTAGGCATAGTTCACTTCCCATTGCTTCTTGAAAGCTTCTTCAGAATTTTGAGGTGAAGATGGTATCCCTATCACTCACAATGGTTTTGGGAATGCCATGTAACTTTACCACTTCCTTTATAAAAATTTGAGCTAATTTTGGTGCTGTCCTTTCTGACTTGACTGGGATGAAGTGTGCTACCTTGGTTAGCCTATCAACTATCACCCATATGCTTGTATTGCCTCTCTTAGATCTAGGCAGTCCATCTATGAAGTCCATAGATATGTCTTCCCACTTCCACTGTGGTACACTAAGAGGCTGCATCAACCCTGATGGCCTTTGGGTTTCAGCCTTGACTTGTTGGCAAGTCATACATTTGGCAATGTATTTAGCTACATCAGATTTCATCCCCTTCCACCAGAAGTCTCTTTTCAAATTTTGGTACATTTTTGTGTTGCTTGGGTGTATGGAGTATATACTTCTGTGATATTCATTCAATATCTCTTTCTTCAATTCTGTGTCCTCTGGTACACACATCCTATTTTGGTATCTCATATAACCATTTTTATCAATATGGTGATTCATCACTTCCTCCCCTTTTGAGAGGAGCATTTTCTTCTCTAATAAGTTGGCATCCTGTTCTTGCATTTTTCCTACCTTCAGAATTAAATCTGGTTGAAGTGTCATTAAGCTTAACTTCCCTTTATCTTCTTGTGCACCATGCATCTGCTCATCAATGTGCACACAACCATTCTCCCCAATTTCTAACTCAGTTAGCAAAGACAAGTCCTTAAATTCTTCTATCATCATCATAGCCAATTTAGCATGCTGTCTACTTAGAGCATCTGCAACTTTGTTTGCTTTGCCTGGTGTATAGAGTATGTCAAAGTCATAGGCAGCTAAGAATTCCACCCATCTATGTTGCCTCATGTTCAAATCTTTTTGTGAAAATAAATATTTTAGAGACTTGTGGTCAGTGTAAAGTTCAAACTTAGTGCCTAACAAATAATGTCTCCAAAGTTTCAAAGCATAGATCACAGCTGCTAATTCAAGGTCATGTGTGGCATACCTTACTTCATGGGGTTTAAGTTGTCTGGATGCATATGCAATGACTTGGCCTTGTTGCATCAACACTGCACCCAAGCCAAATCCACTAGCATCAGTGTATACAACTAATTCTTCATTTCCATGAGGTACCTTTAAAATTGGAGC
This sequence comes from Allium fistulosum, assembly GCA_030737815.1. Taxonomy (NCBI): domain Eukaryota; kingdom Viridiplantae; phylum Streptophyta; class Magnoliopsida; order Asparagales; family Amaryllidaceae; genus Allium; species Allium fistulosum. The sequence continues at coordinate 1,061,266,394 of CM060903.1, forward strand.
ATTCACCAATGCCTCCTTCAACTGTTCAAAAGACTTTTCAAATTTTTCTGACCAAACAAAAGCTTGGTTCTTCCTGGTTAGGTTAGTGAGTGGTGTAGAAATTTTTGAAAAATCTTTTATAAATCTCCTATAATACCCTGCCATCCCCATAAACGACCTTACTTCACTCACAGTGCTTGGCCTCTTCCATGCTTAAATAGCCACTACTTTATTGGGTTTCACCGAAATTCCTTGGGCAGATATAACATGGCCAAGAAAATGCACTTCCTCTTTCCAAAATTCACATTTTGAGTATTTTGCCTTTAAGTCTTTTTCTCTTAGTCTAGACAAAACCATGTGCAGATGGCTTTCATGCTCTTCCATTGTTTTGGAATAAATTAAAATGTCATCTATAAAAATAAGCACAAACTTGTCTAAATAATCTCTAAAGGTTCTGTTCATTAAATCTACAAAGTATGATGGTGCATTGGTCAAGCCAAATGGCATAACCAAAAATTCATACGACCCATATCTAGTGTTAAAGGCAGTGTACTTGATGCTTGATTCTTCCACCTTCATTTGATGAAAACCAGATGCTAAATCTAGCCTAGAGAATACTCTTGCTCCAGCCAATTGATCAAAAAGATCATCTATTCTTGGCAGTGGGTATTTATTTTTAATGGTTACCTTGTTTAATTCCCTATAATCTATGCAGAGTCTCAAAGTACCATCTTGTTTCTTAACAAACACCACTGGTGCCCCCCAGCAAGAATTACTAGGTCTTATAAAACCCTTATTTTCTAATTCCTCTAATTGTTTCTTTAATTCTTTTAGTTCATTTGGCCCCATTCTTGTTGGCTTTTTAATCACTGGGCTTGCTCCTGGAACTAAATGAATTTGGAATTCCACTGGCCTATGGTTTGGAACACCATTAACCTCCTCAAAAACATCCAAGTATTCATTGACTATGGGAATTTCCTCAATAATATGTTTACTGGAATCTTTACCCAAATCAATCAAATGACACAATTTTCTTCCCTTGGACACTTCACACAAAATTGTGATCCTCTGGCTTCCATGGTTTTGCAATGATATGGTGGATGAGTCTAAGTTAATTATGGCCTTGAATTGCCTTAACCAGTCTAGTCCCAAAATAACACCTATATTTGGGTAATTTAAAACATATAAATTGGAAATAAAAGTATCTCCTCCTATGTTTAATCCCACATCCACACAGATCATGTTTAAAACACTAGAACTTCCCAGTGGACTTTGTATATGTAAAGGGGTTTCAACCAATATGCAACTTAATTTCAGCATTTTAACTAATTCATAGGAAATTAAAGAATGAGTTGCTCCTGTATCATATACTACTGCTATGGGTACATTACAAATAAATAGTGTACCTTCCACTTGACTGTGCTTCTCAGCATTGATCTCCACTGTTTTGCCTTTTTCTTCCAAGTTTGCTAATTTTCCTTGCTGCCTATTCTCAGGACAATTTCTTTTCATGTGCACTTCTTTCCCACATAAATAACACTTGAAAGCTCCTCCTTTTAATTCTGGACATCTTGGTTTGATATGTCCTTCTTTTCCACACTGATGGCAATCTTCTTGGTTTCCTTAGCTTTGACATCTCCAGTGCCTTTGTTACTGGCCTCTTCCTTCTTCTTATCATAAGGGTGATACCTCCCCTTACCTTTCTTGGTGTTATTGTTCTTAAAATTTCTGAACTTCTCCCTTTCCTTGTCATGCTGCTCCAACCTCAAAGCTAAGTATATCACATGGTCAAAAGTCCTGTCAGCATAGGGTAACATGGCTCTGCTAAGTCCTGGGTTCAAACCTTTTATGTACCTATCATTTTTGGATGCCTCATCTGCCATAAGCATTGCTCCATATGTGGAAAGCCCCTCAAACTTTTGAGTGTACTCTGTGACAGTCATGGTTCCTTGTCTAAGTCTAATAAATTCTTCTAGCAAGGTAGTCTTAGCTGATGCTGGTACAAACCTTGCTTCCAACATCTCTTTGAATTGATTCCATGTGATTTCATTCTCACCTCTCCCTGCAATGATTACTTCCCACCAGCTTAAAGCTACTCCTTTTAGCTGTCTTGAAGCCACTTGCCTCTTTCTTTGATCATCAAGTTGCATGTCATTGAAAATTCTTTCCAATGTTCTCAACCATGTTTGAATTTCCATGATACCCTCTGTCCCTTCAAAGCTTTTGCCTCCTAAATGAGTATATGTCTTAAGTAATTTTGAGAGTTCTTCATAGGGATTTTCTTGCCATTGTCCTGCCCCATCCCTAAATGCTCTCACCAAGTCTTGCAGATTGACCATTGGTGGTGCATGGGAAGATCCTGCTCCCTGATTTGGTGGTCTCCCTACCATAGTTTGCTAATAATAATTTACATAGCTGGTTAGTTTGATTGGTAATTTTATTATTTCAGTGGTTTTTATTCACACTGAAAACATTGATATATATTTAGTTCCTTTAAATTTTATTTCTATCTAAGAACTTGATCTTTACTTCTATTGTGTTGAATAACATAGCTCTGATACCAAATGAAATGACCCTCTCTTCTCTACCTTCATTTTGTAAGGATTTTTTTTAGAGATGATATATGTATATATCATTTATTAACAAATATATTTTTCCAGGGTCATTTTTCTCAATAAACAAACTTCATCCAGGATAAAAAAAATTACCAATATAGATATATCAGTGCAACCACAAAAATATGCACACACATATGAAGATGCATGTGCCCCTCTGGTTTAATCAGGTTATGGCAAACAAGAGGTTACAGTGATTGATTAAGTTTAATCAATCCCCACATAGCTTAATTTCATTTTATTATTTAAGTAATGAAAATCTTATTCACATAGGTAATAGTATGGTTTTTATTCTTTGATAGCTTGCTGGATTCTCCATGGAATATGATTCATAGAACCTAGATAATTATGTTATGATTATATGTAAAATCAATTGTATAGTGTCTGTGCTTTGAAAATGATATAAGCTTATATCATTTCCTATGTTTGCTTTCTTATAATATCTACCTTATATGCAAACTCATGTCTGGGATATTCTTAAGTGAATCATCATATTCCAGAAGCTTGATTCCTTGATACCAAGGTACTAGACTAAATGAAATGCAGTCCGGGGTGAGTTTCCTCACACATGGATACTTAGCAAATAAAATATGGATTAAACAGACTCTCTACTCAGACATATTTCAGAAGGTCTTAAAATGCATTTTGCCCAAAGTTTAGTAAAGAGGGATTCAGATTTTATGTTAAAATTACTAAGGTACTGGTGTGACAGTGTCTGAGCAAATCATATCTGAACATGTAAATAATTTACTAATATGGATCTAACATCATTATCTTATAAAATCCCTACTGGTGCTCTTACTTACAAAATTATAGCTAAAACTTTTCAACATTCCAGATAATAAAACTCAGATATTTTAAATACCAGTTCCAAGTCAAATTCTCAAAATACTTAACCAAATATCCAACATCACTCTGTACTTAGTACAATGGAATTTTTTTTTTAAATATCATACATGCAAATTTTCATCTTGTAAGCTCTTATCTATCTAATTCTAGCATGCTATAATCTTCTTCTCAATGCTTTGCTTCTACTCTTATCTAGAGGCTGCTGTCCCTGAAAAAGCATTTGAAGCTGCCTCATTTTAAATGAGACACCCCAGATGCCATCAGCACACTAGGGTCAGACACATGTCTGGTATGAGAAAATTCACAAAAGCAATTAATTAATTAGGTTAAAATCAAGTTAAGTACATATACATAAAGTTATGCCCTTTGGAAACAGGTAATACTTGTGTGCATGCTCTGTGTCATTGTGCATGTGCATATTTTAATCTTTCTTTCCAAAGACTACATATATAAATATGGTACATACATTCAAGCATACAATTCAGTCATAGTCAAACAATCATTCACACCAAACAGGAAAATAACCAATATGAGTTAAATCATTTATTCCATCCTCATATTTCAATTCTGGGAAAAACTCTAGCTTCCTCATCATATCAAATATTTTTCCCTTGGTATATTTATCTATCCTGGTCTCATCTGCAATTTTATGAATCAATGGACACACTGTAATGAACTAATTCACTCCATTACACAAAGATCTCAGGACTTGAACAAGCCATGTGTCAACTTGCATTACTCAAGAACACAAGTCATTCCTGCAGTAATCTTGACCCCATTTCCTAATCAATTTCTTAGGTACTTTCTCTTTTTAAATTTTTCAGAGTAAACCCAATCAGTGAGTTATTTTACAAAAACAAGCATTCACCTCATAGCATTCCTTATCATTCTCATAAACAAACAGAGACAACCAAGCAATTTTAGTATTGGTACTTATTAAAACATGTTCTTGCAATTTTAAAGAGATATAGACAACTAACATTGGTTTATGGCTCTATGGGAAGATTTTGTTGCAAACATCTGTGCTTTAGTTAACTCAGATTGACCAAGCTTCCTAAATCACAAAATATATTTGCTGGGTGGATATTGTATATTTTCTTTGAATCAGGAGTGTCAGCACATAGGCAAGCCTATTGCACTCCTAATTCCTTTTCATTTTAAGCCTCAGCACATATACATATGTATATTGCAGCCCATAAGTTTATCAATTCTTCTGGGTTGAGCCAAAACCAACACTACTTGCTTATATCCAACATTTTATTTTTCTGGGTATTTATTTGTTTCTAACCAGTATCATATTAAAAAGAGATCTGGGTTTCAAAGATACTTATGTATGCATGCAGATCATATTTAGAATATTCACAAAATAAAACAACCAGAACAACCATTTAGCATTAAAGCATCCTTAACTTCTGAAGAACAATCACATATACTTTTAAGAAAAATTCATTTATAACTGGCTGCCTTCATTAGGACTTAGTGCCTTAAGTTGTTGAGTGAGTTTTCTCACCTAGCTCTCTTCTCTGCTTCCTTATTTAATTGATGAACTTCTGCCTTTAGCTTCAAGCTCTTTTCCTTCCCTTGCCTTATGATTTCTATGGTGTTGTTTCTTTTTTTTTTCAAAGTTCTTTTCTGAGAAGGAGAGGAGGCTGCTGCATATGCATATATATATACAGGGTCCTCCTTAGGGTTTTGGGTATTGGCTAAAGCCATTTTTGCCCACCAGAAAAATTATGTTATCTGCATTTTATTTGAACCCAAAATTCTACCCTTCCCAGCTTAATTTAGGTGAAGAGAAAAGTGGTTATATTCTTTTTGGTTAATTTCAGAAATTTGCTTTTCAGAAAATACTTTTTCCTTTGTCTACAATCATGCTAAAAATGTGACTTGATTTGTTATTTATCAAATACTCTTCCTAATTCTGCCTATACCAAGCATTTCCCTGTTTTGTCTTATTTTTCCTATTTTTAGCTTTCATGTAAATGGTATGTACTTCCTTTATTTATTTACAAGAGGACTGCTCCTTTTTATATCCTCATTTTTTTTTCTTTCTGCCTATATACTAAAATATGTATGTATATTTTATTTTACTAATTTGAACTCTAGTATTTTATTAACATATATATATATATATATAAGTCTTACTGAAATAATTAGTACACCCATATATATATTTATACATCATTCTATATTGACACACACATGCACATGTACACTCAAAAATATTCAGTAGCATCCATATATGTATATTTACTTATGCATACAGCTTTTAAGGATTTAATCTATATATATATATTCCCATACATATCAATATGTATTTATTCTTAGAGTTTAGGGATTTTAGCCTTAGTTCATGTGCATTTCCTGTGCACACATGTACACACATACTGATACACTATCAAGCTATATCAATTCCCTTTCAAAATTTATTTAAAAATTATTTTGAATTTATTTTATTTTTCAGAATAAATTCCTAAAATCTTGGGTCATTACACTTTCAAACTCAGGTGATCAAACTCCTATTTTTCGAAGCTTAGCCTGTTTGATATCTTGATGCTTGTGAGCAAACTTCATTTTAAAAACAGTTTAAAACCTATAATTTGTCATGAAAATATGGATGCTTGTGTTATAGATGATGTGATGTACGTATATGTCTGATCTGTTATCTGGAATATTATCTCACTGTTTAAGCTTTGGTGAGTAAACAGTTAAATTTAAAACTTAAGTAGGTTAAAAAATTTGTTGCTTGAATATGTATATAGGAGTATAAATCTATGAATATGAATGCTTCTGGATATGTATGACTGATGTCTGTGCTTCTTTGTTCTTTTTAGATTACAGAGATTTTTAAATGAACTAAATCTCAAAACCTTCCATCTAATCTCTTTGAAGCTTTGAGTTTCAAACAAATCAATTTAGTTTGAACACCATCTAGATTTTGAAAACAAGTTAAGTATTTTTTAGTATGGGAATCTACTGTAAACAAGAAATACAGTTGAAAACTTAAAAAATGGAATAAATCAAATGTTGTAATATATTGATTCAAGGATATATCTCGAATCATCATTGAAAGTTATGATTTTTAAAACAAAATCCAAGATTTTTAATTGGGTAATTCGAGAGATATTGATGGATGAATGAAATTTGGGTTTTCATCAATTGTTGACGAACGGCGAAGTGATGGTCGACATGGTCAGGGCTGGAGGAAGCCTGAGTGATGGGGATTCGTGGAAAAATGGTCGGGGATTTTTTAGCTCATCAAAGCAGCTAGTCGAAGGTGATCTAGGGTTTAGCTGTTAGTTTTGGTCGAGATGGTTTGCGAAGCAAATCCATCGTCGTGGGTGAATCGGAATGGCTCGGAGGTAGTGAAATAGAAGGAGGGAAGCAAGGCAATGGTTCAGGCAGATGGACGTGGTCTCCGGTGTCGGAGAGAGATGATGCGAGGGGTTTCAGATGATCAGGTTTCTTCCTGATGGTTTTTAAATTGGTTAAATTTTGATTTCCAGGTCAATTCGAAATTTTGGGTAGTCGAATGATTGGAGAAGGTCGACGGCGACTCAAGGGTGTCGGCGATGGTGACCGGATTTGGTCAGAGGACTGGTGCACGTGCACGCGATGTCAGGTTGTATCGGTGATGGTTATAAGGTTGGGGAAGAAGAGTAGCCTCGAGGAAGAGCTCGAGAAAATTGTTTGATGGGTCGAGTTTTGTATCGGGTAGTTCGATGTTTAAACTGTATAACAGGATTTTTTAATTTAAAACTAAACTATGTTGAAAGAAAAGAAAAAGGGAAGATTTTCTCGGGTTGGACTTGGGATGAATACTAGGGAAGACTCGGGTATTTACTCGAGTAAGTCATGGGAAGCGCTCGGGTTAGTTTTCAAAACTACAGCATTATAAAAAGTAAAGTGATTACTTAAAGCTTAATTACTTAATGAATGATTAATCAATTAAAGATAATTAATCAAGGGGTTTATGTATAATTACTCGATGTAATTAAAATGTGATAAGTAATTAAAGATAATCACTTTTTGTAATTAATGAAGAATAATTAATTAAATAGTAATTAATTTAGGGTGGATAAAATTGTAAATGAATTAATTTAGGGAAATTAATTAAAGGATGATTGAATAATTAAAGGTTAATTATTCAATAATTTAAAGTTGATTTTATTTAATCAAATGATTTGGAATTGATTAATGTTAATTAACTATGATTGATGACCCATCTGATTTAAATAAATCAAAAAATTAATTGAGCTTATTTATGGATGACTATATTATATTGAATGCTGTGTATTGGATTGATAACTCTGTTATGTGATTGTGATGCTTTGTAATATGAATTGCCTTGTGCTGAACGGTGATTTGTGATTTGTTTCCATATTTATGTGAAAACCTTGTTGCCCGTAAAACGGCATTTAAACTTCGATGCGACAGGGAGTCGGATTCCAGTTGGTTATCCAAAACCCACATCGAATTGAAATGATGAATCATTGTGACTGATAAATTTACTTTATCTATGAATCTGTGAATGAAGATAAGTGTTATGGATTATACCGCTTATCGATATATCTATGATAATTGATGATGTTGCACTATTGTGTGAAACCCCTTGACTACACTATACACACACAAATATGGATTTCACGTGGAAATCGGTTAAGTCACAGATGATTTAAATTTAATGTTTTTGAAATTGAAATTTTAATTTCAATTGATTTTGAAATTGGAAATTTGGGTTTAAAGTGAAAAGCTTTTGAAATGGGATTTCAAAGATAAAAGTTATTTCGAATAACTTAATCGAGTTTTGAAAATTTAAATAATTTGATTTAAATTTGAATTCAAGTTTGAAATTGAATCCTATGATTTGAAACTAGGGATTGAAGATGCTGTACAAGTTAAATATGGGTTAAACCATTTTAAAGGTATTGATTTGGGAATTTGAATTTAATTCAAGGGTTTTAACTCGTGTAAATATAACTGGATTTTTCTGAAATGAAACTATTTGTTTTCAAATAGTAAAAGCTTTCACATAAGTAATAAACTTCCAATTTGTGTTGAAAGAATTTCAAGTTTGAAATAGAATTGAAATGTTTTGAAAACTATGAAATGAGTCTTTGATTCAAAAATCGGATGAGTTAATCCAACTTAAAATAGAATTGTTTTGAAAGGCTATGAATGAATCTTTGGAAACTAGTTTTGAAAGCTATAAGTTAAATCTTGACTTAAAGATTTAACGAGTTAATTTAATTTAAATGGAAATTGATTTGGAAATCTGGGAATGAGTCTTTGTGAAACTAGGTGAACTTTGTGAATTGAATCTTTTTGTTTAAAAGATTAAAAGTGTGGAAATTGTTTAAACCATTGAAGGTTTTTGAAATGAATCTTTTTATTTAAAAAGATTGGAAATGGTAGTTTGTTTTAACCATTCGAATGAAAAGTTTTGGGCTTCAAGCTGTGATTTAACTGAGACCCCATTATCCATATGATTTTTAATTGCGCTCGTTATTCGGTTTAGCCGGGAGAGGACCTTTGTGTCGTATAACCCATTCCGAATAATGATACGACGTATATGGATATCATTTGAAGACCGGTGGTGAAGACCAGGTATTTTCGAAAACGAAAGGATTACCTGTCGATTTTCTCTGCATCATGGCTCCAGTATAGAGATTTCCTAAGTGATGGGAAGTCCGATCGAGATTGTGAATACCCGGATTTGCAAGGGCTTTTTTGGAAGTGCCTTCAGTTCTGTTTGAACCCGGAATAGACTTGTATGTATGTGTGTCTGACGTTTCACTTTGAGATGTAAAGCTGGTTTCTATCAAATACATTTCTGTTGGTGGCGGAGATTATTCTCTTAGCTTAACACCCTTCTCTGAGACGTACGAGCTCAGAGGTTATGTAGTTGATGGTTACTAGTGATACATTCCCAATTTGGTAATGTGGCATACGAAGTGCTATTGATCATTTGATTGATCAAAGCGTTGCTTTGTGAAAAAGCGTGGCTTTGTGGATGAGACTTCGTCGAGCCTCACAACCCGGTAATGGTCGAAACAGGAATATTGCGGCAAAGGTTTGTAGGGGTAGCGCCCCTAGGGTATGTCATTTCCTTCTGGATAAAAGGTGATATCATGGTATGGAGCCCAGATATTTTACCTATGTTGATGTTGCACGGTTATTATACTTTGTGGTTGTGGCTTTGTGATCGAGGTACCTCGGATAAAGGTCGGTGACGACCGGGGGATGACATGACTCGTGTGTTAGTTACCTAGTTACAACTGTACAGCGTGAGGTAGCGTCAGTGTGTTAGTTACCTAGTTACAGCTGTACAACGTGAGGTAGCGTCGGCCTTGGGTTTGCAGAGATCCGGTTAGGTTCTCGGGGCGTCTTTCCAGAGGTGTTTCCATTTCGGTAAGGAAGTTCCTTAGCCTGATCATTTGTTGGAAATCCAAAGAAACAATACGAACCCAGTACGGTTTTGGTTGTAGAACCTGCCATTTACTTATGGTGGTCACCACTGTTTAGATGGTAGCTATAGTAGGCATACAATAATGGTTGTATGCTGGCTAAGATTAATATTATACTTTCGAAATGTTTTCACACTATGCACTAGTAATAATATCAAAAGAGTTTTTCCTTTGCGTAGTAAGCATGTTTGACTATCATAAGGAGAAATCTCCTCCAATTCTGCGATTGCATTGTGTGTGTGGCGGGAGGCCTTATGGTAGTTTCATTTTCGAAAAGCATTGCGGGTTTCAATGTTAAAAATTCTTTTGTGTTTGTTTAAAGATAAACTGTTTTTGTTGCTCACACCAGTCCCATGACTGATCCAGAGTTTATTGTTCCCTTCCTAAACTCTGGGTGCCCACAATTTTCCACACGGGCAATCTAGAGTTGGGTTTCTCAGATATTCATGTTTAGTAGATTATCTGGAGCTGGTTCAGTTCTTGGAGTTCAGGACTGCACTTGCTTATCTTTGTGCATCGTGATGGTGGTTCGAGCTTGACGTTGGAGTTGTTGGAGTCATTCTCTTTTGTAGATCATTTGGAGTGATCTCTTCTGTTCTGTTATTTTCGCTGTATCATTATTTATTTCTGATATTGTTGTATCATATTGATATCATTGTTGTATATCATTCTGGATATTGTATTCATTGGATTGTATATGATATCGTTGATTTCTTTATTCCGCTGTGTTGTTATACTTAATGGTGTTATAAGCTCCAGTGAACCAGATTCGGCGTTTGAATCTGCAGCATTTTGAGTACAAGTGAACTACGGGTGCCGATTTTCGAAGGCCGATTTCAGGGTCATTACACTTTATGTTCTCTACTTATCTATTTTTCTTTATTTAGTGATTTATTTTCATTGAATTGGCTGTTGATAATTAATCAACAAGCTAGATCCATTTTGGTTGCTTTTGAGCATAAGCCTAACTGTTCCACAACGGTTTGGCATTAGTGCAAATTTATTAAAATTTTGCACAACAGATTACTATCAGAGCGAGTTGTCTTATTTTAGATTAGTTATCAATGACAAATTCTTTGAGTAGTGGTATGAAAAATTATGGCATCACCAAATTTGCTGAAAAAGGAGTTTTTTGGACATGGAAGGTGAAGACTAATGACGATGTTCTTTAAACACAACTTGATTCATTTAGAATAAGAGATAAATACTAGATATATCTTGGAGATAGAAGAAATATGCATAGGTCCCACTTCATGGGTCTTAGAAGGGGTGTTACTCTTATTGTAAGAAGAAGGGGCATTTCATATGAGATTGTCAAGCTCTCAGAAAGAAAAAGGAGAAGAAGGAGAAAGCTTCAGTTTCAATAGTAGTTAGATCAGATGCAGATAGAAGCGATAATGATACATCATTATTTTCAATCATTATTTCACCTTTAGAGAGTACAAGTTTGGTGAATGATTCTGGAGCATCTTATCATATGACGCCAAATAGGAGCTATTTTGTTAGTTATAAGAAGATTAATGGTGGAGCGGTTCATATGGGCGAATGACACATCTTGTCATGTTGTAGACATTGGAAGTGTGAGGTTTAGAATGTTCGATGGCGTTGCTAGGACTATCATGGATGTTAAACATGTTCCGATGTTGCATAGGAGTTTGTTATCAGTTACAGCTTTGAGTAGACTTGGAATGAGGATAATAGTTGTAACGACCCGGAATTTTTGATATTTGAAATTGGAATATTTAATTGATTTTAAATATTTAAAAGTTAATTTTTTAACTTGAATTTCAAATATAATTATTTATTGGAAATTGGATAAATTGTTGAATCTGGAGTTTTAGGCTTGTTAAAAATAATTTAAAGGCTTATAAAATTTATATTAACAATACTGAAGGTAATAAAAATTTTAAAATTGAATTTAAAAGTGATTTGTTTAGTTTTAAAAATATATCGTTTAAATTGACATTTAAAAATAGCCTTCCGAGGCACAGTGTCGGAATTCGACAAAACCAGTTCCATTGGATCCGTAATAGTGTATTATTATTGGGTTTCACATTTCATAATGTTTGGAGTTATCGTTTGACCGTAAGGGATATAAACGCGTTGAAATTCATATCGAAAATTCAATATAATAATTTGGTCCAAAAAAGCTATCTTCTCCATACGATCGAATTAGGACTTGAATCCTTTTCCATTGCGTTCGGAATAGGGATATAACATTATAAATGCCTAGCGGCACGCCTCGATAGGAGATCAAGATTTTAAGCTGCGAATTCGAGACGATTTAAAATTTAAATAATATATTTTTATTGACCAGTCAACATTTTCACATCAACCGTTTCCCTTATCACCTCAAGTCACTGTACACAAGCATACTCTACACGCAACCTTCCTTTCAAATATCACGTTCCTTCCTTCAAAACAGTACAGCCGATTTTAAAAAGAAAAATGAAACTGAGAACTTCAAAAAAATAGTTTGCCTCAAATACTTTATGAAAAATCACCAAACCAGTTTGTAAATTCACGTTTTCGCATTTTCTTCGATGTGGTATATGTTATGGGTGGTACGGAGATCGTTTGGGTTGCTCGACTTTGTTCGGCGTGAGGGTTTTAAAACTAGGGTTAAGTTTTTCATCACATTCATTCGTCGATTCGAGTAGTGAAGCTCGTTTTTGGGATTGTCCTAGAAAACCGCACCTAGGGGATCTATATGATGAAGCTCGGTCGTGGTTGGGGTGTGCGACATTGCACGGTCGGCAGCAGGTCACGTTCGACATTGGTGGGGCGAGGTGACGTAAGGGGGTTGGTCGAGTTCTGTTCTTCACGAGAAAGTCATCGGTGAGGACGGCGGGGCGTTTCGTGGATTAGTTGCGTGTGTCAATGGCGTGCACGTTTGTTTCGTGCACAAGAATAGAAGAGAGGAGCTGGGGGTAGAAGAATGGGGGGAAGAAAGGAAGCGGGCTGGGTTCGTTCTAAGGGGTATGGGTTTGTTTTTATTTTTTTAAAAAAAAGAAATTTGTTTATATTATTTACGTTTAAACTTATGAAATTTATATCTCATGCATACGAGGTCTGATTCGGACAATTCAAGATGTGTTGGGATCGTATTGACATCGCCTACGCATAGGAAATGGTTTGTACGAAATTAGAGCTTCTGAAATTTTCAGACAAATAAAAACGCATGCGGATTCAATCGGAATTGGAACGCGAAAGCGACGATAAAAATTAAGGTGAGTTAATCTCACTCAAATTTGGTATTTCTGCCATTAATTTTAATTAGTTAAAATTAATTATTGGTTAATTGATTAAATTTGATAATTATTATCAGTCTGGATGTGATATTATATATAGTAGTATATATATATATTGGAGTGATTGATATTCCCGCATTTATATAGCGGATGAGATCCTATACGCCAGCATAATAGCGGATGACCCTGTATACCGCGATATCACCCTCGAAGTGGGATTGTTATTTTTATATTGTATTAACATCTGTGGATGCAAGGAAATAGGTTGGAGGGATCCAACTGGATTCCTCAAAAACGTTTAAATTATTTTCATATTCAGTGATATGATTTATTTGAATAATCTGTGATAGATTATATTGGAAATTGGATTTATTGGATGTTATGGTATTGTTGGATATATTTGGCATTTTTAAATGTGAATATTAGTCACGCATCCCTAAAACCAAATTTAATTCAAACGGCATCCTCCCTAAAAAAAGTTGTAAAGTGGGTCCCTATAAATTTTTTACTATAGCAGCATGTATTTTTCATGTTTTTTTTGCGCCAGTGCTTAAAAAAATTTCAAAAAATTGTAAATATTATAACTAAGTTTCTGCAAAAAAAAATAAAAGGATAATTATTAAATATTTATACTTTATATAATAGTTTTATTTTAAAAAGTAGTTTTTGGCTAAAGTTTTACTTGGAAAATTATTATAAAATTTCACAACTTTTATCTTGAATAAAGTGATTTAAGTAGCTTCATTTTAAATATTTTAAGTGTATATTTTTGAATAAAGTGATTCAATTTATTTAAAATCTAAATTAAATAAGACTTGGTGTTTTCAGTGGAAATAAAATAATTGGTTGAATGATTGTTTAATTTGATAGTTAAATAACCGACTATCAAATCTAGACCCAAATGTAACTTTGGAAATATCAGAAAGAGGTACGGGAATTATATGGTACAGTTACCGTTCGAGGTGTTATACTGTATGTATAAACTTGTTCGTTTTTCTAGGACGTTTATAAGGAAATCCATCCATTAACGGTTAGGAGGTGATCTCCGATCTTATTCTCGTTTGTTTATTTCCTAGAGAACCGGGGTTGAGTTTACCGGGAAATAGCGAACGTTGTTTTGAAGAGACCGGAATCAGATTTGTGATCCGAAAACGACTTCGATCCAACGAGTATGTTTTTGTAAGGAAGACAAGAGCTTGGAGTCGAAGATGGAGCAGTGAACTGCAAGGGCTAATCTCTACTAATCTTAAGGGTGATTCCAAATGGATGTAGTAGGAGTAGTTCCGTTCGGACCTGGAACAGACTTTTATGGATGAATGCTATCAGTACATTGTCATGGAGTACAATGAGTATTCTAAGTGAATGTTTCTAAAAGGTAACGCTTAGCCTCGAGCCTCATCAACTGGGAATGACTGAAAATTAGGGGATATGCAGCAAGGCTAAGTGGGTAGCACCCAAGTAGGGTAATATTTCCCCTGTCTAGAGTCCCTTTATTTCGGCTATGTGGTGGTTGCTGATCTCAATCGCGTGGTGATCTTATTCGGGCTATCCAATAAGGGGTAGTCCGATCTTGTGTTGCAGGGAATCGGGAGTGGTCCTCGGTACTCTGATCTAGGCGAGGTACTGTGACGGGTGGTACCCTAGTAGCCTTACCATTGTATGGAATCCATTCTCCAATAAGCGTCCGTACGGTTTTGATTGTGCCTAACTATGCTGGAACGTGAGATGCAAGCATTTCAGCTATATTCTATTTTACTTTCTATAGACACTATTATCATATCAGACGGGTTTGATAAAAATGTTTTGGTTATCATAAGGTAAAACACGACATGTTTATTTGTGGGATGGTCTTACGAGATACCTTTGATTTCAAAGGATTTTGAAAACTTAAATAATTCAATTGATTGTGTTCTCTCACGCTGATTTTCCAGACTGACTTGGGTGTTATTTTATTATAATGCTCGGGTCAGACCGAGTATAACAAATACAGGATAGGATGCTATGGAGCTCAGGAGACGAGCTGGATGACGGAGACGTATATCACGTATCTGACTTATATTCCGCTATGTATGGTATGCTTTATATTCAGCTTTGTGAGGAGAAGTTATTATAACTATCTAGTGTTGTGTTATTGATTGTGTTATACTCTGATGATGTAATGTATAAAAAAGTTATAGTTTTCTTTTGTATAAAGATCTGTTGTTATCTATTATATATTCTTCCGCTGCGATTGTGAGATTCTGATGTTGCTTTCTATTTTCTTTTTTCTGCCTCTTTCTTCTTTTCCCTAACGATCTGGTATTTCCGGCATTCGATTGTTCGACATGTAATACAGTGAACGTATTGATGTCGATTTTTGGAGGTCAAAAAATCCGGGTCATGACATTGTGGTATCAGAGCTGAAGGTTAAGCAAGAACCTTGGCGCTAGTGGGGATTACTCATTAGAGATAGGGTCAGTAGTACCCTAGAATGAGTTGAGTGTATTAATAGATATGAGCGCGTATTTGTTAATGAATATCAAATTGTTTTATATTGTGTTGTTTGGTTTGTTGAGTGGTTTATGGATTCTGGTTAGTACGAGTAATTAACGTTATTGATAGGGATCTCTAAACACTTGAATAGAAAAATTCGACATAGTATTGTTTTAAAATGGGGTAAATGAAATAATTTTACCCAAAATTTATTTTTATATATGAAAGAATTAATTTTTTGTAAATTATTATAGTATATTGTTGCTTGGTTGTTAGGAAATGATAATATTAAATCATTATCATTGTTGTGAAAATTGAATAAGAAATTGATATTACAACCAAAAGTTAAGGAAATTAATTCATATAACATAAAGGAATTTGTAAATGTTAATTATAAATGTGATTTATAATTGAAATGGGATAAAATTCTAGAGTAATATTTGAATAAAGATTGAAAGGATTTGAGATTTGGAAATTTAGGAAATTTAATTCCCTTTGAGTTTGAAAATGATTTTCAAAGGTTTTGGAGGAATAATAATGGTATTGTTCGGAAATATTTTTGAATTGGATGTGAAATCTGGTGAGATTTGGAATTAAAAGTATTTGAAATGTTTTTGAAAAGAATTAAAGCACTGAACTCACTTCGGTCGTTGGAAAATAATTTCGATGATGACTGCAGCATCATCGATGTTCATTTTCGAGTTTCAAAGGGAGGAATTGCTACCTGAATGTTGTGAATGTTGAAGTTTTGGTTTGGTAAGACTGTTTGATTTTGAGATGCAAAGGAATAATTTGGTATACCAAAGGATTTTGGATACAATTGATTTCAAAAATGATTTTGAAATACTTAAGAGATTGTTTAAAACTCTAGAGAGTTTATTTAAAAATGTTTATGGAATATCAATAAGCTGAAGACTTATAAGATTTGAATTGAAGTAAAAAATCAACTTGTATTAAGTAAGTAAAGTGAATTTGAGGAATTAAGCTTAAGTAGGCCAACTGGAAATAGTTATTGGAATATAAATTGCTAAGTTGGAAATAAATTTGTCAATGAACAAGTTAGTTTAATTTGTAAGTAAATGGAAGTGAAATTGAAAATTGGAATGATGTTTAATATGAATTATGTGAAGTTGAAAAAAAAAGAAATTTTAGTTCGAGTGGAATAAATGAATTAAAGTTGGGGAATAAAATTTATTGGGATTTGAAATAAATTAGTAAATGAAACTAATTTAAAATAATGAGGTGGATCAGATATGATTGGGAGATAGTTGATAAAATTCAATATTTAAAATTTGAAGATAGATTGTATTCAAATAGAATTGAAATTTAATTTGGATGAAGATGGATATAAAAGCTTATGTGGTGAAGTGAAATAAATATTAGAAGTTATATAAAATATTTATAATAGACTTAAGAAAATTAATGGTGAAATTCTTAAGTGAAATTGGTATTGGGAAAAAGTATCGAGTAAGCAATTGAATAAAGGTTTAATAAAAAGCGATGGGAAAAGGGAAATTGTGAACAAGTAAATGGGAATCAAAATAAATGTGAATACAATGGAAATTTATGTGAACAATAATCAATTGGAATTTAATATGTAAGTGTACGTATATTATTTTATTCGCATAATGATTCGATCTAGATTCGAGCACAGAATTTCGAGGTAGCGATATCGATCCGAGTTGGGATTTTTCACTCGATTTTCGACGGCGAACCCTGGATATGGATTTTTGATTGATCTTGAAATTCTCTATCATAGTATAAGGCTATGCAAGGAGGATGACGGTTTCTGATCAAGGAACCAGATCTGAGTCCGCACTAGAGAGGCGGGTGGACGATACTAGTTCGAAAGTGAAATTTTGTGAATCGAGTGAACGATCGGATTTGATATTGCGTACGGATGATATATGTGCATCGTACGGGCTTAAGTAAAGCAAATATTGAAAAATTTGTAAAGAGTTGAATAAAATGATTTTGAATTCTGTGATGGGATATTATTGCTAAGTAGGATACATGTATTTAAAAGCAAAAGGGAAAAATTGATGTTTTCGATTTCAGAAAATAAAATTTGAAGTGCCCGACAAAAAGGTATGTATTTAAATTGTCGTATGAAATTTGATGGTTTTCTTATCTAGCCACTTGGCTTTTGTTTTCTTTTTAAAATTTTGGGGCCCATAGAGGCGTTTTGTAGTTGTTTCGATCTAGCCGTGCAAAGGAGACGCTGGCGAAATTTTTCGAAAATTTAAGGAGTTAGAAAAAATTTGAAGAAAATTTTGATAGTTTAGAATTTGGGTTTGAACTATAATCTGAATTATTGAGGGGATAATATTATTTGGAACGGATGGATGAGTTCGAAAAGTTAGTAAGAGTGATAGTGTGTCTTTAATAAAAAGATTATTTTGGGAAGTTGTCAAAAACTATGTGGTTTTGAGAAAATAGTTAACGGGTGTGGATCATTCTTCTTAAATAGCAATTTCAGGACGAAATTCTTTTAAGCGGGGAGGAATGTAACGACTTGAAATTTTGGAAATTTGAAATTGAAATATTTAATTGAATTTTAATATTTAAAAGTTAATTTTAACTAAAATTTCAAATATCTCCATTTATTGGATAATTTAATTATTGGATTTAATAACTGGAAATTGAGTAAAATGTTGAATCTGGAGTTTTAAGCTTGTTTAAAATAATTTGAAGGCTTATAAAATTTATATTGATAATACTGAAGATAATAAAAGCTTTAAAATTGAATTAAAGGTGAATTGTTCAGTTTTAAAAATATATCGTTTAAATTGATATTTAAAAATAGCTTTTCGGGGCACAGTCTCGGAATTCAACGAAACCAGTTCCATTGGATCTGTAATACTGTATTATTATCGGATTTCAATTTTTTTAATGCTTAGAGTTATCGTTTGGTCGTATGGTATGTAAACGCGCTGAAATTTATATCGAAAATTCAATATAATAATCGGGTCCAAAAAGCTATCTTCTCCATACGATCGAGTTAGGACTCGAAACCTTTTCCATTGCGTTCGAAATAGGGGTATAACATTATAAACGCCTAGCGGCATGCCTCGATAGGAGTTCGAGATTTTAGTTTCCAAAACGAGATATTTTGAAATTAAATTTAAAATTTTGTAAAATCAAATCACAGTCAAATTAAATCAGAAGCAAGCCGCCCTTTTTTTCACGCAAAGGCCAAATCAAAATCGCATCCATCTTCTTTAGTTCATTTTCAAAAAGAAAAGGTCAAGGAATCAAATCGATCAAGTTATAAGAAAATATATATATGAGAACCTCGTTCCCTTCCATTGCTTATTATCAGTTCAACAAAATAATGGCAGGAAAAAAAGAAACGAACGAAAGTTTGTTCAAATCAGTAGAAATTGAATTCAAAATAATACAATGGGGAGATTGAAACGAAAGCAGAGAAAAAGCGGGGTCGAGCATCTTCTATAAATCGAAATCGAAGAATCAAGTGCGGCCTTCTTTCATTCAAATCAACTGGTTCGAAAAGTTAAAAAAATTTCGATTCAAGCGATTCCAGTTCTCGTAAGGGGGCGGTCGCGTACGTAGGCACGCGTGTTGTCTGGTCGTTTGGAATCAACTCCAATTTTAAAATCAATATTAATTTTAACTAATTAAATTAACCAGTAGTCCAATTTGAGTGAGATTAACTCACCTTTATTTTTGTTTGCAATCCACTCCAAATCGGCTTGCCTCTCCACTATTTTTGACCTTGTATAAAAATTATATGGTTTATTAACATTTAAAATAATCGAGCAGTCAATTTCCAGTTCTCGGAGGGGGGCGGTCGCGTACGTAGGCGCGCGTGTTGTCTGGTCGTTTGGAATCGCGAGGAGGATTTGGAGGCGAGCGGCACTCATTGGTGGCCGCGATCTTTGCTGCAAGAGCAGGCGAAGGGAGGGGGATCGCGATCTCGTTCAGGCGTCAAGCCGACTCTGGTAGGGTTTCTCGAGCTTGAGACGATGCTCGTAGGTGGAGGCAGTAGGTATTTGCTTTAATTGTTTTCTTAATTTTATAAACAACATGGTCAAGTTTTATAAAAATATATGTATTTAAGGTTCATACAGAAAAATATATATATATATATAGGATTTTAAGAAAAAGGAAGTAGGAATTGTAAACGTTGAACAGTTTATATATAAAAAATTAGATTCTTAAATCTGTATATAGATTTTTTTTTAGTATATGTAGTTTCAAAGAAAATAAACTAAAATAAATTTACCTATACACGTATTAAACCTACTACTTAATTTTAGAATAATGTATTATGGTGGTTAAATTATTTAATTAACTTATTTAATAATTTTAGTTACTAAAAAAATTATTTATCATAGGAAAATTAGTTTAAAATTAAATTATTAGTTTAAATTAAATTAATAAATGGAAATTGACTGCTCGATTATTTTAAATGTTAATAAACCATATAATTTTTATTAGTTAAAATTAATATTAAAATTAAATTATTAGTTTAAATTAAATTAATAAATGGAAATTGGCTGCTCGATTATTTTAAATGTTAATAAACCATATAATTTTTATACAAGGTCAAAAATAGTGGAGAGGCAAGCCGATTTGGAGTGGATTGCAAACAAAAATAAAGGTGAGTTAATCTCACTCTAATTGGACTACTTGTTAATTTAATTAGTTAAAATTAAATTATTGGATGATTGATTTAAATTGATAATTATTATCAGTCTGAATATGATATTATATATAGTAGTATATATATATATATATATATTGGAGTGACTAATATTCTCGCATTATATAGCGGATGAGACCCTATGCGCCCCGCATAATAGCGGACGACCCTTTATACCGCGATATCCCCCTCGAAGTGGGATTTGTATTTTTATATTGTGCTAACGTCTGTGGATGTAGGGAAACAAGTTAGAGGGATCCAACTGGATTCGCCAAAAATATTGGAATTTATCCTCATATTAAGTGATATGATTTATTCGATAATCTGTGATAAATTATAGTGTAAATTGAAATTATTGAATGCTATGGTTCAGCTGAATATATTTTGGTATTTTAAGATATCAAAATATAAAGATTGGATTTTAAAGGAAAATAAAAAGAAAATTTTATGTAAAATACTATAGCGAAGTGGATATATTAAAAAGAATGAATTTGGGAAAAAGATAAAGGGTTTGATTTTGAAAGTCCTATTAAATAAATTCCGACTATGGGAAAAATAGAGATTTTTAATAAATGTGAATAAAAGGGTTTTGAGGACTTAAGCGATATTGTTTAAGAATTAAAGGATTTATTTTTAAATCCAAGATTTAAATGGTTTGGGAAAAATAAAAGGAGAATTTTGGAAATAAAGTATGAAATTAGTGTTTCAAATTTAAATAAGATTTTGAATCAGAAGAAGGAAGTAAATCTGAAAAAATTCGGGGTTTGGGGTAATTTTGATAAATCCAGAAATAAATTTGAAAATGAAATTAATTCAAAGAATCGATTTCAAAATCGATTAGGTGTTTTTGAAATAGTGATTAAAAGGAGAATGAGGCTATGGATTAATAAACTAGGTTTATAAATAAAGTGAGTTAATTATCAATGGATAATTTGAAAATATAAATTCATGGTGGAAATTTATAAGAGGATGGATAAATCGTTTTAAAAATAAATAGTGGTTTTATTTTTAAAAACGTGAAAAGTAAAGTTACGGAGTTGGAACGTAAATTTAAACTAGAGATAAATCTAGAAGGATTTTTGAATGACAAGACCGGTTTTATTGGAGTGGAAAGTGTATTTTCCTGAAAAGCTAAGTATATTTTCAAAGAAAGATTTTTAAGTATAAATTAGAAGTTTTAAAAGATGTTTTAAAATAATGTTTTTAGAAAATTTATTATTTAATTGTTTTAAAATTGTTGAAGTAAATATTTATTAAGTTAATTATAGTAGTTAATTATTTTTGAATGTTAAATTAGTATTTTGATTAAAAGGATAATTATTAAATATTTATACTTTATATAATAGTTTTATTTTAAAAAGTAGTTTTTGGCTAAAGTTTTACTTGGAAAATTATTATAAAATTTCATAACTATTATCTTGAATAAAGTGATTTAAGTAGCTTCATTTTAAATATTTTAAGTGTATATTTTTGGATAAAGTGATTCAATTTATTTAAAATCTAAATTAAACAAGACTTGGTGTTTTCAGTGGACATAAAATAATTGGTTGAATGATTGTTTAATTTGATAGTTAAATAACCGACTATCAAATCTGGACCCAAATGTAACTTTGGAAATATCTGGAAGAGGTACGGGAATTATATGGTACATTTACCGTTCGAGTTGCTATACTATATGTATAAACTCGTTCGTTCTTCTAGGACATTTATAAGGAAATCCATCCACTAACTGTTAGGAGGTGATCTCCGATCTTATTCTCGTCTGTTTATTTCCTAGAGAACCGGGGTTGAGTTTACCGGGAAATAGCGAACGTTGTTTTGAAGAGACTGGGATCGGATTTGTGATTCGAAAACCACTTTGATCCAACATGTACGTTTTCGTAAGGAAGATAAGAGCTTGGAGTCAAAGTTAGAGCAGTGAAGTGCAAGGGCTAATCGCTACTATTCCCGAGGGTGATTCCAAATGGATGTAGTAGGTGTCACGAACGGAATTTTCGACTTTCGAAAATTCGACATCGATACTCCCTTTATCGACTGTCGAGCAATCGAGTGCCGGAAACTCCAATAGTGAGGGTTTAAGAAAAAGAAATA
Source organism: Allium fistulosum (assembly GCA_030737815.1). Taxonomy (NCBI): domain Eukaryota; kingdom Viridiplantae; phylum Streptophyta; class Magnoliopsida; order Asparagales; family Amaryllidaceae; genus Allium; species Allium fistulosum. Next base: position 1,061,288,784 of record CM060903.1, read on the forward strand.
GAAGAAAAGATAGAAGAAAAGAGAAGAAGAAGAAAGAAGAACAACAGAACAGCAACAGAAACAGAACAATATCAGAATCTCACATATCGCAGCGGAACAATATATAATAGATAAATGAATATCATTTAAAAACAAAAGAATTATATCTGTTATTACATTACATCACATCATATCATCAGAGTCAATAAACAACAATGGACAGTTATATAAACTTGTCCTCATACAGAATACACAGCGGAATAAATACTATCAGATACAAATACTACGTCTCGCCATCCAGCTTGCTTCCAAGCTCCAGAACATCCAGAATATCCTGATAATATAACTCTAGGCTGCCCGTGTGGAAATTGGTGGGCACCCAGAGTTTAGAAGGGAACAATAAACTCCGAGTCAGTCATGGTGACTGGTGTGAGATCGTAAAACAGTTATTCTTTAAGATAAACAACAGGAAGATTTTAAGGTAAAATTTCGCAATGCCTTTGGAAAATGAAACTACCATAAGACCTCCCACCACACACACAATGCAAACGCAGAATTGGAGGAGATTTCTTCTTATGATAGTCAAAGATGCTTGATACGCAAAAATCAAATCATTTTTGATATTATTATTAGTGCATAGTGTAGAAAACATTTCGAAAGTATAATATTAATCTTAGCCAGCATAGGCATTCCGCACTTATGCCTACTATAGCTACCATCCAAACAGTGGTGACCACCATAAGTGAATGATAGGTTCTACAACTAAAACCGTACAAGTGTCGTATTGTTTCTTTGGATTTCCAACAAATGGCCAGGCTAAGGAACTTCCTATCCACGATGGGTACGTCCCTGGAATAGACGACCCGAGAACCTAACCGGATCTCTGCCAACACAAGGCCGGGTTACCTCTGCAAAAATAGGTAACTACTGACACGCGTATGTCATCCCCCGATCGTCACCGATCTTCCCGAGGATCCCCGATTCGCAACAAACCACATAGATAATAATAATGCAGTAACCACAGAGGTTAAGTATCTGGGCTCCATACCATGATACCACCTTTATCCAGAAGGAATGACATACACTAAGGGGCGCTACTCCCTAGAACCTTGCCGCATTCTTCCTGTTTTGACCATTTCCGGGGTGTGAGGCTCGACGAAGTCTCGTCCACAAAGCTACGCTTTCTCAAAAAGCCCTGCTTCGGGTCAAACAAAATGATCAACCTATGATCACAAAGATATAAGATCAAACAAATGATCATATCGCAAATGATCAAACACTGATCATTTCACAGCAACACTCAGTATGCCACGTTACCAAATTGGGATATATCGCTGATAAATTTCAACTACATAACCTCTGAGCTCGTACGTCTCAGAGAAGGGTGTTAAGCTAAGAGAATAAATTCTCCGCCACCAACAGAAATGTATTTGAAAGAAATCAGCTTTATATCTCAAAGTGTAACGTCAGACACACAATCCATACAAGTCTGTTCCGGGATCGAACAGAACCGAAGGCACTTCTCACGAAGCCCTTGCACATCCGGATAATTAATTTTCAATCACGTCAGGACTTCCCGTCACTAAGGGTGATAAAACCTCTAAATCGAAGATCAGTCGATGTAGAGTAACTCGACGGTAATCCTTCCGTTTTCAAAAATATCCGGTCTTCAACACCGGTCTTCAAATGCGATTCATAACGACGTATCACGTATTCGGAATGGGTTATACGACCCCATGGTCCTTTCCCGCTAACCCGAATAGTGAGCGATTATTTAAAAACAAGTGTGGCATTCAAATTCATCCAATTCACAACAAATACCATTCAAGGTAATTATTGATAGTCGGTTATTTAACTATCAATAAAGATGCGCAACATCATCAGATTCCAAATAATTTTCCCAAATTATTTATTTTCCAAAAATATCTTTTCTAGATATAAAATTTCCACACTTAATCATTTGAAAACAATTTCAAATCAATTTCCACATTTCATTTTATCTTTGAAGATAAAATCTCAAATAGTTCATTTCATATTGGAAAAACATTTCCATACTTATTTAAAAATAAGTAATTCACAAATCATTTATTTTCAACATTTGAAAATATTCGATATACTTAAATCAATATTAAGTATATATTCATTCTTTAAGGAAATCATTCTCTTTAAACACATTTATTTGAGTCAAAACGAATGTTACGTAAAACATTGTTACGACAACTCAAAATCACTAGTATAGGGATTCGAAATTAGATAGATATATAAATCCCAATACTACATAAAAACATTTCCTTTCGGAAATCATTTACTATAACAACAGTGTTATAGTCCATCATTTCCTTATTTTTCGAAAACGTCTATTTCAACAATAAATGTTGAAATCTATGATTTCGGTAATTCACACGTTTTAAAACATCTTTTAAAACAACCACTTCATTTCAAATATCGCTTTCCCGAAACATATCCATTTTATTCAATAATATATTCACTGTCCAAAATCGTGAATATACTTTACTATTTACATTTCACTATTTTCTACACGTTTTATTTCAATAATAATTCGCTCTCCAAAATCGCGAATATATCTCCTTTGATAATCTTCTATATTTGATTTATCAAATTCAATCGATTGGTTTCCGAATTTATAAAACAACGTTTATAAATTCCATTTTCTATTTTCTATAACAACTCCGGTTTATAAATCTCATTTTTATTAACTTCAAAAATTCACTTATAAGAATAAGTGATTTCGGATTTATAAAACAACGTTTATAAATCACATTTGTACTTTATAACGATTTCAACTTATAAAATCATTTCATTTTGCAATTTCTATTTATATCCTATCTAAGTGCAAAAGTCAAATTTATAAGTAAATTTCTTATAAATCTTTTATCCTACAATATCTATTTACTTTATAACTTCACGTTATAAATCTATTAATTTCATTCACTTATGAAATCCATTTATACTTCTTTCTAACACTTATAAAATTCGTTTTATAAGTCCAATATTTTGATTAATAAAATATCCATTTTATAAATCTTCCTATACAAATCGTTTATAGTTATTCAAAAAAATCCCAACTTAAACCATTTTATAAATAAATCAACTTTTATTTCAAAAACGACACTTCGGTTATATGTCAGTAAAAATTATAACTTTTATAACTTTAAAATTTTACGTTTATAAATCGATTCAAAAATTCCATAAAACGTATATTTTCAAAAATCACTTTAAAAATCCTTTTAAATTAAAAGTCGTCATTTTTAAAGTTCAAAACTGAATCCGATGATGCAACAACACCAATCAGTCCATCACAACAGTCAAATATCATATATCATCATATGATAACAGAATATACATCAATATCTGTAAATAAATAACTACTGGTGAGGAATCCAGTTGGATCCCTCCAACCTGTTTCCCTGCATCCAAAGATGTTAGCACAATACCAATTCCGCTCCAGTACGGAATTATCGCGGTATATGGGTTTTTATAAATCCGCTTACTAACGGCGCAATAGGGTCTCATCCGCTATACGAGGCGGGAAATCATCAATCCAATATATACATATGCCAATATGTATATATTGCTATATATAGATATATATCCTACTATATCTAATATCAACAATCCAAACAGACAATCGAACAATAACTGAATATTCCACTTTCAATTTGAGTGAGAAGATCTCACCTTGATTTTAAATTCCGTTCCAGCGTTTATTTCGAATAAAATTAAACGCGCGTTTAATTTTACTCAAAATTTTCACTGACTCCAAACACGCCCAGATCTGCACTGCAGCGTAGAGCACGTCGCTGCGATTCCGGCGCCACCAAAATCGTCGAAATCTGATATCGTATCAAAAAGATATGATTTTTTTAAGTTTATACAATTAAATCTATAAATAAATTTACACTTTTATTTTCTTTTTATTTCAAACCCTTGCAAATCCAGCCGTTCATTTTGCTTGCTCCAATCCAGGCCGTGACTTGCATTCTTCCTCCATCACGTTCCCACCCAAATATCACGTTCGTTCTTAAACCCATAGCCGCCCTCCACATCTTCAAATCGCACCCACCTACGAGCAACTCCACGACGATCAGCGAGTGTCGTTTTGAAGCCCAACACCCATGCTACCTTCGGCCTAAGACCGGCCCCACCTACTGCCACCATTGTCGAGAAAATTGCCTTCAAAGTCGCGACATTCACGGCCCATTATCCCACGATCTACTCGCCCATATGCGATCACAGCCGTTCATCTTCAAGATCTCGCCACCCTCTTCATGGTTGTAGTTGAAGTCGAAGTCTATCGGGGAGTGGATGAGGAGATAATCGAGGGGGAATGGTGGAAGACGCTGGCCATCAGTTTCGTATATGGCGGCTGGCTGAACGAAACCCTAGGGTTTTTTTTTTCTTTTATTTTTGTGAATAAATGGGTGTATTTATAGAGTTTATCGAACACTATTCATCCGGGTTTTTCAAACTCCGATTTACGCACGGTAACTGGCATTTCTGGGGTTTATCCCGCGTTCCGAACGCAATGGAACAGGTTTCGAAAGCTAATTCGATCGTCTGTGTGAGATATGGATTTAAACGATCAATTTAAATTAAACCGATTTAAATCGATTTCGAGGCGTTTTAATTCGTACCGGACAAACGGTAAATCCAAAAATTACGAAATTTGAAATCTTACAATAATATCACATTACGGATCCGATGAAACTGGTTTCGTCGAAATCCGAGACTTTTTGAAAAATGACTATTTTAACTCGACGATTTAAAATTAAAACGATATCGATGCGTTTCGAGCTGCCACGGTCAAACGATAACTTCGATTGATACGAAAATTGAAATCCGATAATAACTAACTATTACGGATCCAATGGAACTAGTTTCGTTCAATTCTGAGACTGTTCGAAAATTGGCTATTTTTCAGTCGATAATTAAATATTAAAATATTCGATTTTCACAGATTTACTCCAAATTCAGTTTTAAAAGTTCTATAACCTTTCTATAACTCCAGTATGATAAAAAAAAATTTCCAAATCAATTTCAATCGTATTAAACTCGATTTTCAATTATCTCTGGAATTTAAATTATTAATTTATCGACTTAATTCTCAAATAAAACCCAATATTCGAAAAATAAATCATTCGACTTCTAAATTCCATTTATTAATATTTAAAATTAATTAAATATTCAAATTTTAATTATCAAAAATTCTGGGTCGTTACAGACTTCCCCCCTTAAAAGAATTTCGTCCTCGAAATTACAAGTTAGGGAAAAATGTCCTTAACTCGTCTACTATTTTTCACAATTCAATAGTTTTATCAATTTTCAATTCATCAAAACAAATCTTTCTATTAAAGATTTGATATCATTCAATCTCGTTTTCCAACTTCAATTATAAGTTTCAAACAACATTGTTTAACTTCTCAATTCAAATTCGAGTTTAAATTCAAATTTTAAACTTCCAAAATTTCTCAAAATTTTCTAACACTCGAAATTTTCAAAAAATTTCGCCAGCGTCTCCTTTGCGCGGCTAATACGGTACGACTACAAAATGTCCCTACGGACTCTCAGATTTCAAAAAGAAAAAGAAAAAGCCAAGCGCCTAGAGAAATAAGTCATCAAATCTCATATTCGAATTCAAATACTTACCTTTTGTCGTGCCATTCAAATTTATCTTCGAAATTAAATTCCAATTCCTTTATACCTGTATATCCTACTAGCCATGATATCTAGTTACATATATTCAAACTATTTCGTACATTCAATTACAAAATTTTCAATATAACTGCTTATATCATCTCTAATTCACTATTGAAGTTATATATTCAATTTCGTTCAATTTTGCATTTTCAAATTCTCATTTGAATTCAATTTCACAATTTCAAATATTCCATTTGAATTTAATCTCATCTTTTATCTTTAGTTGATAACTATACCATTCTAAATTAGTTTTATTTACTAATCCATTCGCCTTCAATTTGAATTTCATTCCAATCAGATTTCAAATATTCTATAAGTTAACAACTTATTTACATCTTGATTTATACAATCATTTATACATTCACATTCACAATTCCATTTCATTAAGGAATTTTATTTTCATTTATAAATTCATTTACAATTTATATTCACCATTTTATTCATATATGAATTTATTTCCTTATACTTTCAATTCACATTTATAGATTTCATTTGTTAATGAACTTTAATTCCAATCCCAATTACATAATTTACATTAACAATTTCTATTTGTATAAGTTATCAATTCAATCATATTCCATAAATATTCTTATACAGTATTCCAGAGTCTTTTCAACCTTTCAAAACCATTTTGAAAACAATTCAAATTATCCTTTGAATTTCCAAAACAAAACCCAAATTTTCAAACAACTTCTATTTAAAACAATTTGGCAGCAATTCCTCTTTTGGAAACCCGAAAATGAACACCAACGATGCCGCGGTCATCATCGAAGATATTTTCCAGCGACCGAAAAGAGTTTAGAGCTTTTCATTCCGTCAAAATACTTTTCAAACCTTTGAAATCTATTTTCAAACCAAAAAGGAATTAAACTTTCCAAATCTCCCAAAATTTTCAAATCATTTTCAAAACATTTCCAAATACTTCTCTGGAATTCTGTTTAAATTACAATTCACATTTACAGTTTACATTCTCAAATTTCATTTATATGTGAATTTTATTTCTTAACTTTGGAGTTACGATTTGAATTTCTTATTCAATTTCAATGATAATAGATTAATATTATCACTTCTAACATCCATGCAACCATATACTATAATAATTCATAGAAAATGATTTCTTTTCTATACAAAAATAGTTTTGGGCAAAATTATTTCATTTACCCCATTCAAAACAATACTGTGCCGAATTATTCTATATAAGTGTTTAGAGATCCCTATCGATAGAGTTGTACGGACAATACCGACCAGAATCCATATACCACTCAACAAACCAATCATCACAATATAAAACAACTTTATATTCACTAACAAATACGCACTCGTATCTATTATTATACTCAACTCATTCTAGAGTACTACTGACTCTATCTCTAATGAGTAACACCCAACAGAGCAGGGTTGTCGCTTAACCATATGCTCTGATACCACTTTGTCACGAACGGAATTTTCGACTTTCGAAAATTCGACATCGATACTCCCTTTATCGACTGTCGAGCAATCGAGTGCCGGAAACTCCAATAGTGAGGGTTTAAGAAAAAGAAATAGAAGAAAAGATAGAAGAAAAGAGAAGAAGAAGAAAGAAGAACAACAGAACAGCAACAGAAACAGAACAATATCAGAATCTCACATATCGCAGCGGAACAATATATAATAGATAAATGAATATCATTTAAAAACAAAAGAATTATATCTGTTATTACATTACATCACATCATATCATCAGAGTCAATAAACAACAATGGACAGTTATATAAACTTGTCCTCATACAGAATACACAGCGGAATAAATACTATCAGATACAAATACTACGTCTCGCCATCCAGCTTGCTTCCAAGCTCCAGAACATCCAGAATATACTGATAATATAACTCTAGGCTGCCCGTGTGGAAATTGGTGGGCACCCAGAGTTTAGAAGGGAACAATAAACTCCGAGTCAGTCATGGTGACTGGTGTGAGATCGTAAAACAGTTATTCTTTAAGATAAACAACAGGAAGATTTTAAGGTAAAATTTCGCAATGCCTTTGGAAAATGAAACTACCATAAGACCTCCCACCACACACACAATGCAAACGCAGAATTGGAGGAGATTTCTTCTTATGATAGTCAAAGATGCTTGATACGCAAAAATAAAATCATTTTTGATATTATTATTAGTGCATAGTGTAGAAAACATTTCGAAAGTATAATCTTAATCTTGGCCAGCATAGGCATTCCGCACTTATGCCTACTATAGCTACCATCCAAACAGTGGTGACCACCATAAGTGAATGATAGGTTCTACAACTAAAACCGTACAAGTGTCGTATTATTTCTTTGGATTTCCAACAAATGGCCAGGCTAAGGAACTTTCTATCCACGATGGGTACGTCCCTGGAATAGACGACCCGAGAACCTAACCGGATCTCTGCCAACACAAGGCCGGGTTACCTCTGCAAAAATAGGTAACTACTGACACGCGTATGTCATCCCCCGATCGTCACCGATCTTCCCGAGGATCCCCGATTCGCAACAAACCACATAGATAATAATAATGCAGTAACCACAGAGGTTAAGTATCTGGGCTCCATACCATGATACCACCTTTATCCAGAAGGAATGACATACACTAAGGGGCGCTACTCCCTAGAACCTTGCCGCATTCTTCCTGTTTTGACCATTTCCGGGGTGTGAGGCTCGACGAAGTCTCGTCCACAAAGCTACGCTTTCTCAAAAAGCCCTGCTTCAGGTCAAACAAAATGATCAACCTATGATCACAAAGATATAAGATCAAACAAATGATCATATCGCAAATGATCAAACACTGATCATTTCACAGCAACACTCAGTATGCCACGTTACCAAATTGGGATATATCGCTGATAAATTTCAACTACATAACCTCTGAGCTCGTACGTCTCAGAGAAGGGTGTTAAGCTAAGAGAATAAATTCTCCGCCACCAACAGAAATGTATTTGAAAGAAATCAGCTTTATATCTCAAAGTGTAACGTCAGACACACAATCCATACAAGTCTGTTCCGGGATCGAACAGAACCGAAGGCACTTCTCACGAAGCCCTTGCACATCCGGATAATTTTCAATCACGTCAGGACTTCCCGTCACTAAGGGTGATAAAACCTCTAAATCGAAGATCAGTCGATGTAGAGTAACTCGACGGTAATCCTTCCGTTTTCAAAAATATCCGGTCTTCAACACCGGTCTTCAAATGCGATTCATAACGACGTATCACGTATTCGAATGGGTTATACGACCCCATGGTCCTTTCCCGGCTAACCCGAATAGTGAGCGATTATTTAAAAACAAGTGTGGCATTCAAATTCATCCAATTCACAACAAATACCATTCAAGGTAATTATTGATAGTCGGTTATTTAACTATCAATAAAGATGCGCAACATCATCAGATTCCAAATAATTTTCCCAAATTATTTATTTTCCAAAAATATCTTTTCTAGATATAAAATTTCCACACTTAATCATTTGAAAACAATTTCAAATCAATTTCCACATTTCATTTTATCTTTGAAGATAAAATCTCAAACAGTTCATTTCATATTGGAAAAACATTTCCATACTTATTTAAAAATAAGTAATTCACAAATCATTTATTTTCAACATTTGAAAATATTCGATATACTTAAATCAATATTAAGTATATATTCATTCTTTAAGGAAATCATTCTCTTTAAACACATTTATTTGAGTCAAAACGAATGTTACGTAAAACATTGTTACGACAACTCAAAATCACTAGTATAGGGATTCGAAATTAGATAGATATATAAATCCCAATACTACATAAAAACATTTCCTTTCGGAAATCATTTACTATAACAACAGTGTTATAGTCCATCATTTCCTTATTTTTCGAAAACGTCTATTTCAACAATAAATGTTGAAATCTATGATTTCGGTAATTCACACGTTTTAAAACATCTTTTAAAACAACCACTTCATTTCAAATATCGCTTTCCCGAAACATATCCATTTTATTCAATAATATATTCACTGTCCAAAATCGTGAATATACTTTACTATTTACATTTCACTATTTTCTACACGTTTTATTTCAATAATAATTCGCTATCCAAAATCGCGAATATATCTCCTTTGATAATCTTCTATATTTGATTTATCAAATTCAATCGATTGGTTTCCGAATTTATAAAACAACGTTTATAAATTCCATTTTCTATTTTCTATAACAACTCCGGTTTATAAATCTCATTTTTATTAACTTCAAAAATTCACTTATAAGAATAAGTGATTTCGGATTTATAAAACAACGTTTATAAATCACATTTGTACTTTATAACGATTTCAACTTATAAAATCATTTCATTTTGCAATTTCTATTTATATCCTATCTAAGTGCAAAAGTCAAATTTATAAGTAAATTTCTTATAAATCTTTTATCCTACAATATCTATTTACTTTATAACTTCACGTTATAAATCTATTAATTTCATTCACTTATGAAATCCATTTATACTTCTTTCTAACACTTATAAAATTCGTTTTATAAGTCCAATATTTTGATTAATAAAATATCCATTTTATAAATCTTCCTATACAAATCGTTTATAGTTATTCAAAAAAATCCCAACTTAAACCATTTTATAAATAAATCAACTTTTATTTCAAAAACGACACATCGGTTATATTTCAGTAAAAATTATAACTTTTATAACTTTAAAATTTTACGTTTATAAATCGATTCAAAAATTCCATAAAACGTATATTTTCAAAAATCACTTTAAAAATCCTTTTAAATTAAAAGTCGTCATGTTTAAAGTTCAAAACTGAATCCGATGATGCAACAACACCAATCAGTCCATCACAACAGTCAAATATCATATATCATCATATGATAACAGAATATACATCAATATCTGTAAATAAATAACTACTGGTGAGGAATCCAGTTGGATCCCTCCAACCTGTTTCCCTGCATCCAAAGATGTTAGCACAATACCAATTCCGCTCCAGTACGGAATTATCGCGGTATATGGGTTTTTATAAATCCGCTTACTAACGGCGCAATAGGGTCTCATCCGCTATACGAGGCGGGAAATCATCAATCCAATATATACATATGCCAATATGTATATATTGCTATATATAGATATATATCCTACTATATCTAATATCAACAATCCAAACAGACAATCGAACAATAACTGAATATTCCACTTTCAATTGAGTGAGAAGATCTCACCTTGATTTTAAATTCCGTTCCAGCGTTTATTTCGAATAAAATTAAACGCGCGTTTAATTTTACTCAAAATTTTCACTGACTCCAAACACGCCCAGATCTGCGCTGCAGCGTAGAGCACGTCGCTGCGATTCCGGCGCCACCAAAATCGTCGAAATCTGATATCGTATCAAAAAGATATGATTTTTTTAAGTTTATACAATTAAATCTATAAATAAATTTACACTTTTATTTTCTTTTTATTTCAAACCCTTGCAAATCCAGCCGTTCATTTTGCTTGCTCCAATCCAGGCCGTGACTTGCATTCTTCCTCCATCACGTTCCCACCCAAATATCACGTTCGTTCTTAAACCCATAGCCGCCCTCCACATCTTCAAATCGCACCCACCTACGAGCAACTCCACGACGATCAGCGAGTGTCGTTTTGAAGCCCAACACCCATGCTACCTTCGGCCTAAGACCGGCCCCACCTACTGCCACCATTGTCGAGAAAATTGCCTTCAAAGTCGCGACATTCACGGCCCATTATCCCACGATCTACTCGCCCATATGCGATCACAGCCGTTCATCTTCAAGATCTCGCCACCCTCTTCATGGTTGTAGTTGAAGTCGAAGTCTATCGGGGAGTGGATGAGGAGATAATCGAGGGGGAATGGTGGAAGACGCTGGCCATCAGTTTCGTATATGGCGGCTGGCTGAACGAAACCCTAGGGTTTTTTTTTCTTTTATTTTTGTGAATAAATGGGTGTATTTATAGAGTTTATCGAACACTATTCATCCGGGTTTTTCAAACTCCGATTTACGCACGGTAACTGGCATTTCTGGGGTTTATCCCGCGTTCCGAACGCAATGGAACAGGTTTCGAAAGCTAATTCGATCGTCTGTGTGAGATATGGATTTAAACGATCAATTTAAATTAAACCGATTTAAATCGATTTTGAGGCGTTTTAATTCGTACCGGACAAACGGTAAATCCAAAAATTACGAAATTTGAAATCTTACAATAATATCACATTACGGATCCGATGAAACTGGTTTCGTCGAAATCCGAGACTTTTTGAAAAATGACTATTTTAACTCGACGATTTAAAATTAAAACGATATCGATGCGTTTCGAGCTGCCACGGTCAAACGATAACTTCGATTGATACAAAAATTGAAATCCGATAATAACTAACTATTACGGATCCAATGGAACTAGTTTCGTTCAATTCTGAGACTGTTCGAAAATTGGCTATTTTTCAGTCGATAATTAAATATTAAAATATTCGATTTTCACAGATTTACTCCAAATTCAGTTTTAAAAGTTCTATAACCTTTCTATAACTCCAGTATGATAAAAAAAAAATTTCCAAATCAATTTCAATCGTATTAAACTCGATTTTCAATTATCTCTGGAATTTAAATTATTAATTTATCGACTTAATTCTCAAATAAAACCCAATATTCGAAAAATAAATCATTCGACTTCTAAATTCCATTTATTAATATTTAAAATTAATTAAATATTCAAATTTTAATTATCAAAAATTCTGGGTCGTTACAGTAGGAGTAGTGCCTTCGGTTCCGTTCGGACTAGGAACGGACTTGTATGGATGAATGCTATCAGTACATTGTCATTGGAGGACAATGAGCATTCTAAGTGAATGTTTCTAAAAGGTAACGCTTAGCCTCGAGCGTCATCAACCGGGAATGACTGAAAATCAGGGGATATGCAACAAGGCTAAGTGGGTAGCACCCAAGTAGGGTAAGATTTCCCCTGTCTATAGTCCCTTTATTTCGGCTTTGTGGCGGTTTCTGATCCCAACCGCAGGGTGATCTTATTCGGGTTATCCAGTAAGTGGTAGTCCGGTCTTGTGTTGCAGGGGATCGGGAGTGGTCCTCGGTACTCTGATCTAGGCCAAGTACTGTGACGGGCGGTACCCTAGTAGCCCTGCCATTGTATGGAATCCATTCTCCAATAAGCGCCCGTACGGTTTTGATTGTGCCCAACTATGCTGGAACTTGAGATGCAAACATTTCAGCTATATTCTATTTTACTTTCTATAGACACTATTATAATATCAGACGGATTTGATAAAAATGTTTTGGTTATCGTAAGGTAAAAACCCGGTATGTTTATTTGTGGTGTGGTCTTACGAGATACCTTTGATTTCAAAGGATTTTGAAAACTTAAATAATTCAATTGAGTGTGTTCTCTCACGCTGGTTTTCCAGACTGACTCGGGTGTTATTTTATTATAATGCTTGGGTCAGACCTAGTATAATAGATACATGATAGGATGCTATGGAGCTCAAGAGACGAGTTGGATGATGGAGACGTATATCACGTATTTGACTTATATTCCGCTGTGTATGGTATGCTATATATTCAGCTTTGTGAGGAAAAGTTATTATAACTGTCCATTGTTGTGTTATTGATTGTGTTGTACTTTGATGATGTAATTTATAAAAACAGTTATAGTTTTCTTTTGTATAAAGATCTGTTGTTATTTATTATATATTGTTCCGTTGCAATTGTGAGATTCTGATGTTGTTTTCTATTTTCTTCTTCTACCTCTTTCTTCTTTTCCCTAACGATCTGGTATTTCCGGCGTTCGATTGTTCGACATGTAATACAGTGAACATATTGATGTCGATTTTCGGGCGTCGAAAATCCTTGGTTGTCACATTATAACCATAAATTAAGAAATAGTTTTATATAATCAAAATGGGATTATATAACTATATGACTATAAATGTGATTTATATTTTGAAATGAAATGAAATTCTGGAGTATTTCTAAATGTGATTTGTAAAAAGAATTTAAAAAGTGGAAATTTGAGAGTTTAAATCCCGTGGATTTGAAAATGATTTTTGAAGCCTTGGAAAAATAATAGTTTAGGTTGAGTGGACTAAATGAAAATGATTATTGGAATGATATTTAGCTTGAATAATGTTAAATAAAGTAAAATAAAAAAATTTAGTTCGAGTGGACTAAATGAAATAAAGTTTAGAAATAAAAGTTCATTGAGATAAATTAGTAAATGGAAGGTAAATTGAATTCAAACGAAATTGAAATTTAATTTGAATAAAAATGGATATAAAAGCTTAACTAGTGAAGTGAAAATAAATATAAAAGGTGTATAAAATATTCATAATAGACTTAGGAAAGTAAATGGTGAAGCTCTTAAGTAAAATTTGTATTGGAAATATACTGAGTAAGTATTTGAATGAAGATTAAATAAAAGTTGCATAAAGGGATAAATTATGAATATGTGAATGGAAATTAAAATGAGTAAGAATAAAAGAATTGGAGATAGATAAAAATCAATTGGGAATTTATATGTAAGTTGTACGTATATTATCTTTTTCGCGTAACGATTTGATCCAGATTCGAGCACAGAATTTCGAGATAGTTATATCGATCCGAATTAGGATGTTTCACTCGATTTTCGACGGCGAACCCTGGATATGGATTTTTGATTGATTCTGAAATTCTCTATTATAGTATACGGCTATGCAAGGAGAACGACTATTTCTGATCAAGAAACCAGATCTGAGTCTACACTAGGGAGTCATGTGAACGATACTAGTTCGGAAGTGAAATTGTGTGATCGAGTGAGCGATTGGATTTGATACTGTGTACGGATGATATGTGTACATCGTACGTGTTTAAGTAAAGAAAATATTGAAATTTTTTAAAAGGAATAAATATACTGTTTTTGGGAATTGAATGATTGGATATTATTGGTAAGTAAGGTGCAGGTAATTAAAAGCAAAAGACAAATTGATGTCTTCGATTTCAGAAGTAAAAATTTAATTGGCCGACAAAAAGGTATGTGTTTAAATTGTTGTATGAAATTGATGATTTTCTGATTGAGCCACGTGGCTTTTGTTTTCTTTTGATAATTTGGCCCTTAGAGGCAGTTTATAGTTTTTCGGATCTAGCCACGCAAAGGAGACGCAAGCGAAATTTTTTGAAAAATTAAGGAGTTAGAAAAATTTTGAAGAAATTTTGATAATTAAAATTTGATTTGGGATTTTAATTTGAAATGGTTGAGTAAAGATATTATTTGGAATCCTTGGATGAAATTGGAAGTTAGTGATAGTGATAATGTGGTTTAAATATTTTGGTTTGAAAAGTTGTTTAAACTGTTTGGTTTTGAAATAGTAAACGGGTATTGGACCATTCTTCTTACCTAGCAATTTCGAGAACGAAATTCTTATAAGGGGGAGGAATGTAACGACCCGGAATTTTGGATATTTGAAATTGGAATATTTAATTGATTTTAAATATTTAAAAGTTAATTTTTAACTTGAATTTCAAATATAATTATTTATTGGACAATTTAATTATTGAATTAAATAATTGGAAATTGGATAAATTATTCAATCTGGAGTTTTAAGCTTGTTAAAAATAATATAAAGGCTTATAAAATTTGTATTAATAATACTAAAGGCAATAAAAGTTTTAAAATTGAATTTAAAAGTGATTTGTTCAGTTTTAAAAATATATTGTTTAAATTGACATTTAAAAATTGCCTTCCGAGGCACACTCTCGGAATTCAACGAAACCAGTTCCATTGATTTGTAATAGTGTATTATTATCGGGATTCTGATTTCGTAACGTTTGGAGTTATCTTTTGACCGTAAGGGATATAAACGCATTGAAATTCATATCAAAAATTCAATATAATAATTTGGTCCAAAAAGCTATCTTCTCCATATGATCGAATTATGACTCGAAACCTTTTCCATTGCATTCGGAATAGGGGTATAAAATTATAAACGCGTAGCGGCATGCCTCGACAGGAGATCAAGATTTTAAGCACTAGTCAACATTTTCACATCAGCCGTTTCCCTTATCACTTCAAGTCATTGTACACAAGCATACTCTACACGCAACCTTCCTTTCAAATATCACGTTCCCTCCTTCAAAATAGTACAGCCGATTTTAAAATGAAAAATAAAACCGAACTTCAAAAAAAAATTATTTCGCCTCAAATACTTTATGAAAAATCACCAAACCAGTTTGTAAATTCATGTTTTCGCATTTTCTTTGATCCGGTATAGGTTACGGTGGGTACGGCGATCGTTTGGGTTGCTTGACTTTGTTTGGCGTGAGGGTTTTAAAACTAAGGTTAATTTTTTCATCACATTCATTCATCGATTCGAGTAGTGAAGCTCATTTTTGGGATTGTCCTCGAAAACTGCACCTAGGGCATCGATATGATGAAGCTCGGTCGTGGTTGGGGTGTGCGACATTGCACGGTCGGCAGTAGGTCGCGTTCGGAATTGGTGGGGCGGAGGTGACGTAAGGGGGTTGGTCGAGGTCGGTTCGTCATGAGAAAGTTATCGGTGAGGACGGCCGAGCGTTTCATAGATTGGTGGCGTGTGTCAGTGGCATGCACGTTTGTTTCGTGCACATGAATAGAAGAGGGGAGCTGGGGGAAGAAGAAAGGGCGGAAGAAAGGAAGCGGGTCGGTATCGTTCTAAGGGGTATGGGTTTGTTTTTTAAAGAAATTTGTTTATATAATTTACATTTAGACTTATGAAATTTATATCTCATGCATACAAGCTCCGATTCGGACGATTCAATATGAGTTGGGATCGTATTGACATCGCCTACGCATAGGAAATGGTTTGTACGAAATTAGAGCTTCTGAAATTTTCAAACAAATAAAAACGCATGCGGATTCAATTGGAACCGGAATGCGACGATAAAAATTAAGGTGAGTTAATCTCACTCAAATTTGGAATTTCTGCAATTAATTTTAAGTAGTTAAAATTAATTATTGGTTGATTGATTGAATTTGATAATTATTATCAGTCTGGATGTGATATTATATATAGTAGTATATATATATATATTGGAGTGATTGATATTCCCGCATTTATATAGCGGATGAGACCCTATACGCCTGCATAATAGCGGAAGACCCTATATACCGCGATAACCGCCTCGAAGTGGGATTGGTATTTTTATATTCTATTAACATTTGTGGATGCATGGAAATAGGTTGGAGGGATTCAACTTGGTTCCTCAAAAATGTTGATATTATTTTCATATTTAGTGATATGATTTATTTGAATAATTTTTGATAGATTATATAGGAAATTGGATTTATTGGATGTTATGGTATTGCTAGATATATTTGGCATTTTTAAATACCAAAAATAATGAATATTGGATTTTAAAGGAAAATAAAAAAGGGAAATTTTAAAGTAAAAATATTTATAGTAAAGTTGGATAAATTTAAAAGCAATGATTTTGGGGAAAATAAATAGTTGGTTTTTAAAATCCTATTTAATAATTTCGGAATATGGAAAAATAGAGAGATTTGAATAAATGTGAATTAAAAGGTTTTTAAACATATGAACTTAAGTGATATTGTTTTAAGTTAAAGAATGTATTTTAAAAATTTAAGATTTAAATAGTTTAGAAGAATAAAAAGGGGAAAATTGAAAATAAAATAGGAAATCGATGTTCCAGTTTTAAATAAGATTTTAAATCATAAAAAGGAAGAGAATCTGAAAATTAGTGGGCTTTGGAATAAGTTTGGGTTAACTAAGAAGTTAATTTTTAAAAATGCAATTTAATTTAGAAAATTGATTTGAAATCGATTAAGTGTTGTGAAAACAGTGATAAAATGGGAAAGGAGACAATGGAATTTATAAATGAAGTTTGTAAATAAAGTGAAGTGATTATCAGTGGATAATTTGAAACTATAAATTCACGGTGGGAATTTATAATGAGATGGGCAAATTGTTTTAAAATAAATAGTAGTTTTAATTTTAGAAATGTGGAAAGGAAATTTACGAAATTGGAACGTAAGTCAAGCTGGAAATAAATCGAGAGGGATTATAAATAATTAGACTGGCTATATTGGAGTTGAAAATATATTTTCCGAGAAAGTTAAGTTTATTTAAAAAAAAGGTTTTTAAGTATTAATTAGAAATTTAAAAGTGTTTAAAAGAATGTTTTAGAAAAATTTATTAATTAATTGTTTTAAATTTGTTAAAGTAAATATTAATTAAGTTAGTTATAGTAGTTAATTATTATTAAAGGTTTAATCAGTATTATTATTTTTTTAAAGGATAATTATTCAATATTAATATTTTATATAAAAGCTTTTATTTAAAAAGTAGTTTTGTCTAAAGTTTTACTTGGAGAATTATTATAGAAATTTCAGAAGTATTATTTTGAAAATTTTTAAATAGAGTTTTCATGAAGTATTGGTATACTCGCGTGGCATAATCGGAGGCAGTGGGTGCCTGCAGTTAAGTCTTGAATTTCTCTGGGATAGAGACGTAACCATTGAGCTATGATCCATGATTTGATACCGCAGTGGTACTTTCCATATTATTTAAAAGGGTTTCCAAATATTTTGAAAAAAAGAAAGATAATTTGTGAATATGCCGAATTCGATAAGATAGGTGTATATTTTTGAATAAAGGGATTTAATTTATTAAAATTTTAAATTAAATAAGACTTTGGGTTTTTAGTGGAAATGGAATTTTTGGTTGAATTGATTGTTTATTTGATAGTTAAATAACCGACTATCAAATCTGGACCTAAATATAACTTTGGAAATATCTGGAAGAGGTACGGGGATTATATGGTACAATTATCGTTCGAGGTGTTATACTGTACGTATAACTCATTTCATTCTTCTAGGACGTTTATAAGGAAATCTGTTCACCAACGGTTAGGAGGTGATCTCCGATCATATTTTCGTCTGTTTATTTGCTAAAGAACCGGGGTTGAGTTTACCAGAAATATCGAATGTTGTTTCGAAGAGACCGGGATCGGATTTGTTATCCGAAAACCACTTCGATCCAACGAGTACGTTTTCAAAATGAAGACAAGTGTTTGGAGTCGAAGATGGAGCAGTGAAGTGCAAGGGCTAATCGCTACTAATCCCGAGGGTGATTCCAAAATGGATGTAGTAGGAATAGTGCCTTCGGTTCCGTTCGGACCCGGAACGGACTTGTATGGATGAATGCTATCAGAATATTGTCATTGGAGGACAATGAGCTTTCTAAGTGGAAATTCCTTAAAAAGGTAATTATAGCGTCTAGCCTCATCAACCGGGAATGACTGTAAATTAGGGGAGATG
Organism: Allium fistulosum; assembly: GCA_030737815.1. Lineage (NCBI taxonomy): Eukaryota > Viridiplantae > Streptophyta > Magnoliopsida > Asparagales > Amaryllidaceae > Allium > Allium fistulosum. The sequence continues at coordinate 1,061,307,796 of CM060903.1, forward strand.
CAGCAAGGCTAAGTGGATCGCACCCAAGTAGGGTATGTTTATAACCCTTCTAGATAACCTCGGATATTATCTATCACTACAATGTATGGAAGGAGCTCGAAAGAGGGTGGGAACACCTGGGGTGATAGCATATTTGGTCTATCCGGGTTAGGGATAGTCCGGTCTTGTGTGGTGGATCCCAGCTTGGTCCTCGGTACAGTGTTTCTAGACATGCACTGTGACAGGTGGTACCCCAGTGCCAAGTCATTCAGTTGGAACCCATTCTCCATTAAGCGCCGTACGGTTTTGATTGTGCCCAACTATGCTGAAACGTGAGATGCAAGCATTTCAGCTATTTGAATAAGTAATTGTACTTAGACATTATTATAATATCAGAGGGTTTGATATGAAATGTTTTGGTTGTCATAAGGTAAAAACCCATCGTGTTTATTTGTGGCGTGGTCTTACGAGGTACCTTTGATTTTCAAAGGATTTTGGAAACTTTAATAATTCAATTTGAGTGTGTTTTCTCACGCTGGTTTTCCAGACTGACTCAGGTGTTATTTTATTATAATGCTCGGGTAAGACCAAGTATTACAGATATAGGATAGAATGCTATGGAGCTCAGGAGACGAGCTGGATGACGAAGGCGTATTACATGTATCTGATTTATATTCCGCTGTATATTGTAGGTTGTATATTCAGCTTTTGTGAGGACAAGTTATTATAACTGTCCAGTGTTGTGTTATTGATGTAGTGTACTCTGATGATGTAATGTATAATAATAGAAATAGTTTTCTTTTTGTATAGAGACATGTTATTTTCTATTAAATATTGTTCCGCTGCGATTGTGAGATTCTATGTTGTTGTTTCTATTTCTTCTTCTACCTCTTTCTTCTTTTCCCTAACGATCTGGTATTTCCGGCATTCGATTGTTCAACATGTAATACAGTGAACGTATTAATATCGATTTTCGAAAGTCGAAAATCCGGGTCGTGACAATAGTAGATGGAGAGAAATTAAGAGTGGCGAAGGGATCCTTATTAGTGATGAAGAGGGTGTAAGTCGATGATATTTATGTTCTTTATGGAGAGACAGTCTTGGGAGAGTCAATAAACTAATGATTCTAGTGTTCCAGATTCTACTTGACTATGACATCTTCATTTAGGTCATGTCAATGAAGACAGTATTGAAGTATTAAAGAAGCTGGGGTTGATTGGTGGCGTTTGTCGGTTGAAGCCTAGCACTGGTGGAGATTGTTCTTTTGAGAAGAAGAAGCATGTCACATTTGAAGTTGGGAGACCTAGAGCTACATAGTTTCTAGAGTATATTCATTCTTATGTTTCGGGACCTGCCCTAGTTGCATCTCTAGGTGGCCAATTACTTCATTTCATTTATGGATGATTTCTTGCGTATGGTCTGAGTCCATTTCTTAATGGCCAAAGAAGTAATATTTGCCCAATTTTGTAAGTGGAAGACCTTGGTAGAGAAGCAATCAAGTAAGTGTTTGAAAGTTCTCAAAAGTTGAAACTAGTGAATTTATTTAACAAGAATTCACTAACTATTATGGGTCCGAGCATGTAGTTAGAGATTTTTCTTTGAGTTACATTATTATGAAGTGGCAGAGAGCATGTGTCGGATATTATAGGAGAGTGCTATAAGCTTGAGAATGACTGCTGGTCTAAAAGAGGGATTTTGGGCATAAGTGATATCTATGGTGGTATTTCTCATCAACCATACACCTTCCATTGCCATATATATATATATATATATGAAGGTTCCTGGGAAAATATGGAAAGATAAGCCGGTGAGTATTTCATTACTTAAGGTGTTTGGTTGTTTAGCTTATTTAGATGATGGGAGACATGATATGTCGAAGTCAATGGAAAGCAAGCTCATTTTGGTAGGCTATAGAGAAGGAGTGAAGAAGTATAGGTTGTGGTGTAAAACAATTAGGAGAATTGTGACTAGTAGACACGTGATATTTGATGAGAGGTCTTTGTTGAAAGTGGAGCCTCTATCAAGTGATGACATTAAGAAGACAAAAAATTATCAAACACATTTGGAGTCATAATATTGTTTCCATATTCGGAGAAATAATTGTATTTCCGATGATATCTTAGTTGATGAGAAGATTTTATTGGTTCGACCTCTAGGTGGAGCTAAGTTGCAAGAATTGGTTCAGTTGGCCTTATTTGTAAGCATATTTATGATGATGATTCTTCTTCTTATGCTTTGAATGATGTGAAGCTTGTTGGTGAGTCTATTGGTGTTGATTTAGGAAAGTCTAGCAAAATTCTAATGAAGGAGAATGTAGTAGATGATATTGAGTATGTCCTCACTCAATATGGAATGAATAAGGTGAAGCGCGCTGCTAAATCTCTGTTAGTCTCTCAAAGTTCTGTACATATAGGTTCGTCTCCTACATCGGATGTGTTGAAGAATTTTGGTATTTGCTCGTATGCAATTTTTTTGTTGATGTGCATATCATCAATCTTATGCTTTGGAAGATTTCAAAGTTATGTTTGGGCAATAATGCTCAAACTTGTTCATTTTGAGTTTGGCGCCATGTGGCGTAGACCAAATAATTTTTTGAGATGTGTTGATGAAAAGAGATTGTTATATTTGAATCAATGTGGAGTGTTAAATTTGGTTAATTCAAATATTTACCAAAAAAGAAAAGAATTTAGCTAATTGATCTAATCAATTAATTATGTTATACGTAGAATGAAAAAGAGGAAAGTTATGTGTGATTGATTTTGGAGAAAGTAAACTAATTAATTAGATAATCAATTAATCAGTCAAATGATTTATTATATGGAGGTAAAAAAGTTTATATATGAAGATTCAATCAACAAAGGAAATTTATGGAAATCAATATTTTCATCATCTATTTGCATTGAAATCAAATCAGGGATTGGAAAGGCACATAATCTAAAAATTAATTTTCTTAATCTCTAATTAACTCTTTCATTAATTATATATAATTGAAAAAAGTTCATCTTCATATTTCAATGATTGTGTGTAAAGGAGCATCCACCATTATCTTTTTCTTCAGTAAACCCTAATGTCTGCAGTCAAATCAAATTAGAGGCTTTAAGTTCAAACAAGTCATTGGAGAAATTGATTATTCAATTTGTAATTATAGGATGGTCTCTCCACCTGCTACCTATAATTTTGTAATTCTCTCTTGTATTCTCTTTTGTACTCGTTTTTTTTCAATGAAATAAAGAATAGTTGTTAGGTTAATTTGGTCGAACCACGTGGTTGCTCCAATCTCATTTTCTGTGTGATTGTTGCTGTGTGATCGAGGGCCCTCGGATAAAGGTCGCAAACGACCGGGGGTGGCATATCTCAGGTTTACTACCTGTGTAACGACCCGTATTTTTACGGATCAAAACATTCTAAAATGATTGACCTTTGGTTGTATGGTTGTTAAGTCATTTCTGGTTTTGGCAGAATTTTGCTTAAGTCCTAAGTCGTAGCCGACTTAGGAGTTTGGACGAGTTAAGCAACAAGTCTGGGTCGAGTTGCCGACTCAAGGAACTCACCGAGTTAAGGGAGTGTGGTTGACCGACTTAAGGTAGTGACCGACCTAGGAGATAAGTCGTGACTGACTTAAGAGGTTCAGGCGACCTAAGTATTCTGGGGTAGAGTTAGGTCGGCAACGACCTAAGAGAATGTTGTGAGCGACCTAAGTGTTTGGGTGTTAAGTGTTAGGTCGGCAGTTCGAGTTAAGGTTTCGAGCGACCTATAGGATGTAGTTATGGTTAGGTCGGCAACGACTTAGAGGAGCTGGGATAGCAAGTTAGCGACTTAGTAGTTAAGTCGACTGGGTGGGTTAGCGATCTAAGGAGTTAACAAGTTGGCGACCTTAAGAGAGGCTAAGTTGTTAGGTCGCAAGGTTTTATAGGTCGTATAAGTGTTAAGTCGAATGGTGCTAAGTTGTTAGGTCGTCCAGGCGACTTAGGAGGGAGCGCGCGTGTATTAGGTCGTGTAGCTCGAATAAGTTAGGTCGCGCGCATGTTAAGTCGTAGGCTTGTCTGTTAGGTCGGAGTTGTTGGCTAAGGGTTAGGTCGGAGGCTCTGTTAAGTCGTGGGGGTTTTTAGGTCGTAGGTCGGCATAGTGTTAAGTCGGCAGCGACTTAAGAAGATAGCCGAGTTACGACTTAGGCAGTTTTCTGCTATAAATAGGAGGGCTTCTCTTCATTTTTGGGATCCGGATTTTGAAGCGACGAAGTGCTGCCATTTTGAGAGCTCGACTTCTACACTTCTTCACTTCTTTTCTCCACTCTAATCTAGTGCTTCCATCCATCCAAATCGAAGATCAAGATTGAAGATTCAAGAGCTTAGATTGAAGATCTTCATCTTTACAAGAGAGATTTCTTCATTTGAGGCGGATTTGTGATAGATCTAGCTTGATCCTTTGCTGTCCAGATCTGAAGTGTGTTGATTTGGGTTTGTTTAGGTGATTTGGTGAGTGGTGATTATCTCTCACACGGATCCAAAGGAGTATATCGGATTGTTGGCTCGATTTGGTGTTAAAATAGAGATTTCCATGCATTTTCTTCATCCTATGTGTAGATCCATATAGATCCATTGTTCATGATGATGTTGCATCCATTTTATCATATATTAACCTATGCAAGTTCATTCATCAAGTTGGTAGAGATAAAATTCATGTTTTCATGCTTATTGGACTTTCAACTCTTTAATTACGAAAATGCCATTATTGTTATAATTGTCTACTTAGATCATTTTAGAATGCTTGATTGCTTGGATTGATGTTTGATTTGATGGATTGCTATGAATTAGATGATTGATGGTTTGATTTAGACCAAAGTTGATTCAAAAGTTAAGGGAAAGGCTCTTGGATTGGGAAAGCTGCTCGTGGCATATGTAGCGGGATGATGAAGCTCTTATGCATAGATTTGATGATGTGATGTTGAGATGAGGCTTCGTGAGGATGTGATGAAGCGAGGCAATCATGTGATGAAGACTTGGTCTAATCCAGACGGGATCATTCCAAGCATGTTGATAACTCGGTGATATGATTCGAGTTGAGGATAATGGATGCTCGAGAGGCGCTTGAGCTAGTATGAGAATAGTCGTCGAGGAGGATGACCAAGAGGTTTGGATAGCATCGTTGTTGAAGGTTCTAGCATGCTCCAAGCAAGAGTACATGGGGACGCCCAAAAGACTAACCGTTGATGGTCGAGTACTCTGGGCAGATTCGTTAATCCTAGGCACGGGTCACGACGACGTGCGGGAGTTATGTCTAGAACCGGGGTTTCCATTAGCCCTTGACGGACGGCTGAAAGAACGTGCCGGTCATTCAATTAACGGTGATATCGAAGCAATGATAACAGTGATAGCCAGAGTCATGGATGTTTGGTTGTATCGTCATTCGGTCTCAAGAGCGGTATTTCCTGGGTGCTTATCTGACCTTGGTTTTAGACCTTGGGATTTGTACTTGGAAAACATCGCTCTTGACTCGAGTGACAATTGTTTACTTTAAATTGCATGCTCTGCTATGTTGCTTCTGCTTAGTGTGTGTCTGGGGGCTATCACTGTAGAACGAGGTTGGAGTGGGAGGGTTGTATTCCTATTTCTTTTCCTTTATGTTCTTTTGGTATGTTGTTAGTTAATTTAATGCTCACTAAGACTGTTGTCTGACTCAAGGCTTTATGTTTTAACTCTTATTGCCTTGGGCTGTTCGTCCATTTTGGGACGGGCAGACTAGGTAGCAGGTGACAGGTGCTGTTCTCTTCTCACGATGCTGATATCGAAGACGAGCTGGAGGGTTGCATATTATCTTCTTATTATATGTACTGGATATTCCGCTGTTTTGTATTCTCTGAGAGATATGTAGTGAGGCTAGATGTATTGACTATGTGGATGCTTGTATTCAACTATTATGGAGTTTTATATGATGTCATTTTGTTCTGTAAAGCTTCACTATACATATGTTCTATTGTATTTTGTCCATGCGCTGTGAGTAATACGATAGATTCTGTTGTTTTAAATCTTACCTTGACAATCGTCCATGGTCGCCTGGCACACTTTACAGCGCTCTATCTCTAGATTCGGTGCAGGGGTCATGGGCGGTCGTCACATTTGGTATCAGAGCATTGGTTAATCGATTTTACCCAACGCTCGTTGAAGTAACTACGTATGAGAGACGTAATTGTATTTTGATGGATGATTACTATATATAATATAGTAGCTTGGTAGAGTTTGAGTCCTTTATGCAGTTGTTTCTCTAGATGTTCTGATCATTCCTTTTTATAGATATTGAGAATGAGTCGAAGAGGGAGACCAGCTGCTAGGGAAGGCCGTGCTACTGAAGAGACTGCTGATTATGCAGCCATGTTCGAAGCTATGATGACTTCGATCATGAGAAGGATACCAGTTCCGGGGGCAGCAGTTGATGTTGGAGTTCAAGTCCAAACTCCGAAACCAGTGGATTTTGCTAATCTGTGCAAGGATTATACTGCTCTTGGTGGGAAGGTTTTCTTGGGAACAGAATCTACCATTGAAGTCCAGAGGTGGATAGATGCTTGTAGAAGGATCTTTGGTGATTTGGGAATTGATGATGCAACTAAGAGGAAGTTGGCATCAAGGCAGCTTCAAGGGAGAGCTTCTGATTGGTGGAACTCTATTACCATCACTACTCCGGAAGGAGAGATTACTTGGGAGCAATTCCAAGTCAGATTTGAAGCTAATTTCATTTCTACAGCTCAGAAGTCTGTTCTGTTCAAGAGGTTTGTGGAGCTCAAGCAAGGTGGAAGATCAGTTCTTGAGTATGTTTCTGAGTTTGAAGCTTTGTCCAAGTATGCCCGGTCATATATCGAGTCTGCTTACCAGAAGAATGAGAAGTTTGTGACAGGCTTGGATAGTTATCTTGGGAGACAGTTGGTGGATCATTTGGACGATTCATTTGAGAAGATTGTGGAGAAAGCTCTTAGGCATGAGAGTCTGTTTCCTAAGGAAGGACCTGTTGTTGCTGTTACCAAGGGAGAATCTAAACCACAGCAGGGTGGAAACCAGAAGAGGAAGCAACAGCAGCAGAAGGGTAAGGATGGCCAGAAGAAGCCGAAAGGCGAGGTGACTTGCTACAATTGTCAGCAGAAGGGCCATTTCTCTAAGGATTGTAAGAATCCGAAGGCACCGATGAAGTGTCACAACTGTGACAAGCCGGGACATTTCAGGAAGAATTGTCCAGAACCAAGGAAGGACAGGCAGATTGTGCAAGCCTATGCTTTAGGAGCTGTTCCGTCGTCTTCGAAAGCTCCTACTGCTGAAGAGAAGGGAAAGAGTGTGGTTGTTCAAGGTACTCTTTTCCTATGTGGTGTTCCAGTTAGAGTTTTGTTTGATACTGGAGCGTCGCATTCATTTGTTTGTAATGAACTAGTAGGCCGGTTAGGTTTGGAACCGGATATTGTTGATAGGCCATTGGTTGTGACTAATCCAGTTGGGGGTTCGTCTTGTTTGTGTATGTTATGTCGTGGTCTAGTTGTGTCGAGTCATGGTTGCTATTTTGTTTGTGATTGCTTTGTTCTGAACTTTGCGGGGTTCGGAATTATTTTGGGTATGGACTGGCTTAGGAAGTATGCGGCTAAGGTTGATTGTGAGAGGCTGGAGGTGACAGTCGAGAATGTGGAAGGGCGAAAGATTGTGATACGATGTAAGCATGAGGAAGGCGTCTTCATGAGCTTCATGTATTCGCTAGTTGTTCCACGGGATGGACTGTCTTTAGTGCCTATCGCAAATGGATTCGAGGATGTCTTTGACGAAGTCAAAGGGTTGCCGCCGCATAGAGAGATCGAGTTTCGTATAGATCTAGTTGAAGGAGCCAGACCTGTTGTAATGCCTCTTAGGCGGATGGCGCCTAGGGCACAGCAAGAGTTGAGGGTGCAAGTTGATGATCTTTTGCAGAAAGGATTCATTCGGCGTAGCGTGTCCGAGTGGGGTGCACCTGTTGTGTTCGTAACCAAGGCAGATGGATCGCTGAGATTGTGCGTCGATTATCGTGAGCTGAATAAGGTGACTAAGAAGAACAAGTATCCATTGCCGAGAGTAGATGACTTGTTTGATCAGCTTCACGAAGCCAAGGTGTTTTCTCAGATGGATTTGGCAACGGGATTTCACCAATTGAGAGTGGCTAAGGATAGTGTGCCGAAGACTGCTTTTCGGACACCATCTGGTTTCTTTGAGTGGCTGGTAATGCCGTTTGGATTGACTAACGCGCCAGCATATTTTGTGGATCTTACGAATAGAGTGTTCAGAGATCAGTTGAACAAGTTCGTGCTTGTGTTCGTGGATGATATTCTGATTTATTCCAGAACGGAGGGGGAGCACAAGACGCACTTGCGTATTGTTTTGGAAATCTTGCGGAAACATCAGCTGAAGGCTAAGTTTTCGAAGTGTCACTTCTGGAAGAGTGAAGTGAGGTTCTTAGGCCATGTGATTTCTGGAAGTGGAATAGCGGTTGATCCTGCTAAGGTGGCAGCAATCCAGGATTGGGTTAGACCTAAGAATGCATCTGATGTGAGAAGTTTTCTTGGATTAGCAGGATATTATCGACGGTTTATCAAAGACTTCTCCAAAGTAGCTGCTCCATTAACAGGATTGACGAAAAAGAACCAAGTGTTCAGTTGGGATGCTAAGTGTGAGCAAGCTTTCGGAATCCTGAAAGAGCGATTGACGAGTGCTCCTGTTTTGACTATTCCAAGTGGGAATGATGAGATGGTGGTTTACACCGACGCATGTGGTACTGGACTTGGAGCAGTGCTGATGCAGAAGGATAAAGTTGTTGCATATGCCAGTCGACAACTGAAGCCGCATGAAAGGAATTACCCAACTCATGATTTGGAATTAGCGGCGATTGTATTTGCTCTGAAGATGTGGAGACATTATTTGTTGGGAGTTCGATTCGAGTTGTTTACGGATCACAAGTCGTTGAAGTATCTTTTCTCCCAAAAGGATTTGAATCTTCGGCAGCAACGTTGGCTAGAGTTTTTGGCATCATATGACTTTGGTATAGCTTATACTCCGGGAAAAGGTAACGCAGTGGCTGATGCGTTAAGTCGAAGACATGCAGGATTGGGAGCCATGTTTTCAGAATGGAAGAGTCTCGAGTATTTAGCTGGATTTGACTTCAGGCCTAGATGTGAATTGGAACCTGAGATGTTGGCAAACTTATCAATAAGACCCACTCTTGTGGAAAGGATTGGCGGGAGCCAAAAGCGAGATGATAAGCTTGTCAAGATTATCCGTGAATTGGAATCTGGATTGGATCCAGAAAAGGATAAAGGATTCGAGGTCGATCGAGAGGGTTGGCTTCGGAAGCAAGGACGACTAGTTGTTCCCGATATAGATGAATTGAGGAGTGAAGTTCTGAAGGAAAGTCATCACTCGAAGTTGACAATTCATCCAGGTGGAAACAAGATGTATCGGGATATGAAGAGAACCTACTATTGGGAAGGTATGAAGAAGGATGTTGGAAATTTTATTTCCAAATGTATGAACTGCCAGTTGGTAAAAGCCGAACAGAAGAAGCCAAGCGGATTGCTTCAGCCATTAGAAGTTCCTACATGGAAGTGGGAACAAGTGTCGATGGATTTTATCGATGGATTGCCTAGGACCAGAACGGGAAATGAAGGAATTTGGGTCATTGTGGATCGTCTGACTAAGAGTGCACGATTCATTCCTGTTCGATCGACTAGGACTGCATCAAAGTTGGCTGAGTTGTATGTTAAGTGGATAGTTCGATTCCATGGTATTCCGAAGAGTATAGTGAGCGATCGAGATCCATTGTTCACTAGTGGATTTTGGAAGAGCTTCCAAGAAGTTTTGGGAACCGAGTTGTGTTTGAGTACAGCTTATCACCCCCAAACAGATGGTCAGACCGAGAGAGTCAACCGAGTTTTGGAAGATCTTCTTAGAGCTTGTGTTTTGGATTTTGGAGGATCATGGGAAGATCACCTTCATTTGGTGGAGTTTGCGTACAACAACAGTTACCAGTCAAGCATTGGTATGGCACCGTATGAGGCGTTGTATGGAAGACCGTGTAACTCTCCGACATGTTGGTTGGAAACTGGAGAAAAGCTGATGCTTGGGCCAGAGATGATTCGACAAACTTCGGATTGCATAGAGATCATTCGGCAACGAATGAAGGCAGCCCAAGACCGTCAGAAGAGTTATGCTGATAAGCGTCGAAAGGATTTGGAATTCGACGCAGGAGATATGGTTTTTGTGAAGATTTCTCCACTAAAGAATGTAATTCGATTCGGGAAGAAAGGAAAATTGACTCCAAGATTTGTTGGACCATTCCCGATCATCGAGCGAATCGGAAAGCTCGCTTACAGATTGGAGTTACCGGAGAAGATGTCGGGTGTGCACAATGTTTTTCATGTATCATATCTACGGAAGTATGTGCATGACTCGAATACCGTAGTTTCTGCTGATAGCTGTGAAGATTTCGAAGTTGATCCAGTTGATAGAAGACCTCGTAAGCCGCTTCGTGTTGTTGAAACTGACACGAAACAGCTTAGGAGGAAGATAGTTAAGTTGCTCAAAATACAATGGAGTGACGATGATAACGACTGTACGTGGGAGGTGGAAGAGAGGATGAAAGCAGCTCATCCTGAACTCTTCAAGGTATGGCCCTAAGGTGTCGTGTCATCTAACGAAATTGTAACTTGTTCTAAGTCTTAGAATTCTGTACGCTAAGCTAGAATTGGATGCATGGTTTATTGATTGTTATGGATGATAGGCGTACATAATAGCTTTGATTGCCTTGTTTGTTTGGAATTTTGGGGGCGAAATTCCTAAGGGGGAGAGAATGTAACGACCCGTATTTTTACGGATCAAAACATTCTAAAATGATTGACCTTTGGTTGTATGGTTGTTAAGTCATTTCTGGTTTTGGCAGAATTTTGCTTAAGTCCTAAGTCGTAGCCGACTTAGGAGTTTGGAAGAGTTAAGCAACAAGTCTGGGTCGAGTTGCCGACTCAAGGAACTCACCGAGTTAAGGGAGTGTGGTTGACCGACTTAAGGTAGTGACCGACCTAGGAGATAAGTCGTGACCGACTTAAGAGGTTCAGGCGACCTAAGTATTCTGGGGTAGAGTTAGGTCGGCAACGACCTAAGAGAATGTTGTGAGCGACCTAAGTGTTTGGGTGTTAAGTGTTAGGTCGGCAGTTCGAGTTAAGGTTTCGAGCGACCTATAGGATGTAGTTATGGTTAGGTCGGCAACGACTTAGAGGAGCTGGGATAGCAAGTTAGCGACTTAGTAGTTAAGTCGACTGGGTGGGTTAGCGATCTAAGGAGTTAACAAGTTGGCGACCTTAAGAGAGGCTAAGTTGTTAGGTCGCAAGGTTTTATAGGTCGTATAAGTGTTAAGTCGAATGGTGCTAAGTTGTTAGGTCGTCCAGGCGACTTAGGAGGGAGCGCGCGTGTATTAGGTCGTGTAGCTCGAATAAGTTAGGTCGCGCGCATGTTAAGTCGTAGGCTTGTCTGTTAGGTCGGAGTTGTTGGCTAAGGGTTAGGTCGGAGGCTCTGTTAAGTCGTGGGGGTTTTTAGGTCGTAGGTCGGCATAGTGTTAAGTTGGCAGCGACTTAAGAAGATAGCCGAGTTACGACTTAGGCAGTTTTCTGCTATAAATAGGAGGGCTTCTCTTCATTTTTGGGATCCGGATTTTGAAGCGACGAAGTGCTGCCATTTTGAGAGCTCGACTTCTACACTTCTTCACTTCTTTTCTCCACTCTAATCTAGTGCTTCCATCCATCCAAATCGAAGATCAAGATTGAAGATTCAAGAGCTTAGATTGAAGATCTTCATCTTTACAAGAGAGATTTCTTCATTTGAGGCGGATTTGTGATAGATCTAGCTTGATCCTTTGCTGTCCAGATCTGAAGTGTGTTGATTTGGGTTTGTTTAGGTGATTTGGTGAGTGGTGATTATCTCTCACATGGATCCAAAGGAGTATATCGGATTGTTGGCTCGATTTGGTGTTAAAATAGAGATTTCCATGCATTTTCTTCATCCTATGTGTAGATCCATATAGATCCATTGTTCATGATGATGTTGCATCCATTTTATCATATATTAACCTATGCAAGTTCATTCATCAAGTTGGTAGAGATAAAATTCATGTTTTCATGCTTATTGGACTTTCAACTCTTTAATTACGAAAATGCCATTATTGTTATAATTGTCTACTTAGATCATTTTAGAATGCTTGATTGCTTGGATTGATGTTTGATTTGATGGATTGCTATGAATTAGATGATTGATGGTTTGATTTAGACCAAAGTTGATTCAAAAGTTAAGGGAAAGGCTCTTGGATTGGGAAAGCTGCTCGTGGCATATGTAGCGGGATGATGAAGCTCTTATGCATAGATTTGATGATGTGATGTTGAGATGAGGCTTCGTGAGGATGTGATGAAGCGAGGCAATCATGTGATGAAGACTTGATCTAATCCAGACGGGATCATTCCAAGCATGTTGATAACTCGGTGATATGATTCGAGTTGAGGATAATGGATGCTCGAGAGGCGCTTGAGCTAGTATGAGAATAGTCGTCGAGGAGGATGACCAGGAGGTTTGGATAGCATCGTTGTTGAAGGTTCTAGCATGCTCCAAGCAAGAGTACATGGGGACGCCCAAAAGACTAACCGTTGATGGTCGAGTACTCTGGGCAGATTCGTTAATCCTAGGCACGGGTCACGACGACGTGCGGGAGTTATGTCTAGAACCGGGGTTTCCATTAGCCCTTGACGGACGGCTGAAAGAACGTGCCGGTCATTCAATTAACGGTGATATCGAAGCAATGATAACAGTGATAGCCAGAGTCATAGATGTTTGGTTGTATCGTCATTCGGTCTCAAGAGCGGTATTTCCTGGGTGCTTATCTGACCTTGGTTTTAGACCTTGGGATTTGTACTTGGAAAACATCGCTCTTGACTCGAGTGACAATTGTTTACTTTAAATTGCATGCTCTGCTATGTTGCTTCTGCTTAGTGTGTGTCTGGGGGCTATCACTGTAGAACGAGGTTGGAGTGGGAGGGTTGTATTCCTATTTCTTTTCCTTTATGTTCTTTTGGTATGTTGTTAGTTAATTTACTGCTCACTAAGACTGTTGTCTGACTCAAGGCTTTATGTTTTAACTCTTATTGCCTTGGGCTGTTCGTCCATTTTGGGACGGGCAGACTAGGTAGCAGGTGACAGGTGCTGTTCTCTTCTCACGATGCTGATATCGAAGACGAGCTGGAGGGTTGCATATTATCTTCTTATTATATGTACTGGATATTCCGCTGTTTTGTATTCTCTGAGAGATATGTAGTGAGGCTAGATGTATTGACTATGTGGATGCTTGTATTCAACTATTATGGAGTTTTATATGATGTCATTTTGTTCTGTAAAGCTTCACTATACATATGTTCTATTGTATTTTGTCCATGCGCTGTGAGTAATACGATAGATTCTGTTGTTTTAAATCTTACCTTGACAATCGTCCATGGTCGCCTGGCACACTTTACAGCGCTCTATCTCTAGATTCGGTGCAGGGGTCATGGGCGGTCGTCACAACCTGGGAAGGGGGTAACCGGCCTTGTGTTGGTAGAGAGCCAGGTGGTTCTCGAGGCGTCCCTCCAGAGGCGTTCCCATTTGGCATAGGAAGTTCCTTAGCCTGACCATTTGTTGGAAAATCCAAAGAAACAATACGAGCCCTTTACGATTGCAGTTGTATAACCTGTCTCCTCAGGTGGCAGCTATAGCAGGCATAATATAATGGTACCTATGCTGGCTAAGATTAATATTATATTTTTGAAATGTTTTCTCAATATGCACTAGTAATAATATCAAAAGAATTTTCTTTTGCGTAGTAAGCATGTTTGACTATCATAAGAAGAAATCTCCTCCAAGTCTGTGATTGCATTGTGTGTGTGGTGGGAGGTCTTATGGTAGTTTCATTTTCCAAAAAGCATTGCAGATTTCAAAGTAAAAAATTCTTTTGTTGTTTGTTTTAAAGATAAACTGTTTTTGTTACTCACACCAGTCCCATGACCGACTCGAAGTTTATTGTTCCCTTCCTAAACTCTGGGTGCCCACAATTTTCCACACGGGCAGTCTAGAGTTGGGTTTTTCAGATAGTCAGGTTTTGTAGATTATCTAGAGCTAGTTCAGTTTTGGAGTTCACGCACGACTGACCTTGCTTATGTTTGTCAAATGTGATAGGGGGTTCTCGCTTCGCAGTTTGGTGGCGGACGGGAGACTCTTACCCCTACATGTCCTCGTGGTGGGGTTGGTTAGCCGTAAGGTGTGATAGTCGAAAGGCTAGCCGTAAAGGCAAGGGCAGGGTACCATCGTATGCCATGGTGAGGCTGGGATGGTTGCAAAGCCTACCGGTTGCCACTACCTCGTGATGATCATGACAATATATATGGTTTCAAAGTTGATTTGAGATAAATACAAGGTGTTGAATTCTAGAATCCCTCTTAGAATGAGGTGTATAACCCAAAGGGAAATAAGTTATTGAACTTATAAGTGGGAAGTGATATTGATAAAAATTTAAATTTGGGAGATAAACATTTAAATTGAGAAGTCTAAAGGGATTAAACAAATTGGAATTTAACTTAGGGAAAGTTAAATAGGTTTTGAACTTATAACCCGACTTTGGAATTTCGAGGTGAAATTAAGATTTAACTTGTGGAAGTTAAATGGGTTAAATTGGAAAAGGAGTTACGTATCATTTCAAAGCGATTTTTGAATAAAATGAGTCTTGAATTCTGGAAGTTTGTGATAGGTGATATTGATTGGTGTTTTAGGTAATTTGGATGTTTATTTGTTTAATATATCTTGCTATCATTCTATTTATTAATTACAGTATATAAAACTATAGATTGGATTATTTCGAAGTGGATTGAAATGGTATATATATCCAAACCTGAAATTGGATAGAAATAAAATCGAATTTATGGAAATGCAATTATTTTGAACCTAAATTTGAAATGTTGAAAATGAATTTTTTTAACCGGAATTGCTTAAAGAATCGGGTTTAAAAATTTGAAGTTATAATTGGGTAATAAATTGAATTCCGAAAATTTATTTGTTTAAAAAGATTTGGACTCTTACTCGAACCTCAAATAAGTTTAAATAAAGGTAATTTAAAAGAATATTTTGAAATTTGGGCTCAAAATTGAATTTTTTAAAGACTTGGAATGTTAAATTAAATATTAAGGGTTAATTTGATTTAAGTGATTAAATCAACATTTTGAAAACCGAACCCGAATTTATATAAATCGAGATGGTTAAAGATTGAGAATTAAATTGCAATTAATTCAAAATTGAAATTGAATTGAATCAATTGGAATTGTAATCGAAGTTGAAATAGTTCAAATTCAAAATGGGAATTTATTTGAATTGGAACCGAAATTGAAGTTAATTCAAATTGGAATCTAGATTGGATCAATTTAAATGGAAATTGAAATTAAAAATTGATTTGAATTAGAGATTGGAAATTGAACCAGTTGACTCTGAAACTAATTTCAAATAAATTATTTTAATATAAACTGTTTAACATCTACTTTCTTAAATATTCGAATTATTTTGGATTTTCCAAGCTATTTACCATACAAACCATTCTTTTTAAAACTCAAACTATCTTATATTAACTATTTAACTATTTTAAAACTATTCAAGCTATTTTCTAAGTTCAAACTAGTCAGATTGGAAATTGGTTATATTTGAATCATGGATTTAAATACAAATTGGGATAAATTGAAGTATTAACCCAAATGGAAAATTCAAGAAATTCTGAATTGGAACCGAAATCGGATATTGAGGGAAAAATAATTTTGAAGTGAAATAATATATTTTGAATAAATATGATGATTTTAAATGAAGGTTGGATAGTACCATAATTGAAAGCTTACTTTATAAGGAGTAAGAAATGTTACAAATAACTTTGTAAAGGAAATCGAACTTGAAATTTGATTTGGTATTAACGAGACTTTAAATGTTAGTTATATATTCAAACTTTCCCTTGTTGAATTTATAATCAAAAGAAAATGATCTTTGGAAGATATTTGGATTACTAAATGAAGTTTGCATAAGTATGAAGTGGACTCGGAAATTATTGATCTGAAAATTTATTCGAGTTGAAAGAATGATTTTATATATGAGAATAAAACTAGAAAGGTTTTTGGAACCCATTAATTTTGAAAGACTTTTGATTTTGACAAAAGGTCAATTTTAGAAATTTGGTAAACCAAATTTGAGAACTATCGATTTTGAAGATATAAGTTTTGTGTAAATGAAGTTTATATGTGATACATATAAAGAGTACGATTTGAAAGGTGCTATATATGTATATATTATGGTATATTTTGAGAAAGGTATGGGGAAAAAGGCACCCCCATTGAGAGTCAAAACTTATAGTACGAGATCCACTAGGTAGTTCTGCCTAGAATCCTAAGGGCGGGTTCAATAAAATTGGGATCCCAGAGGACGTCCGGATAAAACTTTAGTTCCTGATGATCATTTGTTGGGTAGCGTAAGTTGGGTGGTGCTGATGCCTACAGTTTCATTGGGTTTTTCCGTGATGGCAACATAACCTTTGTTGTAACTGCGATCTATCGCAGTTCTATAGCGTAAATCGAGTGGTAGTGATTGCCTACAATCTACATTTGATTTCGCTGGGATAGCGACGTAACATCGGTAGATTGCGAGCTATGTGGTTTGGTTCCATAGCGAAATTCGTGTGGCAGTGAGTGCCTACAGTCTACACTGGGTTCCACTGGAACAGTGACATCACTTTGTGTAGTCTGCGATCTATGTGGTAAAGTTTCGTTTGGCAGCGTAATTCGAGTGGCGCTAATGCCTATAGTTACATGGGTTTTGATGTGATGGCAATGAAACCCTAGGTGTAGCTGCGATCTGTGTAGTTCCCATGGCAAAAGTCAAGAGGTGCGGATGCCTACAGTTTTCTTATGGTTTTCGCCGGGATGACAACACAATCATCATGCTAACTGCGACCCATAGGGAGGTGTTGATTTCCATAGCATTTTTGAAAAGGTTTTTCAAGTATTTTCACTGGGTGTTGAAAACGAGTCTATTAAGTACTTATAGATTTTCAGTCCTATGCTTGATCAACGTATAACTAAATTTCTATGAGAACAAGGACGGACTTGTTTAGACATCGAGTTATGAGAACTATTTTTATATAAATAATTTGGTAGTATTATATAATTTTAAAGTGTTTTAAAATTATAATAGAAAGGGTAAGGAAGTTAAAAAGTTTAAAGAATAATTTAATAATTAATAAGCATCAAGAATTAAAATTCTCGCTTCGTTCTTTTTCGAGGATGAAAAGTTCTAAGGGGGGAGGAATGTAACGACCTGGATTTTCTGACGTTTGTTATTAGGCAATTAACTGATTTTAATTTTTTAAATATTGATTTATTAAGTCGAACAAATAAATTTCTGATAATTAAAATATCTGAATATATATAAATTGATTTAAAAACTATATTAAATATTGAATTATAAAATTCCTGGATATAATAAATATTATGGAAATGTGTACATAAAACTCCACCATTTAAATTAAGATAAATATCCATAAATGTATATATGTAATTTTTTACAAGCTTTATGGTGTTTGATAATATATAAGTATATAAATGTATATATATGTATATATGCCATATGAAGCAAAATATAGGAAAATTGTATAAATGTGAATATATAATATCAAAAATATACATAAGCAATGTATATGAGAATATATATGTATATGATGGTAAAACATATGTAAATAAATGTATGTGTATAAAGATATGGTATATGCGAATAGATATACATGAATATATGACTTTAAATGGCATGAGTTTGTACATATGCATAAAAACAAGGCATATGCAAAAATAGATAAATATGTAAAGAGGGAATAATGTGAAAATATATATATATATATATATATATGGGATATGATGACAAGTACAAGCAAATGTGTGTATATATATATATTAAATAGTGAAAATGCAAGCATATATATAATGACAACAACATATATGGATATATATATATATATATGTTCATAAAAGTATTGTATATGTGGATATGTGTTAAAAAAACTTTGTTGGAAAAATATATGTATGAAGATATATACATATATATATATATGTATGTTTGTATATATATATATATATATGTAAATGCTTAAAGGAACATCATCATAACAAATATCAAAATCCAGTCATATGAAAAAGGAAAATCAAATCAAGGCAAACATCAAAACCTTTGATATGAAATCAAATCAGCCTCTAGCAAAAAGAAAAGAAAAATAACATAAATATAAGATGATGGGAAGCCTGTACAGTGAAAGACTTCAGCCACCATATTGCCTCACCATCTCTTTCAGCTCTATATATATGCATAGCCTCTTACACACTTGTATATACGAAAAAAAATATAAATAACAAAGTAAAGAGGGTGCCATTGAAAAGAAACAAAGAAAACAAGTATCTACCAATAAATTGAAGCACAAGAAGATCAGGGATTCAAAACAAAACAACAGCTCATCGTTTTAACAGTGAGTGGAACTCTTTCGATCTGTTAATAAATTATCACTATATATGTATATAGTTGGAAAAAATGTATGGATTTTTGATCTGTAACAAATATCGCTGACCTTGCTATACCAATACAGAGATGTGTATATGTGTTAGCAGTTTCATAAAATCCTCTGCCTTGCTCGTTTGATAAAAACAGTGGATCTTCCACTTCAAAAATGAATAACTTCACAACCAATCAGTTTTAAAACTTGATATCAAAATAAAAGTTGATTGTTTTTTAATATGGAACATTTTAAAATTTGTTTCAGTAGATTCCATTAAGTATAGAGGTAGGAAATTCCATTTTACTGTAGATGGCTCTAGTGGTGTCCAGTTTCAAATGACAAGTTTTGATGATTGGATTATATTTTTGGAATCGTGGTCGAAAATGATGAATTTTAAGGGTGGTATGGTGATTCCTTGCTATTTGTGGTGGGAGGTAGGTCGAGTTGAACGGATTTGGGCGTGTTGTCGTATTCCGGCGGCCTAGGCTATTGGGTGGCATGGGGTTCGTCGTGAAGGAGGTTTGAGGGAAGGCGCATCGGAGAAAAATGGCGGGGAAATTTTTAAGTGGTCGTAGTGGCCAGGCATGGGTGAACTAGGGTTGGAAGTGGAGGTTTGAGAGTCTTGACTTCAAGTCAAATGGCGAAGAGTGGAGGGAGAGTTAGGGTTGCGGTCCAGGGGGAAAGCTAGGGGTGTGGTGGCGAACTTAATGCCGGAGTATGGTGGATGATGGCAGTATACGATGGCGATGAGGGAAGTTTGGGTGGTGACGTCTCGTTTGACATTGGGTCTGGAGTTGTCTTTTTTTCGATTTGAGTTGTTCTCGTGGTCTTTGTGTATGGGCAGGACGAGAGGTCGGGGGTGATGCAAAAAGTTGGTCGGTGGCGTGGGTTTTGGTCTTCGGTGATACGTGCACGTGCACGGTTGTGTGCACTAGCGCATAGGACGGTGGAAATGAGGGAAGAAAGAAGGAGGAGAAGAAAGAAGAAAAGGAGAGGGGGAAAGAGAATGGGCTGGGCGGTGGGCCAAAGAAGAAACAAGGAAAAAAAGGAAAATAAAAAGAAAGGGAAAAAGGAAAAGAAAAGAAAGAAAAGAGAAAAGAAAAAGAAAAGAAAGGAGAAAAGAAAAGAAAGGGAAGATGATTGGGATTTTCATATATGATAGTTTATATTCTCTTTTATAGTTTTACTAAAAGCCTATTGTCAATTTAAATCCACAGTTTTAAGTTCAATGGTATTTTAAAATTTAATGGGTAATTAATTATTATTATTGACTTTTAAAATTTATATAAATTAACAAGTTGGATATTAAGTACAATGTTAAATTTTGATTAAATAAAAATAAATGTTTTTTTAAAATAAAAATTTAATTTGGATTTAAATATAAATGGATATGGTTAATCAAGGCAAATTGAACCATGATGAGTGAATTGTTGATTTTTCGTTAAATTAGTTAACAGTCTATATCTCTGCTTAACTCTATTGGACATTTATTCCTATTATCCTTGTCTGTGCCATAAAATGGCCAGACGGGTTTAAATAGTTGGAACAAAATGATGATACGTTTATTTGAAAAGTGAATCTGTAATAAATTTCCACATTATAATACTGATTGTTTATTTTAAAACAATTTGCCCTTTAAAAATGTATTGCTTGGCCTCGAAGAGACCGGGATCAGATATTAGTGTTATCCGGAACCACTTCGATTTGAAAATCACTACTAACCTTTACGTTTTTTTATTATAAAGTGTAAAATGTCGGAATTGGATTTATTTACAAATTTGACTATATTAAATAAGTAATCTGTACCTAGACATTTTTACAATATCAATGGAATTCGTAAAAGTGTTTGGTTATAAGTGAGATAAAAACTCATCGTGTTGTACGAGTTACCTTAGTTCCAAAGATTTTGATAACTCTAGTATTTCATATTAAATGGGTTTACTCACGCTGGTTTCCAGCCTGACTCGGGTGTTACTTTATTGTAATGCTCGGGTCAGACCGAGTATTACAGAATTTCAGGTTAGGATGCTTTTGGAGCTCAGGAGATGAGCTAGATGGCAGAGACGTGTTGATTATATTCCGCTGTGTATTATAGGCTGTTTTATTCAGTATTTAGGGACAAGTTATTATAATTGTCCAGGTTTATTTGTTGATAATTGTACTCAGATAAATTGTTGTATAATAACAGTTGCAGCTTTTCTTGTATAAAATGCTGCTATTTTATATTATATTTTGTTCAGCTGCGATTGTGAGATTCTATGCTGTAGTTTTTTTCCTAATTCTTATTCTTTCTCTTTTTCTTAAATCCTAACAGCCTGGTGTTTTCGGCACTCGACTGCTCGGTACTCTATATAGTGGACGTATTAGTGTTGATTTTCGAGGGTCGAAAATCGCCCGACCGTTACACTTTTATAACCCAATGTTTTAACAAGTTTATCCTTATTCTTGAAGTCTCTGGTCGTACGTTGATCAGGCGTAAGACTAGAAATCTCCAAGTACATAGTAGACCTGTTTCAACACCTAGTGAAAAATACTTAAAAACAGATATGAGAAGTATTGCTCAAAATATGATGTCAAAGGATGATGTTACGATAGCAGTGGCCCACTGCTGATCCAATGTTTACGCAATGGACACAAAAATTTCCAAAAGATCCTTCCACCTTCCAGATTCAAGAAAAATGTCACAGCCATTTCGTAAATAATGGACCATCGACCCCTGGTGCAGTGGTAACTGCTGATTTGATGATTTATGCAATAGATGCACTTCCTTCTCGGAAGATCCATAAACAACAGATCCTAGGATCGAAAGCGCCTCCATTAGGTAAACTAAAGAACCATCTACCCTGAAAAAAAATCGAGGAAGTTATGAATTTATGTCCGGACAACCATATCGGTTCGAATCCATTTCTGAATTCACCTAAGTATATTAGGGTTTATCGGTCGAATCCATTCGTGGATTTCCCAAGTCCATTTAGGTCGAAGCACATCATATTGTACTTCTTCACGGAGGGTACCTCCCCATACCGCTTACTTCAAAATATAACATACCATATATAGTACCCTTTCAAAATCATAGCTTCAAATATCGCACTTATATAAATTCCATTATATATAAGATTTCTATTTCAGATAAAGTACATTCCAAAATCAATAATCTTGAATATATCAAATCATTGAATAAATTCCGTTATATATAAGATTTGTCTCTTCACATCGAACACCTTCCAAAATCAACAGTTTTAAAAATCACCATATACTTATATAAAGTTCGTCTTATATAAGAATCAAAAAATTTCCAAAATCAATTTCGCTGTATGAGAAGCCATATGTGATTGAACATCTTTGCTTTATAAAAGGTTTTGAATTAGAATAGTTTTGTATATAAAATCGTTCTGTGAAATAGTTTGTAAAATATTTTTGTAAATAAATAGTTTGTAAATAAAATAGTTCTGTAAATAAAATGGTTTGTAAAATAGTTTTGTAAATAAAATAGTTTGTAAAATAGTTTTGTATAAGAAAAATAAAAGAAAATTGTTTTAAATTAATAGTAGTTTGCATACAAGAAAAATTCCAATTTAAATTACAAAGATATACAACCCAACAACTTTCAATTTCAGTGTCAAAGCATGTAACGACCCGCTATTTCGAACCATTCGCATCCACATATGTCGGACTTGAATTGTGCAAAACAACATATTGTAAATTTATATTTGGCAAAACTCAGCTTGCACAGTAAATAAATCAATCATAGAATCACAGACACAGAGTATTACAACAATAAGCAGTGGAAAGATAAATAGTACTTCATGAAGATACTATAAAACATCAGAATCTGAAACAAAATACAACAGTATCTCAAGTACAAATGCATCTCTAATACATAAGCAACTGACGAGTCTGAGCATAAATGACTGGAATAAACTGAAATAACAGAGAGCTGGATAGGTAGATCTTCAAACAAAGCTCCTATCTCCAAAGGTGAGTCTCAAATGCTGTGACACTGACTCTGACCCGAGCATAAAGCAAAACAGAAAACACTCGAGTCAGGATTAACATTCTTATATAATAAATTCAACTCCAGTGAAATGTCAACTGAAATACAAGTAACTTAAAGGATGTTTGGGATTTCCATCCTCTAAGGATCCATGGAACTATCTACTATATAGTAATATACGCTATTATAATATGTCTATAGTAAAGTAAAAGTATTAAAATAGCGTTAAGGCATTACCCATATCCCCCTTAACACATTTTATATATTCTCATAGTCTATATAATGCCGTACACTCCACCAAACCGGTGGTTTACCTAGAGGACACCACATTGGTACGGTACAAAACAAACTCGTAAAAGGTGCTCTAGGGCATGTGAACACGACACTCGAGGCAATGCCAATGTAGATTTAGCAATTGCAGAACCGGGCTGGTGGTAACGCATAGCAGCTACTACCGCCCACCTCGGAACACACTCCCAAATAAAAGGTGCACCCAATCAAATCACAAAGTAATAGAATGATATCGAAGAAGCATGTCTGGTCGGAGGAATGACCTCACTTGGCCCGGGTGTACCTCCTGTTTTAGTCACATCAAAGCCGACTCATGGGAGCCAGGGTCACATCAATACCTTAAAAAGAATTCGTTCGCCAAACCATTCTACTTCATTTCTGGAATCTCCACCACATACACAGTTGTTAAAGTGGTTTTCTTTATTGGCAGAGAGTATGACAATATCCGATCCCGGTCTCTTTAAAAACCAAACAATTATTTCACACTATGGTCATTTCATTTCAAATAGTTCATACTTCATATCAAAATATTACGTTCATTTCAAAATCATATCAATTCAATATCATTATTTACTTTAAATAATATTCATTTTCAGAATCGTAACATTTTCAAGGATTGTAACACTTTCGAAATCATAACACTTTTGAAATCATAACACTTTTGAAATCATAACACTTTGAAATCATAGCACTTTCGTAATCATAATAGTTTCCACCTAAACAGTTTAGATGTTGAAAATAGTATATATATTAAAATAGTTCTAAATTAAAATAGTTTGTTTATATTAAAATACTTTATATGATAAAATAGTTTCCTCCAATTTCACAAATCAATTCAAATAATCTTAAATTCCAAAAATTCAATTTAAATCAATTCTAGTTTAACCATCTCAATTTAAAGTTCAAAAATTCAAGTTTAAATATTCAAACATTTACAATATAAATTTCAATTATATTTCAACATTTTAACTTTAATTTTTATTCAAATTGGAAAATATTCCCTTAACCATTTTAATAACAATTTATTTAAATTCCAATTTATATATTTAAATCAATATTAAATATTCAATCTTCATTTTATTTAAAATTGAGAATATTCGTTTAATCACTTTTTATCAAATCACGTTATAAATCATATTTTTTCCAAGACCTCAAAATCAATAAGTTCAAATAAATTCTTATTTAAATTCAATTTTTGAATTCCAAGTCAACATTAATTTATCTTCCCAACCTTTATTATTAAAGTTATAAAATATATTTTTAAAATATTAATATGAATTTAAGTAAATACTTAAACATATTATATACTAATTTAAATTAAATTTTTATTTAATAAAATCTTATTATTAAATGTATATTTTATATTAATTATTATTTTTATATATTTTAAAATAGTAAAATTATAAGTAAAATCTTAAAATTATATTTTCAAAACTAACTTATAAATTTAAAATTTTCAAAACATATAAAATTTAAAAATCTAGAATTTAGACATATATAAAAATAACATTTATATATTATATTCTAAAAATCAATATTTAATCAAAACTATATATTTCCTTTCAAAACTTTGGAAATCATTTTCAAAATATAGACCAACGGTGTCCGTATATATTTTTCTATCCTATGGTCAAATGATACATATATTTATCATTTTAATCCGCAAATTATATATTTACGGATATATATCATTTTAATCAGCAATCCCAAAATTCAAAATCAATGAAAATTGCTTGGGTTTATCATTTCAAACCATAACGATTTTCCCTTATTCTATAATATCGTTTGGGTATGTATCATTTCAACCCATAGGGAATTTCTAAACTAACAGGGAACTTGCAGAGTGAGAACAAATATGATAACAATATAATATATCATCAGTGGTAAATTAAATAAAATATACACAACAGGATATGGTGTCATATATCAGAGGTGAACAATTACTGATAATGGCATATCATATATAGCAATTATAATTAACAGCTCAAATTTAACAGCATATTTCAATTGTCGTTTCAAGTGAAATCAAATTTAATAAATATAAGAACGTTAATCGTGAGTGATTGCTCACCGTTCGAGCCTAAAGAAAATTGATAACGGACTGAGTTGTGAATCCGAGCAACGAATTTCAAAGTAATGTATGATGAACACGAATTCGACGATCAAAGCAGAGCTAGAAGTTTGGAATTGACGGAACAAATCAAAATTAGATTAATATAATTGAAATGAAATAAATATTATATCCATATATATCTTCTCTAATAATCAATATAAAATTTTAAACTCATGTTTAAAATAATGTGTATATACATATATATTTTTAAATAAGTACTAAATTTAAACACCTATACAATAAAATCTCTATATATGTTTATTTAAAAACCAGACTCATGCATACTCATATATAAATTAATATATAAACCTATACAAACTCACATACATATTAAACTTAAATCAATATTTAGTATAAGAATCAATATAAAATTACTTCATTATAAACTCAAACAGACCATTTATAATCTCATATACAAATAAACATGAAATGTATGACTTATGTATAACATGTAATAGAAGAGCCTGAAAAATCAGATTCTTTGATACACTTGTATATATTTGAAAACCCAACCTCATATATACTTATATAAATAGGCTAATATATAATCATGTATACTAACTTACATACATATTATATTAAAATCAATATTATTATAACCCTATATACATATATACTTTGAAATCAACAATTTACATATATGACTGATATATAAGCTGTATATATAAACTTACAGATCAAATATGAACTTATAAAAATAATATAGCTTATCTGTACAGTACTTATATATGGTAGATCTATATAATCATAATGTAAACTAAACATATGCAGACTATGAAAATAGATGCAGACGTGATATGTAAATACATATATGCAGACAATACAAAAATAGGTAGTATATAAGTAAAAGATAGAAGCTGCAAGCTTGAAAAGCTGCAAAATAGAGAGAACCAAAATATACATGCAGTCACAACTATATATACATGTTGTAATATACAACATATATTACATATACATAAAATATCCCTTTATATAAACATACATACATACATATATATATACATATATATATATACACCTCAGTAAATAAGTACAGTAACTTTATATATAGCTTATTCATTTAAACAGATGAATATTTCATATACTTATATATATATAAATAGCTGATATAAAATCTTTTATATATACAAGCAAACCGATCATATAGGTTTTTATAAACCTTTATATACATCTACATTAAAATCAACAGACCCAAAAGGAAAATAAAAATAAAAAGAAAACTAGTATATATAAAAATGCTAAAACAAATCTAGAGAGGCTTTGGGAGACGGGATGGTAGGCTCGGCAAGCTGCTGTGTGGGCTGCGGGGAGGAAAGAGGGAGTGGGCAGTGTTTGAGGTGGTGGCGGATTGCTTCGGCCAAGGGCAGGCGGAGTTCGGTTTGAGGAGGAGGCGGCACATGCTGGTGGTGGGTCAGAGATGGAGACGTGAATGTGAGGGGTTCGGTTCATGGAGTGTGGAGAGTGGTGGTTTCTGGTGATGGCGTTCGTTGAGGAGGGGATAGATTGCGGGTGTGAGGTGGTGTAGGGCCATGCTCGGCTGTGGTGAAGGAAGAGGGACGACGAATCAGGTGTGAGGCCAAGGAAGGCGAATCACGTGGCGGGCGAGATCTTGGTAGCGGAGGTGGAAAATGAAGGGAGTGCTGCTGACAGCTATGCAAGGGGACAGACAATTCGAGATATAGCAGATGAGCAGGCATATCGAATGTAATCATATAAGCTTTATATTTTTTTCTTCAACTAAATAAGGAAAGGAAGAGACGGAGTGTATAAAACGGTAAATAAAATTTGCTTTCAAATGAAATAAGTGGAACTGTGGAAATAAAAGTCAGGACAGAAATGAAACAAACGTCAGGGAAATGAAAAGTGAAAGGACAATTCAAAATAATATTGCAAATGGGGAAAAGTGAAAGCCAAAAGTTGAATTAGGGAATTATAAATAGCCAGCAGGCTATTAGTTTCTGCCGGGAACAAATGATAGGATAGAAAACCAAAAAGGCTCGAGAAATGTGTACCGATACGATTAACCATTTCGCGGTCTTTGTCGCGTACCAGACACCGAAATGTACAAATGAATATACTACGGTGATCAGCATGACAAGACAAATAGAATGGTACACGGATATCAACGATAGACCATCCTATCAAAAGTCGATGTTTCACTGTTAAAACTGGTGCAAATTCATTGAAAATAAGATAAACGGAGGTAGAGAAGCCCAAATTTGACGAAACGAAAGATGACTTATCACTCAGAAAATAGTTCACATTTTTATTATATAAAAATATTCAGATTTCCAAAACACTTTATTTTCATATATTCAACTGGTTTTAAATTTAAATGAAATTACACAACAAAATAAACTTCCATATCCCCTGATGAAAATTTACTAGTTGCTATGTTAAAATGGACATATTGCAAATATCAAATTTCCAGTGCAAAATTTTATAATTTAATTTCAAGCAAATTTCACTTAATTACGTTATAAAACCATTAAAATTTCCGGGTCATTACATTCTCCCCTACTCAAAACTTTTTGTCCCCGTAAAGGAACGAGATAGGAGATTAGAAACAACCAGATAGAAAAGATAGATTGAAATACAAAATACAATAGTTAATTTAAAACCCTATAAATTTTATTTATTTTAAAATTAATTAATTTTCATCAAATTTGGTTTCAATTCATTTTATTTAAATCAATAATATTCATTTATATTCATATTTTATTGATTTTCAATTTGAGCTATTTTCATTCAATTTTATTTGTTTCAATTTATTAATATTTACTACAAAATTTCCTTCAAAACAAAATTTATTGGATTTATCTCATTTATTTAATCTATTTATCTTCAGTTGAGTTAATTCCACTTATCATTTAATTTCTACTATTCTTCAGTTCATATTTATTTGCTTAACTATCATTCTCCTTTATTTATTAAATTTATTTCACTTAATATATATTTTGCAACATATATTACGTGTATAAACATTTACTATAACCCTATATTATTCAACAAATTTATTCTCTTTTTTTTTCAATTTATCGTCAATTTATTATTCATACATTCCCATAACGAAACATCATTTTTGGACATATTATTTATTATTGTATATTATTCAATTACATTAAAACCCTTCCAAGTACGTTTTATCAATGTCTTTGAATATAATTAAACACTATACAAATTCTTTCTTATTTACAACCCGTTTATTAAGCAAGATTTTAATTTGAACAATGTGTTACTTTAAATTTTCTCTTGCATAACCTTCAATTTTTATATTCACTCTAACATTTTAACTTTTTGAATACTTTAGGTAAGTTATATATATTAGAATGCAATTTAGTCTTATATAGATAAGTTTTATTCAAATTCAAATATTACAAGTTGGTTTAATTTCATTTATCATTTTAGATATTCCAATCATTCAAAAATTTCACTTTATTTCAATACTTGAAACCATTTCTTAATATAAAACTTTAAGATTCAAATTTCCAGTTTCACTTCAAACTATTTTGAAATAAATTTATACATACATATATATATATATATATATATATATTGTAAATCAGATCATATTCACGAAATCCAAATCAAATTCCTTTTCGAACATAAGTGTAGCAAAGCTGCTACGTGGTCTCTCCACTCTGAGACTCGAAAATAAATGTCGATGATGCTGCAGTTATTACTGAAACTATTTTCCAGCGATAAATAGGAGAATACTGAATTACTTCTTTTAAAATTCTTTGAAAACAATTCCTATTCGAAAATACCTTCAAATAATATATTTTCCAAAACTTTGAAAACCAAATTTGAGAAGTACCGGAAATTAAATTCTCAAATCCTTAATTTAAATTCATTTCATTTGCAAATCATTTGAAAATTTTCAACTTCCTATGACACACAAGAATGGTTAATGATTTGGGAATGTTGATAAAACAATAAATGATAATCTAGTATTATCATTTCCAGCAACCAATTCATTTAACTATTTAATTTCAAAAAATTATACCTTTATATATATATAATCATACACAAAATTTATTCCATTTACCAAATTTGTAAACAATATTGTATCAGTTTGCTCTGTTTAAGTGTTTTGGAATTCCTATCGATAACGTTGATCAGACGAATCGATCGGAACCCCAAATCAACCTTAACAACTCAAAAACATAAAAGAAAACATTTTTGTATCAATTACAAATACACTCTCTTACTCGATGATTCAAGAATGGATTTTAGATCAAGGATAGAGAATAAAATGTAGACGAACCCAGTCAAAGAGAATTCTAAGTACGAAGATAGACTCGAAAGGAAGATAAAATAATTAAATTACAAAAGAAGAAGATGGATGGACTTATATTGATCGCGGGTGACCTTAACCAGGTCAACCGAGATTCCAGGAACAAGATCAATGTGGAAATTCAATTTCCCGCTTGAAGGGAAGAGAAGTGACTTCACCCCACATCAGGATAATCTCCGAATCAGAGTGGAGCCACGATTACAAGAAAATTACCCTGATTGTCTACTAGAGACGGTTCGGGCTTTGCATGAAATAATAGCATCGGAACCGAGGATATAGAAGTCTCGGATGAATCAACGCCTGTTGTAAATGAGTTTCACCCCTTTTCAAATCATATTTTGGTTGGCGGAACCGCCAATGGGAATAGTTACACAAAGGATGAAGTTGACAGTTAAGGTTGGAGCTATGGGATGCTCCAGTATCAAAAGAACGCGAACAAGAGAAAACAAGAATGAAATTTCAAAACGAAGGGGAAAGTTCCAAAAATTCAATGGAAATCCGAATCAAAGAAGAGAAATTCAAGCTCGAACGAAGGTGATTCTATAATTAAATTTACTCTATATGCTAAGTTTGCCTAAACCATAGCTCTGATACCACTTGTAACGACCCACTATTTCGAACCATTCGCATCTGCACATGTCGGACTTGAATTGTGCAAAACAACAGATTGTAAATTTATATTTGGCAAAACTCAGCATACATAGTAAATAAATCAATCAAAGAATCACAAACACAGAGTATTACAAAAATAAGCAGCGGAAAGATAAATAGTAGTTTATGAAGCTACTATAAAAAATCAGAGTCTGAAATAAAATACAACAGTATCTCAAGTACAAATGAATCTCTAATACATAAGCAACTGACGAGTCTGAGCATAAATGACCGGAATAAACTGAAATAACAAAGAGATGGATAGGTAGATCTTCAAACAAAGCTCCAATCTCCAAAGGTGAGTCTCGAATGCTGTGACACTCACTCTGACCTGAGCGTAAAGCAAAACACAAAACACTCGAGTCGGGATTAACATTCTTATATTAATAAATTCAACTCAAGTGAAATGTCAACTGAAATACAAGTCACTTAAAGGATGTTTGGGATTTCCATCCTCTAAGGATCCATGGAACTATCTACTATGTAGTAATATATGCTATTATAATATGTCTATACTAAAGTAAAAGTATTAAAATAGCGTTAAGGCGTTACCCATATCCCCCTTAACACATTTTATATATTCCCGTAGTCTATACAATGCCGTACGCTCCACCAAACTGGTGGTTTACCCAGAGGACACCACATAGGTAAGATACAAAACAAACTCATAGAAGGCGCTCTAGGGCATGTGAACACGCCACTCGAGGCAATGCTAGGGTAGATTTACCAACTGCAGAACCGGGCTGGTGGTAACGCATAGCATCTACTACCGCCCACCTCGAAACACACTCCCAAATCAAAGGTGCACCCAATAAAATCACAAAGTAATAGAATGGTATCGAAGAAGCATGTCCGATTCGAGGAATAACCTCACTTGGCCCAGGTGTAGCTCCTGCTTTAGTCACATCTAAGCTGACTCACGGGAGCTAGGGTCACGTCAATACCTTATACAGAAATCGTTAACCAAACCATTCTACTTCATTTCTGGAATCTACACCACTTACACAGTTGTTAAAGTAGTTTTTGGTATTGACAGAGAGTATGACAATATCTGATCCTGGTCTCTTTAACAACCAAAGACTTATTTCACACCGTAGTCATTTCATTTCGAATAGTTCATACTTCATATCAAAATATTATATTCATTTCAAAATCATATCAATTCAATATCATTATTTACTTTAAATAATATTCATTTTCAGAATCGTAACATTTTCAAAGATTGTAACACTTTCGAAATCATAACACTTTTGAAATCATAAAACTTTGAAATCATAGCACTTTCGTAATCATAACAGTTTCCACCTAAACAGTTTAGATGTTGAAAATAGTATATATATTAAAATAGTTATAAATTAAAATAGTTTATATATATTAAAATACTTTATATGATAAAATAGTTTCCTCCAATTTCACAAATCCATTCAAATAATCTTAAATTACAAAAATTCAATTTAAATCAATTCCAATTTAACCATCTCAATTTAAAGTTCAAAAATTCAAGTTTAAATATTCAAACATTAACAATATAAATTTCATTTATATTTCAACATTTTAACTTTAATTTTTATTCAAATTGGAAAATATTCCCTTAACCATTTTAATAACAATTTATTTAAATCCCAATTTATATATTTAAATCAATATTAAATATTTAATCTCCATTTTATTTAAAATTGAGAATATTCGTTTAATCACTTTTTATCAAATCATGTTATAAATCATATTTTTTCCAAGACCTCAAAATCAATAAGTTCAAATAAATTCTTATTTAGATTCAATTTTTAAATTCCAAGTCAACATTAATTTATCTTCCCAACCTTTATTATTAAAATTATAAAATATATTTTTAAAATATTAATACGAATTTAAGTAAATACTTAAACCTATTATATACTAATTTAAATTAAATTTTTATTTAATAAAATCTGATTATTAAATGTATATTTTATATTAAATATTATTTTATATATTTTGAAATAGTAAAATTATAAGTAAAATCTTAAAATTATATTTTCAAACATAACTTATAAATTTAAAATTTTCAAAACATATGAAATTTAAAACTCAAGAATTTAGACATATATAAAAATAACATTTATATATTATATTCTAAAAATCAATATTTAATCAAAACCATATATTTCCTTTCAAAACATTAGAAATCATTTTCAAAATATAGACCAATGGTGTATGTATATAATTTTCTATCTTATGGTCAAGTGATACGGATATTTATCATTTCAATCCACAAATTAAATATTTACGGATATATATCATTTCAATCCGCAATCCCAAAATTCAAAATCAATGAAAATCACTTGGGTTTATCATTTCAACACATA
Organism: Allium fistulosum; assembly: GCA_030737815.1. Lineage (NCBI taxonomy): Eukaryota > Viridiplantae > Streptophyta > Magnoliopsida > Asparagales > Amaryllidaceae > Allium > Allium fistulosum. The sequence goes on from CM060903.1 coordinate 1,061,340,090, forward strand.
ACGATTTTCCCTTATTCTATAATATCGCTCGGCTATGTATCATTTCAACCCATAGGGAATTTCTAAACTAACAGGGAACTTGTAGAGTGAGAACAAATATGATAACAATATAATATATCAACAACATGCAATATATCATCAGTGGTAAATTAAGTAAAATATACATGACAGTATATGGTGTCATATATCAGAGGTGAACAATTACGGATAATGGCATATCATATGTAGCAATTATAACTAACAATTCAAATTTAACAGAATATTTCAATTATCGTTTCAAGTGAAATAAAATTTAATAAATATAAGAACGTTAATCGAGAGTGATTGCTCACCTATCGAGGCTAGAGAAATTTGGTAATGGACTGAGTTGCGTATCTGAGCTACAACTTTCCAAGTAAAGTATGATGAACATGAATTTGACGATCAAAGCAGAGCTGGAAGTTTGGAATTGATGGAAAAAAATCAAAATTAGCTTACTGTAATTGAAACAAAATAAATATTATATCCATATATATCTTCTCCAATAATCAATATAAAATTTTAAACTCATATTTAAAATAATGTATATATATAGATTTTTAAATAAGTACTATATTTAAATACCTATACAATAAAATCTCTATATATGTTTATTCAAAACCTAGACTCATGCATACTCATATATAAATTAATATATAAACCTATACAAACTCGCATACATATTATACTTAAATCAATATTTAGTATAAGAATCAATATAAAATTACTTCATTATAAACTCAAATAGACCATTTATAAACTCATATACAAATAAACATGAAATGTATGACTTATGTATAACGTGTAATAGAAGAGCCTGAAAAATCTGATTCTTTGATACACTTGTATATATTTGAAAATCCAAACTCATATATACTTATATAAATAGGCTAATATATAATCATGTATACTAACTTACATACATATTATATTAAAACCAATATTATTATAACCCTATATACATATATACTTGTATATATTTGAAAATCCAAACTCATATATACTTATATAAATAGGCTAATATATAATCATGTATACTAACTTACATACATATTATATTAAAATCAATATTATTATAACCCTATATACATATATACTTTGAAATCAACAATATACATATATGACTGATATATAAGCTGATATATATAAACTTACAGATCAAATATGAATTTATAAAAGTAATATAGCTTATCTATACAGTACTTATATATGGTAGATCTATATAATCATACTGTAAACTAAACATATGCAGACTATGCAAATAGATGCAGATGTGATATGTATATACATATATGCAGACAATATAAAAATAGGTAGTATATAAGTAAAAGATAGAAGCTGCAAGCTTGAAAAGCTGCAAAATAGAGAGAAACAAAATATACATGCAGTCACCACTATATATACATGTTGTAATATACAATATATATTACATATACAAAAAATATCCCTTTACATAAACATATATATATATATATATATATATATCTCAGTAAATAAGTACACTAACTTTATACATAGCTTATTCATTCAAACAGATGAATACTTACTATACTTATATATATATATATAGCTTATATATATACAAGCAAATCGATCATATAGGTTTCTATAAACCATTATATACTTTTACACTAAAATCAACAGACTAAAAAGTAAAATAAAAATAAAAAGAAAACTAGTATATATAAAAACCATAAAACGAATCTAGAGAGGCTTTGGGAGACAGGATGGCAGGCTCGGCAAGCTGTTGTGTGGGCTGCGGGGAGGAAAGAGGGAGTGGGCAGTGTTTGAGGTGGTGGTGGATTGCTTCGGCCAAGGGTAGGCGGAGTTCGGTTGGTGGAGGAGGCGGCACGTGCTGGTGGTGGGTCAGAGATGGAGACATGGATGTGAGGGGTTCGGTTCATGGAGTGCGGAGGGTTGTGGTTTCTGGTGATGGCGTTTGGTGTGGACGGGATAGATGGCGGGTGCGAGGTGGTGTAGGGCCGTGCTCGACTGTGGTGAAGGAAGAGGGAGGATGAATCGGGTGTGAGGCCGAGGAAGGCGAATCACGTGGCGGGCGAGATCTTGGTGGCGGAGGTGGAAAATGAAGGGAGTGCTGCTAACAGCTATGCAAGGGGACAGGCAATTCGAGATATAGCAGATGAGTAGGCATAGCGAACGTAATCATATAAGCTTTATATTTTTTTCTTCAACTGAACAAGGAAAGGAAGAGACAGAGTGTATAAAACGGTAAATAAAATTTGCTTTCAAATGAAATAAGTGGAACTGTGGAAATAAAAGTCGGGATAGAAATGAAACAGACGTCAAAGAAATGAAAAGTGAAAGGACAATTCAAAATAATATTGCAAATGGGGAAAAGTAAAAGCCAATGGTTGAATTCGGGAATTATAAATAGCTAGCTGACTATTAGTTTTTGCCAGGAACACAAATGAAAGGACAGAAAACCAAAAAGGCTTGAGAAATGTGTACCGATAAGATTAACCGTTTCGCGGTCTTTGTCACATACCGGACACCGAAATGTACAAATGAATATACTACGGAGATCAGCATAACAAGATGAATAGAATGGTACACAGATATCAACGATACAACCATCCTATCAAAAGTCGATGTTTCATTGTTAAGCTATTGCAAATTCATCGAAAATAAGATAAACGGAGGTAGAGAAGTCCAAATTTGACGAAACGAAAGATGACGTCTCCCTCAGAAAATAGTTCACATTTTTATTATATAAAAATATTCAGATTTCCAAAATACTTTATTTTCATCTATTCAACTGGTTTTAAATTTAAATAAAATTACACAACAAAATAAACTTCCATATCCCCTGATGAAAATTTACTAGTTGCTATGTTAAAATAGACGTATTACAAATATCAAATTTCCAATACAAAATTTTATAATTTAATTTCAAGAAAAATTTCACTTAATTACATTATAAAACCATTAAAATTTCCAGGTCATTACAAAGCATATCAATAATATTAGAACATAAGATGTACATATGTCATAATTTTGCAAAATCACATTCGATCGTTCGCTCGATTACAAAAGTTCGCTTTAGAACTAGTATTTTTCATTCGACTTCCCTAATGCGGTCTTTGATAAGGTTTCTTGACTAGAAACCATCATTCTCCTTGCATAGCCATATACTATGATAGGGAATTCTAGAATCAAACCAAAAATTGATGTCAAATATTCGCCATCAAGAATCGGATGAAAAATCCTAACATGAAGTGGTGTAATTCACATAGAACTTGTGTACTCAAATCCAGATCAAATTAATTTTGCGAATAAAATAATATACATACAACTTACGTAATTATTCCAATTTGTTTCTCATAATTACATTTCAATTAAATTCATTTTTAATCTCATTGATTAACACAAATATCACTTCATACTTTAATATTTGTTTCACAGAATTTCTCCATTTAATACAAAACATTAATATATTCATTCTCATAATATTGCTTATATTTCTCTTTAATTTAAATTACATTCATTTCACATGTAATATTTCTCATTTAATACTACATTTATTTGCAAATCATTTCATAAGGAATTTTCTTAAGTTCATAACTAATTTATAAAAGCTTAATTCCTTTTTATAAGACATTGTTCGAGTTTGAAGTTATCACAACTTTATTTACAACCATTTATTGCAACATCCATTTATTTCATAACAATTTACAAGTAATTGCTTTATTTATAATCAATTCACCTTTAATTCATATTTTCTTATCCCATTTAGTTTCACGTTTACCTTTCGATTTATTTATGACAAATTTCATAAATGTTAATTAAGTTTATAAACATATTTTTTTCCAATTTAATCTCATTTACAACATTTCCTTAATCACAATTTAAACATCCCAAGGCTTAAAGTTCACACTTGTATATTATTACATTACATGCCAAGAATGAATTCAACAATTATATTCATTTACTAAACATAGATATAAAAAATTAAACCTTGTTTCACTTGCTTTCAAATTAAGGTTATCAAATTCAATTGCATAATTCAACAAAATTTCTAAGTTTCAACTTGTATATTAATTCAGAAGGTTTCGATTATCCAAAATATCCAGATATTCCTTTTTATTTCAATAGTTGAAACTACCAGTCACAAACAACCAAAATTCACAACAACATTTCAATTTCATATCGAATATCCTAATTATCTACTTCATTCTTTTTAATACACCATTATTAAACTAGTGTTTAGTCTATTAATTCAATCAAAAATAATTAGCCAATGCTTATAAACTGACAAAAATTCAACTAATCAACAATAAATGATAATAACTAAATATTACTATTTCATAAATCAAACACATTACAAATAACTATATAAGTTATAAAAATTTATTCCTTTATATATGTATCGTATAATATTAGGAAAAATAATTTTATTTCAAAACTTATAAAAGACATTTTTAAAACACTAACAAATACACCCTCTCATATATACATTCAGACAACTCATTCTAGGGTATTACTACCTTATCCCTAATGAGTTAACCCCAACAGGCTAAGGTATGTCTAAATCTAAGCTCCGATACCAACTGTAACGACCCACCTTTTTGGACGGTTCAAATCGACAATAAACCACACATGTCAGATTCAAACCATTCAAAAGGGAGGATTGTCAATGGGGTAAATAAAAATAAAATAAAAGAGCAGCGGAACGACAAAATATAATAATCAAATATACTATTCATGAAGCTGTTTTACAAATAACATTAGATTACACTTTTATAATTCAAATCAGAGTTATAGATACATCAAAAATAAACAATTAATGCAACGGAACAAGGAATGCAGTTGAATAATAAATAGCAATAATATACTGAATATTCGTCTTCGTCCTCTAGAAAATAGTCTTCAATACACTGAAAAGCTTAGACTGACCCGAGCTTAATGAAAAGACAAAACACTCGAGTCAGAAGTAAAAGATCTTATGTAAGTTAGATCAAAATAAGTAAAATAGAAATATTAGTGCAATGGTTTCATAGATATTACGGGATTTTCATCTCCTACCAAGTGTACAATGTAAATATAATTATGTAAAAGGTTTCAAATAATTCAAAATATCAATCTTAATCATCTAATTTAATAAAATCTGAAGTTTGAATTAACTTAAACCCTTCAAATAATTCAATTCCAAATAAAATCCAAATTCAAGAAATTATATGGATATATGTCATTTCAACTAGTATCAAAAATCAACATTTCCAAATCAATGAAAACCGCTTAGGTTTATCATTTCAACCCATAATGAATTTCCCATAATTTATAAGATCGTTCGGATATGTATCATTTACACCCACAGGGATAACAGAGATATAGACATAAATAACATCCAATCATCCAAAATATCAACCAATAACATACATCCAATCAACCAAATATCAATAATTGAACATACAGCACAATCATCATTGAAATCAACCAATAACAACCAATAATTTACTGGTTATCATTAACAGGTATTTAACTAGCAAAATAAATTTTTAATATCAAATTAAATGGCAATTAAATTCGATAAAAGTCAGATTTAACTTGAATGACAATTTAAAATATACTAAACAACAAACAATCAATTTCTAATCACATCATAAATTCAATTTAACTAACATAAAAAAATCTAGTAGTTGTGAGTGTTTGCTCACCTTTCATGACTACGAAGGTGATGATAAAAATGGAGCAATATGGAGATTTCTAACAAAGATCCAAATGCAAAGAAAATCCAACAAATCTTAGACACGAACACAAATCAATAAACAAGTTTCAACTACTTCCAACTTCCAAACAACCGAAGATCCAAACTACGAACAAACCCGAAACTAGGTCATGTTTAAGAAAATATTCGGACTAGAATATTATTGAATCTGTAAAAGTGACTAACTAAAAGTTGTTGCAAATTCTTTTCTCTCCACTTTCAAAAAAAGAATCACTCAAAAAGTTTCTGTTTGAGGAAGTTATAGTCAAAACAAACAGAGGTGTTTTCTGAGTTGAAAATCTGAGTTCAAAAATACTTCGAAAAGATTTGAGTTTTTGGCATAGAAAATTAAGGAATTTGAAGAACTAATACAAAAGAGAGTTGAAGCCACCAGAAAAATAAAAGGTTTGAAAAAAAGAATCATATAATTTGGTTCTTTCCTGAAGGAGATATGACTGGTACAAATTTGGTTCTTTCCTGAAGGAGATATGACTGGTACAATATGGAGTATTTTCGGCCAACACTGGACCCGAGAAAGGACTTGAAAAATGGAGTTTTTGATATAGAAATATTCGGAATGGGAAGATGGGTTCAACAACAAAGTTATTGCCATTAAAATTATACATGGTTTCAAAAAAAGTATTATTTTATTTGAAGTAGTCTAGTGGAATATAGAACCTATGGAAATAAGGGGAAGAAAGAGGGAGAATAGGGAAGGGAAAAAGGAGAAAGAAGAGGAGAGGGATGGTGGGGGTTTGGCCATGGGTTACTGCTGTGGGTTGTGGTAGGTGATGGAGGTGGGTAGCGGTAAGAGGAGAGAGGTAGGATAGGGTTTTGAAGGAGGATGGATGAATTTGATTTTGAGATTTAGGAGTTTTGGGGTTTGGAGTTTTCTGTAGATTTGAGCAAGAAGAAGAAGAAGAGTACATAGAAAGTTTCTCAAATCAGGAATTTTTGTACGTACTTGGTTTTAGTCAGATAGGAAATAGAAGGTCATTGGGTGGGAAAAGAAAGGGTCCAAAGGCTCTTAGGGTTTCTAGGGTCTCTTTGTTTACTAAGGAGCCCATTAGTCTAAAACAAACCCAATATGACTTAGCCAAAAAAAAGAACACAAATATACACTGCAAATGAAAGAAATAAGCCGCAGGTTATTTAATAGTTAGGAAATGAAGGTGGAGAGACAAAAATAAATGTCACGCTTTATTTTGAAAGCTTCAGGCATTAATAATGCATAAAGAAATGTACGTAGGAATGGAAAAGTTTGCAAACCAAAGGAAAGTGAAATTTTGCATACGCGAAAATGAGGTGGCAAGAATTAGATACAACCTAAAAGTCTAGGCTCAAGTATTAAATAGAAGGAGAAATGAACGGATCAAGTATTAATAATGAGATAACTATTTTAAAACGTATATGCAACAATTAATAACAAAAGAAATGAAGGGACCATGTACATCGCACAATCTTTTTGAAATTTAATTTGTGAAACGTAACCAAATTAACTTAATTAATTCAAATAATATTCAAATTTGTATGCACTTAGATTTTTTATCTATACATAATAAATAAAATTACTTACCTTAAAAATGAAAATGTTCAATTTGGTTTTCCTAAAATGATCTTTTATTTCCATTAAAACATCCTTTCTGTTTAACACAAAAGGTGCGTTTCTTTTATTAAATCTATTAATTGAAATCAACGTTTTCTTCCCTTCTAAGTGAAATATTTCAATAACATTAATTGCAATTACTTACAAAGTTAAATTTCAAAACAAACAACTAAAATGGATGAAAAATAGAATAATTGTTTCCTTTAGTAATTTAAACCCCTTTATAAATTTGTTGTTTATACAACAGAGTAATAAATAACATACTTAAATAAATTATTTTCCTACTCTTGTAATCCATCTGTATGCTAAAACACAGTTCAAATATACATATATTTCTTCCTTTAAATCAATCATTCTATTCTTTATTTTAATGAAATTAAACCTACATTCACAAATGAAACATTCATTTTACTTGATATTAATGTTCTTTTCATTAAATCAACTTTCCTTATATTTTCACACATAAGCTACATTTAATTACGCCTATTAATTTTCAATTTGGTGTCCTCTCTACCATTAATTGAAATTATTCAATCACATTAATTTCAATTGTTTACAAAGGTGAATTTCAAAATGGACAAAATAAATGTAATGAGAAATAGAACAATTATTTCATATCTAATAGTAAATTAATCATATTTATACACTATTGGACACAAACATGAATTATACATTTCTTTCCAAGTAATAGTTTCTCGTCTCTATAATCAATCTTTCAGCTACCAAACATTTCAAATAAATAAACATATGATTTCTTCATTAATAAAATAACACTTATTATTCTTTATTAACATTTACTATTCCAATCAATTGGAAATTTACATTCAGACAATTGTTAATTTCATTCAAACCAATTTTATTAAAATACACACTAGCATTTGTTATCATCCTTACATTATTGCAAACATGTTTCATTAATAGAAATTTTACTTAAGCTCATAATTGTATTATAATTTAATTTGTATCGGTAAAATCTTAATTTTTTTTATTCCTAACAATTTTATTCAAAAATCTTATTTAATTTAATATTTTTAAACGTTTAAAAATACGGGTCCTTACAAACATGGTATTAGAAATTTATAAATGACCGCTTAAACATTCATATAATAATTAAAATGAATGATACTGCTAGGTACATTTATGGTGCAAAAATTATGGTATAAAAATGTAGATATGAAAAATAAAATATAACGATAAAGATTTGAAAATTTTATCTCTAGAAAATATCGTTTTACACCTTCGAAACTAAGAAGTTGGTGAAATAAGTACTTTGTTTCTTATCCCTAGATAAACACAATTTTTTATATAATGTAACAGAACACACTGAATACTTATGTTAAAAAAACTAAAGACAAACTAAAAAAAGAATTTTTTTTATACTAATTTTTATATTAATCTCCTTAAATATACTTAATAACTTAAATATGGAAATTTAGTCAAAATATTATTATTTGTTATTTTCACAAAATAATTTTCTCTAACCAAATTATTAATTCCATTTATTAATCCATTTATTTCTAATTCTCTAAAATAATCATCATTTCCATTTGTTTCACTACTAACAATTTATTTACAACGTATAAATATATATTTATGTTTGTTGTAAATTTATTTATTTAATGTAATTTTATTACTAAAAAAGAATTAATCAATTTAAATTAATAAAATAAAATTCATTATTTCAATAAACTTTTACTCAATAAATTAGCTTTAAAAGAAATTCACTTTAAAATTTAACTTGAATAGTATGCTATGATAAAAATTTATTTTAATACTAGTATATTAGGAGTTGGGTTATTACAACTCTCTTACTTATTTCTTCTTTTCTTCTTCTCTGATCTCTTGAACACTTGACACCTCTTTCCGAAGCATGCTAACGACGACTTTTGTATCTTGATTATATCATTGTATCATTAAAGGTAGGTAAGAATATCACAAGTTGGGCAGGATGATCCAACAGTCTACTAGTGATAATTACTTCGTCCTAACTCGAATTGGGATGAGAATTCAATCATCACTATTAACAATTTATTAGTCATAACTTCTTTGTCCTAACTCGGATTGTGAAAAGACTTCAATCATCACTCATACACACTCGGATACACATTTCTAGACATTTTAACTTTAGGGAATTCATCATGTAATTTTTCTATTAACATAATTTGAATCTAATAAAGAGCATATAAAGTGAACGTAGGCACATCTAACTGAACGACTATAAAATTCTTGCATGTTTATGCACTTTTTAATTATTTAACCTTGTGATTTACTTACTATTTAGTTGTTTATTAGTACTAAAAATGAATATGCTGATTTAATTTATCATAGAAAATAATCTTAAATCATCATGTATAGGTGTTAGAGCTCTACAAAATTAACACCGGAGTTTGCATAATCTGAAAATTAATTTTCTTGATCTCTAATTAACTCCTTCATTAAGTCTATTTAAATGAAGGAAGTTCATCTTCATATTACAATGAGTGTGTGAAAAAGCATCCACCATTACCCTCTTCTTCGGTAAAACCAAATTTCTCCAGTCAAAAGAGGTTTTAAGTGCAAACAAGTCATTGGAGAAATCGATTATTCAATTTGTAATTATAAGTTAGTCTCTCCACCAGCTAACTATAATTTTGTAATTCTCTCTTGTATTCTCTTTTGTACTCCTTTTCTTCAATGAAATAAAGAATAGTTGTTGGGTCAATTTAACTGAACCACGTTAAATCTTTATGTAACGTGTTACGCCCCACCTCTATACCCACGCTAGCCAAGGACACTACGAGGTAATGCCGTCAACTAGCACGGAGAATAAGGCTGTTGAGGAGCGACCATCTGTATAATTGCTTTGTGCGAGTACCGATATGCCAGATTAAAAATATAACTTTTCATCTCAAGAGGAAATCCGACATACAGATACAAACTCAAAACTACTACACAATGGCTATATGGACCTCGGAAACAAATATAGAAATAAGCATAACATAAATCAGTCACAGGCAATTCATATCACAAATGCGGAAATAGATATGAATATAACACATTAAAGTGTACATCAGAGTAGTGGACAAATAAGATCCACAATAACACAAAAGAATAGATACAAGTGCTAGCCAAAAGAATATGTATACATCAAGGAGTCTAATCTCAAGTGTATACAACAAAAACTACTAAACTAGAGTAGTAAGTGAAAAGTCAGATGATGGTTCCAAATAGGAAGTCAAGAGGAAGCACCTGTAAAATCTCAGTCTGACCCGATTATTATTTAAGAAGAAAATAATAAACGGATCAGTCTAGCTATAATTATCAGATAAAATGAGATAGAATATGAGATATGATAATAAAACATATGATAACAAAAAGATGTCATACTATGATAAGTATACATTAGAAAATCACGAATGTCATACAAAATCTCAAGAATCTCATAGCATCAAAAAGAATATCATATTCTTTATTTAATTCACCAAGCCACAATAAATGACATACATATCAATGCCAAATGAAAAAGGTGGTGAAACATAAATTCCAGAAATCACCAATTAGAAATCCAGAAATCACAATAAAAGGATGGCCAATCCTATAAAAATGAGTCGGAGCTCCTCTTGACAGGGTATACTCCCCCATTGCGGACTTTGAGCCGAAGCTCCTCCTGGTGAACCGAAACTCCTCCTGATGAGCCGAAGCTCCTCCTGATGAGCCGAAGCTCCTCCTGACAGGGTATAGTCCCCCATTGCGGACTTTGAGCCGAAGCTCCTCCTGGTGAGCCGAAGCTCCTCCTGACAGGGTATAGTCCCCCATTGCGGACTTTGAGCCGAAGCTCCTCCTGGTGAGCCGAAGCTCAATAAAAAGAAATATAGTCCTTCACAGGGACAAAGAGACATCTCACATTGCTAGTCTAAATCACAAGAATGATCGTCATGATCATAAGGAAGTGTCAATTACACTAAGCTAGTAAATATAAGAGTTTAGCTTCATGTCCCATAACCACTTGCTTAACTCAAATATTTACGAACAGATTGTAGATCTGCACTAGAAAATTGTTATAAGAGTTTCAATATGTGTGAATCGAAATCACACCAATGAGGTATAGACTAACCTTGAAGATAAAGAGATATGTGTGAATTGAAATCACACAAATGGTGTCTAGTCTAACCTCGCAAACAAAGAGACATCGCTCAATCGCTAGTCTAAATCACAAAAATGATCGTCATGATCATTAGGAAGTGTCGATTACACTAAGCTAGTAAATATAAGAGTTTAGCTTCATGTCCCATAACCACTTGCTTAACTCAAATATTTACGAACAGATTGTAGATCTCCACTAGAAAATTGTCACAAGAGTTTCAATCGAACAAGTCCATAAATTAACCGACGAAGTAAACGCAAGCGTTTCATACCACTTGTTTTGCTAAGCCGTTTAATTATATTTTCTCATACGAATGAAGTAAAGGTTTGTATATACTAATAGATTGGAAAACAGTTTTATAAACGAGTTTGATATTGAAAATAGAGTTGAAATCGTTTTGATGAAGAAGTTTTGATATTTAATACTAGTATAGAAAACCTTTATATTTTGAAGTGACAAATCATAGAAGTGATTGTAGAAACAATCAATTATAAAAATTCACATTCGAAGACGTGAATAAAATCCAATGAAATCGATATCAAATCCATCAAAATGGATATTTCCAATAACTCCCAAAGAAAAGAAGTCATCAAAGTCGGTATAAATGATAACAACAAAAGGGAAACCACACGAATCGATTAAAGTTGGAAATCACACAAAATAGGCGAAATAGGCAAACAGCAACAGGTCGGTCGGCCGGCTTCAGGGCTCGGTCGATCGGACCCTGTTCTGAAAAATAGTTCGGGAAGAAGGTCGGTCGACTGAGCTCTGCAGCCGGTCGACCAAACCCAAACAGAGAAGTGCTTAGCACTTTTGGAAGCAGGTCGGTCGAGTGACTACAGAGCTCGGTCGACCGGACCTATTTCCAGCACTGCCCAACTTATCAAGTTCATTGGCCGAATCTCGACCGAATTGCATTTTCGCAAGCAACGACACTAAGGATTTAAGCCTAACGACAACCCAGCCTTATAAGCTCTTCAATGCATCACAAAAATCATGATCAAAGATCAAAGTTTGGATTTTTAAAGAATTGAACTCAAAACACTAAAAATTGGAATATTCACCAAATCAATCCAAACCAAGTGCAATTGCACAAGAATAAGTTTTAGGAATTCATACCTAACAATCAAAGATAAATATAGTTTAAGATGTGAGATAAAAATCTCACCTTTTTACAAAAACAAAGAAGAAGGAGCATGAAAGCAAAGGGAGAATCAACCACTCTTCAACACAACCCAAATGAGCTTGAATCTATGCTCAAAAGAGAAACATTTCCTAAATTAGGTTTAGGGATTTTCTGAAATCAAAGTGAGAATGAGTTGGAGAAGAAGGAGATGATACTTACCAAAGCTTCTTCTTGAATTTGGAGGTAGAAGCTTGAATTTGCAATTGAACTAGGGCTTGGGAATTCTAATTTCCCATCTCTCCCACCATTTTTGGTTTAGAACTGAAATGAGGAGGAAGTGAGGGAGAATGGGGAGAGGTGGTTTAGATTTGGGGTTTAAGTTGTGTAACGACCCGATATTTTCAACCATTCGCATCCACACATGTCGGACTTGAATTGCTCAAAATACCGCGTTGTAAATAAAAATTTGGCAAACTCATCATTTACAGTAAATAAAATAATCACAGCAATAGAGTAATATAATGCAGCGGAAGTAAAAGAGATAGTAGTCCATGAAGCTACTATATAAATACATCAGAGTTAATTAAGATACAATAGGAATACCAAGATACAACAGGAGTAACAGTATGAAAATCAGGTACAACTGGAATCAACTGGATAACAAAATGAATAGATATCTAGATCTTCAAAGCAAAACTCCAGCTCCGAAGGTGAGTCTCTAATGTTGTATCACTCAGTCTGACCCGAGCGTAAAACAAAGCACAAAACACTCGAGTCAGGACATACATACTTATATAATGTAAACCAACTCAAGTGAACTGTAATAAAGGTACAAGTAACTTAAAGAATGCTTGGGATCGCCCATTCTTTAAGGATCCGTTAAACTATTTACTATGTAGTAATATTCGCTATTATAATAGTGTCTAAATAAGTAAAGTATAATCATATAGAAAATAGCGTTAAGGGGATGGATAACCTTAACGCGGTCGGATCTTAAAATCATAATCATAGTAAAGCCAGATATGGTAGGTGACACGACACAACTAGGCAATGCCAGGGTAGATATACCAATTACGCACACGGACTGATGGATACGCATAGCAGCCACTACCGTTCCACCTCGAACAACACTCCCAAATCGGAGGATGGCCATCTAATCAATCACAAGTAAGAGTATAATATCGAAGAAATGTGTCCGAGAAGAGGTGCTACCTCACTGGTCCGAGATCGCTCCTGTTTTAGCCACCTTATGCCAACTCACGGGAGTTGGGTCCAGGTAACATACCTTAAGAACGTCGCCACCATCCTACTTCATTCTGGAATCTCCACCGCGCACACGGTTGTCAAAGTGGTTTCGGTATCGACAGAGAGTACGTCCTTATCCGATCCCGGTCTCTTTGCCAACCAATCGTTATTATAACCCGTGGTTAAAAATTTCAAAATAGTTTATGTTTCAAATCAAAATACATCCTTTAAACCATTTCAAAATCATATCATTTATTTCAAACTAATACATACTTTCAAACCCAAAACATATCTATTCAAAACCAATTCAAAAATATATCATTTCCATTTCAAAACCAATTCAATAATATATCATTTCAATAAAACCCAAATTTCAAAATCACTGAATATTTCCTTTAATTTATTAAACTTGAAATCTTCCTTTAAATTATCATAGCATTTTGGTAATGTAACCTTAAGGAATCATAGCATTTTTGGAATGTAATACTTTCCAATTTAATATTTTATATAATCAAAGTATTTATATACTTACAAATTTTTAACATGGTCATTTTATCATAGCCTTATAGTTAAATAAACTTTGTTACTGTAATATCCAATTTAATGCTGAAATTCTTATGTTAAGTTAAGAGTACCTTATTAACTTACATTATCATTACAATAAAGAAACTTTATTATTTTAGTCATTAAAATATGTCATTTACATTAATTAAAACTTACATATTAAATGTACTTTTTAACTTACATTTCTATTACAGTAAAGAGCATTTATCGTTTAATCAATATTACACTAATTAAACTTACATTATCAAATGTACGTTTTAATTTACGTTTTATTACAAAAAGGGCATTTATTATTTTAAATCAATATTACACAAATTAAGACTTACATGTTTCTTTCATTAATTAAGACTTTACATGTTTCTTTTTCTTTCAGTAAGTAAAACTTTACATATTTCTTTCATTAATTAGAACTTTGCACGTCTCTTTCATAAATTAAAACTTTACATATTTCTTTCATTAATTAGAACTTTACACGTTTCTGTCATAAATTAAACTTTACATATTTCTTTCATTAATTGGAACTTTACACGTCTCTTTCATAAATTAAAACTTTACATATTCTTTTATTAATTAGAACTTTACACGTTTCTTTCATAATTAAAACTTTACATATTTCTTTCATTAATTAGAACTTTACACGTTTCTTTCATAAATTAAAACTTTACATATTCTTTCATTAATTAGAACTTTACACGTCTCTTTCATAAATTAAAACTTTACATATTCTTTTATTAATTAGAACTTTACACGTTTCTTTCATAATTAAAACTTTACATATTTCTTTCATTAATTAGAACTTTACACGTTTCTTTCATAAATTAAAACTTTACATATTCTTTTATTAATTAGAACTTTACACGTTTCTTTCATAATTAAAACTTTACATATTCTTTCATTAATTAGAACTTTACACGTTTTTTTCATAAATTAAAACTTTACATATTTCTTTCATTAATTAGAACTTTACACGTCTCTTTCATAAATTAAAAATTTACATATTCTTTCATTAATTAGAACTTTACACGTTTCTTTCATAATTAAAACTTTACATATTCTTTCATTAATTAGAACTTTACACGTTTCTTTCATAATTAAAACTTTACATATTTCTTTCATTAATTAGAACTTTACACGTTTCTTTCATAATTAAAACTTTACATATTCTTTCATTAATTAGAACTTTACACGTTTCTTTCATAATTAAAACTTTACATATTTCTAAATTAGTTTATATTTCCAATCACAAATTTCCATTTATTTATTTAACATTTTTAATACATATGAAATCATTTTTCACTTTTACTAAATCATTTTAAAAACCAAATTTAAATTAAAATATCAAAATTTACATTTTCAAAATACTTAAAACTTCCAGAAAAATTTATAAAATAACCACGGGTCTGTATAATATTTTCTAACCTAGGTCAATTGATACGGATAATATATCATTTCAATCCGTAATTTACAAAGAAAAATCCGGGTTCTATCATTTCAAACCCGCAATCCCAAGTTAAATAAAATAAATAAAAATCGCTTAGGCTTGTCATTTCAGCCCATAACGATCTTTCCCTATTCTAAAGTCCGTTCGGGTATGTATCATTTCAACCCATAGTGATTCTATTCTACAGGGAACTTGCAGTGTGAGAACAGAATATAAATAAACAATAAAATAAAATAAAATATAACAGATGATGTGATAGGCATATAAACAGTATTTAATATCATATAAATATATCACAGGCATGTATAACATAATATAATTATTTTTACACTTTCACTTGCTATCAATTCACAATAATATAAGTATGAATGTCAGGTGTGATTACTCACCTTTTTACGCTGAAGTTTGCAAAGCAAACACACAAACAAAAATTCGGAAAGCACGAAAGCACGACTAGACACAATTCTGATTTGAATGGATGGAGAGCCAAGATATTGATCTTGTATATAACAAATACACAAATCATAAGAATAAGATTCAACACAACAAAATATGAATTAAACTATGCAATTACGAATCAAAGAACATAACCTTGCTTTCAACCACCAAGTGGGCTTTGCCATGGTCTAATAGTGAGGAGGAGGTTATGTTGTGGTGGTGGAGGCTGAGCTATGCAAGGAGAAAACAAAAGGAAAAAAAGAGGAAATAAAATAAAAGTGGAAAAAAAAAAAGAGAAGGAAGCCATGGAAATAACCTAGAGCTTGTTGTATTTTCTTCACGCAAATGAAAATGAGAGGATGAGAACTTGTACGTGAATAAGAAATAAAAAGAAGGTGGCTAGGGTTTCAAGAGATTTGAATGGCTAAGATGTAGGGTTTAGAAAATGAAAGGATAGCAAATAAAAAGGCTAGTGAATGAGTGAGATTTATTTCCTATTTAATAAAAGAAACTTACTGTAAAATATTTCAATCAGAAGAGGCAAATGAGGAACTGAGATATTGAGAAGATTTTTATGTGATTTGATAGAGTAAATGCTAGGAAAACAAAGAGACAAGAAATAAAGAGAAAAAACTTATACATATATTATTCCTAAATGCAAGTGAAATATGTGAATCATAATGGGAAATAAATTTTATACGTGTATGGAAAAAGGAAATACACGGCTATAGAAGAGAAAAAAAAAGAGCTAAGGAGTTATGAATGCTAAGGAAACGGAAAGGCATAAGTTAAGGAGAAAAAACGTATAATATATTTTATTTTTAAATGCAAATGAAAAATGAGAGATGGGAAATAAATTTTGTACGTGAATTATGAAGTGGAGTGGATGGCAAGAAAAGATTTTGAACGGCTAAAGAGGAGTAAATGATAGAAAAACAAAAAGGCTAGGAAATAAAAGGTAAGAAATAAGGAGAAAGAAACACACATACATACATACATATATATATATGTATATATATATATATTTGTATATATATATATATGATTCTTAAATGCAATTGAAAAGAGGATATTTTGAGATGTTTGTACATGATTAATAAGAGCAATTCACGGCTATGAACGGTGAATGGCTAGGGTAAGTAATAAAGAGGGTAGGTAAATAAAAAGGCAAGCATTAAAGAAATGTAACGCATGTCTCCTTGATTTCTTCCAAGCCTTTTATGAAAAGATATACACACAAGTGAAATCCAATAAATAAAGTTTAGATAAACAAAATAGAAAAATAAATTAAAATAACATAGAAAATAAAAATATAGAAACGCACATAGAAAACTAGAAATTGAAATACAGTAAATAACTGCGTGTAAAAATGCTGTAATTTATCTGATTTAAAAAGTATAACTCAGAATTTAACGAAACGAAAAGCAGAACAGATATCATAAATATATTCTGCTTCAAAGAAAAAGATTAAAATTTGAAATTCAATTTTTTTTTATATTTAAACTGAAAATTTAGATTTTGACCAAAAATATAAAATTTTCAAAAATCATTTATTTATTGCATTTGGAAAATAAATTACAAACAAATTCCAAACTTACATTGGAATAATTCTAAAAATTCACTTTTAAATGATTTAAAAAATCAAAATTTCAAATAAAAATTTAATTAAAAATATTCACAAAATTATGGGTTGTTTCAAGTTGGCAAAGGGGCTGAACCCAAAACCAAACCCAAAGTGCAAATGGTCAAATTTTTGACTAGCTCCAAACGTATCAAAGCTTATACTCAAAAAGGTCGCAAACGGCATTTTGGACTCAATGGGGGTGGTCTCGAGTCCGAATTCGACTGTTTGCAAAAAGTAGCTTTCCGGACTATAATCCGACTAACGATGAAATATTTAAAAAAAATATTTAAATATAAAATCGATAAATATGCGGGTTGTTACAGACTCCCCTCCTTAAAGAAATTGCGTCCTCGCGATACTTAAGAAGAAGATAAATAATAACAACCATAAAAGCATATCAACACAAAAGAAAATTTGAAATAAGAAGTTCACCATAAAGAGCACGAAAGAGTATGTCCGAACGTGTTCACTCGATGAATCCTCTGGATTCCCAAGAGCAATCCTTGGGGTTTGAGAACCATTGAACTTTCACAAGGAAACATCTTTATTTCGAAGGCGCTCAACCTCCGAAGCAATGATGCGAATAGAATGTTGCTCAAAATCAAATCTGGTGAAACTTCAATCCCTACTATAACACCAAGATCAAGAATAAAAATCGGAAACCTTTAGGCATTTCCGTAGTAGGAAGACGTAAGAAAACATCGTGAATAACAGAAAATTGAGCCGGTGCAACGGCGTAGTGCAAAAACGGTACGCTAGAGAAACGAGAAACTCGAATAATTTGGAACAACGGCATAGTACAATAACGGTACGCCAGATGAACCAAAGCTCAAATAATTCAGAACATCGACGTAGTGCAAACGGTACGTCAAATGAACCGAACTCCATAAAACAACATCGGACGCTAGTCCATAAAAGAAATGAGACGAAGCTCAAATAAACGAAGTATATCGAAACGTCCGATGAACTTGGTATTCCATACGGACATCATCAAAGAAACAACCACTTGTTGTTTACGACTAAGCGCATTAGCAACATGATTTCCCTTCAGGGAATAAAAAGAATATCAAGATCATAAGATGTAAGGAACTTGAGCCAATATTAAGTTCCTTACGAGAAAATAAATATTCCAAAGATTTATGATTGAGGTGGAGAACAAATTTCTCCGCCAAAAACAATGATGCCAAACTCCAAAAGTGAAATCAATAGCCGCGAGCACTAGATCATGAGTGGCATATCTAGTCTCAATAGGCATTAATGATTTAAAAGCAAAAGAAAGAGAACGACATCCAAACCAATACGATTAGCGTTGGTACAAAAGATAAAGTCTTAGTTCCCATCGGGAATCACAAGAATAGAAGTATCGAAAAGAATTCTTTCAAATAATGTTATTTCTCGAAAAGCTAAAACTTTCAAAATCACAATTATCTTTATGTAAAAATCTTTCTAGAAAAATTTGCATTTTTCAAGTCAATATATCGTGTTTGATTGTCTCATCAAAGCGTTTAGGAAATTCCTATCGATAACGTTGATCAAGCGCATCGACCAGAATTCTTAAATCACTCAATGGGCAATACAATCACAAAATCATCTTCTATATGATAAACATGTTTCTTAAAAACTTTTAAGAATATTCTTTGCTCGTTTAAGAGCAAAAAATCAAATTGTACTTATAAATAAATCTTATGAAAAAGATTTGCAAAATTTTAAATTGCTGTTTTCATCCAAAATCAATATATACAAAAATGGAGTCATCGAGATTGTAGAATACTCGATTCATAAAATGGATGAAATAAGCTGGACAAACTGAATGACATAATAAGTCATACATAAGTTTCATAACGAGTGCAGAATGCGGTAAATGGATAACTCCCGCAACTCGTAGCAAATGAAAATCGGTGGCAAGGTCGAGCTAAAAAGACCTTAACACCACTCAAAATATTGCTTAGGTGATAATCCTAAGACAAACTCAAAAATACCGGAAAATTCTCAAACAACATGAATGAGAGAAATAACACTTTCCTCATCATGTGGGTTTAAAGAATAAAAATTGATGCCACCAAAAATTTGAAATTGGAATCACAAAGAAAAATAGAAATTTGCTTAACAGATTGAAAATGTCGAAAATGAATAGTCCACATGAGACATAGGATATGGCTATATAAAAATTAAGTCAATCCTTACAAAAATCAATTCCGAAGCCTAAGTAAAAAAATCAGCTCGGAAGGATAAATCACATAAAATAATTTCGACATCAATAAAAAGCAAATTGAGTGTTGCGGATCCACCAACCGGATTCGCAATCCTCAAAGAAGTCAACAAGCCCAAAAATGTTTAAAGAAAAGGAATCACAAGTTCTTTTGATATAAAAATAATGAGATGAAACCCATATCAAAAAGAACTCGAATAAGATAATCACAAAATAAGTGTCATCAAGAATAGAATGGATACCTTGACTAAGAGAAGAGTTGCTAGGGACTTGCAGCTTTCCTTCTCTCTTGCTGAGACGTTTGGGACACGAAGATATATAATGATCCGCACTTTTGCAATAGCGGCAAGAAATAGGCCTTGGACACCTATTTATATGATGGTCCTTAGAGCCCCAATTGTAGCATTCTCCACGATTAGGGATGGGAGTCTTTGCTATAGAAGTCACTTGCTTCACCCTCTTGTTTGGATTAGGACTCTCGAACTTAATAAAGGAATGCCTCTTCTTATTGACACCCACAATCTCAACATCGCTTTCTCTATCGGCCTCTTCAAGTCGAAGAGCGATATCTATAAGCTGATCAAAAGAAACTTCTAGTTTCAAAAGTAAAGGCTTTTTAAGATTCTTGTTCAAGCCATAAACAAATCTCTGATTTTTCTTCAATGGGGTATTAATGTATTCAACCCCGTATTTAGAAAGAGATTCGAAAGATGTGACGTAGTCCGTCACAGAAGATTCACCTTGAACAAGGTCGATAAAACGCCGGGCCAAAGTTACTTTTTCAGCCTCCGGCACAAATTTCAATTCGAATCTTTCCCGGAATTGCTCCCAAGTGAGATCCGCTTCAACGATTTCAGAAATAAGAAGCTCATACCAATCCAATGCTCTTTCTTGGAGCATGCTAGAAGCCACTTGGACTCGGTGGAGGTCAACAAGATTCATGCGAGAAAAGATGCGGTCGCATGATCTAAGCCAAGCTTGGATTTCAATGAGACTCTCGGATCCCCGGAATGGCCTTCCACCCAAATCGGTATAATCTCTACACAAGCGTGCAAAACCTGATCGAGGATGAGTAGGCTCTGGAATGGGTCCGATAGCTTGAGCATTCTTAACAAGATCTAGAAGCTGCTGGGCAGACATAAATACTCCCTCCTGAGGAGTAGCACTGGATTGACCGGCGCTGGGACGGCCAGGTCTAACCATTTCTTTTCTTTAAGAAAGAAAGAAAAGAGAAAAAGGTTAATCTCAGAATGAATATCAAACAAACTTGATTGATAAAACAAGAAATCATAAAATGAAATAGGATAGAACGGTACGAAGACCCGAATTAAATCCTATGGCACGATTCCGAAGAAAGACTTAGGACAATGATCCTTGCTAGATTATTCTACATTGTTCCGAAGTTTGGCTCTAATACCAAGCTGTGACGCCCCACCTCTATACCCGCGCTAGCCAAGGACACTATGAGGTAATGCCATCAACTAGCACGGAGAATAAGGCTGTTGAGGAGCGACCATCTGTATAATTGCTTTGTGCGAGTACCGATATGCCAGATTAAAAATATAACTTTTCATCTCAAGAGGAAATCCGACAGACATATACAAACTCAAAACTACTACACAGTGGCTATATGGACCTCGGAAACAAATATAGAAGCATAACATAAATCAGTCACAGGCAATTCATATCACAAAGGCGGAAATAGATATGAATATAACACATGAAAGTGTACATCAGAGTAGTGGTCAAATAAGATCCACAATAACACGAAAGAATAGATACAAGTGCTAGCCAAAAGAATATGTATACATCAAGGAGTCTAATCTCAAGTGTATACAACAAAAACTACTAAACTAGAGTAGTAAGTGAAAAGTCAGATGATGGTTCCAGATAGGAAGTCAAGAGGAAGCACTTGTAAAATCTCAGTCTGACCCGAGTATTATTTAAGAAGAAAATAATAAACGGATCAGTCTAGCTATAATTATCAGATAAAATGAGATAGAATATGAGATATGATAATAAAACATATGATAACAAAAAGATGTCATACTATGATAAGTATACATTAGAAAATCACGAATGTCATACAAAATCTCAAGAATCTCATAGCATCAAAAAGAATATCATATTCTTTATTTAATTCACCAAGCCACAATAAATGACATACATATCAATGCCAACTGAAAAGGTGGTGAAACATAATTTCCAGAAATCACCAATTAGAAATCCAGAAATCACAATAAAAGGATGGCCAATCCTATAAAAATGAGCCGGAGCTCCTCCTGACAGGGTATAGTCCCCCATTGCGGACTTTGAGCCGAAGCTCCTCCTGGTGAGCCGAAACTCCTCCTGATGAGCCGAAGCTCCTCCTGATGAGCCGAAGCTCCTCCTGACAGGGTATAGTCCCCCATTGCGGACTTTGAGCCGAAGCTCCTCCTGGTGAGCCGAAGCTCCTCTTGACGGGGTATAGTCCTCCATTGCGGACTTTGAGCCGAAGCTCCTCCTGGTGAGCCGAAACTCCTCCTGATGAGCCGAAGCTCCTCCTGACAGGGTATAGTCCCCCATTGCGAACTTTGAGCCGAAGCTCCTCCTGGTGAGCCGAAGCTCCTCCTGACAGGGTATAGTCCCCCATTGCGGACTTTGAGCCGAAGCTCCTCCTGGTGAGCCGAAGCTCAATAAAAAGAAATATAGTCCTTCACACGGACAAAGAGACATCGCACATTGCTAGTCTAAATCACAAGAATGATCATCATGATCATAAGGAAGTGTCGATTACACTAAGCTAGTAAATATAAGAGTTTAGCTTCATGTCCCATAACCACTTGCTTAACTCAAATATTTACGAACAGATTGTAGATCTGCACTAGAAAATTGTCACATGAGTTTCAATATGTGTGAATCGAAATCACACCAATGAGGTATAGACTAACCTTGAAGATAAAGAGATATGTGTGAATCGAAATCACACAAATGGTGTCTAGTCTAACCTCGCAAACAAAGAGACATCGCTCAATCGCTAGTCTAAATCACAAAAATGATCGTCATGATCATTAGGAAGTGTCGATTACACTAAGCTAGTAAATATAAGAGTTTAGCTTCATGTCCCATAACCACTTGCTTAACTCAAATATTTACGAACAGATTGTAGATCTCCACTAGAAAATTGTCACAAGAGTTTCAATCGAACAAGTCCATAAATTAACCGACGAAGTAAACGCAAGCGTTTCATACCACTTGTTTTGCTAAGCCGTTTAATTATATTTTCTCATACGAATGAAGTAAAGGTTTGTATATACTAATAGATTGGAAAACAGTTTTATAAATGAGTTTGATATTGAAAATAGAGTTGAAATCGTTTTGATGAAGAAGTTTTGATATTTAATATTAGTGTAGAAAACCTTTATATTTTGAAGTGACAAATCATAGAAGTGATTGTAGAAACAATCAATTATAAAAATTCACATTCGAAGACGTGAATAAAATCCAAAGAAATCGATATCAAATCCATCAAAATGGATATTTCCAATAACTCCCAAAGAAAAGAAGTCATCAAAGTCGGTATAAATGATAACAACAAAAGGGAAACCACACGAATCGATTAAAGTTAGAAATCACACAAAATAGGCGAAATAGGCAAACAGCAACAGGTCGGTCGGCCGGCTTCAGGGCTCGGTCGACCGGACCCTGTTCTAAAAAATAGTTCGGGAAGCAGGTCGGTCGACTGAGCTCTGCAGCCGGTCGACCAAACCCAAACAGAGAAGTGCTTAGCACTTTTGGAAGCAGGTCGGTCGACTGACTACAGAGCTTGGTCGACCGGACCTGTTTCCAGCACTGCCCAACTTATCAAGTTCATTGGCCAAATCTCGACCGAATTGCATTTTCGCAAGCAACGACACTAAGGATTTAAGCCTAACGACAACCCGGCCTTATAAGCTCTTCAATGCATCACAAAAATCATGATCAAAGATCAAAGTTTGGATTTTTAAAGAATTGAACTCAAAACACTAAAAATTGGAATATTCACCAAATCAATCCAAACCAAGTGCAATTGCACAAGAATAAGTGTTAGGAATTCATACCTAACAATCGAAGATAAATATAGTTTAAGATGTGAGATAAAAATCTCACCTTTTTACAAAAACAAAGAAGAAGGAGCTCGAAAGCAAAGGGAGAATCAACCACTCTTCAACACAACCCAAATGAGCTTGAATCTATGCTCAAAAGAGAAACATTTCCTAAATTAGGTTTAAGGATTTTCTGAAATCAAAGTGAGAATTAGTTGGAGAAGAAGGAGATGATACTTACCAAAGCTTCTTCTTGAATTTGGAGGTAGAAGCTTGAATTTGCAATTGAACTAGGGCTTGGGAATTCTAATTTCCCATCTCTCCCACCATTTTTGCTTTAGAACTGAAATGAGGAGGAAGTGATGGAGAATGGGGAGAGGTGGTTCAGATTTGGGGTTTAAGTTGGCAAAGGGGCTGAACCCAAAACCAAACCCAAAGTGCAAATGGTTAAATTTTTGACTAGCTCCAAACATATAAAAGCTTATACTAAAAAAGGTCGCAAACGGCATTTTGGACTCAATGGGGGTGGTCTCGAGTCCCAATTCGACTGTTTGCAAAAAGTAGCTTTCCAGACTATAATCCGACTAACGATGAAATATTTAAAAAAATATTTAAATATAAAATTGATAAATATGCGGGATGTTACATAACGACCCCGAATTATATATATATATATATATATTTAAATTGATAATTAATTAATTTTTGAATAAAGATTTGCGAAATAAATCGATAAATGGATGCGAGTTTCCCCGAATCATTATAAATGTTGTATAAATCATTTAAATTTAAAAATATTGTGAATATTATATATATGTGAATATATATGTATTTGAGCATATATGAGTAAATTTGAAATAATGTATAAGAATAAAAACATTGATATATAAGATGAATTATAAGGTTGTAAAATATAAAGTAACCCATAGATAAAATTTAAAAGCAAAAATAAAATATACTCAAGTATAAACAAAAAATTGGATAAGTATGAACATTAATGCAAATACATGAGAAATAGAACAAGACAGCAATAAACTATTTACACTTGAACAAGAAATAAAACAAAATAAAATATATTCAACTAAGTATAGGACTAAAGCAAATAAAGATAAGTATGAACACATACATAAAAACAAAATAAAAATCTATGTACTTACCCCTATCATCTGTAACGACCCGACTTCCTATGCCCAGAAAGTCGCATCATTATGAAGAAAGAAAGGGGTAGAAAATAGAAAAGAAGAGAAGAAAGAAAGAAACAACAACAACGATCTCACAGCGGAACGAATAAATTATATTAATAACATAAACTATTACATAGTATATAACACTTATCAGAGTTTACACAACTATACAACACATACTAGACAGTTATAAACATCTGTCTAGATATTACAACTCAAATACAATACAAGACTCTAACACAGATATCAACACAGCGGAATACTATATCTACGAACGCCGAAGCCTCCTGCTCCATTGCTCCTCCACAATTCGTCAAAGCTAAACCTGAATCCCTTGGCTACTCGTAAAAATTTGAGTACCCAAGAGTTTATAAAACAGAAATAAACAACTTGGGTCAGACATGGGTCTGGTGTGAGTAAACGGTTAAAGTTGTTTAACTTCAAAACCTTTTGAAAACAAAGGTATCACGTAAGACTTCCCACACATAAACATGGTAAGTTTTTACCTTACGCTAACCAAAACATTTGATAGGAAATCCGATTGTATTATAATAGGGTCTAGGGTTTTCAAGTAAAATACAGAAATAGCTGAAATGCTTACATCTCACATTCCAACATAGTTGGGCACAACTAATACGTACGGCACTTATTGGAGTTTGGATTCCATACAATGGCAGGGCTACTGGGGTACCGCCCGTCACAGTACGTGGCCTAGATCACCGTACCGAGGAGTACGCCCTCTCCTCTGCAACACAAAGCCGGAACCATCCCTTACTGGATAATCCCGAACAAGACAATCCCGTAGTTGGCGCGACCAACCACACACTAAGCCGAATAAAAGAAAAGGGACCTCTAGACAGGGATCTATCTTGCTCTCAGTGGGTGCTACCCACGAAGCCTTGCTGCACCTCCCCTGTTTTAGCCATTCCTGGTTGATGAGGCTTGAGGTTACGATTACCTTAAATCAGAACATATCACTTAGAATGCTCATCGTCCGCCTGACGATGTGCTGAAAGCATTCAATCCATATAAGTTCGTTCCGGGTTCGAACGAAACCGAAGGCATTATCTCGTTACACTCGTTTTGGAATCACCCTCAGAGTTAACGACAATAACCCTTGCACTCTGAATCTTCATCTTCACTTGAGATTCACGACCTATCGTTAATTTGGATCGATGTGGTATTCGGGTCTCCAGACCTGGAATACCGGTATACGGAAACCCGATCCCGGTCTCATCGAAATCCAAAACGTATCTTTTAAGGCCAAGTTGTTTAAAGGTTTAACATTTAAACTTATATTCTGAATGATATAAACAGATAGATGAATCACATTATCACAAACAGATAATTCACATTATCATTTCAATTCAACTAAACATCCATATCATAGATCAACACTTATCTCATCAGAGATATCAAACAATGCAAAGAATTCAATATCTTTCACCCATTCCTAAGAAATGATTTATAACATCTCTAATTAATTTAAAGTGAATTAAATTAATTACTTCATTCTATAAATCCTTCTTACTTAATCATTAATTAAACCAATTAATTAATCATACTCTAAATATCAAATCTTAATTAATAAATACTGATTAGTTATCCTTAATTACTTTAAGTAATTAATTCTTAATTAATTTCACAAATTAATTATCTTAAACCATTACAGTAATTAATCTTTAATTACTTCATAAACTAATTAACTATAATTAATTACATTTATCCTTAATTAATTACATTAATTAATTATTCTATAATTACTTATTATTGATTAATTAATCTTAATTAATCAAACTTAATTACATTATTAATTATATTAATTAATAATCCTTAATTACTCTTAATTAATTATCCTATTCAAATTAATTACATTAAGTAATTATTCTTTAATTAATTACAGAAATCAATTAATTATTAATCACTTACCTTTAATTAATTAAACCTTAATTAATTAATTAATTATACTAAGTAATTATTCCTTGATTACTCCCATTAATTACTCTCAATCATTTCCATTAAGTAATTATTCACAAATTACTTTCATTAATTATCCCCTAATTACTTTTAAATTAAGTAATTATCCTTTTATTAATCACCTCTATTAATTAATCACATTAATTAATTTAACTTTAATAAATCACATTTATTAATTAATTAACCTTAACTTATCACATTAATTATCCTTAATTAATTATCTAAGTAATTAATCCTTAATTATCCTTCATTAATTACTTCCATAAAGTAATTACCCTTTTTAATTAATTACATTTAGTAATTACACACTAATTACTTACACTAAGAAATTATCTTTAATTAATTAACAATTAATTTTCTTGAACTAATCACATTCATTTGATTAATTATAATGGGGTAATTCATTCCTTAACTACTTTTAAACAAATTAATTAGTCTTTAATTACAGATTAACTACTCTATTAATTATCAATTAATAAACCTTAATTATCAATTTATAAGATTTAATAACAAATTAATTTATCCTTAATTAATCTCTATAGATTAATTATTTCTTATTCACTAATTAATTAACAAAACCAAATTATTAATCAATAAACTTAATTACAACTAAGTACTTCTTAATTTCAATTAAATCAACCTTCAATTTCTTAATTAATAAATTTCTAATTCATTAATTCTCTAATTATCCGTTAATCAATCATAATCATTAATTTATTAAATAAATTAATTATTTTTAACTTAAATAACCTTTATTCTTAACTAATTAAATTAATTAATTATATTAAATTTCCTAATTAACTTAACAAATTCAAAGAAAATAAAACATCTTTAACTTAAGATAAAAATTATCTTAAATACCTTTTACCTTTTTAAAATCCCCTTTATCCTTAAAAATTTACTTAAAACAAATTTTAGATTAAATAAATTTTAAAACCTTCTTATCAAATGTTAAGAACCCATTTGATTTTAATAAAGTAATGTTTTTATAGAGAGTTTTAATAAAATTTGTTTAAATTTCAAAATTCTATTTTTAAAACTTTTTACAAAAACTGGGTTTTCTCCCCCACATCGGGTCCTACCCGAATACTACTCGCAACAACCCCCGAGTCTTCTCCCTTCTTCCCCATTATTACCAAAACTTAGATAAATTTGCAACTTAAAACTTTAGCTATTACCCACCAAACACTCGAGTTAAACCCCAAAATCCCCGAGTCTCTCACGAGTCGTATTCCACAAAACTCGAGCAACAGAACTTCGTCTTCCCCAAACTAAACTACTCAGATACTCGGCTACACACGTGCACGTGCACAGTTGCATTGGCCACCTCCGACCAACACCTCGATCATCTCCAAGTCGACTATAACCCATACAAGCTTCGCGACCACCCAGAAACACCAACCAACGTCGAAAGCAAAATCAAGCCACCTGGGTCAAAGAAACTGCCACCATCTCTCGAAAAATCGCCTCGTCACCGCTGCTCGGCCCACCGAAGTCAACCACGTTTCGAACACACCTCGACCACACTCCATGCACTCATTTACCGAAGTATTGTGAAGCTCGATCGCGAATAGAAGTCGCTCTCATCACACCCACAGACAAGTCCAAAAGCTTAAACAAAACCCTACTTCGTCCCCATTCCTTTGATTTATGAAATAGAAAAATCCTTTGACAATTTTCCCAACATCAATGATGTTCGAACAAGCTTCGAATAGATTTTCATGATTTTAAATTAGATCGAATGTTAGAAATTTGGATAAATGCAAATTTTATTCGAATTCAAATTCCTCTTGAAACACTGTACTAAAAATCTTCATTTTAGTCTTAAAAATCCTAACTTGCAAAGTATATTCGAATTAACATCCTGAAAACAACAAATCTCCATGATGGGTTTTTCAAAATTTTGAGAATTTCCCTGTCCTTTCTATTTTTTTCCAGTTAACATCAAACATTTTCCTTAACTTCATTTTAAAGTTTAAATCTAAGACTAAACAACCAATTTTTGTTTGATAACTCGACCCTAATAAAAATCAGAGGAAAGAAATGGATTATAACTAAGTTAGACTCTAAAATATGGAATAGAGGAGATGTAATCACATCAGACATGCACACAACAATATCATCATATATACAGAGTCATATACATAGTTGTACACATACAGGTTAGCATTATCACAAATGTTTCACAGCAACCATAGTTAACTTGTTAAGACTTTTAAGTAAGATGTTTACTCACATAAATAAGAAACAGAGGACAGGTATAAACATATTCACAAACATGCACACCTATATACATATACATTCACATCTATGCATTTATATAGACATAATATACTATATTACTTCAACAATCATCAAGCAAAATATCAGGTTTTATCTGTTTTTAAAGGAAAAGGTTTACTCACCATTTTTAAAAGTAAACAGAGTTTCCAGCTTAAATTTGAAAAGCTTTTGAATCTTTTAAACTGGAATGCCTTTTGATCTTTAAATACTTGAATTTCTTGTTAAAGAAACTGGAATGCTTGTTGTTTAAATTCCCTGTTAGCTTGCTAGATTTATCTCAGATTGGAGCAGAGATGGACTGCTTGATTTCCAGGAAGAAAATACTTTGCATGCTCCAGGTTTGATGATGAAAATGAATGGCAGGCTAAATACTTTGATTTGGGAAATGAGTTAACTGGTTTGTTTTGAGATTATGGTTTGAGGAAGAATATTCAGGCTTAAAGAAATGCAGATTTGAAGAACGAGTTACAGGGTTTGTTTTTGAGAATTTATTTTCTGGTTTTGAGGAGTGTTACTTGCTGATTTTGTTTTTGAGAAATTTGTTTTCAGCTGAAGTTGTAGTTTTGATTCTCTTTTGATTTTAGTTTTGAATTTGGTTTTCGGTTTTAGTTTAGAGATGAAGAAAAGAAATTGGAAAGAGGAGCATTAGCCTGGTTTGTTCTAATAACACTTATTTATAAATTATAATTGATAAGAAAAATTGTTGCCACTTGTTAATTCAAATCATCTTTAGCTTACACATGTATTTCTCATAATTTCCTTAATTGACAAGTGTTTAGACTAGTTTTATATATATAAATTCCTATTTTTTTTTTTTTATATTAATATGTTAAGGTTATACTTATATATATATATATTCAAATTATATTTAACAAGCTATATTCAAAAATAAAAACAAACCTTTTTGTTAATAAATTTCTATTTTAAACTAAAATAAATTTAAACAATCAACATTTATCTTGAGTATTTAAAAACCATATAGTTATTTATCAAATATCTTTGAAAAGCTAAATATTATTTTAAATCATAATTTCCAAATTACCAAAATATTAGAAATTTGAAAACATAACTTTATTTGTTAAATTCAAACCCACTCATCTATTTACAATATATACACTTATATATATATTATAAATAGAAATCATTCTATTAAACTTTTAAAAGATAAATTACTAATTAAATATTTATTTAATTAGATTATTAAATTTATTCAAATTTATTAACAAAGATCAACAAATCAATTTAATTATTAAATATAAATTATTAAATTGATATTGTCCAAATTCCCGGGATATCACATTCCTCCCCCCTTAAAATAATTTCGTCCTCGAAATTTAAACAAAGGTAATTTAATAATCTTTTTAAATCACAAGGATGTATTATCATCCATATGCTAACAATCATAGCAACCAATCACCCAAACAAACAATTCTAACAATTCTAACTATCCAGTAAAAAAAATTCTGAATAGAATTTCCTCGAGTTTCCCCAAGTATATATATATACCGGGATACTCGCTCTATAAACAATCCAACAATCAATACATAGATTCATATTGTATATCAAAATATATATTATATTTAGTACCAGTCAAAATATTTTTACAAGTGCTATCATTCCCATACAAACATGCCTATATATACAGATACATATATCACCTTACTAACATTTAACACCTAACCTTCATGACGTCCAAGGGTCATAGACACATACAAAAAGGAGGCACCCTATTCAACTATGAACTCTTGCTACTGGAGTCCCCCCCCTCAGGTCCTGACAACATCCTGTCCTCCCAATCACTATCTGGTTCCGAAACATCCTCTGGATCACCTACCCAAGGAATGAAACTCACACCCTGGGCCGGCCTTTCTATTCCATTATCTAAATTCCAAATAATGGCATCATCATTTTCTGATTCGGAGTCTTCCTCTTCTTCGAATTCTTCTTCGTCCTCAAATTCTTCTTCTTCCTCAAATTCTTCTTTTTCCTCAATTTCTTCTTTTTCCTCAATTTCTTCTTTTTGAGGCTGAGGCTGCTCATCAGGCTCTTCTTCATATAAGGACGGTTGTCTAAGTTCTGCTAAAATTCTTTTAACCCTTTCAACATCACCATCTCTTCTTGCCTTAGCCAAGACTCCACGGCAAACGCTACGGGTTCTCTAAAATCAATACCAAAATCCAAAGGTGAGATCTAAGGTTTAGACTTATATAGACTAAGAGTATATCAAGATTAATATTTCAAAATTTATTTCCCTTTCTTATTACCCAAGATTTCTTAAAATCATTATTTCAAAATAATTTAAGATATTTTTGAAAAGTGATTATAGTTAGAGAAAATATATACATATATAGTAAGTTTATAAACCTATTATTCCTTCAATTCATAAATCCATATATATATATATGGATTATAAACAAATTGTTATAAAATTTTTAAATTTTAAACATCTCTTTTTAGAAACCCATTATTCTAAAATTATCTTTAAAGGATGGAAAATTTCTTAAAAATTTACTAGTTTAAAAAGTTTCCAAATTTCTTTAGTAAATAAACTTAGTAAAATTTACTTTCCAAGATTCGAATCCTAAAGGGTTCAGATTTCTAAGGAATTTAGGGTATATTTAAGTAAAAAGGCAACCAGTAAAATACACTAGGTTGACAACTAAGACCACTAAATCCTAGATGATAAATTATTATTATCTCAACCAATCATTACAAATACCATATACATTTAAAATGATACTTTTTATATAGAAATTATATCTGGGTAAAATTATTTCATCTACCTCTTTAAAACAATATTGTGTCCGTTGGCCTGGTCAAGTGTTTAGAGATCCCTATCAATAACGTTAGCTACTCGTATTGACCAGAATCCATATACCACTCAACCGATCAATTAACACAATATAAAACCATTTTATATAACTACAAATACGCGCTCTCGTATATATATATATACTCAGACTCAACAGGTTGCTACAGATCCTATCTCTAATGAACAATCCTTCCGAACCTAGGTATTCACTCAACCTAGTGTTCTGAAATTCACTTAACCAAAAGCTTAGGCATTCGCTCAACCTATGCTCTGATACCATATGTAACGACCCGACTTCCTATGCCCAGAAAGTCGCATCATTATGAAGAAAGAAAGGGGTAGAAAATAGAAAAGAAGAGAAGAAAGAAAGAAACAACAACAACGATCTCACAGCGGAACGAATAAATTATATTAATAACATAAACTATTACATAGTATATAACACTTATCAGAGTTTACACAACTATACAACACATACTAGACAGTTATAAACATCTGTCTAGATATTACAACTCAAATACAATACAAGACTCTAACACAGATATCAACACAGCGGAATACTATATCTACGAACGCCGAAGCCTCCTGCTCCATTGCTCCTCCACAATTCGTCAAAGCTAAACCTGAATCCCTTGGCTACTCGTAAAAATTTGAGTACCCAAGAGTTTATAAAACAGAAATAAACAACTTGGGTCAGACATGGGTCTGGTGTGAGTAAACGGTTAAAGTTGTTTAACTTCAAAACCTTTTGAAAACAAAGGTATCACGTAAGACTTCCCACACATAAACATGGTAAGTTTTTACCTTACGCTAACCAAAACATTTGATAGGAAATCCGATTGTATTATAATAGGGTCTAGGGTTTTCAAGTAAAATACAGAAATAGCTGAAATGCTTACATCTCACATTCCAACATAGTTGGGCACAACTAATACGTACGGCACTTATTGGAGTTTGGATTCCATACAATGGCAGGGCTACTGGGGTACCGCCCGTCACAGTACGTGGCCTAGATCACCGTACCGAGGAGTACGCCCTCTCCTCTGCAACACAAAGCCGGAACCATCCCTTACTGGATAATCCCGAACAAGACAATCCCGTAGTTGGCGCGACCAACCACACACTAAGCCGAATAAAAGAAAAGGGACCTCTAGACAGGGATCTATCTTGCTCTCAGTGGGTGCTACCCACGAAGCCTTGCTGCACCTCCCCTGTTTTAGCCATTCCTGGTTGATGAGGCTTGAGGTTACGATTACCTTAAATCAGAACATATCACTTAGAATGCTCATCGTCCGCCTGACGATGTGCTGAAAGCATTCAATCCATATAAGTTCGTTCCGGGTTCGAACGAAACCGAAGGCATTATCTCGTTACACTCGTTTTGGAATCACCCTCAGAGTTAACGACAATAACCCTTGCACTCTGAATCTTCATCTTCACTTGAGATTCACGACCTATCGTTAATTTGGATCGATGTGGTATTCGGGTCTCCAGACCTGGAATACCGGTATACGGAAACCCGATCCCGGTCTCATCGAAATCCAAAACGTATCTTTTAAGGCCAAGTTGTTTAAAGGTTTAACATTTAAACTTATATTCTGAATGATATAAACAGATAGATGAATCACATTATCACAAACAGATAATTCACATTATCATTTCAATTCAACTAAACATCCATATCATAGATCAACACTTATCTCATCAGAGATATCAAACAATGCAAAGAATTCAATATCTTTCACCCATTCCTAAGAAATGATTTATAACATCTCTAATTAATTTAAAGTGAATTAAATTAATTACTTCATTCTATAAATCCTTCTTACTTAATCATTAATTAAACCAATTAATTAATCATACTCTAAATATCAAATCTTAATTAATAAATACTGATTAGTTATCCTTAATTACTTTAAGTAATTAATTCTTAATTAATTTCACAAATTAATTATCTTAAACCATTACAGTAATTAATCTTTAATTACTTCATAAACTAATTAACTATAATTAATTACATTTATCCTTAATTAATTACATTAATTAATTATTCTATAATTACTTATTATTGATTAATTAATCTTAATTAATCAAACTTAATTACATTATTAATTATATTAATTAATAATCCTTAATTACTCTTAATTAATTATCCTATTCAAATTAATTACATTAAGTAATTATTCTTTAATTAATTACAGAAATCAATTAATTATTAATCACTTACCTTTAATTAATTAAACCTTAATTAATTAATTAATTATACTAAGTAATTATTCCTTGATTACTCCCATTAATTACTCTCAATCATTTCCATTAAGTAATTATTCACAAATTACTTTCATTAATTATCCCCTAATTACTTTTAAATTAAGTAATTATCCTTTTATTAATCACCTCTATTAATTAATCACATTAATTAATTTAACTTTAATAAATCACATTTATTAATTAATTAACCTTAACTTATCACATTAATTATCCTTAATTAATTATCTAAGTAATTAATCCTTAATTATCCTTCATTAATTACTTCCATAAAGTAATTACCCTTTTTAATTAATTACATTTAGTAATTACACACTAATTACTTACACTAAGAAATTATCTTTAATTAATTAACAATTAATTTTCTTGAACTAATCACATTCATTTGATTAATTATAATGGGGTAATTCATTCCTTAACTACTTTTAAACAAATTAATTAGTCTTTAATTACAGATTAACTACTCTATTAATTATCAATTAATAAACCTTAATTATCAATTTATAAGATTTAATAACAAATTAATTTATCCTTAATTAATCTCTATAGATTAATTATTTCTTATTCACTAATTAATTAACAAAACCAAATTATTAATCAATAAACTTAATTACAACTAAGTACTTCTTAATTTCAATTAAATCAACCTTCAATTTCTTAATTAATAAATTTCTAATTCATTAATTCTCTAATTATCCGTTAATCAATCATAATCATTAATTTATTAAATAAATTAATTATTTTTAACTTAAATAACCTTTATTCTTAACTAATTAAATTAATTAATTATATTAAATTTCCTAATTAACTTAACAAATTCAAAGAAAATAAAACATCTTTAACTTAAGATAAAAATTATCTTAAATACCTTTTACCTTTTTAAAATCCCCTTTATCCTTAAAAATTTACTTAAAACAAATTTTAGATTAAATAAATTTTAAAACCTTCTTATCAAATGTTAAGAACCCATTTGATTTTAATAAAGTAATGTTTTTATAGAGAGTTTTAATAAAATTTGTTTAAATTTCAAAATTCTATTTTTAAAACTTTTTACAAAAACTGGGTTTTCTCCCCCACATCGGGTCCTACCCGAATACTACTCGCAACAACCCCCGAGTCTTCTCCCTTCTTCCCCATTATTACCAAAACTTAGATAAATTTGCAACTTAAAACTTTAGCTATTACCCACCAAACACTCGAGTTAAACCCCAAAATCCCCGAGTCTCTCACGAGTCGTATTCCACAAAACTCGAGCAACAGAACTTCGTCTTCCCCAAACTAAACTACTCAGATACTCGGCTACACACGTGCACGTGCACAGTTGCATTGGCCACCTCCGACCAACACCTCGATCATCTCCAAGTCGACTATAACCCATACAAGCTTCGCGACCACCCAGAAACACCAACCAACGTCGAAAGCAAAATCAAGCCACCTGGGTCAAAGAAACTGCCACCATCTCTCGAAAAATCGCCTCGTCACCGCTGCTCGGCCCACCGAAGTCAACCACGTTTCGAACACACCTCGACCACACTCCATGCACTCATTTACCGAAGTATTGTGAAGCTCGATCGCGAATAGAAGTCGCTCTCATCACACCCACAGACAAGTCCAAAAGCTTAAACAAAACCCTACTTCGTCCCCATTCCTTTGATTTATGAAATAGAAAAATCCTTTGACAATTTTCCCAACATCAATGATGTTCGAACAAGCTTCGAATAGATTTTCATGATTTTAAATTAGATCGAATGTTAGAAATTTGGATAAATGCAAATTTTATTCGAATTCAAATTCCTCTTGAAACACTGTACTAAAAATCTTCATTTTAGTCTTAAAAATCCTAACTTGCAAAGTATATTCGAATTAACATCCTGAAAACAACAAATCTCCATGATGGGTTTTTCAAAATTTTGAGAATTTCCCTGTCCTTTCTATTTTTTTCCAGTTAACATCAAACATTTTCCTTAACTTCATTTTAAAGTTTAAATCTAAGACTAAACAACCAATTTTTGTTTGATAACTCGACCCTAATAAAAATCAGAGGAAAGAAATGGATTATAACTAAGTTAGACTCTAAAATATGGAATAGAGGAGATGTAATCACATCAGACATGCACACAACAATATCATCATATATACAGAGTCATATACATAGTTGTACACATACAGGTTAGCATTATCACAAATGTTTCACAGCAACCATAGTTAACTTGTTAAGACTTTTAAGTAAGATGTTTACTCACATAAATAAGAAACAGAGGACAGGTATAAACATATTCACAAACATGCACACCTATATACATATACATTCACATCTATGCATTTATATAGACATAATATACTATATTACTTCAACAATCATCAAGCAAAATATCAGGTTTTATCTGTTTTTAAAGGAAAAGGTTTACTCACCATTTTTAAAAGTAAACAGAGCTTCCAGCTTAAATTTGAAAAGCTTTTGAATCTTTTAAACTGGAATGCCTTTTGATCTTTAAATACTTGAATTTCTTGTTAAAGAAACTGGAATGCTTGTTGTTTAAATTCCCTGTTAGCTTGCTAGATTTATCTCAGATTGGAGCAGAGATGGACTGCTTGATTTCCAGGAAGAAAATACTTTGCATGCTCCAGGTTTGATGATGAAAATGAATGGCAGGCTAAATACTTTGATTTGGGAAATGAGTTAACTGGTTTGTTTTGAGATTATGGTTTGAGGAAGAATATTCAGGCTTAAAGAAATGCAGATTTGAAGAACGAGTTACAGGGTTTGTTTTTGAGAATTTATTTTCTGGTTTTGAGGAGTGTTACTTGCTGATTTTGTTTTTGAGAAATTTGTTTTCAGCTGAAGTTGTAGTTTTGATTCTCTTTTGATTTTAGTTTTGAATTTGGTTTTCGGTTTTAGTTTAGAGATGAAGAAAAGAAATTGGAAAGAGGAGCATTAGCCTGGTTTGTTCTAATAACACTTATTTATAAATTATAATTGATAAGAAAAATTGTTGCCACTTGTTAATTCAAATCATCTTTAGCTTACACATGTATTTCTCATAATTTCCTTAATTGACAAGTGTTTAGACTAGTTTTATATATATAAATTCCTATTTTTTTTTTTTATATTAATATGTTAAGGTTATACTTATATATATATATATTCAAATTATATTTAACAAGCTATATTCAAAAATAAAAACAAACCTTTTTGTTAATAAATTTCTATTTTAA
Organism: Allium fistulosum; assembly: GCA_030737815.1. Classification (NCBI taxonomy): domain Eukaryota; kingdom Viridiplantae; phylum Streptophyta; class Magnoliopsida; order Asparagales; family Amaryllidaceae; genus Allium; species Allium fistulosum. Next base: position 1,061,378,013 of record CM060903.1, read on the forward strand.
ACTTAAACTAAAATAAATTTAAACAATCAACATTTATCTTGAGTATTTAAAAACCATATAGTTATTTATCAAATATCTTTGAAAAGCTAAATATTATTTTAAATCATAATTTCCAAATTACCAAAATATTAGAAATTTGAAAACATAACTTTATTTGTTAAATTCAAACCCACTCATCTATTTACAATATATACACTTATATATATATTATAAATAGAAATCATTCTATTAAACTTTTAAAAGATAAATTACTAATTAAATATTTATTTAATTAGATTATTAAATTTATTCAAATTTATTAACAAAGATCAACAAATCAATTTAATTATTAAATATAAATTATTAAATTGATATTGTCCAAATTCCCGGGATATCACATCATCTCAGCCGAGACAAGCTTGCAAAGGAAGATAGGGTAAATATTTATAATAGAAGCCAAGTAATAAATGCAAATGTCCTTAGCATACAATCTACCTTACCTTTCAGCCACCAAATATTTCATATTGTACAGCTGGAAGAAAATATAAGTTGTAAAACTGATAATAAATGCAAGCCACCACATGCTATTGTCTCTAGTACAATAGAAATATATATCAGCCACCAAAGGAAAATATTAGCCTCCAAATGAAAAAAAATCTCTGGATATATTCGTACTAGAAAGGAAAATATATATCAACTTTGTACAACAAAACATTATCACTTGCAAACTTGCTTTCTCACATATCAACTCCATTTCAAATTCGTTCATTCAAAAACAAGTTCAACCAGAGATGAAAATTTAAAACTGAGAAAAACAAAAGCAAGTGTCACTCAAAAACCTAAACAAAATTTAATCAAAACAAAGTAAACAAGCTTCTGTTCAAATTCAAACCTGGAAGTTCAAGATCAAATTCAAAGCAAAGATTCCAGTTTCAGTTAAAAGCATTCTCAATTTTCAAATGCAGAGCCTGTTCTCTGTCTTTCAAACTCAGGTGAGCAAACTCCTATTTTTCGAAGCTTAGCCTGTTTGATATCTTGATGCTTGTGAGTAAACTTCATTTTAAAAACAGTTTAAAACCTATAATTTTAACCGGATGTTTATGATAAGTGTCATGAAAATATGGATGCGTGTGTTATAGATGATGTGATGTATGGTCTGATCTGTTATCTGGAATATCATCTCACTATTTAAGCTTTGGTGAGTAAACAGTTAAATATAAAACTTAAGTAGGTTAAAAAATTTGTTGCTTGAATATGTATATAGGAGTATAAATCTATGAATATGAATGCTTCTGGATATGTATGACTGATGTCTGTGCTTCCTTGTTCTTTTTAGATTACAGAGATTTTTAAATGAACTAAATCTCAAAACCTTCCATCTAATCTCTTTGAAGCTTTTAGTTTCAAACAAATCAATTTAGTTTGAACACCATCTAGATTTTAAAAACTAGTTAAGTATTTTTAAGTATGGGAATCTCCTGTAAACAAGAAATACAGTTGAAAACTTAAAAAATGGAATAAATCAAATGTTGTAATATATTGATTCAAGGATATATCTCGAATAATCATTGAAAGTTATGATTTTTAAAACAAAATCCAAGATTTTTAATTGGGTAATTCGAGAGATATTGATGGATGAACGAAATTTGGGTTTTCATCAATTGTTGACGAACGGCGAAGTGATGGTCGACGTGGTCAGGGCTGGAGGAAGCCTGAGTGATGGGGATTCGTGGAAAAATAGTCGGGGATTTTTTATCTCATCAGAGCAGCTAGTCGAAGGTGATATAGGGTTTAGCTGTTGGTTTTGGTCGAGATGGTTTGCGAAGCAAATCCATCGTCGTGGGTGAATCGGAATGGCTCGGAGGTGGTGGAATAGAAGGAGGGAAGCAAGGCAAGGGTTCAGGCAGATGGACATGGTCTCCGGTGTCGGAGAGAGATGATGCGAGGGGTTTCAGATGATCAGGTTTCTTCCTGATGGTTTTTAAATTGGTTAAATTTTGATTTCCAGGTCAATTTGAAATTTTGGGTAGTCGAATGATTAGAGAAGGTCGGCGGCGACTCAAGGGTGTCGGCGATGGTAACCGGATTTGGTCAGAGGACTGGTGCACATGCACGCGATGTCAGTTTGTATCGGTGATGGTTATAAGGTTGGTGAAGAAGAGTAGCCTCGGGGAAGAGCTCGAGAAAATTATTTGATGGGTCGAGTTTTGTATCGGGTAGTTCGATGTTTAAACTGTATAATAGGATTTTTTTAATTTAAAACTAAGCTATGTTGAAAGAAAAGAAAAACGGAAGATTTTCTCGGGTTGGACTTGGGATGAATACTGGGGAAGACTCGGGTATTTACTCAAGTAAATCATGGGAAGCACTCGGGTTAGTTTTCAAAACTACAACATTATAAAAAGTAAAGTGATTACTTAAAGCTTAATTACGTAATGAATGATTAATCAATTAAAGATAATTAATCAAGGGGTTTATGTATAATTACTCGATGTAATTAAAATGTGATAAGTAATTAAAGATAATCACTTATTGTAATTAATGAAGAATAATTAATTTAATAGTAATTAATTTAGGGTGGATAAAATTGTAAATGAATTAATTTAGGGAAATTAATTAAAGGATGATTGAATAATTATAGGTTAATTATTCAATAATTTAAAGTTGATTTTATTTAATCAAATGATTTGGAATCGATTAATGTTAATTAACTATGATTGATGACCCATCTGATTTAAATAAATCAGAAAATTAATTGAGCTTATTTATGGATGACTATATTCTATTGAATGCTGTGTATTGGATTGATAACTCTGTTATGTGATTGTGATGCTTTGTAATATGAATTGCCTTGTGCTGAACTATGATTTGTTATTTGTTTCCATATTTATGTGAAAACCCTGTTGCCCGTAAAACGGCATTTAAACTTCGATGCGACAGGGAGTCAGATTCCAGTTGGTTATCCAAAACCCACATCGAATTGTAATGGTGAATCTTTATGACTGATAAATTTACTTTATCTATGAATATGTGAATGAAGATAAGCGTCATAAATTTACTTTATGAGACTTCGTCGAGCCTCACAACCCGGTAATGGTCGAAACAGGAATGTTGCAGCAAAGGTTTGTAGGGGTAGCGCCCCTAGGGTATGTCATTTCCTTCTGGATAAAAGGTGATATCATGGTATGGAGCCTAGATATTTTACCTATGTTGATGCTGCACAGTTATTATACTTTGTGGTTGTTGCTTTGTGATCGAGGTACCTCGGATAAAGGTCGGTGACGACCGGGGGATGACATGACTCGTGTGTTAGTTATCTAGTTACAACTGTACAGCGTGAGGTAGCGTCAGTGTGTTAGTTACCTAGTTACAGCTGTATAGCGTGAGGTAGCGTCGGCCTTGTGTTTGTAGAGATCCGGTTAGGTTCTCGGGGCTTCTTTCCAGAGGCGTTTCCATTTCGGTAAGGAAGTTTCTTAGCCTGATCATTTGTTGGAAATCCAAAGAAACAATACGAACCCAGTACAGTTTTGGTTGTAGAACCTGCCATTTACTTATGGTGGTCACCACTGTTTAGATGGTAGCTATAGTAGGCATACAATAATGGTTGTATGCTGGCTAAGATTAATATTATATTTTCGAAATGTTTTCACACTATGCACTAGTAATAATATCAAAAGAGTTTTTCCTTTGCGTAGTAAGCATGTTTGACTATCATAAGGAGAAATCTCCTCCAATTGTGCGATTGCATTGTGTGTGTGGCGGGAGGCGTTATGGTAGTTTCATTTTCGAAAAGCATTGCGGGTTTCAATGTTAAAAATTCTTTTGTGTTTGTTTAAAGATAAACTGTTTTTGTTGCTCACACCAGTCTCATGACTGATCCGGAGTTTGTTGTTCCCTTCCTAAACTCTGGGTGCCCACAATTTTCCACACGGGCAGTCTAGAGTTGGGTTTCTCAAATATTCAGGGTTAGTAGATTATCTGGAGCTGGTTCAGTTCTTGGAGTTCAGGACTGCACTTGCTTATCTTTGTGCATCGTGATGGTGGTTCAAGCTTGACGTTGGAGTTGTTGGAGTCATTCTCTTTTGTAGATCATTTGGAGTGATCTCTTCTGTTCTGTTATTTCCGCTGTATCATTATTTATTTCTGATATTGTTGTATCATATTGATATCATTGTTGTATATCATTCTAGATATTGTATTCATTGGATTGTATATGATATCGTTGATTTCTTTATTCCGCTGTGTTGTTATACTTAATGGTGTTATAAGCTCCGGTGAACCAGATTCGACGTTTGAATCTGCGGCATTTTGAGTACAAGTGAAGTACGGGTGCCAATTTTCGAAGGCCGATTTCAAGGTCATTACACTTTATGTTTTCTACTTATCTATTTTTCTTTATTTAGTGATTTATTTTCATTGAATTGGCTGTTGATAATTAATCAACAAGCTAGATCCATTTTGGTTGCTTTTGAGCATAAGCCTAACTGTTCCACAACGGTTTGGCATTAGTGCAAATTTATTAAAATTTTGCACAACAGATTACTATCAGAGCGAGTTGTCTTATTTTAGATTAGTTATCAATGACAAATTCTTTGAGTAGTGGTATGAAAAATTATGGCATCACCAAATTTGCTGAAAAAGGAGTTTTTTGGACATGGAAGGTGAAGACTAATGACGATGTTCTTCAAACACAACTTGATTCATTTAGAATAAGAGATAAATACTAGATATATCTTGGAGATAGAAGAAATATGCATAGGTCCCACTTCATAGGTCTTAGAAGGGGTGTTTGCTCTTATTGTAAGAAGAAGGGGCATTTCATATGAGATTGTCAAGCTCTCAGAAAGAAAAAGGAGAAGAAGGAGAAAGCTTCAGTTTCAACAGTAGTTAGATCAGATGCAGATAGAAGCGATAATGATACATCATTATTTTCAATCATTATTTCACCTTTAGAGAGTACAAGTTTGGTGAATGATTCTGGAGCATCTTGTCATATGACGCCAAATAGGAGCTATTTTGTTAGTTATAAGAAGATTAATGGTGGAGCGGTTCATATGGGCGAATGACACATCTTGTCATGTTGTAGACATTGGAAGTGTGAGGTTTAGAATGTTCGATGGCGTTGCTAGGACTATCATGGATGTTAAACATGTTCCGATGTTGCATAGGAGTTTGTTATCAGTTACAGCTTTGAGTAGACTTGGAATGAGGATAATAGTTGTAACGACCCGGAATTTTGGATATTTGAAATTGGAATATTTAATTGATTTTAAATATTTAAAAGTTAATTTTTTAACTTGAATTTCAAATATAATTATTTATTGGACAATTTAATTATTGAATTAAATAATTGGAAATTGGATAAATTGTTGAATCTGGAGTTTTAGGCTTGTTAAAAATAATTTAAAGGCTTATAAAATTTATATTAACAATACTGAAGGTAATAAAAATTTTAAAATTGAATTTAAAAGTGATTTGTTCTGTTTTAAAAATATATCGTTTAAATTGACATTTAAAAATAGCCTTCCGAGGCACAATCTCGGAATTCGACGAAACCAGTTCCATTGGATCTGTAATAGTGTATTATTATTGGGTTTCAGATTTCATAACGTTTGGAGTTATCGTTTGACCGTAAGGGATATAAACGCGTTGAAATTCATATCGAAAATTCAATATAATAATTTGGTCCAAAAAAGCTATCTTCTCCATACGATCGAATTAGGACTTGAATCCTTTTCCATTGTGTTCGGAATAGGGGTATAACATTATAAATGCCTAGTGGCATGCCTCGATAGGAGATCAAGATTTTAAGCTGCGAAATCGAGACGATTTAAAATTTAAATAATATATTTTTATTGACCAGCCAACATTTTCACATCAACCGTTTCCCTTATCACCTCAAGTCACTGTACACAAGCATACTCTACACGCAACCTTCCTTTCAAATATCACGTTCCTTCCTTCAAAACAATACAACCGATTTTAAAAAGAAAAATGAAACTAAGAACTTCAAAAAAAAAATAGTTTGCCTCAAATACTTTATGAAAAATCACCAAATCAGTTTGTAAATTCACGTTTTCGCATTTTCTTCGATCTGGTATATGTTACGGTGGGTACGGCGATCGTTTGGGTTGCTCGACTTTGTTCGGCGTGAGGGTTTTAAAACTAGGGTTAAGTTTTCCATCACATTCATTCGTCGATTCGAGTAGTGAAGCTCGTTTTTGGGATTGTCCTCGAAAACCGCACCTAGGGGATCTATATGATGAAGCTCGGTCGTGGTTGGGGTGTGCGACATTGCACGGTTGGCAGCAGGTCACGTTCGACATTGGTGGGGCGAGGTGACGTAAGGGGGTTGGTCGAGTTCTGTTTTTTACGAGAAAGTCATCGGTGAGGACGGCGGGGCGTTTCGTGGATTAGTTGCGTGTGTCAATGGCGTGCACGTTTGTTTCGTGCACATGAATAGAAGAGGGGAGCTGGGGGTAGAAGAATGGGGGAAGAAAGGAAGCGGGCTGGGTTCGTTAAAAGGGGTATGGGTTTATTTTTATTTATTTTTTTAAAAAAGAAATTTGTTTATATTATTTACGTTTAAACTTATGAAATTTATATCTCATGCATACGAGGTCTGATTCGGACAATTCAAGATGTGTTGGGATCGTATTGACATCGCCTACGCATAGGAAATGGTTTGTACGAAATTAGAGCTTCTGAAATTTTCAGACAACTAAAAATGCGTGCGGATTCAATCGGAACCGGAACGCGAAAGCGACGATAAAAATTAAGGTGAGTTAATCTCACTCAAATTTGGTATTTCTGCCATTAATTTTAATTAGTTAAAATTAATTATTGGTTAATTGATTAAATTTGATAATTATTATCAGTCTAGATATGATATTATATATAGTAGTATATATATATTGGAGTGATTGATATTCCCGCATTTATACAGCGGATGAGATCCTATACGCCCGCATAATAGCGGATGACCCTATATACCGCGATATCACCCTCGAAGTGGGATTGTTATTTTTATATTGTATTAACATCTGTGGATGCAAGGAAATAGGTTGGAGGGATCGAACTGGATTCCTCAAAAATGTTGAAATCATTTTCATATTCAGTGACACGATTTATTTGAATAATCTGTGATAGATTATATTGGAAATTGGATTTATTGGATGTTATGGTATTGTTGGATATATTTGGCATTTTTAAATGTGAATATTAGTCACGCATCCCTAAAACCAAATTTAATTCAAACGGCATCCTCCCTAAAAAAAGTTGTAAAGTGGGTCCCTATAAATTTTTTACTATAGCAGCATGTATTTTTCATGTTTTTTTGCGCCAGTGCTTAAAAAAATTTCAAAAAATTGTAAATATTATAACTAAGTTTCTACAAAAAAAATATATTAAAATAAAAGTAAAATAAAAAAATACAAACATATCTGCAATTATTCCATATAATTGCATATATGTCTACAATTATTCACTGAATAATTGCATTCGATAAACATTTGAATAATTGTAGATATGTATGCAATTATTATATATAATTGCAGACATGTCTACAATTATTCACTGAATAATTGCATTGAATAAAAATCTATATAATTGCAGACATGTCTACAATTATTCACTGAATAATTGCATTGAATAAAAATCTATATAATTGTAGACATGTCTACAATTATTCCATATATTTGCAGACATGTATGCAATTATTCACTAAATAACAACACAATGATTTAACAACCAGGATATTTACGTAAATATCTGCACTTATTCTTTAAAATTGTAGACATATCTGTAATTTTTAGTTGCAAAGGAATGCTATCCAGAATAACTGCAGACATGTCTATAATTATTCTCTAAAATTGCATACATGTCTGCTTGTATTCTAGAAACATACCGTGTGTCATTTTTTCCACTTTTCATCCTAGTTTTTTTATTTTTTTAACATGAATACGAAGATAAATATTATTTGAAATAAGTTTTAAAATTTGGAAGTTTTTTTTGTTTTTTTGTATGTTTTCTAATGATTTTCGAAAAATAAAGACTTAATTTGCATACTTTTTTCCACTAGGTTTTGTAAATTTTGAAACCTATCAAGGACTTATGCCAAAAGCACCCTTTTTAAATACCAAAAAGAATGAATATTAAATTTGAAAGGAAAATAAAAAGGGAAATTTTAGTGTAAAAATATTTATAGTAAAGTTGGATAAATTTAAAAGCAATGATTTTAGGGAAAATAAATAGTTGTTTTTTAAAATCCTATTTAATAATTTCAGAATATGAAAAAAAAAGATTTTAATAAATATGAATTAAAAGTTTTTTAAAAATAAGAACTTAAGTGATATTGTTTAAGTAAAAGAATGTATTTTAAAAAAATAAGATTTAAATAGCTTGGAAGGATAAAAAGGGGAGAAATTGAAAATAAAATAGGAAATCGTTGTTCTAGTTTTAAATAAGATTTTAAATCATAGAAAGGAAGAGAATCTGAAAATTAGTGGGCTTTGGAATAAATTTGGGTTAACTAAGAAGATAATATTTAAAAATGGAATTTAATTTAGAAAATCGATTTAAAATCGATTAAGTGTTCTGAAAACAGTGATAAAGCGGGAAAGGAGACTATGGAATTTATAAACGAAGTTTGTAAATAAAGTGAAGTGATTATGAGTGGATAATTTGAAACTATAAATTCACGGTGGGAATTTATAATGAGATAGGCAAATTGTTTTAAAATAAATAGTAGTTTTATTTTTAGAAATGTGGAAAGGAAATTTACTGAATTGGAACGTAAGTCAAGCTGGAAATAAATCGAGAGGGATTTATAAATAATTAAACTGGCTATATTGGATTTGAAAATATATTTTTCGGGAAAGTTAAGTTTATTTTATAAGAAAAAATTTTATGTATTAATTAGAAATTTAAAAGTGTTTAAAAGAATGTTTTAGAAAAATTTATTAATTATTTGTTTTAAAATTGTTAAAGTAAATATTAATTAAGTTAGTTATAGTAGTTAATTATTATTAAAGGTTTAATCAGTATTATTATTTTTTAAAAGGATAATTATTCAATATTAATATTTTATATAACAGCTTTTATTTAAAAAGTAGTTTTGGCTAAAGTTTTACTTGGAGAATTATTATAGAAATTTCAAAAGTGACGCAGCGGATATTACAAAACAATGTCGTTTGTTGAAAGTAGTAATCGGTGGATTGGAAGATACTGAAATGCCCGAATTCGTTGATCCGAAGATGCCGAATTCTAGCTATCCCGAACCTGTTGATCGCGCACGATACCGGGTCCAAAGATCTTCAATTCTTCGAGCGTTGATCTAGCGCACTAGATTCCGCGAATCGGCTTCTACAATCGTTGAATCGAGCGCACTCGATTAACCGAAAGAGGAGATAGGAGATTACACTCAACTACCAATTTGGAATGAAAGCACAAAGCAATCAAAAGAGAATTTTATTCAAAAATCAACAACCATTACAAAATGACCTTACACGCCTATTTATAGGCTACAACTCAACACAACAGAAAACTTCAAAATATTACAAGTACTTAGGTCGTGAGCGACCTACGACCTATAATGGTTCGACCTAAGAACATACGTGACTTAGCATAGGTCGGCAGCGACCTAACAACAAACAGTTACAACTCGTTACAACCTTCAGCGACTTAACAAACTTAGACAAAATACAAACAGACGACATACGACTTATAAAGTTGCGACCTACGACTTAATATAGGTCGGTAACGACTTATCATCAGCTCCAGCTTTCATCAGTGGCAGAGATTAACTCGGCAATAGAAATCAACGGCAACAAGTCTTCAGTGCTTTAAAAGCATGCGCCTCTTAGATCCGCGATCTAAAGAAAATCAATGGCATCCAGAGCTTTGCGACCTAGGAATGAACGGCATCCCTTCGTTTGCGACCTAACAGAAGTGGCTTCAGAAATTCTTCACGACCTAAGGCCTCGCGACCTAAGTCTCCACGACCTAAGACTTTGCGACGTAAGACTTCGCGACCTAACTTAGCTCGTTCCGTTTTCTTGCGACCTAACATAGGTCGTAACTCGTTAGGTCGAATCACCTTTCCCTTCAGACTGTTAGGTCGTAGCTCATTTCCCCCTAGCCTGTTAGGTCGTAGCATGTGATCTTTGAAACCGGTAGGTCGTTGGAGCGACCTAAAAGCCTCGTTAGGTCGTATGCGACCTAATACTTCACCAATTTGGACACTGCCACTTTTTCCAACATTACTTGCTCCCTCCTCTATCTCGCTAGGTCGTGAGCGACCTACGAACTCCTTAGTTCGTGAGCCACCTAGGCCTTTAACTTTCTGTGTTGCATCATCCTCCCCAGGTTGAGAAAAATTCGACCTCGAATTTGCACCTTCTTCTTCCACAACAGACTCACCCCCGTGAGATGGTATAAGATGTTTAACATTGAACACGTCAGACGTATACACATCATCCGGCAGCTTCAACTTATAAGCATTCTCATTAATTCGTTTTACAACTTCCACCGGACCAATTTTCCTGGCTTTCAACTTGTTATAAGCGCCTACTGGAAAACGATCTTTTGTTAACACTGCATAAACCATATCTCCTTCATTAAACTCAACATTTCGTCGTTTCAAATCTACAGACTGTTTATACTTCTCATTTGCTTTCTCTAATCGTTCTTGAACGATTTTATGACATTCCGTCAGCCCTTCAACAAAATCAGCAGCTTTCTTAATTGTCTTCTTTGATTGTGGCACTACCGTTAGATCCAACGGTCCCTTCGGTAAACTCGAATATACTATCTGAAATGGACTAAACCCAGTACTTCGATTCATAGCATGATTATGAGCAAATTCTGCCTGGCATAACTTCACATCCCAACTCTTCAGATTATCTTGAACAAGACACCTCAAAAAATTTCCCAATGATCTATTAACCACCTCTGTTTGTCCATCAGTTTGCGGATGATAGGCACTACTAAACTTCAACTTCGTCCTGACCATTTTCCACAAACTCAACCAAAAATGACTCAGAAATCGAGTATCTCTATCCGACACAATAGATTCTGGCAATCCATGAAGTCGATAGATCTCCTTGAAAAACAATTGAGCAACATCAACAACATCTGCCGTCTTCTTACAAGCAATAAAATGTGCCATCTTCGAAAATCGATCCACTACCACATAGATGGAATCGTTTCCTCGCTGTGTTCTTGGCAATCCCAACACGAAATCCATACTCACATCAACCCATGGTTTAATCGGTACAGGTAACGGCATATATAAACCAGCATTAGTCGCAGTTCCTTTCGAAACCTGACAAATATGACAACGCTCCACAAACCTCTCTACTTCTTTCCTCATCGATGGCCAAAAGTAGGATTGTGAAATCAACTGTAAGGTACGGTCTCTCCCAACATGTCCCTCTTCGTGTAACTCCTTGATGATCTTCATTCTCAGACTACCCTCCGGTATGCACAATTGATTTCCTTTGAACAGAAAACCATCTACCATCAAAAACTCATCCGTCTTTCCCTCCTTGACTTTATCAACCACCTTTGAAAAGTAAGGATCATCGACAAATAATTCTGGCAACACATCGAACCCTGTCACCTCAACTTTCAGTGTAGTCAACAAATGACTCCTTCTACTCAAAGCATTAGCCACTCGATTCGTCACCCCTGACTTTTGTTTAACAATGAAAGTAAATTGTTGCAGATATGCAATCCACGATGCATGTCTCGTTGAAATCTTGTCTTGCCCTTGCAAATGCTTCAATGCTTCATGATCAGTATACAGAACAAACTCCTTCTGAAATAGATAGTGTCTCCAGTGTTTAATAGATTGTACAACAGCATAGAACTCCACATCATATGTACTGTATCGCATCTTCGCTCCTGACAACTTCTCACTGAAATATGCAATAGGACGCCCCTTCTGACTCAACACCCCTCCAATCCCAACCTTGGATGCATCAGTATGTAGTTCAAATACTAACTGAAAATCAGGTAATACTAGAATTGGTGCAGACGTCAAAAGTTCTTTGATTCGCTCAAAAGCAACCCCGGCTTCCTCCGTCCATGCAAACTGTTTACCCTTCATGCAGTCCGTAACAGGTGCCATCACACTACTAAAGTGTGGTATAAATCTTCGATAAAATGAAGCCAACCAATGAAAACTACGAACTTCCGTTATCGTCTTGGGCTGCGGCCAATCTCTAATTGCTTCAACTTTACTTTGGTCAACCTGTATTCCCTTTTCCAACACAACATATCCCAGAAATAAAATGCTATGCGTCATGAACACGCATTTCTTTGTTGCTGCATAGAATTGTTCCTCACGAAGTATAATTAACACTTTCTTCAAATGCTGGACATGCTCTTCTTTACTAGTACTGTAGATTAGAATATCATCAAAGTAAACCACCACAAATTTCCCAATGTACGGTCTGAAAATTTGGTTCATCACCCTCATAAATGTACTTGGTGCATTCGATAGACCAAACGGCATTACCAGCCATTTATACAAGCCTTCCCTCGTCTTGAATGCTGTCTTCCATTCGTCCCCTGGTCTAATGCGAATCTGATGATAACCGCTCTTCAAGTCAATCTTAGAAAAGATTACGGACCCACTGATCTGATCCAACAAATCATCAAGCCTCGGCATTGGAAATCTGTATCTGATTGTGATCTTATTCAATGCTCTACTGTCGGTGCACATCCTCCACGTTCCATCCTTTTTGGGTACCAATAAAGCTGGTACAGCACAAGGACTTAAACTCTCCTGCACACGCCCCTGTTCAAGCAATTCCTCTACCTGCCTCCGCAACTCTTCATGTTCCTTCGGACTCATTCGATAATGTGGTCTGTGTGGCAACACAGCACCTGGAACAAGATCGATCTGATGTTGGATATCCCTCAACGGTGGCAATTCCGTTGGTAACTCCTCTGGAAATACACCATCAAATTCTTTCAAAACTGGTTTAACTTCTTCTGGTATTTCAACCTCTTCACTGCTTTCTCGCCCAATCAGCAAAAACACTTCAGGCTCTTCCTCAACCTCCTTAACAAACTCTTTCAAAGATAATAAAGTTTTCAGCTCTTCAATCTCTTCTGACTTACTTTCTCCTGGTGATCTCTTCTTTGGAACTAGGATAATTTTCGTGCCTTCAAACAAAAAACTGTAGCTATTGGTCCGACCGTCATGTTGTACTGCTCGATCATACTGCCATGGTCTTCCCAATAATAAGTGGCAAACATCCATCTCTACTACATCACACCATATTTCATCTTTGTATTTCTTCCCGATAGAGAATGGAACACGAACTCGTCTATCCACTTTCACTTCTCCTCCTTTTCTCAACCATGCTAACTTGTATGGACTCGGATGTTTCTCTGTTTTCAATTTCAACTTTGTCACAGCTTCGGTTGAAATAATATTATCACAGCTTCCTGCGTCAATCACAAACTTACACACCTTCCCCAGAATAGTACATGTTGACTGAAAAATATTACTTCTCAACCAACTAGCTTCTTCCTGCTTCGGTGTTAAACACGATCTCCTCAGCACTAGGTTACAACCTTCATCTCCTGACGCAATATCCTGCTCATCCTCCTCAACTGGACTAGAACAATCCCCATCACCATCCTCATCCTCAACTTCTGCAATCATGGTTCTCTTCTTTGGCTTTGGACACTCACTGCTTTTATGTCCCAATTCCTGACAATTGTAACATTTGAAACCATTGTTAACTTTCGCCTTCTCAGCCTCCTTCACCACTGGTCTACTGATAGGTTTAGAAGCATTAGAACTTCCTCCAACACTCTTCGCTTGATTGTTAGAATTAGTAAACACACCACTTCCTCGTCGTCCCTGTTTCTCCCAAGCCAACGCTTTCTGATGTGCTTCTGCTACAGATCTTGGATCGAACATATTAACCATATCCTGGATCTGCATTCGTAGTCCTCCAACAAATCTGGCTGTTAACTGTTCTTCCTTCTCCATAATATCATTTCGAGCAATCAGTTGGTAAAATTCATCAGCATAGTCATTAACTGTCTTCGTGCTCTGCCTCAAGTTCTGCAAACGTTGATACATCAAAGATTGATAATTGTATGGTAAGAACGTTGCTTTCATCAATCTCTTCATCTTTTCCCAAGATTCAACTTTTGACTTTCCCATCCGATCACGTGTAAGCTTGGTTTGTTGCCACCATGCCAAAGCTCTACCCCTTAACCTCGTAGCAACCAACTTCACTTTACGCTGTTCTGGAACTTCTTTGAAGTCAAAAATCTCTTCAACATTAGCTACCCAATCTAGAAACTCCTCCGCTTGCATACCACCTTTGAATTCAGGAATTTCAGTCTTCATCCCCGACTCCCACTTGTGATCATACTCAGAGTGATTTCTTCCTTGTCCTCGTCCTTGTCCTTGAACACTACCACCATCATACTCCTCTTCAAAATCAGATGTATATCGTTGTCTATCTCGTCCACCCACATCTCTACTACCTTCTCGTCTACCACCATCATCCCTTCTATCTACATTCCTCCGTTCTCGATCATTCACGTTCCTTCCACGCCCTTGATCATTTTCAACACTTCTGTCTCGATTGGAATGTGGCGAGACTCTACTACCCCCATGGTTAGATTTAGGTGAAACCCTTCTCCGATTTTGATTCATCTTCGTCATAAGCTTCTCTAACCGGCCAATTCCTTCGTTAAGCTTTTCACTAAAATTCTCATTGATTCTTTGCTCCATCTCATCAGCTTCTTTTCTTCGATACAAAGCTTCTACGTTTTGGTGGCGATTAGCTCTTCTTGGCGGCATACTTCACAAACTCTTTAACACTTCAAAATTCAAACACAATTTGGACTTTGATCCAAAATGAAACGGATCGAAAACTTCCACTTTGTAGCAAATCGCGATGAACACGATGGACAAAGTTTCGGCCTCCAATTCAAATTCGATCGCACAACCTCAATGCAAGTCGAACACTTCTACTTGCTCACGGCTCACTCTTCAAGCTTCTAAATGAATAGGCTCCAAGTCTCGATCTAGCTATGATTGGCTAGAACAAGCTCTGATACCAAACTGACGCAGCAGATATTACAAAACAATGTCGTTTGTTGAAAGTAGTAATCGGTGGATTGGAAGATACTGAAATGTCCGAATTCGTTGATCCGAAGATGCCGAATTCTAGCTATCCCGAACCTGTTGATCGCGCACGATACTGGGTCCAAAGATCTTCAATTCTTCGAGCGTTGATCTAGCGCACTAGATTCCGCGAATCGGCTTCTACAATCGTTGAATCGAGCGCACTCGATTAACCGAAAGAGGAGATAGGAGATTACACTCAACTACCAATTTGGAATGAAAGCACAAAGCAATCAAAAGAGAATTTTATTCAAAAATCAACAACCATTACAAAATGACCTTACACGCCTATTTATAGGCTACAACTCAACACAACAGAAAACTTCAAAATATTACAAGTACTTAGGTCGTGAGCGACCTACGACCTATAATGGTTCGACCTAAGAACATACGCGACTTAGCATAGGTCGGCAGCGACCTAACAACAAACAGTTACAACTCGTTACAACCTTCAGCGACTTAACAAACTTAGACAAAATACAAACAGACGACATACGACTTATAAAGTTGCGACCTACGACTTAATATAGGTCGGTAACGACTTATCATCAGCTCCAGCTTTCATTAGTGGCAGAGATTAACTCGGCAATAGAAATCAACGGCAACAAGTCTTCAGCGCTTTAAAAGCATGCGCCTCTTAGATCCGCGATCTAAAGAAAATCAATGGCATCCAGAGCTTTGCGACCTAAGAATGAACGGCATCCCTTCGTTTGCGACCTAACAGAAGTGGTTTCAGAAATTCTTCACGACCTAAGGCCTCGCGACCTAAGTCTCCACGACCTAAGACTTTGCGACGTAAGACTTCGCGACCTAACTTAGCTCGTTCCGTTTTCTTGCGACCTAACATAGGTCGTAACTCGTTAGGTCGAATCACCTTTCCCTTCAGACTGTTAGGTCGTAGCTCATTTCCCCCTAGCCTGTTAGGTCGTAGCATGTGATCTTTGAAACCGGTAGGTCGTTGGAGCGACCTAAAAGCCTCGTTAGGTCGTATGCGACCTAATACTTCACCAATTTGGACACTGCCACTTTTTCCAACATTACTTGCTCCCTCCTCTATCTCGCTAGGTCGTGACCGACCTACGAACTCCTTAGGTCGTGAGCGACCTAGGCCTTTAACTTTCTGTGCTGCATCAAAAAGTATTATTTTGAAAATTTTTAAATAGAGTTTTCATGAAGTAATTATATACTTGTGTGGCGTAATCAGAGGCAGTGGGTGCCTGCAGTTAAGTCTTGAATTTCTCTGGGATAGAGAAGTAATCATTGAGCTATGATCCATGATTTGATACCGCAGTGGTACTTTCCATATTATTTAAAAGGGTTTCCAAATATTTTGAAAAAAAGAAAGATAATTTGTGAATATGCCGAATTCGATAAGATAGGTGTATATTTTTGAATAAAGGGATTTAATTTATTTAAATTTTAAATTAAATAAGACTTTGGGTTTTTTAGTGGAAATGGAATATTTAATTGAATTGATTGTTTATTTGATAGTTAAATAACCGACTATCAAATTTGGACCTAAATATAACTTTGGAAATATCTGGAAGAGGTACGGGGATTATATGGTACAGTTGTCGTTCGAGGTGCTATACTGTACGTATAACTCGTTTCATTCTTCTAGGACGTTTATAAGGAAATCCGTTCACCAACGGTTAGGAGGTGATCTCCGATCTTCTTTTCGTCTGTTTATTTCCTAAAGAACCGGGGTTAAGTTTACCGGAAATATCGAACGTTATTTCAAATATTTTATGGATGAATGCTATCAAAACATTGTCATTGGAGGACAATGAGCTTTCTAAGTGGAAATTCCTTAAAAAGGTAATCGTAGCCTCTAGCCTCATCAACCGGGAATGACTGAAAATCAAGGGAGATGCAGCAAGGCTAAGTGGGTCGCACCCAAGTAGGGTATGTTTATAACCCTTCTATATAACCTCGGATATTATCTATCACTACGATGTATGGAAGGAGCTCGAAATAGGGTGGGAACACCTGGGGTGATAGCATATTTGGTCTATCCGGGTTAGGGATAGTCCGGTCTTGTGTAGTAGGGGATCCCGGCTTGGTCCTCGGTACAGTGTTTCTAGACATGTACTGTGACAGGTGGTACCCCAATGCCTAGTCATTCAGTTGGAACCCATTTTCCATTAAGCGCCGTACGGTTTTGATTGTGCCCAACTATGCTGAAATGTGAGATGCAAGCATTTCAGCTATTTGAATAAGTAATTGTACTTAGACATTATTATAATATCATAGGGTTTGATATGAAATGTGTTGGTTATCGTAAGGTAAAAACCCGTCGTGTTTATTTGTGGCGTGGTCTTACAAGGTACCTTTGATTTTCAAAGGATTTTGGAAACATTAATAATTCAATTTGAGTGTGTTTTCTCACGCTGGTTTTCCAGATTGACTCGGGTGTTATTTTATTATAATGCTTGGGTAAGACCGAGTATTACAGATACAGGATAGAATGCTATGGAGATAAGGAGACGAGCTGCATGACGAAGTCGTATTACATGTATCTGATTTATATTCTGTTGTATATTGTAGGTTGTATATTCAGCTTTTGTGAGGACAAGTTATTATAACTGTCAAGTGTTGTGTTATTGATGTAGTGTACTCTGATGATGTAATGTATAATAACAGAAATAGTTTTATTTCTGTATAGAGACATGTTATTTTCTATTATATATTGTTCCACTGCGATTGTGAGATTCTGTGTTGTTGTTTCTATTTCTTCTTCTACCTCTTTCTTCTTTTCCCTAACGATCTGGTATTTTCGGCATTCGATTGTTTGACATGTAATACAGTGAACGTATTGATGGCAATTTTCGGAGGTCGAAAATCCGGGTCGTGACATTTTGTTATCAGAGCCGATGGTTAAGCGAGAACCTTGGCTCTGGTGGGGATTACTCATTAGAGATAGGGTCAGTAGCACCCTAGAATGAGTTTGAGTGAATTAATAGATATGAGTGCGTACTTGTTAGTCAACATTTAGAGTTATCATTTGGTCGTACGGTATGTAAACGTGCTGAAATTTATATCGAAAATTCAATATAATAATCGGGTTTAAAAAGCTATCTTCTCCATACGATCGAGTTAGGACTCGAAACCTTTTCCATTGCGTTCGAAAAAGGGGTATAACATTATAAACGCCTAGCGCCATGCCTCGATAGGAGTTCGAGATTTTAGTTGCCAAAACGAGATATTTTGAAATTAAATTTAAAATTTTGTAAAATCAAATCACAGTCAAATTAAATCAGAAGCAAGCCGCCCTTTTTCATTCCCTTCCATTTCTTATTATCAGTTCAACAAAATAATGGTAGAAAAAAAAAGAAACGAACGAAATTTTGTTCAAATCAGTAGAAATCGAATTCAAAATTAAACAATGGAGAGATCGAATCAAAAGCAAAGAAAAAGGGGGGTCGAGCATCTCCTATATATCGAAATCGAAGAATCAAGTGCAGCCTTCTTTCGTTCAAATCAACTGGTTCGAAAAGTTAAACAAAATCGATTCAGGCGATTCCAGTTCTCGGAAGGGGGCGGTCGCGTATGTAGGCGCGCGTGTTGTCTGGTCGTTTTGAACCGTGAGGAGGATTTGGAGGCGAGCGGCACTCATTGGTAGCCTCGATCTTTGCCGCCGGAGCAGTCGAAGGGAGGGGGGTTGCGATCTCGTTTAGGCGTCGGGCCGACTCTGGTAGGGTTTCGCAGGCTTGAGATGATGCTCGCAGGTGAAGGCAGTAGGTATTTTCTGTAATTTGTTTTGTTAATTTTATAAACAGCAAGGTCAAGTTTTATAAAAATATATGTATATAAGGTTTATATATATATAGGATTTTTGGAAAAATGAAGTAGGAATTTTTAACGTTGAAGAGTTTATATAAAAAAATTAGATTCTTAAATCTGTATATAGATTTTTTTAGTATATGTAGTTTCAAAGAAAATAAAATAAAATAAATATACCTATACACGTATTAAACCAACTATTTAATTTTAGAATAATGTATTATGGTGATTAAATTATTTAATTAACTTATTTAATTATTTTAGTTACTAAAAAAATTATTTATCATAGGAAAATTAGTTTAAAATTAAATTATAAGTTTGAATTAAATTAATAAATGGAAATTGACTGCTCGATTATTTTAAATGTTAATAAACCATATAATGTTTATACAAGGTCAAAAATAGTGGAGAGGCAAGCCAGTTTGGAGTGGATTGCAAACAAAAATAAAGGTGAGTTAATCTCACTCAAATTGGGCTACTGGTTAATTTAATTAGTTAAAATTAAATTGTCGGATGATTGATTGAAATTGATAATTATTATCAGTCTGGATGTGATATTATATATAGTAGTGTGTGTGTGTGTGTGTATAGTAGAGTGATTGATATTCCCGCATTATATAGCGGATGAGACCCTATGCGCCCCACATAATAGCGGATGACCCTTTATATCGCGATATCCTCTTTGAAGTGGGATTGGTATTTTTATATTGTACTAACGTCTATGGATGCAGGGAAACAGGTTGGAGGGATCCAACTAGATTCCTAAAAAATATTGGAATTTATCCTCATATTCCGTGATATGATTTATTTGATAATCTATGAAAGATTATAGTGTAAATTGAAATTATTGAATGATGTGGTTTGGATGAATATATTTTGGTATTTTAAGATATCAAAATATAAAGATTGGATTTTAAAGTAAAATAAAAAGAAAATTTTAAGTAAAATACTATAGCGAAGTGGATAAATTAAAAAGAATGAATTTGGGACAAAGGTAAAGGGTTTGATATTGAAAGTCCTATTAAATAAATTCCGAGTATGGGAAAAATAGAGATTTTTAATAAATGGGAATAAAAGGGTTTTGAGGACTTAAGCGATATTGTTTAAGAATTAAAGGATTTATTTTTAAATCCAAGATTTAAATGGTTTGGGAAAAATAAAAGGAGAATTTTGGAAATAAAGCATGAAATTGATGTTTTAGATTTAAATAAGATTTTGAATCAGAAGAGGGAAGTAAATCTGAAAAAATTCGGGGTTTGGAGTAATTTTGATAAATCCAGAAATAAATTTCAAAATGAAATTAATTCAGAGAATCGATTTGAAAATCGATTAGGTGTTTTTGAAATAGCGATTAAAAGGAGAATGAGGCTATGGATTTATAAACTGGGTTTATAAATAAAGTGAGGTAATTATCAGTGGATAATTTGAAAATATAAATTCACGGTGGAAATTTATAACAGGATGGATAAATCGTTTTAAAAATAAATAGTGGTTTTAATTTTAAAACTGTGAAAAGGAAAGTTACGGAGTAGGAACGTAAATTTAAACTGGAGATAAATCAAGAAGGATTTTTGAATGACAAGACCGGTTTTATTGGAGTGGAAAGTGTATTTTACTAAAAAGCTAAGTGTATTTTCAAAGAAAGATTTTTAAGTATAAATTAGAAGTTTAAACGGTGTTTTAAAAGATTGTTTTTTAGAAAATTTATTATTTAATTGATTTAAAATTGTTAAAGTAAATATTTATTAAGTTAATTATAGTAGTTCATTATTTTTGAAGGTTAAATTATTATTATGATTAAAAGGATAATTATTAAATATTCATACTTTATATAATAGTTTTATTTTAAAAAGTAGTTTTTGGCTAAAGTTTTACTTGGAAAATTATTATAAAATTTCACAACTTTTATCTTGAATAAAGTGATTTAAGTAGCTTCATTTTAAATATTTTAATTGTATATTTTTGAATAAAGTGATTCAATTTATTTAAAATCTAAATTAAATAAGACTTGGTGTTTTCAGTGGAAATAAAATAATTGGTTGAATGATTGTTTAATTTGATAGTTAAATAACCGACTATCAAATCTGGACCCAAATGTAACTTTGGAAATATCAGGAAGAGGTACGGGAATTATATGGTACAGTTACCGTTCGAGGTGCTATACTGTATGTATAAACTTGTTCATTTTTCTAGGAAGTTTATAAGGAAATCCATCCACTAACGGTTAGGAGGTGATCTCCGATCTTATTCTCGTCTGTTTATTTCCTAGAGAACCGGGGTTGAGTTTACCGGGAAATAGCGAACGTTGTTTTGAAGAGACCGGGATCAGATTTGTGATCCGAAAACGACTTCGATCCAACGAGTACGTTTTTGTAAGGAAGACAAGAGCTTGGAGTCGAAGATGGAGCAGTGAAGTGCAAGGGCTAATCTCTACTAATCTTGAGGGTGATTCCAAATGGATGTAGTAGGAGTAGTTCCGTTCGGACCTGGAACAGACTTGTATGGATGAATGCTATCAGTACATTGTCATTGGAGTACAATGAGTATTCTAAGTGAATGTTTCTAAAAGGTAACGCTTAGCCTCGAGCCTCATCAACTAGGAATGACTGAAAATCAGGGGATATGCAGCAAGGCTAAGTGGGTAGCACCCAAGTAGGGTAATATTTCCCCTGTCTAGAGTCCCTTTATTTCGGCTATGTGGTGGTTGCTGATCTCAACCGCGTGGTGATCTTATTCGGGCTATCCAACAAGGGGTAGTCCGGTCTTGTGTTGCAGGGAATCGGGAGTGGTCCTCGGTACTCTGATCTAGGCGAGGTACTGTGACGGGTGGTACCCTAGTAGCCCTACCATTGTATGGAATCCATTCTCCAATAAGCGCCCGTACGGTTTTGATTGTGCCCAACTATGCTGGAACGTGAGATGCAAGCATTTCAGCTATATTCTATTTTACTTTCTATAGACACTATTATCATATCAGACAGGTTTGATAAAAATGTTTTGGTTATCATAAGGTAAAACCCGGCATGTTTATTTGTAGGATGGTCTTACGAGATACCTTTGTTTTCAAAGGATTTTGAAAACTTAAATAATTCAATTGATTGTGTTCTCTCACGCTGGTTTTCCTGACTGACTCGGGTGTTATTTTATTATAATGCTCGGGTCAGACCGAGTATAACAAATACAGGATAGGATGCTATGGAGCTCAGGAGACGAGCTGGATGACGGAGACGTATATCACATATCTGACTTATATTCCGCTATGTTTGGTATGCTTTATATTCAGCTTTGTGAGGACAAGTTATTATAACTATCTAGTGTTGTGTTATTGATTGTGTTGTACTCTGATGATGTAATGTATAAAAAGTTATAGTTTTCTTTTGTATAAAGATCTGTTGTTATCTATTATATATTCTTCCGCTGCGATTGTGAGATTCTAATGTTGCTTTCTATTTTCTTTTTTTGCCTCTTTCTTCTTTTCCCTAACGATCTGGTATTTCCGGCATTCGATTGTTCGACATGTAATACAGTGAACGTATTGATGTCGATTTTCGAAGGTCAAAAAAACCGGGTCATGACATTGTGGTATCAGAGCTGAAGGTTAAGCGAGAACCTTGGCGCTAGTGGGGATTACTCATTAGAGATAAGGTCAGTAGTACCCTAGAATGAGTTGAGTGTATTAATAGATATGAGCGCGTATTTGTTAGTGAATATAAAATTGTTTTATATTGTGTTGATTGGTTTGTTGAGTGGTTTATGGATTCTGGTTAATACGAGTAATTAACGTTATTGATAGGGATCTCTAAACACTTGAATAGAAAAATTCGACATAGTATTGTTTTAAAATGGGGTAAATGAAATAATTTTACCCAAAATTTATTTTTATATATGAAGGAAATATTTTTTTGTAAATTATTATAGTATATTGTTGCTTGGTTGTTAGGAAATGATAATATTAAATCATTATCATTGTTGTGAAAATTGAATAAGAAATTGATATTACAACCAAAAGTTAAGGAAATTAATTCATATAACATAAAGGAATTTGTAAATGTTAATTATAAATGTGATTTATAATTGAAATGGGATAAAATTCCAGAGTAATATTTGAATATAGATTGAAAGGATTTGAGATTTGGAAATTTAGGAAATTTAATTCCCTTTGAGTTTGAAAATGATTTTCAAAGGTTTTGGAGGAATAATAATGGTATTGTTCGGAAATATTTTTGAATTGGATGTGAAATATGGTGAGATTTGGAATTAAAAGTATTTGAAATGTTTTTGAAAAGAATTAAAGCACTGAACTCACTTCGGTCGTTGGAAAATAATTTCGATGATGACTGCAGCATCATCGATGTTCATTTTCGAGTTTCGAAGGGAGGAATTGCTACCTGAATGTTGTGAATGTTGAAGTTTTGGTTTGGTAAGACTGTTTGATTTTGTGATGCAAAGGAATAATTTGGTATACCAAAGGATTTTGGATACAATTGATTTCAAAAATGATTTTGAAATACTTAAGAGATTGTTTAAAACTCTGGAGAGTTTATTTAAAAATGTTTATGGAATATCAATAAGCTGAAGACTTATAAGATTTGAATTGAAGTAAAAAAATCAACTTGTATTAAGTAAGTAAAGTGAATTTAAGGAATTAAGCTTAAGTAGGCCAACTGGAAATAGTTATTGGAATATAAATTGCTAAGTTGGAAATAAATTTGTCAATGAACAAGGTAGTTTAATTTGTAAGTAAATGGAAGTGAAATTGAAAATTGGAATGATGTTTAATATGAATTATGTGAAGTTGAAAAAAAAGAAATTTTAGTTCGAGTGGAATAAATGAATTAAAGTTGGGGATTAAATTTATTGGGATTTGAAATAAATTAGTAAATGAAACTAATTTAAAATAATGAGGTGGATCAGATATGATTGGGAGATAGTTGATAAAATTCAATATTTAAAATTTGAAGATAGATTGTATTCAAATAGAATTGAAATTTAATTTGGATGAAGATGGATATAAAAGCTTATGTGGTGAAGTGAAATAAATATTAGAAGTTATATAAAATATTTATAATAGACTTAAGAAAATTAATGGTGAAATTCTTAAGTGAAATTGGTATTGGGAAAAAGTATCGAGTAAGCAATTGAATAAAGGTTTAATAAAAAGCGATGGGAAAAGGGAAATTGTGAATAAGTAAACGGGAATCAAAATAAATGTGAATAAA
Organism: Allium fistulosum; assembly: GCA_030737815.1. Lineage (NCBI taxonomy): Eukaryota > Viridiplantae > Streptophyta > Magnoliopsida > Asparagales > Amaryllidaceae > Allium > Allium fistulosum. The sequence goes on from CM060903.1 coordinate 1,061,402,157, forward strand.
AAGGAAATTTATGTGAACAATAATCAATTGGAATTTAATACGTAAGTGTACGTATATTATTTTATTTGCATAATGATTCGATCCAGATTCGAGCACAGAATTTCGAGGTAGCGATATCGATCCGAGTTGGGATTTTTCACTCGATTTTCGACGGCGAACCCTGGATATGGATTTTTGATTGATCCTGAAATTCTCTATCATAGTATAAGGCTATGCAAGGAGGATGATGGTTTTTGATCAAGGAACCAGATCTGAGTCCGCACTAGAGAGTCGGGTGGACGATACTAGTTCGAAATTGAAATTGTGTGAATCGAGTGAACGATCGGATTTGATATTGCGTACGGATGTTATATGTGCATCGTACGGGCTTAAGTAAAGCAAATATTGAAAATTTGTAAAGAGTTGAATAAAATGATTTTGAATTCTGTGATGGGATATTATTGCTAAGTAGGATACATGTATTTAAAAGCAAAAAGGAAAAATTGATGTTTTCGATTTCAGAAAATAAAATTTGAAGTGCCCGACAAAAAGGTATGTATTTAAATTGTCGTATGAAATTTGATGGTTTTCTTATCTAGCCACTTGGCTTTTGTTTTCTTTTGAAAATTTTGGGGCCCATAGAGGCGTTTTGTAGTTGTTTCGATCTAGCCGCGCAAAGGAGACGCTGGCGAAATTTTTCGAAAATTAAGGAGTTAGAAAAAATTTGAAGAAAATTTTGATAGTTTAGAATTTGGTTTTGAACTATAATTTGAATTATTGAGGGGATAATATTATTTGGAACGGATGGATGAGTTCGAAAAGTTAGTAAGAGTGATAGTGTGTCTTTAATAAAAAGATTATTTTGGGAAGTTGTCAAAAACTGTGTGGTTTTGAGAAAATAGTTAACGGGTGTGGACCATTCTTCTTAAATAGCAATTTCAGGACGAAATTCTTTTAAGCGGGGAGGAATGTAACGACCCGAAATTTTGGAAATTTGAAATTGGAATATTTAATTGAATTTTAATATTTAAAAGTTAATTTTAACTAAAATTTCAAATATCTCCATTTATTGGATAATTTAATTATTGGATTTAATAACTGGAAATTGAGTAAAATGTTGAATCTGGAGTTTTAAGCTTGTTAAAAATAATTTGAAGGCTTATAAAATTTATATTGATAATACTGAAGATAATAAAAGCTTTAAAATTGAATTTAAAGGTGATTTGTTCAGTTTTAAAAATATATCGTTTAAATTGATATTTAAAAATAGCTTTCCGGGGCACAGTCTCGGAATTCGACGAAACCAGTTCCATTGATCCGTAATACTGTATTATTATCGGATTTCAATTTTTTTAACGCTTAAAGTTATCGTTTGGTCGTACGGTATGTAAACGCGCTGAAATTTATATCGAAAATTCAATATAATAATCGGGTCCAAAAAGCTATCTTCTCCATACGATCGAGTTAGGACTCGAAACCTTTTCCATTGCGTTCGAAATAGGGGTATAACATTATAAACGCCTAGCGGCATGCCTCGATAGGAGTTCGAGATTTTAGTTGCCAAAACGAGATATTTTGAAATTAAATTTAAAATTTTGTAAAATCAAATCACAGTCAAATTAAATCAGAAGCAAGCCGCCCTTTTTTTCACGCAAAGGCCAAATCAAAATCGCATCCATCTTCTTTATTTCCTTTCAGTTCATTTTCAAAAAGAAAAGGTCAAGGAATCAAATCGATCAAGTTATAAGAAAATATATATATGAGAACCTCGTTCCCTTCCATTGCTTATTATCAGTTCAACAAAATAATGGCAGGAAAAAAAAAGAAACGAAAGAAAGTTTGTTCAAATCAGTAGAAATTGAATTCAAAATAAAACAATGGGCAGATTGAATCGAAAGCAGAGAAAAAGGGGGGTCGAGCATCTTCTATAAATCGAAATCGAAGAATCAAGTACGGCCTTCTTTCATTCAAATCAACTGGTTCGAAAAGTTTAAAAAAATTCGATTCAAGCGATTCCAGTTCTCAGAGGGGGGCGGTCGCGTACGTAGGCGCGCGTTTTGTCTGGTCGTTTGGAATCCACTCCAATTTTAAAATCAATATTAATTTTAACTAATTAAATTAACCAGTAGTCCAATTTGAGTGAGATTAACTCACCTTTATTTTTGTTTGCAATCCACTCCAAATCGGCTTGCCTCTCCACTATTTTTGACCTTGTATAAAAATTATATGGTTTATTAACATTTAAAATAATCGAGCAGTCAATTTCCAGTTCTCGGTGGGAGGCGGTCGCATACGTAGGCGCGCGTGTTGTCTGGTCGTTTGGAATCGCGAGGAGGATTTGGAGGCGAGCGGCACTCATTGGTGGCCGCGATCTTTGCCACAAGAGCAGGCAAAGGGAGGGGGATCGCGATCTCGTTCAGGCGTCAAGCCGACTTTGGTAGGGTTTCTCGAGCTTGAGACGATGCTCGTAGGTGGAGGCAGTAGGTATTTGCTTTAATTTGTTTTCTTAATTTTATAAACAGCAAGGTCAAGTTTTATAAAAATATATGTATTTAAGGTTCATGCAGAAAAAAATATATATAGATAGGATTTTAAGAAAAAGGAAGTAGGAATTGTAAACGTTGAACAGTTTATATATAAAAAATTAGATTCTTAAATCTGCATATAGATTTTTTTTAGTATATGTAGTTTCAAAGAAAATAAACTAAAATAAATTTACCTATACACGTATTAAACCTACTACTTAATTTTAGAATAATGTATTATGGTGATTAAATTATTTAATTAACTTATTTAATAATTTTAGTTACTAAAAAAATTATTTATCATAGGAAAATTAGTTTAAAATTAAATTATTAGTTTAAATTAAATTAATAAATGGAAATTGACTGCTCGATTATTTTAAATGTTAATAAACCATATAATTTTTATTAGTTAAAATTAATATTAAAATTAAATTATTAGTTTAAATTAAATTAATAAATGGAAATTGGCTGCTCGATTGTTTTAAATGTTAATAAACCATATAATTTTTATACAAGGTCAAAAATAGTGGAGAGGCAAGCCGATTTGGAGTGGATTGCAAACAAAAATAAAGATGAGTTATTTTAAATTTCAATTCTATTTGAATACAATCTATCTTCAAATTTTAAATATTGAATTTTATCAACTATCTCCCAATCATATCTGATCCACCTCATTATTTTAAATTAGTTTCATTTACTAATTTATTTCAAATCCCAATAAATTTTATTCCCCAACTTTAATTCATTTATTCCACTCGAACTAAAATTTCTTTTTTTTTCAACTTCACATAATTCATATTAAACATCATTCCAATTTTCAATTTCACTTCCATTTACTTACAAATTAAACTAACTTGTTCATTGAAAAATTTATTTCCAACTTAGCAATTTATATTCCAATAACTATTTCAACTTAGAATTGAAATTTTATACAAGGTCAAAAATAGTGGAGAGGCAAGTCGATTTGGAGTGGATTGCAAACAAAAATAAAGGTGAGTTAATCTCACTCAAATTGGACTACTGGTTAATTTAATTAGTTAAAATTAAAATATTGGATGATTGATTTAAATTTATAATTATTATCAGTCTGAATATGATATTATATATAGTAGTGTATATATATATATTGGAGTGACTGATATTCCCGCATTATATAGCGGATGAGACCCTATGTGCCCCGCATAATAGCGGATGACCCTTTATACCGCGATATACCCCTCGAAGTGGGATTTGTATTTTTATATTGTGCTAACGTCTGTGGATGTAGGGAAACAAGTTAGAGGGATCCAACTGGATTCGCCAAAAATATTGGAATTTATCCTCATATTAAGTGATATGATTTATTTGATAATCTGTGATAAATTATAGTGTAAATTGAAATTATTGAATGCTATGGTTTGGCTGAATATATTTTGGTATTTTAAGATATCAAAATATAAAGATTGGATTTTAAAGGAAAATAAAAAGAAAATTTTATGTAAAATACTATAGCGAAGTGGATATATTAAAAAGAATGAATTTGGGAAAAAGATAAAGGGTTTGATTTTGAAAGTCCTATTAAATAAATTCCGACTATGAGAAAAATAGAGATTTTTAATAGGGGCATTTCACCAGAAGGACAAACTTTGCAGTCCAATTAGTTTCCAGGACACACATCCACAGAAATTAATTTCAAGGCCAAAGTTAGTAGAATGATTACTTTTTTAAGGATAAAGTCAGCGGTCCAATTACTTTCAAGGACATAATTTCATAGGTTTTTTGGCCTTAGAAACTAATTATTTTGCATTTTGTCCTTAAAAGTAATTATTTCAGCTGTGTGTCCTAGAAACTAATTGCACTTGCTAGAGAGGCCCTTGTGGCTAATTTCCACTTTTTAATAAATGTGAATAAAAGGGTTTTGAGGACTTAAGCGATATTGTTTAAGAATTAAAGGATTTATTTTTAAATCCAAGATTTAAATGGTTTGGGAAAAAAAAAGGAGAATTTTGGAAATAAAGTATGAAATTAGTATTTCAAATTTAAATAAGATTTTGAATCAGAAGAAGGAAGTAAATCTGAAAAAATTCGGGGTTTGGGGTAATTTTGATAAATCCAGAAATAAATTTGAAAATGAAATTAATTCAAAGAATTGATTTCAAAATCGATTAGGTGTTTTTGAAATAGTGATTAAAAGGAGAATGATGCTATGGATTTATAAACTAGGTTTATAAATAAAGTGAGGTAACTATCAGTGGATAATTTGAAAATATAAATTCATGGTGGAAATTTATAAGAGGATGGATAAATCGTTTTAAAAATAAATAGTGGTTTTAATTTTAAAACTGTGAAAAGGAAAGTTACGGAGTAGGAACATAAATTTAAACTGGAGATAAATCGAGAAGGATTTTTGAATGACAAGACCGGTTTTATTGGAGTGGAAAGTGTATTTTACTAAAAAGCTAAGTGTATTTTCAAAGAAAGATTTTTAAGTATAAATTAGAAGTTTAAAAGGTGTTTTAAAAGAATGTTTTTTAGAAAATTTATTATTTAATTGATTTAAAATTGTTAAAGTAAATATTTATTAAGTTAATTATAGTAGTTCATTATTTTGAAGGTTAAATTATTATTATGATTAAAAGGATAATTATTAAATATTTATACTTTATATAATAGTTTTATTTTAAAAAGTAGTTTTTGGCTAAAGTTTTACTTGGAAAATTATTATAAAATTTCACAACTTTTATCTTGAATAAAGTGATTTAAGTAGCTTCATTTTAAATATTTTAATTGTATATTTTTGAATAAAGTGATTCAATTTATTTAAAATCTAAATTAAATAAGACTTGGTGTTTTCAGTGGAAATAAAATAATTGGTTGAATGATTGTTTAATTTGATAGTTAAATAACCGACTATCAAATCTGGACCCAAATGTAACTTTGGAAATATCTGGAAGAGGTACGGGAATTATATGGTACATTTACCGTTCGAGTTGCTATGCTGTATGTATAAACTCGTTCGTTCTTCTAGGACATTTATAAGGAAATCCATCCACTAACGGTTAGGAGGTGATCTCCGATCTTATTCTCGTCTATTTATTTCCTAGAGAACCGGGGTTGAGTTTACCGGGAAATAGCGAACGTTGTTTCGAAGAGACTGGGATCGGATTTGTGATTCGAAAACCACTTCGATCCAACATGTACGTTTTCGTAAGGAAGATAAGAGCTTGGAGTCAAAGTTAGAGCAGTGAAGTGCAAGGGCTAATCGCTACTATTCCCGAGGGTGATTCCAAATGGATGTAGTAGGAGTAGTGCCTTCGGTTCCGTTCGGACTGGGAACAGACTTGTATGGATGAATGCTATCAGTAATTGTCATTGGAGGACAATGAGAATTCTAAGTGAATGTTTCTAAAAGGTAACGCTTACCACGAGCCTCATCAACCGGGAATGACTGAAAATCAGGGGATATGCAACAAGGCTAAGTGGGTAGCACCCAAGTAGGGTAAGATTTCCCCTGTCTATAGTCCCTTTATTTCGGCTATGTGGTGATTGCTGATCCCAACCGCAGGGTGATCTTATTCGGGCTATCCAGTAAGGGGTAGTCCGGTCTTGTGTTGCAGGGGATCGGGAGTGGTCCTCGGTACTCTGATCTAGGCCAGGTACTGTGACGGGCGGTACCCTAGTAGCCCTACCATTGTATGGAATCCATTCTCCAATAAGCGCCCGTACGGTTTTGATTGTGCCCAACTATGCTGGAACGTGAGATGCAAGCATTTCAGCTATATTCTATTTTACTTTCTATAGACACTATTATAATATCAGACGGATTTGATAAAAATGTTTTGGTTATCGTAAGGTAAAAACCCGGTATGTTTATTTGTGGCGTGGTCTTACGAGATACCTTTGATTCCAAAGGATTTTGAAAACTTAAATAATTCAATTGAGTGTGTTCTCTCACGCTGGTTTTTTAGACTGACTTGGGTGTTATTTTATTATAATGCTCGGGTCAGACCTAGTATAACAGATACATGATAGGATGCTATGGAGCTCAAGAGACGAGCTGGATGACGGAGACGTATATCACGTATCTGACTTATATTCCGCTGTGTATGGTATGCTATATATTCAGCTTTGTGAGGACAAGTTATTATAACTGTCCGGTGTTGTGTTATTGATTGTGTTGTACTTTGATGATGTAATTTATAAAAACAGTTATAGTTTTCTTTTGTATAAAGATATATTGTTATCTATTATATATTGTTCCGTTGCAATTGTGAGATTCTGATGTTGTTTTCTATTTTCTTCTTCTACCTCTTTCTTCTTTTCCCTAACGATCTGGTATTTCCGGCATTCAATTGTTCGACATGTAATACAGTGAACATATTGATGTCGATTTTCGAGCGTCGAAAATCCTTGGTTGTCACATTATAACCATAAATTAAGAAATAGTTTTATATAATCAAAATGGGATTATATAACTATATGACTATAAATGTGATTTATATTTTGAAATGAAATGAAATTCTGGAGTATTTCTAAATGTGATTTGTAAAAAGGATTTAAAAAGTGGAAATTTGAGAGTTTAAATCCCGTGGATTTGAAAATGATTTTTGAAGCCTTGGAAAAATAATAGTTTAGGTTGAGTGGACTAAATGAAAATGATTATTGGAATTATATTTAGCTTGAATAATGTTAAATAAAGTAAAATAGAAAAATTTAGTTTGAGTGGACTAAATGAAATAAAGTTTAGAAATAAAAGTTCATTGAGATAAAATAGTAAATGGAAGGTAAATTGAATTCAAACGAAATTGAAATTTAATTTGAATAAAAATGGATATAAAAGCTTAACTAGTGAAGTGAAAATAAATATAAAAGGTGTATAAAATATTCATAATAGACTTAGGAAAGTAAATGGTGAAGCTCTTAAGTAAAATTTGTATTGGAAATATACTGAGTAAGTATTTGAATGAAGATTAAATAAAAGTTGCATAAAGTGATAAATTATGAATATGTGAATGGAAATTAAAATGAGTAAGAATAAAAGAATTGGAGATAGATAAAAATCAATTGGGAATTTATATGTAAGTTGTACGTATATTATCTTATTCGCATAACGATTTGATCCAGATTCGAGCACAGAATTTCGAGATAGTTATATCGATCCGAGTTAGGATGTATCACTCAATTTTCGATGGCGAACCCTGGATATGGATTTTTGATTGATTCTGAAATTCTCTATTATAGTATACGGCTATGCAAGGAGAACGACGATTTCTGATCAAGAAACCAGATCTGAGTCTGCACTAGGGAGTCGTGTGAACGATACTAGTTCGGAAGTGAAATTGTGTGATCGAGTGAGCGTTTGGATTTGATACTATGTACGGATGATATGTGTACATCGTACGTGTTTAAGTAAAGCAAATATTGAAATTTTTTAAAAGGAATAAATATACTGTTTTTGGGAATTGAATGATTGGATATTATTGGTAAGTAAGGTGCAGGTAATTAAAAGCAAAAGATAAATTGATGTCTTCGATTTCAGAAGTAAAAATTTAATTGGCCGACAAAAATGTATGTGTTTAAATTGTTGTATGAAATTGATGATTTTCTGATTGAGCCACGTGGCTTTTGTTTTCTTTTGATAATTTGGCCCTTAGAGGCAGTTTGTAGTTTTTCGGATCTAGCCACGCAAAGGAGACGCAAGCGAAATTTTTTGAAAAATTAAGGAGTTAGAAAAATTTTGAAGAAATTTTGATAATTAAAATTTGATTTGGGATTTTAATTTGAAATGGTAGAGTAAAGATATTATTTGGAATCCATGGATGAAATTGGAAGTTAGTGATAGTGATAATGTGGTTTAAATATATTGGTTTGAAAAGTTGTTTAAACTGTTTGGTTTTGAAATAGTAAACGGGTATTGGAACATTCTTCTTACCTAGCAATTTCGAGGACGAAAATCTTATAAGGGGGAGGAATGTAACGACCCGGAATTTTGGATATTTGAAATTGGAATATTTAATTGATTTTAAATATTTAAAAGTTAATTTTTAACTTGAATTTCAAATATAATTATTTATTGGACAATTTAATTATTGAATTAAATAATTGGAAATTGGATAAATTATTCAATCTGGAGTTTTAAGCTTGTTAAAAATAATTTAAAGGCTTATAAAATTTGTATTAATAATACTGAAGGCAATAAAAGTTTTAAAATTGAATTGAAAAGTGATTTGTTCAGTTTTAAAAATATATTGTTTAAATTGACATTTAAAAATTACCTTCTGAGGCACAGTCTCGGAATTTAACGAAACCAATTCCATTGATTTGTAACAGTGTATTATTATCGGGATTCGGATTTCGTAACGTTTGGAGTTATCTTTTGACCGTAAGGGATATAAACGCATTGAAATTCATATCAAAAATTCAATATAATAATTTGGTCCAAAAAGCTATCTTCTCCATACGATCGAATTATGACTCGAAACCTTTTCCATTGCATTCGGAATAGGGGTATAACATTATAAACGCGTAGCAGCACGCCTCGATAGGAGATCAAGATTTTAAGCTGCGAATTCGAGATGATTTAAAATTTAAATAATATATTTTTATTGACTAGTCAACATTTTCACATCAGCCGTTTCCCTTATCACTTCAAGTCACTGTACACAAGCATACTCTACACGCAACCTTCCTTTCAAATATCACGTTCCCTCCTTCAAAACAGTACAGCCGATTTTAAAATGAAAAATAAAACCGAACTTCAAAAAAAAATTATTTCGCCTCAAATACTTTATGAAAAATCACCAAACCAGTTTGTAAATTCACGTTTTCACATTTTCTTCGATCTGGTATAGGTTACGGTGGGTACGACGATCGTTTGGGTTGCTTGACTTTGTTTGGCGTGAGGGTTTTAAAACTAGGGTTAAGTTTTTCATCACATTCATTCGTCAATTCGAGTAGTGAAGCTCATTTTTGGGATTGTCCTCGAAAACCGCACCTAGGGCATCGATATGATGAAGCTCGGTCGTGGTTGGGGTGTGCGACATTGCACGGTCGGCAGTAGGTCGCGTTCGGCATTGGTGGGGCGGAGGTGACGTAAGGGGGTTGGTCGAGTTCGATTCGTCACGAGAAAGTTATCAGTGAGGACAGCCGAGCGTTTCATGGATTGGTGGCGTGTGTCAGTGGCGTGCACGTTTGTTTCGTGCACATGAATAGAAGAGGGGAGCTGGGGGAAGAAGAAAGGGGGGAAGAAAGGAAGCGGGCCGGGTTCGTTCTAAGGGGTATGGGTTTGTTTTTTTTAAAGAAATTTGTTTATATAATTTACATTTAGACTTATGAAATTTATATCTCATGCATACAAGCTCCGATTCGGACGATTCAAGATGAGTTGGGATCGTATTGACATCGCCTACGCATAGGAAATGGTTTGTACGAAATTGGAGCTTCTGAAATTTTCAGACAAATAAAAACGCGTGCGGATTCAATCGGAACCGGAACGCGACGATAAAAATTAAGGTGAGTTAATCTCACTCAAATTTGGAATTTCTGCAATTAATTTTAAGTAGTTAAAATTAATTATTGGTTGATTGATTGAATTTGATAATTATTATCAGTCTGGATGTGATATTATATATAGTAGTATATATATATATATTGGAGTGATTGATATTCCCGCATTTATATAGCGGATGAGACCCTATACGCCTGCATAATAGCGGAAGACCCTATATACCGCGATAACCCCCTCGAAGTGGGATTGGTATTTTTATATTCTATTAACATTTGTGGATGCAGGGAAATAGGTTGGAGGGATTCAACTAGGTTCCTCAAAAATGTTGAAATTATTTTCATATTTAGTGATATGATTTATTTAAATAATTTGTGATAGATTATATTGGAAATTGGATTTATTGGATGTTATGGTATTGCTAGATATATTTGGCATTTTTAAATACCAAAAATAATGAATATTGAATTTTAAAGGAAAATAAAAAAGGGAAATTTTAAAGTAAAAATATTTATAGTAAAGTTGGATAAATTTAAAAGCAATGATTTTGGGGAAAATAAATAGTTGGTTTTTAAAATCCTATTTAATAATTTCGGAATATGGAAAAATAGAGAGATTTGAATAAATGTGAATTAAAAGGTTTTTAAAAATATGAACTTAAGTGATATTGTTTTAAGTTAAAGAATGTATTTTAAAAATTTAAGATTTAAATAGTTTGGAAGAATAAAAAGGGAAAATAAAATAGGAAATCGATGTTCCTGTTTTAAATAAGATTTTAAATCATAAAAAGGAAGAGAATCTGAAAATTAGTGGGCTTTGGAATAAGTTTGGGTTAACTAAGAAGTTAATTTTTAAAAATGGAATTTAATTTAGAAAATTGATTTGAAATCGATTAAGTGTTGTGAAAACAGTGATAAAATGGGAAAGGAGACAATGGAATTTATAAATGAAGTTTGTAAATAAAGTGAAGTGATTATCAGTGGATAATTTGAAACTATAAATTCACGGTGGGAATTTATAATGAGATGGGCAAATTGTTTTAAAATAAATAGTAGTTTTAATTTTAGAAATGTGGAAAGGAAATTTACGAAATTGGAACGTAAGTCAAGCTGGAAATAAATCGAGAGGGATTATAAATAATTAGACTGGCTATATGGGAGTTGAAAATATATTTTCCGGGAAAGTTAAGTTTATTTTAAAAAAAAGGTTTTTAAGTATTAATTAGAAATTTAAAAGTGTTTAAAAGAATGTTTTAGAAAAATTTATTAATTAATTGTTTTAAAATTGTTAAAGTAAATATTAATTAAGTTAGTTATAGTAGTTAATTATTATTAAAGGTTTAATCTGTATTATTATTTTTTAAAAGGATAATTATTCAATATTAATATTTTATATAAAAGCTTTTATTTAAAAAGTAGTTTTGTCTAAAGTTTTACTTGGAGAATTATTATAGAAATTTCAGAAGTATTATTTTGAAAAATTGTAAATAGAGTTTTCGTGAAGTATTTGTATACTCGCGTGGCGTAATCGGCGGCAGTGGGTGCCTGCAGTTAAGTCTTGAATTTCTCTGGGATAGAGACGTAACCATTGAGCTATGATCCATGATTTGATACCGCAGTGGTACTTTCCATATTATTTAAAAGGGTTTCCAAATATTTTGAAAAAAAGAAAGATAATTTGTGAATATGCCGAATTCGATAAGATAGGTGTATATTTTTGAATAAAGGGATTTAATTTATTAAAATTTTAAATTAAATAAGACTTTGGGTTTTTAGTGGAAATGGAATTTTTGGTTGAATTGATTGTTTATTTGATAGTTAAATAACCGACTATCAAATCTGGACCTAAATATAACTTTGGAAATATCTGGAAGAGGTACGGGGATTATATGGTACAATTACCGTTCGAGGTGTTATACTGTACGTATAACTCGTTTCATTCTTCTAGGACATTTATAATGAAATCTGTTCACCAACGGTTAGGAGGTGATCTCCGATTATATTTTCGTTTGTTTATTTGCTAAATAACCGGGGTTGAGTTTACCAGAAATATCGAATGTTGTTTCGAAGAGACCGGGATCGGATTTGTTATCCGAAAACCACTTCGATCCAACGAGTACGTTTTCGAAATGAAGACAAGTGCTTGGAGTCGAAGATGGAGCAGTGAAGTGCAAGGGCTAATCGCTACTAATCTTGAGGTTGATTCCAAAATGGATGTAGTAGGAATAGTGCCTTCGGTTCCATTCGGACCCGGAACGGACTTGTATGGATGAATGCTATCAGAACATTGTCATTGGAGGACAATGAGCTTTCTAAGTGGAAATCCCTTAAAAAGGTAATCATAGCGTCTAGCCTCATCAACCGGGAATGACTGAAAATCAGGGGAGATGCAGCAAGGCTAAGTGGGTCGCACCCAAGTAGGGTATGTTTATAACCCTTCTAGATAACCTCGGATATTATCTATCACTACGATGTATGGAAGGAGCTCGAAAGAGGGTGGGAACACTTGGGGTGATAGCATATTTGGTCTATCCGGGTTAGGGATAGTCCGGTCTTGTGTAGTGGATCCCAGCTTGGTCCTCGGTACAGTGTTTCTAGACATGCACTGTGACAGGTGGTACCCCAGTGCCTAGTCATTCAGTTGGAACCCATTCTCCATTAAGCGCCGTACGGTTTTGATTGTGCCCAACTATGCTGAAACATGAGATGCAAGCATTTCAGCTATTTGAATAAGTAATTGTACTTAGACATTATTATAATATCAGAGGGTTTGATATGAAATGTTTTGGTTATCGTAAGGTAAAAACCCGTCGTGTTTATTTGTGGCGTGGTCTTACGAGGTACCTTTGATTTTCAAAGGATTTTGGAAACTTTAATAATTCAATTTGAGTGTGTTTTCTCACGCTGGTTTTCCAGACTGACTCGGGTGTTATTTTATTATAATGCTCGGGTAAGACCAAGTATTACAGATATAGGATAGAATGCTTTGGAGCTCAGGAGACGAGCTGGATGACGAAGGCGTATTACATGTATCTGATTTATATTCCGCTGTATATTGTAGGTTGTATATTCAGCTTTTGTAAGGACAAGTTATTATAACTGTCCAGTGTTGTGTTATTGATGTAGTGTACTCTGATGATGTAATGTATAATAACAGAAATAGTTTTCTTTTTGTATAGAGACGTGTTATTTTCAATTAAATATTGTTTCGCTGCGATTGTGAGATTCTCTGTTGTTGTTTCTATTTCTTCTTCTACCTCTTTCTTCTTTTCCCTAACGATCTGGTATTTCTAGCATTCGATTGTTCAACATGTAATACAGTGAACGTATTAATATCGATTTTCGAAAGTCGAAAATCCGGGTCGTGACAATAGTAGATGGAGAGAAATTGAGAGTGGAGAAGGGATCCTTATTAGTGATGAAGAGGGTGTGAGTCGATGATATTTATGTTCTTTATGGAGAGACAGTCTTGGGAGAGTCAGTAAACTAATGATTCTAGTGTTCCAGATTCTACTTGGCTATGACATCTTCATTTAGGTCATGTCAATGAAGACAGTATTGAAGTATTAAAGAAGCTGGGGTTGATTGGTGGCGTTTGTCGGTTGAAGCCTAGCACTGGTGGAGATTGTTCTTTTGAGAAGAAGAAGCATGCCACATTTGAAGTTGGGAGACCTAGAGCTACATAGTTTCTAGAGTATATTCATTCTTATGTTTCGGGACCTGCCCTAGTTGCATCTCTAGGTGGCCAATTACTTCATTTCATTTATGGATGATTTCTTGCGTATGGTCTGAGTCCATTTCTTAATGGCCAAAGAAGAAATATTTGCCCAATTTTGTAAGTGGAAGACCTTGGTAGAGAAGCAATCAAGTAAGTGTTTGAAAGTTCTCAAAAGTTGAAACTAGTGAATTTATTTCACAAGAATTCACTAACTATTATGGGTCCGAGCATGTAGTTAGAGATTTTTGTAACAACCCGCATATTTATCGATTTTATATTTAAATATTTTATTTAAATATTTTATCGTTAGTCGGATGTTAGTCCGAAAAGCTACTTTTTGCATACGGTCAAATTAGGACTCGAGACCACCTCCATTGAGTCCAAAATGACGTTTGCGATCTTTTTGAGTGTAAACTTCGATATGTTTGGAGATAGTGAAATTTTCGTCACTTTTTGTGTTGGGCTTTTGGTTTGGGCTGCACCTCTTCTAACTCAGCCCAACCCTTTCCTTCTCTTCATCACTTCATCTACTTGCATAAACTTTGAAGCTTTAGCAAAAATGGTGGAGGGAATAGGAAATTAAAATTCCAAGCTCAAGTTCTTTAGCAAATTCAACATCTAACTCCAAATTCAAAGTGAAGACATTGATTTAAGCTTGTGGTTGATCTTTGCTTTGCCTCCGATCTTCGTCTTCATCAAATTCCATGAAAAGGTGAGATTTTTGATCTCACATCTTGCCTATAATCGTCATTGGACTGTTGGGAATGATTCCTCATCACTTTAGCATGTTTGTTGCATTTGGTTTGGATTGGAGTGGCGAAAAACTCCAAATTTTAGTGATTTCGGTGAAAAACTGCTACTAGCTCATTCTGGCCATTTTTAGCTCGTTCGGAGTTAGGTCGCTCATCCATAGGTCGTAGGTCGACTACGAGTTAACCTTAGGTCGTGGTGAAGATGGGTTCGTAGGCGCGAGGAAAAGTCGCCTGGAGTTAAGTCGTAGGTCGTTGCCGACCTATAATCTCCAGGCAAATGTTAGATCGTATCGAACTTAAGTCGCTAGGTCGTACGCGAGTTAAGGCATTAGGTCGTTCACGAGTTAAAGGCTTAGGCCGTTCACGAGTTAAAGGCTTAGGTCGTTCGTGAGTTAAAGAGTTAGGTCGTTCGCGAGTTAACTCCTTAGGTCGTAAGACTTTTCTTTTCCTTAGGTCGTAAGACCTTAGGTCGTAAGACCTTAGGTCGTGCACTTTTAGGTCGCGAACAAGCTTATGTCGCGAACCTCTTTAGGTCGTATGACCCTAATTTTCTTAGTTCGTTGGACCTTTTTAACTCGTTAGGTCGTAGACCCTTAAACTGTTAAGCCGCGTACCTTCTTAGGTCGCGCATCCCACTTAGGTCGCAGAACCCTCTTAAGTCGTAAGTCGTTTGCGAGCTAGCACTTAGGTCGTTTGACCTGTTTTCCCCTAGGTCGTTCGACCTGTTCTTCTGCTAGGTCGCGTGGCATTCTTCCCTTAGATCGTTTGGCTTCTCGAGACCGCTTGCCTTCACTAGGTCGTATCGTGACGGGGCGTTGCCCCGCACCCTGCCGGGGGCGCTGCCCCCTGGACCCCCGCGACCTGACCGGGCAGGCCGAACCCCGTATCACTCTGCGTAGGCAATCTTATCTGAAAAGCGTTCAACAGAACTTCAACTTTGATGCATTTTGAGCTAATTTCCTTGGATTTTGTTCACGTCTTCGAATGTGAATTTTTGTGATAGATTGTTTCAACAATCGTTTTATGACTTGTCACTTTAAAGATATGAAGGTTTTAATACTAATAGTAAATATCAAAACTCTTTCATCAAATTGATTTCAACACTATTTTAAATATCAAAAGTTCGTTTTCTCAAACCGATTTCCAATCTACTAGTATATACAAACCTTTACTTCACTCGAATGAGAAATCGACTTAAACGACTTAGTAAAACGAGTGGTATGAAACGCTTGCGTTCACTTTGTCAGTTAGCTCTTGGACTTGTTCGATTGAACCCTCTTGTGACAAATTTTCTAGTGCAGATCTACAATCTGTTCGTAAATATTTGAGTTAAGCAAGTGGTTATGGGACATGAAGCTAAACTCTTATATTTACTAGCTTAGTGTAATCGACACTTCCTTATGATCGATGATGATCATTTTATGATTTAGACTAGCAATTGTGCGATGTCTCTTTGTCCGTATGAAGGACTGTACTTCATTTTATTGAGCTTCGTCTCATTTCTTTGTGGGCTGGCAACCCAAGTACTTTTAATGTGTTTCGATTCATCTGATGTACCGTTTGTACTACATCGATGTCCCCGCCTTCCTATTCATTGGACGTACCGTTTGCACTGCGTCAATGTTCTGAATTGTATTGTCTGTCCGGTTCATTGGACGTACCGTTTGCACTACGTCAATGTTCAATTCATTGGACGTACCGTTTGCACTGCGTCAATGTTCAATTCATTGGACGTACCGTTTGCACTGCGTCAATATTCGATTCATCTGATGTACCGTTTGTACTACATCGATGTCTCGGCTTTCCAGTTCATTGGACGTACCGTTTGCACTGCGTCATTGTTCAATTCATTGGACGTACCGTTTGCACTGCGTCAATGTTCGATTCATCTGATGTACCGTTTGTACTACATCGATGTCTCGGCTTTCTGGTTCATTGGACGTACCGTTTGCACTGCGTCAATGTACCGGCTTTCATGCTCATGTTTGGGATTGGCACCCTTTTCTTGTGATTTCTGGATTTCTTGTTGTGATTTCTGGGATTTATGTTTCACCACCTTTTTCAGTTGGCATTGATATGTATGTCATTTATTGTGGCTTGGTGAATTAAATTAAGAATATGACATTCTTTTTAATCTTTGAGAAGATTCTTGTGATATTGATTAATCTCTGGATTTATTTTCGATTAGATACTTATCACAGTATGACTTTATAGTTATCATACGTTTTTGTTATATCTCTTATTCTATATCACTTTATCTGATATTTATAGCTAGACTGATCCGTTTATTATTTTCTTCTTAAATAATACTCGGGTCAGACTGAGATTTTACAAGTGCTTCCTCATGACTTCTTATCTGGAGCCATCTTCTGACTTTTGGCTAACTACTCTAGTTTAGTAGTTTTTGTTGTATGCATTTGAGATGAGACTCCTTGATGTATACGTATTCTATTGTCTTGCACTTGTATCTATTCTTTTGTGTTATTGTGGATTTTATTTGACCACTACTCTGATGTACACTTTCATGTGTGTTATATTCATATCTATTTCCGTCTTTGTGATATGAATTGTCTGTGACTGATTTGTGTTATGTTTATCTCTATATTTGTTTCCGAAGATTATATATATAGCCACCGTGTGATAGCTTTGTGTTTGTATCGGTATGTCGGATTTCCCCTTTTAAAAGATATCCATTCTATTCTATCTGACATATCGGTGCTCGCACAAAGAAGTTACACGGATGGTCGCTCCTCAACAGCCTTATTCTCCGTGCTAATTGACAGTACTACATCGTAGTGTTCTTGGTTAGCGTGGGTATAGAGGTGGGGCGTTACAATTTTTCTTTGAGTCACATTATTATGAAGTGGCAGAGAGCATGTGTCGGATATTATAGGAGAGTGCTATAAGCTTGAGAATGACTGCTGGTCTAAAAGAGGGATTTTGGGCATAAGTGATATCTATGGTGGTATTTCTCATCAACCATACACCTTCCATTGCCATATATATATATATATATATATATATATATGAAGGTTCCTGGGAAAATATGGAAAGATAAGCTGGTGAGTATTTCATTACTTAAGATGTTTGGTTGTTCAGCTTATTTAGATGATGAGAGACATGATAAGTTGAAGTCAATGGAAAGCAAGCTCATTTTGGTAGGCTATAGAGAAGGAGTGAAGAAGTATAGGTTGTGGTGTAAAACAATTAGGAGAATTGTGACTAGTAGACACGTGATATTTGATGAGAGGTCTTTGTTGAAATTGGAGCCTCTATCAAGTGATGACATTAAGAAGACAAAAAATTATCAAACACATTTGGAGTCATAATATTGTTTCCATATTCGGAGAAATAATAGTATTTCCGATGATATCTTAGTTGATGAGAAGATTTTATTAGTTCGACCTTTAGGTGGAGCTAAGTTGCAAGAATTGGTTCAGTTGGCCTTATTTGTAAGCATATTTATGATGATGATTCTTCTTCTTATGCTTTGAATGATGTGAAGCTTGTTGGTGAGTCTATTGGTGTTGATTTAGGAAAGTCTAGCAAAATTCTAATGAAGGAGAATGTAGTAGATGATATTGAGTATGTTCTCACTCAATATGGAATGAATAAGGTGAAGCGCGCTGCTAAATCTCTGTTAGTCTCTCAAAGTTCTGTACATATAGGTTCGTCTCCTTCATCGGATGTGTTGAAGAATTTTGGTATTTGCTCGTATGCAATTTTTTTGTTGATGTGCATATCATCTTTCTTATGCTTTGGAAGATTTCAAAGTTATTTTTGGGCAATAATGCTCAAACTTGTTCATTTTGAGTTTGGCGCCATGTGGCGTAGACCAAATAATTTTTTGAGATGTGTTGATGAAAGGAGATTGTTATATTTGAATCAATGTGGAGTGTTAAATTTGGTTAATTCAAATATTTACCAAAAAAGAAAAGAATTTAGCTAATTGATCTAATCAATTAATTATGTTATACGTAGAATGAAAAAGAGGAAAGTTATGTGTGATTGATTTTGGAGAAAGTAAACTAATTACTTAGATAATCAATTAATCAGTCAAATGATTTATTATATGGAGATAAAAAAGTTTATATATGAAGATTCAATCAACAAAGGAAATTTATGGAAATCAATATTTTCATCATCTATTTGCATTGAAATCAAATCAGGGATTGGAAAGGCACATAATCTAAAAATTAATTTTCTTAATCTCTAATTAACTCTTTCATTAATTATATATAATTGAAAAAAGTTCATCTTCATATTTCAGTGACTGTGTGTAAAGGAGCATCCACCGTTATCTTTTTCTTTAGTAAACCCTAATTTCTACAGTCAAATCAAATTAGAGGCTTTAAGTTCAAACAAGTCAGTGGAGAAATTGATTATTCAATTTGTAATTATAGGCTGGTCTCTCCACCTGCTACCTATAATTTTGTAATTCTCTCTTGTATTCTCTTTTGTACTCGTTTTTTTTCAATGAAATAAAGAATAGTTGTTAGGTTAATTTGGTCGAACCACGTTAAATATTTGTATTCTCTATTCTGTTATTTTTTTATTTGATGATTATTTTTCATTTAATTGGCTGTTGATAGTTAATCGACAAGCTAGATCCATTTTGATTGCTTCTGAGCATAGGTCTAACTGCTCCACAACGGTTTGGTACTAGTGTAAATTCATTAAAATTTTGCACAACAGACAACACATAGTTTTCTGATATGTCTACTTTATGATATGTTCCATTAGAGATAGCCTAAAAATCTAGGTAGATAGTTCTAGTATATTTACATTGTTCCGAGGTCATGTTTCAATGCTTTGTCCCAGGATAGTTTACATACATTCGGGAGCATACTAAATGTTAGCCCAAGGTTCTCAAAATGTTGGATTCAATGTTTAATGCTCTACTCTATGTACTTTTGAGATGTTTAATCCTTCTAGACTTCTATTATGCAAGTAAAATGGCATGTTAAAGGTTCCAAAACTAAATGTAGTGGTTATGTATACGTTTCCTTTAATTCCTTTTACTAACTGTGATTGCTCATCTTCTCTATAATCTTCTATGCATGTGTTTTGAATTCTTGTTCGAAGAAGGTGGGTTTGATAATTATGGAAGATTTTATTAATTGAAAAGGGACTAGTGACCATTAGTTAGGATTATAATTCGCAAATGTAGTTGTCTATGGTTTAAGTTTGCATCATCCTCAAAACTTCATTTGAGACAATTAGTCAACATTCAAGATAGTCGAGTTTCAGCAGCCCTAAAAACAGCAATTAAGGGTCTGACTGCCTTCAACAATTAGTTTATATGTAAAACGTCGTAGGTTCAATATAAATTTTAACTCCACTCAATTGTTGAAATTTCCCTTTCTTCTCCAATTTTCAAAGAGCAGTTTAACCGAACCCACAGTTCTATGTTTGAAGGAGATTTTGACTACATTTGATCAAATTAAATAAAAACGCAGGTGTGAAAGATAAAATAAGACCACAAAGATTTAAAATTTTATCTCTAGATAATATCATTTTACACCTTCGAAACTAATTAAGGAGTTGCTGAAATAAGGACTTTGTTGTTTATCCCAGCATAAACACCATTTTTGATAAAATATAACAGAATACACCTAGTACTTGTGCTAAAAAAAAACTATGCCAAGGACAAACTAATAAAAGATGTTTTTTTTTACGCCAACTGAAGTGCACTTCTTCTCACTGCAGCAAATACGAGATTTTCTGCGCGAGAAACCGCCTATTTGACATGTTTATCTTTCTTCACAACCTTAAATGAGCCTTCATTCGAGAAAGAACCAGTTGAAACTGCTGATCACTACATGTTTCCAAGACTTTGCGGACAACATACTTCCCAAATTGATCTTTCATCATCACCCGTAGTGGCTCATTACCACGGGTGTTACCAATCATCTCTTTCACGAGCATTTCACGTTCTTCCAAGCTACCAAAAGTCAAGCATTTTTCCACCACAATTGAAGCATACTTCTGCCGACTCATCCAAACTATCTTCCCAGTCAATTGCTTAATGATCGCCGATCGCTCTTCAGGTTTTCCATGCTCCACTACATGCTGCAAAACAAAGTTTCCATACGGATTACTAGCCAGCATTCGAACACGTTTCATAACCTCATCAATGACAATCTTATGTGTATTAGGATCAATGCAGTGTTCAAGTATCCCCCGTACGATTCGGAATCCATATTTATGTGTAGACAATGCGATAATTTTATCATGGAAATAAGAAATAATAAACTGAATTGCTTCTTCAGGAATGCATTCTATGCATTTCTGGATAACATGATTTCCATTTTGATCATTTACACAACGCATGATATGCCCATCGAGCTCAGCAGTCAGTTTAACCTTCTGATCAAGATCTACAACTTCTATTGCCTGCCATATAGTAGTAAATCAATTATTGCTATGAAAACATTTGTATTATGTATCATGTGAAGAAAGTGTACACACACACACCTTTTGGATGATATAACAGCCATGCATCTGCAAGCTCAAATGCAGTACATTAGAGTAGAGCATACTTGTCAATTCTCTTATTTGTTGTGAACTTCCACACTCAAAAACCTTTTGGATGACGAAGTTCCCAAACATATTGGTCATTAATGATAAAGCATGAGGCATTATCTCCTCGAATACCATGTTTATTTCTTGAATAGTGGCAGTTTCAAGTTTCCGTTGTACAAAGCCGCTTCCAAACTTATCCATACTAAACAGGCAACCAAATTTGTAAAATTAGTAATAGCCAGTAAATTTAATGTTACGTTCGCCCAAGTATTTTTAGCTGATTTTGCACACATATTACTGATTTGGGTGTAAATAAAAGCATGTACTTCATATTTCCAGTAGAGAATAATTTAAATTCAATTAGAACAGAAAGTATTTTGGTTATTGAAATTTGGGACAACGTAACTAAGACCCATGTGGAAATTTCTTTTAAATAGCTGAAACATTGCTTGTATTTTGATATATTGGAAATTCATGTTATTTATAAGGTAAAATACAGTAAGCAACAATTTTTGACCCTAAGGCTGAGGGGGTTAGGAAAACCACTATCTCGAGCCCCATTTTCAAACTGGCCCTAGATTTTACAAAATGTATTATTTTACTTGCATAAGTTTACAAAATTGTTACACATATGATATGACATCATTAAGATAATGCAGCCATTTTGTACAAGATTAATATTATTTGTTAGAACTTGCCTAAATGTATCTATTTTACTTGCGTAAGTTTATACAGATTTTTTACACCTGTGATATAATTTCACAAAGATAATTATGTAGACATTTCCTGCAAGATTAATAGTATTTGTCAGAAGTCATATTTTTAATTCCTACGTACTTATCACGTATTTCTGGGTTTTTATTGCTCTTTGCCCAAATAATTATATATTCAGCAAAAAATTAATTAATTCATGTAATATAATCAGTCTTTAATCGGACAGTGACCCTTTTTTATCATCCAGTGAATCAAGTTTTGCTTATATACATAGTTTTGTGTAATTTACAGATCAATATATGAAATTATACATAGCTAAAATACCTATGTTGGTTGATGCTTGCATTAAATCTCAGCTTTAGATACATGATTATTATGTAGTTTGGCATAAAAACAATTCTTAGCAGTCATATAAACCAAAAATCAACGTTAATTTATTTTAACTTAAAATTCAGAATATGTCAAAACACTTTTACTCGTTATTATTCAATCAAAAATACACAATAAGTAGTTAACAGTAACAAGCTAAAATATACCTGAATTCAACAACATATCCAGCAATATCAGAAAGCGCCAAATCACGTTTAGGCATGTTTATATTGAACATCTTCGCCGGCATAGAATGAAAACCCTCTTTTAAACCATCACTGCGTTTAACTGACTTTAAAGGGAGAGGCAGGTTCAAATTATAGCCACTGTTTCCATAAAACTGTGAACTAAATTGTCTCATCTTCCAAAGCTTATCAATATATGATTGTTCAATCAAGTTAGCATATTCCAACTTTTTCAAACGTTCAACATAAAGGGGGTCTGACATAGAAGAAGAAGCATTAACTGCATTTTTCAGCAGAGGTGACAAGTTTCCTGTAAAGTTTGGGAAATTTGACGAAGACGACGATACTAAAAGAGGGGGTTTGTATGAATGAGCTGGATTTAAACTCCTGGATTCACGTGAAAAGGATTGTTGAGCACTGATATCAGAAACATCATTACATAGATTCAATCCTCTTAAAGCAGCCACTAGGTTATCAGAATCAACTAAATCTGAGGTATGATAACTATTATTAGGGTTTAGAAGAAACTGAGTTTCAGAACAGTGGTTTACATCATGACCTAGTCTCTGCCTCGACCCCCAATCCTCTTTGGACAAAATAGGCGGTGTCATTCTAGGGTTTCGGGTGACAGAGTTATAATAATAAGACAAGTAATCGGGATTACTGCCAACTCCACTGGAATTCAATTCGGTAATGGAGTTCAGTAACCCCTCTACAGGAGGAGGCTCAGACCCACTTCGATAAAGGCTTAAATTTTGGCGATCGTAATTTTTGAAAGGCGGCATGGATGATCTATTTGCAGCCATTGTTCAACAAACTATCAGAATTAAACCTATTAATTTGCTTAAGTCGTAAAAAAACGATAATACTCTATTTATACGATTGCTGTAGAAGAAAATATAAAGACCGGATTTTAATTAATGCCCGTTACCATTTTGAAAGACACCCTGTTTAGTGGGCATTTATAACATGTGCTTGGAAGTTTCTTGTTAATTATGGTTATAAAAAAGGTAAAATCAAAAAAGGGGTAAGTTTAGTGGTCATTTAAATCCATCGAACTAATATACTTTGAGCCAATCTAAAGTTTTATGGCATGTTATCATTATTAGAATCTAACGTCTCATATCAAAATAATAATATACGTGGCGTCTTATTTGTAAAACCGATGAAATCTAATAAATGTGAATTATAATGTTGATTTTCAACACATCAAATTGAAATGTTTTGAGAGCTCCAATTTTTTTCAAGGATGTTATTATTATTAGAATGTAACAATGTATATATTAAAATAATAATATGCGACGTCGATAAAATTATCATTCAAATAGCTAACTTTAATTTTTAGTTTATATTATATAAAAATTCTAGAGTAAATATGCAATGTATTGTATGAAAATCTGGTGAAGTATATTTATTATGCTTTTTTAACGAAAAATAAACACCAATGTTATTAAAATTTTACTACTTAAGATTAACTATTAAATGTTATGAAATCAATTTACTCTGTTATATTTCAAAGTAACTAGAGATTAATAACGATTAACTCTTGTAACAACTAAACCTAACGAATCATTTAATTGTTTAGTGTGTTAATCAATTCAAGCATTAATTGTATGTAAAACTCTATAGAAATTCTAGAGTAAATATGCATTCCTACGTATTGTATGAAAAACAGGTGAAGTATATTTGTTATGCTCTTTTAACAAAAATAAACGCCAATGTTAAAATTTTAATACCTAAGATTAATTAAAATAATTAAATGTTATGAAATCAATTTACTCTGTTATATTTCAAAGTAACTAGAGATTAATAACAATTAACTCTTGTAACAACTAAACCTAAAGAATCATTTAATTGTTTAGTGGTGATCAATTCAAGCATTAATTGTATGTAAAGCTCTTTAATTTTTGTCAATTTCTAAATTCATTATATGTTGATTAGCAACTTGAAATTTATATAAAAATTCTGGAGTAAATGTGCATACCTACGTATTGTATGAAAAACAGGTGAAGTACATTTGTTAAGCTCTTTTAACAAAAATAAACGCCAATGTTATAATTTTATTACCTAAGATTAGTTAAAATAATTAAATGTTATGAAATCAATTTACTATGCTATATTTCGAAGAAACTAGAGATTAATAACAATTAACTCTTGTAACAACTATAACTAAAGAATCATTTAATTGTTTAGTGTTAATCAATTCAAGCATTAATTGTATGTAAAACTCTTTAATTTTTATTAATTTCTAAATTAATTATAAGTCGATTAGCAACTTGAAATTTATGCAAGTTAATATTTTAAACTAAAAGTCGTAGACTTTAAGAAAACTCGGATTTTAGATCAAATCTGTTTTTATTGATTTGTTTGCGGTTTGAACTATAACATTAAAACTTATGTACTTATATCAAAATTGAGAAGAGTAGAAAAGTATAATACAATTTTCTTCCACATATTATGAATTTTTCTTAAAATGAACTAGAACTAGTGTAACGCCCCATCTTTATACTCATACTACCAAACAGTATTACTATGTAATAATGTCTGGCAATATGGAGCATGAGACGGCAGTGTATGATCGCATGTGAATATTTCATTGGCTAACACTTGTACGTACAACATCAAATAACATCATCTTATACATACCTAGTCCCAGCACAAAGCAAAAAACTAATGAACATTGATAAACGGTAATTCTCAGTCCATCGAGTTGTGATATTTTGAGGGGTTCTTATTTATTTATGGGACATTATTATTAATTAGAAAGTCGCACTGTGTCAAAATCTTTAATAATAGTTGTAATAGCTTTGGTGTCACACTATTTTGGTATCAGCTTGAACTACCATAAACGCCATCTATGTATTATTAATTATTAATCACTTAAAAATAGGATCTAATATTAAATTTCTTTTACAAATTGGAACGCCCCTAAAAGTAGGATCTGACAATTAAACATGTTTTACAAATTCAAAAAGCTTCTAAAAATAAGATCTAAAATTCAACTTCCTTTACAAATTCAAATACTTCTTTACAAATGTACAAATCTTAATATCATTTGAAAATATAAAAAATCATTTTTTGACCGATTTAAACATATGCAATTTATAAGGATAACAATTCACGCACGAAGCGCGTGCCATAACACTTGAAATAATATATGACATCGATAAAAGTTAATGCCGTATTATTTATAAAATCGATGAAAACCAATAAATGATAATTTTATGGTGATTCTTGGCACATCAAATTGGATAATTTGAGGGTTCCCATTTTTTATATGGGACCTTATCACTATAAGAAAACAATATATAGCGACAACAACATTCCGACGGCCACTAATGGAAATTTCCGACGGCTAGCGACGGTCTGTCATCTTCGCCCTTTTTCTGTAATTAAAATACAATAACCGTTACATGCCGTCGAAAATCGATGCAAATTCAGCCGTAAGCGGCCGTCGACAGCCGTCGGAAACAATACCTTGTTTACAGACCAGATTGGCCGAGAGCTGCTTCAGTATCTCCCTTTCACCCAAATCAATCAAAATCCCCAACTCCCTCACCTCCTCCCCGCGACAGCCAGCCCACCATGTCTTCCGGAGCATCTCTGACATTATCAATCATCACTCCCAACAACTCTAGCCTCTCCATCCATCTCCAAATAAGTTTTTTTCCTAAACCCCAATTGATTTTGATTTGTTAATTTGGGGTTAAATTTTAACTCTAGTTGTTTATAATAGTTGATTGATTGTTCATTTACATTAACTAATTAGTAATTTGATTAGTTTATTTACATAAACCCTAAACCCTAATTAGTAATTTCCTAAACCCTAAACCCTAATTAATAATTTGGTTAGTTTATTTACATTAACTAATTAGTGTATATGTACGTTGATTATTTATTGTATATGCGCATTTGAGCCAGCATTTGGTTAGCATTTGTTAGTTAGGATTGATGTGAATGATTGTGTTTATGGTTTGTGAAATTCCGAAAACGATAATTAAAATATATTTATCATAGTTAAACCCTTAATCGTTTATATAAAATCAAGTTTGATACAATATTGTGTGGCATGATATAAACTAATGTATACTATATCTAATATTATTTTAAATAAAATATAATACTATATATGTAATTCGTTAAATTTGAAGACATGAATAATATATATTTTCAAAGTAGTAAAAATCATATAATATAGTATATATTTAATAAAACAGCAAAATGCAAATAAACTATTGTACAAATGCTAATATACATTATATAATTAACTAATCATGCGTAATAATGATATATAATGGTAATATTGATAATCTATAAACAAATTAGACGTGTCTTTTATTTTTTATAATCCCTTGGAGATATTTTGGCCCCTTTTGACAAGTATTGTATATGATCGTTATATGGATATAAGCTTCACTGTTCCCTGGGATTGGCTTTGGGCCTTTCCTGCGGATGACTTCTTTATTGGCGACCAGTATATTAATTGGGGAAACCACGCCAGTGATTCTCTGAGCCGGTCTTGATCTCACTTCGATCGCCTCGGGAAACTGGTCGAGATAGATGACAACACCGCTCCTCTTCCTTTTGGCTCCACGAACGCGCCCCACCTAGGCGCCCGGGACTCACTCCCTAGGTTCCCCCGCTCTCTGTGTTAGAACATCCTAGCGCAGAAGGAGCCTAAGAGTTGGTGGCACCAACCACATCCCTATATGGAAAGAACGCCAACCCACTCTCTACTATGATTCTCTAGCATTAGCGGAAGCCGAGCAACCATAAGCATCACTTACTTACTGCTTAGATTCCCTAAGATTCCTATGCCCTAGGTTCTCATGCAGTTTCACTCGCTTAGTCTTAACAAGACTAGTGGCTATATTGCCTAATCCCACCACCGGGCTCAAGTCCAGCTGAACAGAAAGATTCTCATTCTGGCTCAGTAAGCTTTCTTAAAGAAGAGGTTTTGTTTGCTACCACTTTAATTTAAGGTGTACGCGCCATCACTCCTGGCTGCAAGTTCGGGTCCGTGTGAGGCGCTCCCGGATTCTCTTCTCTGGGGAGGGCCAATAGATTGGATCACCTAATGGCTGCTTATAGCTCGGGGAGTCACTTCTCCTGGCCAGTATATTAAGCAAGGCAGGCCAGCACTGACTCCTAAGCTTCTCACTCTGTTTTTCTATCACCTAATCAAATAAGAGGGCGGAAGCCCCATTACTTACTGCTTAGATTATCACGCATTCTATCCTAGCTTCGGGCAGAAAGAGCACCAACTCCCAGCTCTATGATTCTCACTCTGTTCTATCAGATCCTATAGCTTCAGGTTAGGAGATTTTTGCTATTGCCTAAGCATCACATAAGAGTAAGTGATTATTTATGCACCCGATCCTATATATATACCCATTCAGGTAATCTTCTATACGGCTATCGATTCGTCATACCAGGTATTCAATACCATATTAGCCTCATATGCAATTAAATGGTATAGAATATACTCTTATATAAGATCTAATAGTAGGCTCTGGTATCGAATCTACCCATAAGCTGGGCCTAGCTTCCCATGCAGTTGTTAAAAAGCTAGTCAAACAGCCAAGTATATTAATTTGAGAATCTTCTTCCCTTCCATAATGGCTATTAGGGTATTATAAGCTCACTAAGCGAAGTCATCTTAACATTCGATTCCATCAATGACTCTAGATCTTTACCAGAATCACAACTATTCTCTACCCTAGAAATTGAGAAGAAGCTAAGGGCTAATTCTCTACCCCGCTAAGGGTAATAACTTAGATTCGATACCATCAAATTAGTTAATTAGAATCTTATTAGATTCCAGATAATTGGTTAAAGTTCAATATGTGAATACCTTATAAGTGTGATTCTCTATTAGTAGATTTGATTCCATCATATGAAGCTTCTCTACCAGCTATTAGACCGGTACTCTTAATTATGTGATTCTCTACCCGGAGCAGTCATCTTAACTTAGATTCGATACCCGGCTAAAAGGGTAATCACTTAGATTCTCTATCATATGATCATCTTAACTTCGATTCGATACCCGACTCAGGGGAATAACAACTATTAGATATGGGAATGGATTTCTTTCATGGTTCACAGCGAACTAGCTGATTCAAGCTCACTAGCAGATGCGCGGCTTATGGCTCATTTCACTTTTCACAATGTGATTGAATATTCACTACCCGAATTCATATCTACTGGACAGAGTGAACGAATACATCCGGATAGGAGAGAGCAAAGACAGTCATACTTCCCACCGGACTTATATACTGGATGGGTCTCCTCAATCTACTGTATAGGTTGGACGAAGCTAAGTATGGAGTTGGTGCCGGCCTGGCTTGTTCGCTGCGCACCTAGATGTTCTACTTCCTTTCTTCCCGTCTGTCTCCCGTGAAAGAGGCTTGCTTCTTCTTGACTTGGTCTGCATCTGACTTAGCTTGCAAATCAACCAATCAGATTCGTCTTGCGTATGCTTCGACGACCTAGGACCACATCTCGAACCATAAGATGCAGCACGACTGGGCTTGCACTCGTTGAAATCTTCCCCTGCACCCTTTGTTGATACTTCTTAGGCTTCTTATTAACCTGGGGCTTCGACTTCCGTCTTTGCTTTGGTCTTGAGCTAAGGAGTGGGTTCACAAGGAGATGACTAGAAAGATAAGAGTCAGAGTTCGGGCCGCTACGTAACCTCGAGTTGTGATTCCCTGCTTAGAATAGCTAGGGGACCAACGGGACGAACGAAGCGGACGATTAACTTCTCTTCACCCGAGCCTATCCAACCTAGAGGACAACCAGGTAGAAAGAGAGGGAAGCGGGACCCAAGCCAGTAATCAGCTCTAGTTCGGCTATCTTACTTTGCTGATGGAAGATTTCGATAATAAGCTGCCGAGTCTATTCATAGGCGAACCTCTAACCTTGTTGATTCTCATAGGCGATCCAGTATTGGGCTTCGCTAGTTTGGACCCATGGAAGCTGCCGGGTACGCATTCGTGGCCCCTATCAATTAGGGACTTTCCTTCTTACAACCAGACGTAGCCAATGCTGCTTAGGCCAGGCCCGCTTTACCGGCTAACAAGACTCTCCTGCAATAACCGGAAGCAACCAGTATACCTGGCCTAATTGCTGCTATAACTAACAAGGTAATATACTGGTGCTTAGTGGATGCATTTCATAGTAGTCTTCCGCTAAGAAAGCAGACCATCTCTTTCTGCAGATGAATACAGGCGAGCGAATAAGCCAATAGACATTCTTGCCCTGAGCGAACCTACTGCTAGGTAAGGTGCGTGAGCCTAAGCTATTGTTCTATGATTGTAAGCGTCTTCTATTCTTTGATACATTCCGTAGCCCTCATTGGCATCGATCCTATTTGGTTATGTGTGGGCCGAAGCCGTTGCTTTCTCTCATGATCGATTCATCTTCTGAAGCAGCTGTCGTATGCCGAACCTACTCTTCTAATGAGGGGGCTTCCTAGTTCTCTTCCTAGGCCTAAGTATACTGCTTTTTTTCATTGAGTTCCCGCCCCCCTGGTCAAACCACTGCTTCCGAGCTAAGCTAAGAAGAGTATACGAGGAAGTCTGGCTGGCTATGTTGATACAGGTCCCCGGGGCTTCTTCTTATAAGACTAGTCGCTCATCCTATTTGAGCTAGCTTCAGCACCCCTATTTGAATGAGCTAGCTTCGGAGCGGACTTCGCTATAGCCTCCAGTCAAGCGTCTATTCTCTTGGATCTAACATACCACGGGCTACTTCCAAGCAAGTCAGTAAGGGAACCCTTAGCATCTTATTTCGGGTAATTCCATGTTAGCCGACTCTCTGCACAAAAGAATCACATCTAAGCGAACTAGACGGGAACTCGGTAGCTCCTCCGGGCAAGGGGACCCCTGGATAGTAGGCAATTGTTAAGGGAACGTTGCTCAATTAGGAAGTGCTTGCTCGATTTATTAGCGGTAGCTCGAGGCAGCTAATAATTAAGAAAGTAGCCCCTTGTGACCCCGAGGAGGGAAGCAGTAAATAACTATTATATTAAGCTGAGCTGAGAGAGAGTTCGGGAAGGGTGCCACTGAATTAGCGCGGATGTTGCCTCAGGGAGAGGGCTAGTTAGATAGGGCGAATAGGGCTCGACCGTTAAGTTCTCTAAGAGAAGGCGGCGAATCCTAATCTCTTTCAATTGGAAGGGTCTTTGATTGATGCTTCAGGCTAACTAGTGAACTTCACTACTGGCTCGGATTCCACCTTTGAAGTAGGCGCCCTAAGTTACGTAGGGAGGGAGGAAGCGGTGCACCCTAGGCGGGAATCATCAGTTAGGGAGGAAGTTCTTCTATCTTCTTTTCGTGCCTGGGCTTGACTTACCGAACCTAGGCAGCTAGTCCCTTAAGAACCATTGGGGTCTACCCCTTCCCCAGTATATTAATTGGGCAGACTGCTTCTTGGTTCTCCTCAACCGGAACGGCAGGACTCATCCTTTGATTCAAGGTTCGTAGCTGCCTTCTATTCTTGGTTCGGAAGACAAATAAGATTAGAAAGGCCGAGTCAACAATTGATATAAATATCTTCTCTGGCACCCGAGAGCTATGTGACCTGCTTGGGAAGCTTGCATAATCTGCAACTCATCAATGGCACTCGTTTGCTTCTTCAATAGACAACGTACTTGAAGACCAGGTAAAGGCTGCCTGCCGCTATCAGAAAGAAAAAGCAGACAGTCTACCGGCTGAATCTATACTTGTTGACGGAGGCTAACAACTATGTCACTGACTCTTTCACTCGGTAATGGAGCGCTCCCATTGGTAGTATATTAATTGGCGCCTGCGGCCGCCTCAAACTAAGAACAACAAAGATATGAACGAAACCAAGTTGCAACAATCATAGTTTGGTACACTAGAAGCATTCAAAACAGCCACGGAAACGATAGAGTTTTCGTCACTAAACGCTCTTTCTTAACTAAAACGCTGGCTACTAATCAGTCAGGGGCCGACGTTATCTAGGAATGAGGTTGATCTGCTGCGAACTCGAGTTGAAAGAAAGTGCGCTTCTGCGCTTCCCTGACTCTAGAAGTTCGTGATTCGGAAGTTAGGCTGACTCTAAAAGAAAGGTGGCCGCCTCTACTTGTTGAAAGAGATAAAGCGAGCGACCTATTATTTCTATGTGTGATCACTAAAAGAAGGCGACCTCACAGGGAGGAAGAAGTGAGGTCCACCCAGTATAAACATAGGCGACCAGCGGGAGTGTTAACGAATATATTAACTCGAGCCTAGAAATTCGAATAATAGATCCAAGAAGGTAAAGAGAAGAACTCCTAGGCTTCTCATAGCGCAGCGACGGAGAGCTTCTGACTATAGCTCGAGAAGCTCGCGTAAGGGTAGCCGCACTATCCTCCTGAGTCATGTAGCTAACTAAGCCAGTATGGATGCTATCGAAGAGCTAAGGAGAGATAGAGAGAAGCAAGGAAAAGGGACCTGATGCCGCCCAATTAATATACTGGCCTTCCTTCGGGCACCTTGTTGTTGCTGATGAGTCAAGGGCTGCTGTTGCTAATGTAGCTCTTGTTGCTAGCTTCTTTGCTTGTCTGCTACGCACCTCGTTCTGGACCCTTAGGAGATCTAATTCTAGGCATACTCCTATTAGACTAGGCTAGTCTATGTAATCCTCAGGGCTCTTCTCTGGTTCCGAGTCGCGTACTCTGGTATATACCCTCAGGAAATATTAGATGTCGTAATCCCCTAATATACTGGCCATCATCTTCATACTCATCCTCTTCCGGTCCGAAATCGATTGCCGAGAGATTTTCTTGTTCATCATGTTCCTTATGTCGAAAGAAATTATCCTCCTCATCCAAGAAGACGAAAGTATCTTGATCGTGCCAGGTGATTTTCTTTCTGTAGCAGGCGAGCCTCTCGATAACAAAAGACTCAGTCAAGACAAGACTCTAACTTAAGAATACACCTTAGCCTACTTCATGTATACTAGCGCGCCCTTTCTCGCGCACACCGCCCGCAGCGGAGACAGATAAGACAGATGCCAAATGTCTTAGAGAAGCAGCTATCGTTTTTATTACAAAATGGACATGTATATTCATCTGATACAATATTTGTCGAATTTATAACTGTATTGGACAAGTTACAAACACTATAAAATAATTACATTTCATGAATCATTTCATTTTAAAAGGTTCACAAAATTTCGACAGCACTTCCTTTTTTCCTTGTGTACACACATTTGTGTACGATATAGGAAACACGGGAGAAGTGCTGTCGAAATTTTGTTAAATCATTTAAAATGAATTGATTTATGAAATATAGTTACTAGTGTGTTTGTAATGGGAAGTAGAATGACCGACCATCAAAGCAAAAAATAATATAGAAGCTAAAAATTTAATATTATATTCACTTCAAGGCGCAAAACCAATTCAAAGTGCAAGAAAGCGCAAAAAGGCGCAAAAGCAATTTCAATATGCAAAAAGGTGAAGAGGATGCAAAAAGGCGCAAATTAGCAAATTCAATAACATTATAAATAAATAGTTATTAATTAAAAAATAAAATGTCAATCCATAAAATTAAATGATTGATACTAGTTTTAATTTCTATCATAGATTTTAAAGTAGGAAAAATGGTCAATTATTTTACTGATCGGAGCTGGATGTATGAACAACGAAGGGAAATGAGAGGCTCAATAACTGAACATTTTTGTAATGGGGTACATGTGTTTATTGAATTCGCTTTAAGTAGTAATGGAAATGACGAAGAAATTCGTTGTCCATGTAGTAGGTGCAAACTATTGAAGCATTTGATATCGGATATGGTTAGAGCTCATTTGCGCCAATATAGTTTCTACCGAATTATTTTGTGTGGGAAAGTCATGGAGAAATTGTAGCATCTAATCAAGAACAGTCAGAGGAGGAGGTTGGTGATGAAATTAGTACAACGAATCTTATAGAACATATATGATTGAAGATGTAGCACAATCAATGTTCCCTACCGTTGAAATTGATAATGACGATGTTAACATGGAAGGGGAACCAACTGTTGGAACGAAAAAAATATATGATTTATTGGATGCTGCTAAGAAACCCTTATGGAATGGCTGTACAAGCGACACTCAATTATCAGTAACTTCAGAGTACATTGCGATGAAATAAAAATACAACCTCACAGAAGCCGGATTTACAACTGTTGTACAGGCTGCTAAACGGCATATGTGATGCAGCAGCGGAATAACAAAATGATGATTCTGTGAAAGTAGCAATCGATGGAATGGAAAATACTGAATGGCCCAAATTCGTTGAACCGAAGATACCGAATTCTAGCTATCTTCGTCACGTTGATCACGCACGATACCGTGAAAGAAGATCTGCAATTCTTCAGACGTTGATCAAGCGCACTTGATACCGTGAATTGGCTTCTACGATCGTTGATCCGAGCGCACTCGAATGCCGAAAGTGGAGATAGGAGATTACACTCAACTACCAATTTAATGAAAGCACAAATCTAACAAACAATGAGTTTTTATTCAAAATCAACCAACCCTTACAAATGACACTACCCCGCTATTTATAGAGGTTACAACTCAACACACTCAAAAGATTACAACACTTAGGTCGGCACCGACCTAACACACACAGCGACCTACGACTTAAAACAGACGCGACCTAACATTACAACATCACGCGACTTATCATATTTATAACACAAGACTTATTACAACATGACAACGCAACAAATACAACATACAAATGATTTAAAGAAATACAACATGATGACTTAAGACCACAACTCCACGCGGCATGAGCTTCAGCGACATGAGGAGAATTAGCTTCAGGAAGGTCTTATGCGACCTATAGGACGAGCGACTTAAGGACTTGAGCGACCTTGGCTTGAGCGACCTAAAATTGACATGGCTTCTGGTCGAGCGACTCAAGATAGGAGCGACATAAGTAACACGGCAGCGACCTAAGAAAGAGAGCATCATAAACAGGAACGACATAACTTCCTACGACCTAAGGAATAGCATCTTCAGCGACCTAACATGCAGTGGCATCTGCGAGCGACCTAACATAGGTCGTAGCTCGCTCGTATGTCCTGAGCGACTTAAAAGTTTTCGCGACCTAATGATGGAAGGTCGTTCGCGACCTAAGTCATGTGGAATATTGGAGCGACTTATCTGCATAGTGGCGCGACCTATCTTGTTAAGTCATAATTCTCTAGGTCGTAGTTCTTTAGGTCGAAGCATTTTAGGTCGAAGCACTTTAGGTCGAAGTACTTTAGGTCGAAGTACTTTAGGTCGTGGCATTTTAGGTCGGAGCACTTTAGGTCGAAGTACTTTAGGTCGAAGTACTTTAGGTCGTGGCATTTTAGGTTGTCGCTTAGTAGAGTTAGGTCGTTGGCGACCTACGACTTCTGCGACATACGAACTCAGCGATCTAACTTGTTGACTTAGCTCGATTTTCCCTCTTATCTCATCATTCTTCGCTCTATTAGGTCGCACACGACTTAACCACTCGTTAGGTCGCTCGCGACCTAAGTCTTCACCTGGCTGGGCTGCATCATCCTCCCCCTGTTGGAAGAAATTCGTCCTCGAATTAAACAGCTCTTCGTCTTCGATACTCTTATCCTTGTGAAATGGAACCAAGTATTTGATATTGTCAATATTAGCAGTAGGATGATGATTTGGCAAGATCAACTCACAATCATTCCTACAAATTGACTTCATAATTTCCAAACGACCCATTCCTCCGACATCTAGCTTGTTGTACGTACCAACAGGAAATCGTTCAACCATCAAGTAGATAGATTCATTGTCACTTTATGTCTTCATCAGATCCAATACAGAGTCCATCTTTATGCTCACCCATGATCTAGTATGTATAGGTAATGACATACATAATCCTGACTTCGTCACGGTCTCTTTTGAAATTTGATAACTCTGACTCTTTTGAACAAATATTTTAACCCCTTTTCTTCCTGATGGTCCCAAACAAAACATTGTAACCAACTACATGGTATGATCACGTTCCTCGTGTCTTTCTACACGCACGTCTTTGTTAACTTTTATTTGCCAACTACGATCCTGAGTATACAATTGCTTTTCTTTGAACAGAAACCCATCAACCAATCTTCTCAATTCTACCGGCTCTGTCGGACACATATGTTTACGTGGTATATACGGTACAATAGCACTTGCATTTGATTAATATGATGTACGTTTTCCCGTGGCAGTATTTCCTTGGTCAACTCAGCAGGAATTACTTCTTCACAATCATTCACCATTGACTTAACCTCCTCAGGAGTCTCGAGATCTCTACTGATTTCATTCCCATTCAACATAAACTCTTCCGCTCTATCCTCCACTTCTTTAACGAACTCCTCTGTAGATAATAGACTAATCGAATCCACCTCCTTCATCAACAAATTACCCTCTTCATCTCCTGACTTATTTTCTTCGTCCTCATCCAACTTTGCTGACTGTGAACTTTCAACCTCATGTTGAAAATCAACAACTTCATCTCCGTCAAACTTTGGTGATTGAAAACAATCGATTTCATCTTCCTCACCAACAAATTCCTTTAAAGACAACAAAGTCTTTAGCTCTTCGATTTCCTCTAATTTATTTTCACTATGTTGACGCCTTTTAGGAACCAAAATGATTCGTGTATCTTCGAACATAAAACTATAACTGTTTGCGCGTCCATCGTGTTGCACAGCTCTGTCGTATTGCCATGGTCTTCCCAACAACAGATGGCATACATCCATGTCAACCACATCACACAAAATTTCGTCTTTGTATTTCTTCCCAATGGAAAAATTAACACAAGCTCTTCGATTAACCTTCACCTCCCTTCCTTTCCTCAACCAAGCTAATTTGTAGGGAGTTGGATGTTTCTCGGTTTTCAATGACAGCTTCTTTACAGCCTCTGAAGAAATAATGTTGTCACAACTTCCTGCATCAATGACAAATTTGCAAACCCTTCCCAAGATAGTGCACGTTGATTGAAAGATGTTACCCATTAACCAACTTAAATCATCCTCTTGTTTTGGTGTCAAACAAGATCTCCTCAACAACAAACTACAACCCTCATCCCCTATCAATAATTCCTCTTCTTCAATCGGTAATGAATTGACGCTATCTACCTCTATACCTTCATGCTCAATTTCCGCAATCATTGCTCGCTTCTTGGGCTTTGTACATTC
This sequence comes from Allium fistulosum, assembly GCA_030737815.1. Taxonomy (NCBI): domain Eukaryota; kingdom Viridiplantae; phylum Streptophyta; class Magnoliopsida; order Asparagales; family Amaryllidaceae; genus Allium; species Allium fistulosum. The sequence continues at coordinate 1,061,438,592 of CM060903.1, forward strand.
ATTGCTTTTATGGCCCAACTCTTGACAATTAAAACATTTGAAATGACTATTGACCTTTGCTTTGTTGACTTCAGTCACAATTGACTTACTGACGACTTTAGAAACATCTGCACTGTTACTAACATCCTTGTTCTGATTGTTGGAATTTGTGAACACTCCACCACCTCTCCTTCCTTGTTTCTCCCAAGCAAGTGCTTTATGATGTGCTTCGGTGACCGAATTTGGATCAAACATATTCACCATGTCTTGAATTTGTGTTTGCAATCCTCCCACATATCTAGCGGTTAACTGTTCTTCTGTCTCCATGATATCATTCCTCGCAATCAACTGATAAAATTCATCCGCATAGTCATTCACTGTCCTCGTCCCTTGCCTGAGATTCTGCAATCGTTGATACATAAGGGATTGATAATTGTGCGGCAAGAAAGTTGCTTTCATCATCCTTCTCATCTTATCCCATGTGATAATCTTTGACTTCCCCATCCTCTCCCGTGTAAGTTTTGTTTGTTGCCACCAAGCCATAGCTCTCCCTCTTAATCTCGTAGCAACCAACTTCACTCTTCGATCCTCGGGAACTTCTTTGAAGTCAAAAATTTCTTCAACATTTGAAACCCAATCCAAAAATTCCTCCGCTTCCATTCCACCCTTGAATTCTGGAATTTCAGTTTTCATCCCCGACTCCCATCGGCGATCATCTTCTACAACCCGATATGCATTCCGCACTTGGTCTCGATCTCCAGAATGAACACTACATCTACCACCATCTTCATCAAAAACAGATGTACTTCGATATCGATCTCGACCATTCTCATTTCTATGATTACGCATATCTCTTCTACTTTGTCTTTCATCATCATGGTATGGTTAATGTTCAAACTCTCGTGGAGTTCTTCTCTCTTCTTCTCTATACTCATGATATTCTCTTCTCATCGAAACTGATGATTCTCTTCTTCCTAGATCAGATTGTGGCGACACCCTCCTCGCTTCCGTAACCGATGGTATAACTCTGTTTCCTCCATGGTTCGAGATTGGCGACCTTCTCCTTTGACCTTGGTTCATGTCCATCATCAATTTCTCTAACCTCCCAATACCTTCATCCAACTTCTCATTGAATTTGTTACTAATGCGTTGTTCCATTTGTTCAGCATCTTCCCTTTTGTACAAATCTTCAATATTTTGATGTCGATTAGCTCTCCTCGGTAGCATTGTTAAATGAAACAAACTTCAACTCTCGGTGTGAACAAATATGATGCACGGCCTTCACTTGCTCTCGGCTCTAACCACAAATACTTCACTTAGCTCGGCTTTGCTTGATGTAGCTCGGCTTCACTAACTCCTCAAACTTCTTCAATAAGAATTGGCTCCAAGACTCGGCTTAGCTATGATTGGCTAAGTCTTGCTCTGATACCAAATGATGTAGCAGTGGAATAACAAAATGATGATTCTGTGAAAGTAGCAATCGATGGAATGGAAAATACTGAATGGCCCAAATTTGTTGATCCGAAGATATCGAATTCTAGCTATCTTCGTCACGTTGATCGCGCACGATACCGTGAAAGAAGATCTGCAATTCTTCAGACGTTGATCAAGCGCACTTGATATTGTGAATTGGCTTCTACGATCGTTGATCCCAGCGCACTCAAATGCCGAAAGAGGAGATAGGAGATTACACTCAACTACCAATTTAATGAAAGCACAAAGCTAACAAACAAAGAGTTTTTATTCAAAATCAACCAACCCTTACAAATGACACTACCCCGCTATTTATAGAGGTTACAACTCAACACACTCAAAAGATTAAAACACTTAGGTCGGCACCGACCTAACACACACAGCGACCTACGACTTAAAACAGACGCGACCTAACATTACAACATCACGTGACTTATCATATTTACAACCCAAGACTTATTACAACATGACAACACAACAAATACAACATACAAATGATTTAAAGAAATACAACATGATGACTTATGACCACAACTCCACGCGGCATGAGCTTCAGTGACATGAGGAGAATTAGCTTCAGGAAGGTCTTATGCGATCTATAGGACGAGCGACTTAAGGACTTGAGCGACCTTGGCTTGAGCGACCTAAAATTGACATGGCTTCTGGTCGAGCGACTCAAGATAGGAGCGACATAAGTAACACAACAGCGACCTAAGAAAGATAGCATCATAAACAGGAACGACATAACTTCCTGCAACCTAAGGAATAGCATCTTCAGCGACCTAACATGCAGTGGCATCTGCGAGCGACCTAACATAGGTCGTAGCTCGCTCGTATGTCTTGAGCGACTTAAAACTTTTCACGACCTAATGATGGAAGGTCGTTCGCGACCTAAGTCATGTGGAATATTGGAGCGACTTATCTGCATAGTGACGCGACCTATCTTGTTAAGTCGTAACTCTCTAGGTCGTAGTTCTTTAGGTCGAAGCATTTTAGGTCGAAGCACTTTAGGTCGAAGTACTTTAGGTCGTGGCATTTTAGGTCGGAGCACTTTAGGTCGAAGTACTTTAGGTCAAAGTACTTTAGGTCGTGGCATTTTAGGTCGTGGCTTAGTAGAGTTAGGTCGTTGGCGACCTACGACTTCTGCGACATACGAACTCAGCGATCTAACTTGTTGACTTAGCTCGATTTTCCCTCTTATCTCATCATTCTTCGCTCTATTAGGTCGCACACGACTTAACCACTCGTTAGGTCGCTCGCGACCTAAGTCTTCACCAGGCTGGGCTGCATCAATATGCCACCCGATAATTGAATGTGCAAAAATCATTATGAAGTAAAAAAACTTATATCTGCTTTCGGTTTGTCGTATCAAAAAATAGATACTTGTTTAAATGGTTGCATGTTGTTTTGGAAAGAAGACATCAATCTTAAGAATTGCAGAATATGTAACCAAGAAAGATGCAAACCATGAAAAAAGAAGGGAAAAGAAGTTTCATACAAGCGTATGCATTACTTACCTATCACTCTTTGACTTCAAAGGTTATATGTATCATCTGTCACATCGCATCATATAAGATGGCACAATGTGAGAACACAGGAAGAAGGTACGTTAACACACCCAGCTGATGGAGAAGCATGGAAGCATTTTGATAAGAAATATCCTGCTTTAGTAGCGGAGAGCCGTAACGTTAGGCTTGGTTTATGTACGGAAGGATTTTCACCGTTTTCCTAGTTTGGTTCAAAATATTCATCTTGGCCAATAATCGTTACACCTTACAATCTACCTCCGTGGATGTGTATGAAAACTCCATATATGTTTCTCACAATTGTCGTCCCTAGCCCAAATGATCCGACATAGGGAATCAATGTTTACTTACAACCGTTAATCGAAGAGTTGAAAACATTGTGGTATGAAGGATTTGAAACATACAACGTACCAATTTTTTTCCGGATGTTTGCTTCTTTGTTGTGGACTATTAGAAATTTTTCTGCATATTCAATGCTTTCGGGTTGGATACGGTCGGTTGTTTAGCGTGTCCTTATTGTATGGAAGAAACACAAGCATTTTCTTTATTAAATGGGAAGAAAATTTCATGGTTTGATTGTCATTGGGGTTTTCTCCATATTAATCATCCTTTTAGAAGAGATAAAAGAAACTTCATAGCTAATAAACAATTTGGTCAAGCGAAGATATATATGAAGTTGTAAAGGATTATCCAAAGATACATGAAATAGGACAACATATCGAAATTCAAGGTAAATCGACGATTCATAATTGGTGCAAACAAAGTATATTTATGGAGCTGCCTTATTGGAAAAATCTCCTAATCCGTCATAACATTGACGTGATGCATAACGAGAAAAACATATTTGATAATATGTTAAATACAGTTTTGAATGTTAAGGGCAAGACTAAGGACGATTTGAAAACAAGATGTGATATAGAAGAATTTTGTAACCGTCCTGTGCTTCATATCAAGCCAAATAAGACTAAAAAGCCCAAAGCATGCTATGAGATAGACAACAACCAAGTTAAAGTACTGTTAAAATGGGTTGAAGGATTTCGATTTCCAGATGGGATTTCCTCTAATCTTCCTAGATGTGTCGACTATAAGAACGAGAGACTAAGTGGGATGAAAAATCATGATTGTCATATAACGATGGAAAATTTATCGCCCATCGCTTTCAGAGAACCGTTGCCAGGAAAAGTTTGGAAGGTTGTAATGGAACTTAGTATGTTTTGTAAGGAGCTTTGTTCAACTACATTAAAAGTTGATCGTCTACGTAAACTTGAGGAAGAAATCCCAGTACTGCCTTGCAAATTGGAGAAAATATTTCCTCTAGGTTTCTTTAATGTAATGGAGCATTTACCTGTTCATCTTCTATATGAAGCACGTCTTCAAGGTCCTGTGCAACATGGATGGATGCATCCATTTGAGAGGTAAGGTATTAATATCGAGTATGGTAAATATTATTTTAATTACATATATATAAGTTATTTTTGAATTGAAATATTTTCTATTAGGTCCTTGAATCATTTAAAGAAAAAAGTGAGACAAAAATCACGAGTTGAAGGTTCAATTTGCAAACCATATATCGAAGATGTAACGACCCCGAATTTTAATTGAATTTAAATTGATAATTAATTGCATTTTTGAATTAAAATTGTAAGATTAATTTGTAAATCGATTGAGTTTCTCCGGATTCAAATTAAAAATGTGTTAAATCATTTGAATTTAAATTTCAAGTAAATGGATTATAAAATAAATATATAGAGAAATACAATATAATTAGTATTAAAGTAAAAATAATAATAAAGATTTAAACTAGAAATAGAAATAAATAAAGAATAAATAATAAAAAATATAAAGTAAAATAAAAATAGAAGTTCACTTATTTTATAAAGTAATAATTAATACTTAAGCTATGAACAAAAATACAATACATTCACATATGAACAAAGGATAAGTATAATGTGACGCCCCACCTCTATACCCACGCTAGCCAAGAACACTACGGTGTAATGCTGTCAACTAGCACGGAGGATAAGGCTGTTGAGGAGCGACCCTTCATGTAACTTCTTTGAGCGAGCACCGATATGTCAGATAGTATAGAATGAGCTTCATTTAAGGAGGAAGTCCGACATACCGATACAAACCCAAAGCTATCACACAGTGGCTATAAATAATCTTCGGAAACAAACATAGAAATAAACATAACATAAATCAGCCACAGACATCCATATCACAAAGGCGGAAGAAGATATGAATATATATATAACACATGAAAGTGTACATCAGAGTAGTGGTCAAAAAGATCCACGATAATACAAAAGAATAGCAACACGTGCTATACAAAAGAATAAGTACACTACATAGAGTCTATATCTCAAATGTGTACATCCAAAAACTACTAATCTAAGTAGTTAGCCAAAAGTCAGAATAATCCAGAAGGGAAGTCAAGCAGAAGCACCTGTAACATCTCGGTCTGACCCGAGTATTATTTATAAGAAAATAATAAACGGATCAGTATAGATATAAATATCAGATGATATGGTACAAAGTAAAAGACATGGCATGAACATGTAACAACCATAATGGTATACTACTATAAGTATGTTATTGAAAATCAACAAGAGATGAATCAATATCACAAGAATCTTCTCAAAGATAAAACAGGGTATCATACCCTAAACCTGTATTCATAACAAGTCAATGACACACAAATTCACCAATGCACAAAAATTGATAAAGCTTATCAATGGAAATCACGAAAATTGGTGAAACATAAAATTCCAGAAATCATCACAAGAAATCCAGAAATCACAAGAAGGGGGAGGCCTATCACAAAACGGGAGTATGAAAATATAATGATCACGAGGATTTAAAGAATATAAAGATGCAACCAAAGCGGAGTCCAAATCTTTACGAACAATAGAAATCTGATTAACAGATTGCGGATGACGGCGATAAATAGTCCGCTCAGGACATAGGATATGAGCTTCATAACGATTAAGCCAATCCATACCCAAAATCATTCCAAAGCCTAAGTAACGCATGACATGCAAATCGGCTAGGAAAGGAAAATCACACAAAATAATCTCCACATCTTTACAAAGCAAACTAAGAGTTGCGGATCCACCAACCGGATTCGCAATTCTTAAAGAAGTCATTAAAGCAACAACACTTAAAGAAAGAGTGTCTACAAGTTCCTTTGATATAAAAGAATGGGATGCACCCGTATCAAAGAGAACTCTAATAGGTTGATCATGAAATATAATAATGCCATCAAGGACAGAATGGGACATACCTTGACCGCGAGATGTGTTGCCACGGGCTTGAGCCACATTAAGCTTTCCCTCCTTCTTGCCCTGAAATCTGGGGCATAATTGTATATAATGATCCGGGCTTTTACAGTAGCGACAAGAACGGGGCTTTGAACACTTATTCGCAAAATGGTCCTTAGAACCACAGTTATAGCATTGCCCGGAACTAGGGGTAGAAGTCTTTGCTGCCGGAGGTGCAGGTTTCCCCTTTTTGTTGGGATAAGGACCTTTGAATTTGTTTGGCCTCTTCTTGTTGTTGAAGTTTGGTTTGGAAGCCACCACTTCAACATCACTGTCCTTATCAGCCTCTTCAAGACGAAGAGCGATATCAATGAGTTGGTCGAAAGAAACTTCTAACTTTAGAAGTAATGGCTTCTTGAGATTCTTGTTTAAGCCATAGACGAACCTCTGGTTCTTCTTCAATGGGGTGTTGATGTATTCAACCCCATATTTAGACAGTGACTCGAAGGATGCGACATAATCTGTCACAGAGGATTCACCTTGAACAAGGTCTATAAAACGACGAGCCAATGTCACCTTATCTGCTTCTGGTATGAATTTTAATTCGAAGCGTTCCCGGAATTGTTCCTAGGTGAGTTCTGCTTTATTAATTTCAGAAATAAGAAGTTCGTACCAGTCCAATGCTCTCTCTTGGAGCATACTGGATGCCACGTGAACACGGTGAAGATCGACAAGATTCATGCGAGAAAAGATTCGGTCGCATGTTCTTAACCAAGCCTGGACCTCGATAATGGTTTCGGAACTCTTGAATGGTTTCCCACCCAAGTTAGTATAATCGTTGCACAAACGTGCAAATCCAGACTTAGGATGAGTAGGCTCCTGATTAGGACCGGCTGCCTGAGCATTCTTTACTAAATCAAGAAGCTGTTGAGCAGTCATAAAAACTCCATCCTGGGGAGTGACAGTAGATGGTCCGGCTCTAGGACGACCTGGTCTAGACATTCTCTCCTTTAAGAAAGAGAGAAGAAGAAAAGTTATTCTCCAATTAAATATAAAGCAAATCTTGATAGAAAGAACAAGGATATATAGAAGGAAATAGGATAAATCGGTACGAAGACTCGAATTAAATCCTAAGGCACGACTCCTAAGTTGAACTTAGGACGATGATCCTTGTTAAGTTATTCTACATTGTTCCGAAGTTTGGCTCCGATACCAAGCTGTGACGCCCCACCTCTATACCCACGCTAGCCAAGAACACTACGGTGTAATGCTGTCAACTAGCACGGAGGATAAGGCTGTTGAAGAGCGACCCTCCATGTAACTTCTTTGAGCGAGCACCGATATGTCAGATAGTATAGAATGAGCTTCATTTAAGGAGGAAGTCCGACATACCGATACAAACCCAAAGCTATCACACAGTGGCTATAAATAATCTTCGGAAACAAACATAGAAATAAACATAACATAAATCAGTCACAGACATCCATATCACAAAGGCGGAAGAAGATATGAATATATATATAACACATGAAAGTGTACATCAGAGTAGTGGTCAGAAAGATCCACGATAATACAAAAGAATAGCAACACGTGCTATACAAAAGAATAAGTACACTACATAGAGTCTATATCTCAAATGTGTACATCCAAAAACTACTAATCTAAGTAGTTAGCCAAAAGTCAGAATAATCCAGAAGGGAAGTCAAGCAGAAGCACTTGTAACATCTCGGTCTGACCCGAGTATTATTTATAAGAAAATAATAAACGGATCAGTCTAGATATAAATATCAGATGATATGGTACAAAGTAAAAGACATGGCATGAACATGTAACAACCATAATGGTATACTACTATAAGTATGTTATTGAAAATCAACAAGAGATTAATCAATATCACAAGAATCTTCTCAAAGATAAAACAAGGTATCATACCCTAAACCTGTATTCATAACAAGTCAATGACACACAAATTCACTAATGCACAAAAATTGATAAAGCTTATCAATGGAAATCATGAAAATTGGTGAAACATAAAATTCCAGAAATCATCATAAGAAATCCAGAAATCACAAGAATGGGGAGGCCTATCACAAAACGGGAGTATGAAAACTCACCAACACGTGTAACACAAGACGAGACGCTATCTCATGGTAGCTAACCATTAGTTTTTGAGCCAAAACTCCACAAGAAAGGTCCGAAGACCGTGGGGCGCTACCCCACATATGTGATGGTGAAACATCACACAAACGGGGTTTAGTCTCCCTCGTAGACAAAGAGACATCGCACAATTGCTAGTCTAAATCAAATCACAAAAATGATTGTCATGATCATCAAGAAGTGTCAATCACACCAAGCTAGTAAATATATGAGTTTAGCTTCATGTCCCATAACCACTTGCTTAACTTAAATATTTACGAACAAGTTGTAAATCTTCACTAGAAAATTGTCACAAAAGATTCAATCGAACAAGTCCAAGAATTAACCGACGAAGTGAACGCAAGCATTTCATACCACTCGTTTTACTAAGCCGTTTAATTAGATTTCTCATCCGAGTGAAGTAAAGGCTTGTATATACTAGTAGATTGGAAAATGGTTTGAGAAAAAGAGCTTTGTAGTTAAACAGTGTTGAAATCGCTTTGATGAAAGAGTTATGATATTTACTACTAGTATTGAAGCCTTCACATTTTTAAAGTGACAAGTCACAAAAAGATTGTTGAAACAAATCGCATCACAAAATTTCACATTCGAAGACGTGAGAAAAATCCAAGGAAATCAGTTCCAAAACCATCGAAGTAGAAATATACTTGCGACCTAATGTGGTCGAATTAAAGTGCAACGACACAAAGTAAAATAGGTCGAACGACCCAAGGGTAGAATGTCGTGCGACCTAGCTGGAGAACAGGTCGAGCGACCTAGTGAAATACAGGTCAAACGACCTAATTGTAGAAAGGCGAGCGACCTAATGTCTTAACAAGGCTGTGCGACCTAACAGAGAACAACACGACCAAATGAGGCGACCTAGCTAAGTGAGCGACCTAGGGGCCAGCGACCTAAAACATAACAGGTCGAGTGACCTAAGGGAAGAGCTAGGCATGCGACCTAACTGTAATAAGGTCTAACGACCTAAAGAAATAAGGTCTAACGACCTAAAGGTACTGGGGCCTTGCGACCTACGACCTAATGGTGCAAACGACCTAAATTAGGCGAGCGACTTAAAGGGGACAGGTCGAACGACCTAGTGGATGAGCGACCTAACAAGGTCGAGAAAAGGAAAGGTGCGACCTAAGTGTTTGTGAGGTCGAGCAACCTAAGGGATAAGAGACTCGCGACCTAAAGACTCGCGACCTAAAGCGAACGACCTAACAGTTCACTATATGCTTTAATGGTCAAGCGACCTAAGACGAGCGACCTAAATATTCAAGGCAGAACGACCTAAGCCTTAGCGACCTAAGGAAGTGTACGACCTAAGCCTGGAACGTGCTTATATTTGAAGGCAGCACACCATAGCGACTTAAAAGAGATGGGGTCAAACGACCTAATGTCTCGTGACCTAAAGCCAATGCGACCTACGACCTAAGTGCCGATGCGACCTATGTTGGCCGAGAGCTACGCAGAACAGTTGATAGCATATGCAGAACGACCTAAGCCCAGTTTTTTGTCAAAACACACGAAAATTTGGGATTTTCACCAATTCAATTCAAACCAAATGCAAATGTTCATGCTAAAGTAATAGGGAGTCATTCCCAACAATCCAAGATGGTTATAGATGAGATTGTGAGATAAAAATCTCACCTTTTCCATGAAATTGATGGTGGAGAGCTTAAGAGCAAAGCAAGAATCAACCACAAGCTTGAATCTATGTTCTTCACTTTGAATTTGGAGTTGATGTTGGATTAGCAATGAAGACTTGAGCTTGGAATTTTAATTTCCCATTCCCTCCACCATTTTTGAAGAAGCTTTGATGTTTTAGAAATGAAGAATGAAGTGGTGAAGAGAAGGAAGGGGTTGGGCTGAGTTAACAAGTGGTTCAGCCCAAACTAAAGGTCCAAAGCAAAAAGTGACGAAATTCCGCTATCTCCAAACATATCGAAGTTTACACTTAAAAAGATCACAAACATCATTTTGAACTCAATGGGAGTGGTCTCGAGTCCTAATTTGACCGTATGCAAAAAGTAGCTTTTCGGACCAAAATCCGATTAACGATAAAATATTTAAATATAAAATCGATAAATATGCGGTTGTTACATATAATTTAAAATTAGGATAAGTAAAGAATTGTACAAAGTAATAAATGTTAGCCTAAAATTGTATTCTATCAGCCACCAAAACATTATCATATCAGCCGAAGTTAACAAGTATTGCAAAAGAAGATACTAGTATTATATGTAAATTGTACAAAGATAATTAATGCTTGTACACCACAATATCACTTCAGCTACAATATACAACATATCAGCCTGCACACACGAAGAAAAATCTCTGGCCAAATCTTTACAAAAATATTTCTAGTACATAACAAATAGTATCCCCTGTAACTTCATTTCTTATATATCCATCTACCTCATTTCAGTTTCGTTCATTATCACTAAGTAAAACTGAAACAAATACCATTTAAACTCAAACAAGAATTCAACTAAAAACAACAATACAAAAATCAAAGCAATCAAAGAAGGCCTGGGATCAAGAAGATTTCAGCAACCCAGATTTTCAACTTTGCAAATTTAGGAAGACTTCAGCTTGTTTCAACTCAGTTTAAAAGCAAATCAAACATCAACAACTAAGCTTCAGTTTCAACTCAATTATATAATAAGTAGCAGATCAAAATTCAGATCAAAAACAAATGCCAGTTTTCAAATTCAAATTTGCATTTCCTGGCTTTCTCTATTTCCAGTTTAGGTGAGCAAACCACCCTTATAAATTCTTAAAGTTGATATATCTAATCTGCATGTGATGATCTATGATGTGCATGTTGTTTAGAAATGAATTTTTTTCCATATATATGAATTTGTATATGTATTTACAGGCTTTCAAACCTATTTTCAAAAAAAAATCAAAAGATTCTTTTCAAATTCTTTTTAGGCTTTAGAATCTGAACAAAAATTGTTTGTAAGATCAAGCTTTAGGTCCTAAAAATATTGCTGAGAAGAATTATTTTGAAATTATCTGGAAATATAAATAAAAAGTGAAAATGTTGGGACTGTGTTGAAATTCAAAAACCATGTTTCTTGTTTCAAGTATATCATCCAAAACGTTTTCGAAAATGATGAATTTTAGAGGTGGAATCATGATTTTTAATCATCTATTCATAGAGAACTTTTGAGTTGAACGGAAAAGGTATTTTTATCAAATTCCATCGATCAACATGTTTGTATTCATCATGCTTTGGTTAGAGGGTGGTTCGATCATCGATGGTCATCAGAAAAATAATCGAATTTTTTTTTATTTGTTGTGGTAGCCATTTGAGGTCGAAATAGGGTTTTGAACACAGTTTGGTTCGACAGGGATTTGAAGGGGAGTTCATCGTCAATAAGGCATCAGAATTGATAAGACGAGGGGGAATCGACGCATATGGTCATGGTGGAGCTCTGAATGGAGTTGCGTGGGTTCTGGCGCTAGGTGGCGTCATAGCGAGGCGACTTTCTGGTGATGTTCGTTTCCAGGCTGATGGGTTTAGGGGTCAAATTCGTTGTTCGATCGAATCGTGTCATCTGGGTGATTGCGAGTTGTTGCCATGGTTGAAGGCGATGCAGGGGAGGCCGGAGTGGTGTTCGTCGATGATCAGAGGTGGTGCGCACGTGAACGTGTATCATCTCGTGTATGTTGGTGGCTGCGTGTTTTGAGCACCGGGAAGAAGCATATCATTCGGGTCGTTCTCGAGTAGAATGGCTGTGCGACTCGAAGGAAGTAGAGAAGCAAGGGACATAGTGCGAGCTCGGGTAAATATTGGTGAGGCTCGGGTAAATTAGAGGGTAGGCTCGGGTTTGGAATTATTTCGAGCCAGTTTTTTTATTTATTTTAAAAGTAAAGCATGTTCTGATTTTAAAAGTGAAGTTATACAGTTTTTAAAGCAAAGGAAATCAAAGATTTAACAAGTTTGAACAAGTTTCAAAGATTTTAATAGTTGGATTTTAATGTTTAAAATTGTTGTGTTTAAAGGAAATTTCATACCTTCGATTATAAAATTGATTTCAAAATGTTTTCAAATGGATTGTTAATGATGTAATTAAGGTAATTAATTTAAAGAACAATTACTTTATGAAAGTAATTAGGAGATTGTTAATTTCTAAAGGTAATTAATTTAAGGATAATTAATTAATGTAATTAAAGCGATTAATGGGATTAATTAATTAAGGTAATTAATTAAGAAATAATTAATCTATGAAGGTGATTAAGATTTAATTAATTAATAATTAAGGATTAATTAATTTAAAATTAAGGATAATTAATCATTAATTAATGAAATATAAATATATATATATATATATGTATATAATTATGTGATGGATTGATTATTATTGAAATGCTTTGAGCAGTTTGATATCCCTGTTTGTGTTTGTGATGCTTTGTGATATAAATTACTTTGTGCTGAGCTGTGATTCCTGTTTCTGTAATATATATTACTGTGTGAATATGCCGTAAAACGGCACTTGAATTTCGATGCGACCCGGAGTCGGATTCCAGTTTGTATTCTGAAACCCACATCGAATCGTAATGATGAATCCTTGTGATTGATAAATTAACTTTATCTGTGAATCTGTAAATGAGGATAAGTGTTATAGTTTATACCGCTTATCAAATATATTACTGTATTTGAATCCGTGATGATTTGTATTGTTGCACTATTGTGCGTGAAACCCTGGACCACACTTATACACACACAAATATGGATTTCACACGGAAATCGGTTAAGTCACAGATGATTTAAATTTAATGTTTTGAAATTGAAATTTTAATTTCAATTGATTTTGAAATTGGAAATTGGGGTTTAATATGAAAAGCTTTTGAAAGGAGTTTTAAAGATATTTTGGATATCTTGAAATTTAAATAATTTGATTTAAATTTGAATTCAAGTTTGAAATTGAATTCTATGATTTGAAACTATGGATTAAAGATGTTGTACAAGTTATATATGGGTTAAACCATTTTAAAGGTATTGATTTGGGAATTTGAATTTAATTCAAGGGTTTTAACTCGTTTAAATATAACTGGATTTTTCTGAAACGAAACTATTTGTTTTCAAATAGTAAAAGCTTTCACATAAGTAATGAACTTCCAATTTGTGTTGAAAGGTTTCAAGTTTGAAATGGAATTGAAATGTTTTGAAAGCTATGAAATGAGTCTTTGATTCAAAGACCGGATGAGTTAATCCAACTTGAAATAGAATTGTTTTGAAAGGCTATGAATGAATCTTTGGAAACGAGTTTTGAAAGCTATAATTTAAATCTTGATTTAAAGATTTAACGAGTAAACCTATTCAATTAAAATGGAAATTGTTTTGAAATCCATGAGTGGATCTTTGTGAATGGGGTGAACTTTGTGAATTGGATCTTTTTGTTTAAAAGATTAAAAGTATGGAAATTTGATTAAACCATTGAAGGTTGTTGAAATGAATCTTTTTGTTTAAAAGATTGGAAATGGTAATTTGTTTTAACCATTCGAATGAAAAGTTTTGGGCTTTAAGTTGTGATTTAACTGAGACCGCAGTATCCATATGATTTTTAATTGCGCTCGTTATTCGGTTTAGCCGGAAAAGGACCTTTGTGTCATATAACCCATTCTGAATAATGATACGACGATATGGATAGCATTTGAAGACCGGTGGTGAAGACCGGGTATTTGCGAGAGCGATAGGATGACCTATCGATTGTCTCTGCACTGAGTAGCTACGGTATAGAGATTCGCTAAGTGATGGGTAGTCCGATCGGGATTGTGAATACCCGGATTGCAAGGGCTTCTTTGGAAGTGCCTTCGGTACTGTTCGAACCCAAAACAGACTTGTATGGATGTGTGTCTGACGTTACACTTTGAGATGTAAAGCTGGTTTCTATCAAATACATTTCTGTTGGTGGCAGAGAATTTATTCTCTTAGCTTAACACCCTTCTCTGAGACGTACGAGCTTAGAGGGTGGTATCATGGTATGGAGCCAAGATACTTAACTCGTGTGGACATTGTAAATTTATTACTGTGTGATGTTGCTTTGTGATCGAGACGTCTCGGATAAAGGTCGGTAACGATCGGGGGATGGCATACTTGTGTGTTAGTTACCTAGTTACAGCTGTACAGCATGAGGTAGCGTCGGCCTTGTGTTGGCAGAGATCCGGTTAGGTTCTCGGGGCGTCTTTCCAGAGGCGTTTCCATTTCGGTGTAAGGAACCCTTAGCCTGACCATTTGTTGGAAATCCAAAGAAACAATACGCGTCCTGTACGGTTTTAGTTGTATTACCTGCTATGGAATGTGGCGGTAACCTGCTATTGAACATAGTAGCTATAGTAGGCATACAATAATGGTTGTATGCTGGCTAAGATCAATATTGTATTTTCGAAATGATTTTGTACACTATGCACTAGTAATAATATCAAAGAGTTTTGTTTGCATAGTAGGCATGTTTGACTATCATAAGAAGAAATCTCCTCCAATTCCGCGATTGCATTGTGTGTGTGGCGGGAGGTCTTATAGTAGTTTCATTTTTGAAAAGCATTGCAGATTTCAATGTTGAAAATTCTTTTGTGTTTATTTTAAAGATAAACTGTTTTTGTTTGCTCATACCAGTCCCATGACTGACCCGGAGTTTATTGTTCCATTCCTAAACTCTGGGTGCCCACAATTTTCCACACGGGCAGTCTAGAGTTGGGTTTTTCAGATAGTCAGGTTTAGTAGATTATCTAGAGCTAGTTCATTTCATCGGAGTGGATGACTGCACCTGGTTATCTTGGTGCCTTGGTTGGTGTTCCGAGCTTGACGTTGGAGTTGTTGGATTCATCCTCTTTTGCAGATCATTTGGAGTTATCACTTCTGTTTCCGCTGTATTATTATTTGTCTCTGATATTGTTGTATCATATTGATATCATTGTTGTATATCATTCTGGATATTGTATTCATTGTAGTGGTATATGATATCATCTATTTCTTTCTTCCGCTGTGTTGTTATACTTACTGTGTTATAAGCTCTAGTGAGCCTGATTTGGCGTTTGAATCTGCGGCATTTCGAGTACAAGTGAAGTACGGGTGAGGATTTTCGAAGGCCGATTTCAGGGTCATTACATTTGGTATCAGAGCTAATGTTGAACTTTAGCTCAGGAGTATAACACATTAAGTAGCTCATTAGAGATAGGGTGAAGTATACCCAAGAATGTGTATCTCTAAGATATCCGTCCGTGTGCCTCAGTAAATTCTCTTACTATTCACTGATAGTAAGTATGAGTGCAAGAAGAGGATGAGATAGGGGACAAGGGAATGCGACTATAAATGGTCAATACCCTGAAACAATGAGGAAACAATCTTTTCTCTATCAATCTCTTTTGTTCGTCATCTTTTCTCAATTCTTCGATGATTTCTGGTAGATCCAGGAAGAGATTCGATATATTAAAATGGGACATAAACTCCAAATAGGTCAGAATTGTTTGTTTGGATGAATTGGTTGCTTTGGTTGCTATGGTTGGTAGGTATACTTTAGTTTCTAAACTAAAAGTTTTGAAATTGTATCCATGTATCTATCCATTCTTTGGGTCCCAATATATTCTACGAATGGTTAGTTATCCCTTCGAACTAACCGATGCCCCTTCATATTTCGTAAATCTGGATAACCCGAGTATCTTGTGAAAAATTAAACATATTCGTTCTTGTATCTATTATTGATATTCTGATTTGGTAAGCCAAATGAAGAATAGATGTTCAGTTGATTTGATGAAATATTCTTCATCTATCTTTGTGTCTCCTTGGCAATTTTGAGGACGAAATTCTTTTAAGGGGGGAAGTCTGTAACGACCCCAGATTTTAATTGAATTTAAATTGATAATTAATTGCATTTTTGAATTAAAATTGTAAGATTAATTTGTAAATCAATTGAGTTTTTCCAGATTCAAATTAAAAATGTGTTAAATCATTTGAATTTGAATTTCAAGTAAATGGATTATAAAATAAATATATAGAGAAATACAATATAATTAGTATTAAAGTAAAAAAAATAATAAAGATTTAAACTAGAAATAGAAATAAATAAGTGGAAATTAGGAAGGCATCCCTATCATACTTTCATATTGTAAAGCGGGTCCCTATCAAAGTTTCATTGTAAAGCGGGTCCCTGTTTTCTGGAAACAAAGAAAAATTATTGCTGAAATGTTAGCAACTTTTATAAATAAGTGCTGATATTTCAGCAACTATCTATGTCAAAGTTTTATTGTAAAAGCAAAGAAAAATTATTGCTGAAATGTCAGCAACTTTTATAAATAAGTGCTGATATTTCAGCAATTATCTGTGTCAAAGTTTTATTGTAAAAACAAAGAAAAATTATTGCTGAAATGTCAGCAACTTTTATAAATAAGTGCTGATATTTCAGCAACTTTCATAAACTGTGTTCACAGTGTACATAAATGTTGCTGAAATATCAGCAACTTTTATAAATAAGTGTTGATATTTCAGCAACTTTCATACACTATGTTTACAGTGTACAGAAATGTTGCGGAAATGTAAGCAACTTTTATGAAATGTTGCATCATGCTCTACAATAATCGTGAATAAAAAACAGGGACCTAATTTACACTGAAATTTAGTGAAGGAATTTTCGTGAATTTTGAAACTTAATAAGGACCTGTGCCAAAAGTACCCAATAAATAAAGAATAAATAATAAAAAATATAAAGTAAAATAAAAATAGAAGTTCACTTATTTTATAAAGTAATAATTAATACTTAAGCTATGAACAAAAATACAATACATTCACATATGAACAAAGGATAAGTAAAGAATTGTACAAAGTAATAAATGTTAGCCTAAAATTGTACTCTATTAGCCACCAAAACTTTATCATATCAGCCGAAGTTAACAAGTATTGCAAAAGAAGATACTAGTATTATATGTAAATTGTACAAAGATAATTAATGCTTGTACACCACAATATCACTTCAACCACAATATACAACATATCAGCCTGCACACACGAAGAAAAATCTATGGACAAATCTTTACAAAAATATTTCTAGTACATAACAAATAGTATCCCCTGTAACTTCATTTCTTATATATCCATCTACCTCATTTCAGTTTCGTTCATTATCACTAAGTAAAACTGAAACAAATACCATTTAAACTCAAACAAGAATTCAACTAAAAACAACAATACAAAAATCAAAGCAATCAAAGAAGGCCTGGGATCAAGAAGATTTCAGCAACACAGATTTTCAACTTTGCAAATTTGGGAAGACTTCAGCTTGTTTCAACTCAGTTTAAAAGCAAATCAAACATCAACAACTAAGCTTCAGTTTCAACTCAATTATATTAAGTAGCAGATCAAAATTCAGATCAAAAACAAATGCCAGTTTTCAAATTCAAATTTGCATTTCCAGGCTTTCTCTGTTTCCAGTTTAGGTGAGCAAACCACCCTTATAAATTCTTAAAGTTGATATATCTGATCTACATGTGATGATCTTTAAAGTCTGTTATGATCTATGATGTGCATGTTGTTTAGAAATGATTTTTTTTCCATATATATGAATTTGTATATGTATTTACAGGCTTTCAAACCTATTTTCAAAAAAAATCAAAAGCTTCTTCTCAAATTCTTTTTAGGCTTTAGAATCTGAACAAAAATTGTTTGTAAGATCAAGCTTTAGGTCCTAAAAATATTGCTGAGAAGAATTATTTTGAAATTATCTGGAAATATAAATAAACAGTGAAAATGTTGGGACTGTGTTGAAATTCAAAAACCATGTTACTTGTTTCAAGTATATCATCCAAAACGTTTTCGAAAATGATGAATTTTAGAGGTGGAATCATGATTTTTATTCATCTATTCATAGAGAACTTTTGAGTTGAACGGAAAAGGTATTTTTATCAAATTCCGTCAATCAACTTGTTTGTATTCATCATGCTTTTGTTAGAGGGTGGTTCGATCATCGATGGTCATCAGAAAAATAATCGGAATTTTTTTTATTTTTTATGGTAGCCATTTGAGGTCGAAATAGGGTTTTGAACCCAGTTTGGTTCGACAGGGATTTGAAGGGGAGTTCATCGTCAATAAGGCATCGGAATTGATAAGACGAGGGGGAATCGACGCATATGGTCATGGCGGAGCTCTGAATGGAGTTGTGTGGGTTCTGGCGCTAGGTGGCGTCGTAGCGAGGCGACTTTCTGGTGATGTTCGTTTCCAGGCTGATGGGTTTAGGGGTCGAATTCGTTGTTCGATCGAATCGTGTCATCTGGGTGATTGCGAGTTGTTGCCGTGGTTGAAGGCGATGCAGGGGAGGCCGGAGTGGTGTTCGTCAATGATCAGAGGTGGTGCGCACGTGAACG
This sequence comes from Allium fistulosum, assembly GCA_030737815.1. Classification (NCBI taxonomy): domain Eukaryota; kingdom Viridiplantae; phylum Streptophyta; class Magnoliopsida; order Asparagales; family Amaryllidaceae; genus Allium; species Allium fistulosum. The sequence continues at coordinate 1,061,457,337 of CM060903.1, forward strand.
TGTATCATCTCGTGTATGTTGGTGGCTGCGTGTTTTGAGCATCGGGAAGAAGCATATCATTTGGGTCATTCTCGAGCAGAATGGCTGTGCGACTCGAAGGAAGTAGAGAAGCGAGGGACACGGTGCGAGCTCGGGTAAATATTGGTGAGGCTCGGGTAAATTAGAGGGTAGGCTCGGGTTTGGAATTATTTCGAGCTAGTTTTTTTATTTATTTTAAAAGTAAAGCATGTTTTGATTTTAAAAGTGAACTTGTACAGGTTTTAAAGCAAAGGAAATCAAAGATTTAACAAGTTTGAACAAGTTTCAAAGATTTTAATAGTTGGATTTTAATGATTAAAATTGTTGTGTTTAAAGGAAATTTCATACCTTCGATTATAAAATTGATTTCAAAATGTTTTCAAATGGATTGTTAATGATGTAATTAAGGTAATTAATTTAAAGAATAATTACTTTATGAAAGTAATTAGGAGATTGTTAATTTCTAAAGGTAATTAATTTAATGATAATTAATTAATGTAATAAAAGTGATTAATGGGATTAATTAATTAAGGTAATTAATTAAGAAATAATTAATCTATGAAAGTGATTAAGATTTAATTAATTAATAATTAAGGATTAATTAATTTAAAATTAAGGATAATTAATCATTAATTAAAGAAATATATATATATAATTATGTGTTGGATTGATTATTATTGAAATGCTTTGAGCAGTTTGATATCCCTGTTTGTGTTTGTGATGCTTTGTGATATAAATTACTTTGTGCTGTGCTGCGATTCCTGTTTCTGTAATATATATTACTGTGTGAATATGAAAACCCTTGGCCGTAAAACGACACTTGAATTTCGATGCGACAGGGAGTCGGATTCCAGTTTGTTATCCGAAACCCACATCGAATCGTAATGATGAATCCTTGTGGTTGATAAATTGACTTTATCTATGAATCTGTAAATGAGGATAAGCATTATAGTTTATACCGCTTATCAAATATATTACTGTATTTTAATCTGTGATGATTTGTAATGTTGCACTATTGTGTGTGAAACCCTGGACCACACTTATACACACACAAATATGGATTTCACGTGGAAATCAGTTAAGACACAAATGATTTAAATTTAATGTTTTGAAATTGAAATTTTAATTTCAATTGATTTTGAAATTGGAAATTGGGGTTTAATATGAAAAGCTTTTGAAAGGAGTTTTAAAGATATTTTAGATATCTTGAAATTTAAATAATTTGATTTAAATTGAATTCAAGTTTGAAATTGAATTCTATTATTTGAAACTAGGGATTAAAGATGTTGTACAAGTTATATATGGATTAAACCATTTTAAAGGTATTGATTTGGGAATTTGAATTTAATTCAAGGGTTTTAACTCGTGTAAATATAACTGGATTTTTCTGAAACGAAACTATTTGTTTTCAAATAGTAAAAGCTTTCACATAAGTAATGAACTTCCAATTTGTGTTGAAAGGTTTCAAGTTTGAAATGGAATTGAAATGTTTTGAAAGCTATGAAATGAGTCTTTGATTCAAAGAACGGATGAGTTAATCCAACTTAAAATAGAATTGTTTTGAAAGGCTATGAATGAATCTTTGGAAACGAGTTTTGAAAGCTATAAGTTAAATCTTGATTTAAAGATTTAACGAGTAAACCTATTCAATTAAAATGGAAATTGTTTTGAAATCCATGAATGGATCTTTGTGAATGGGGTGAACTTTGTGAATTGGATCTTTTTGTTTAAAAGATTAAAAGTATGGAAATTTGTTTAAACCATTGAAGTTTGTTGAAATGAATCTTTTTGTTTAAAAGATTGGAAATGGTAATTTGTTTTAACCATTCGAATGAAATGTTTTGGGCTTTAAGCTGTGATTTAACTAAGACCCCAGTATCCATATGATTTTTAATTGCACTCGTTATTCAGTTTAGCCGGGAAAGGACCTTTGTGTCATATAACCCATTCTGAATAATGATACGACGATATGGATAACATTTGAAGACCGGTGGTGAAGACCGGGTATTTACGAGAGCGATAGGATGACCTATCGATTGTCTCTGCACTGAGTAGCTACGGTATAGAGATTCCCTAAGTGATGGGAAGTCCGATCGGGATTGTGAATACCCGGATTGCAAGGGCTTCTTTGGAAGTGCCTTCGGTTCTGTTCGAACCCGAAACAGACTTGTATGGATGTGTGTTTGACGTTACACTTTGAGATGTGAAGCTGGTTTCTATCAAATACATTTCTGTTGGTGGCGGAGAATTTATTCTCTTAGCTTAACACCCTTCTCTGAGACGTACGAGCTCAGAGGTTATGTAGTTGATGGTTACTAGTGATACATTCCCAATTTGGTAATGTGGCATACGAAGTGCTGTTGATCATTTGTTGATCAAAGCGTGGCTTTGTGAAAAAGCGTGGCTTTGTGAAAAAGAGTGGCTTTGTGAAAAAGCGTAGCTTTGTGGACGAGTCTTCGTCGAGCCTCACAACCCGGTAATGGTCGAAGCAGGAATGTTGCGGCAAGGTTTGTAGGGGTCACGCCCCTAGGGTATGTCAATTTTCTTCTGGATAAAGGGTGGTATCATGGTATGGAGCCCAGATACTTAACTCGTGTGGACAATGTAAATTTATTACTGTGTGATGTTGCTTTGTGATCGAGAAGTCTCGGATAAAGGTCGGTAACGACCGGGGGGATGGTATACTTGTGTGTTAGTTACCTAGTTACAGCTGTACAGCATGAGGTAGCATCGGCCTTGTGTTGGCAGAGATCCGGTTAGGTTCTCGGGGCGTCTTTTCAGAGGCATTTCCATTTTGGTGTAAGGAAGTTCCTTAGCCTGACCATTTGTTGGAAATCCAAAGAAACAATACGCGCCCTGTACTGTTTTAGTTGCATTACCTGCTATGGAATGTGGCGGTAACCTGCTATTAAACATAGTAGTTATAGTAGGCATACAATAATGGTTGTATGCTAGCTAAGATCAATATTGTATTTTCGAAATGATTTTGTACACTATGCACTTGTAATAATATCAAAGAGTTTTGTTTGCATAGTAGGCATGTTTCACTATCATAAGAAGAAGTCTCCTCCAATTCTGCGATTGCATTGTGTGTGTGGCGGGAGGTCTTATGGTAGTTTCATTTTTGAAAAGCATTGCGGATTTCAATGTTGAAAATTCTTTTGTGTTTATTTTAAAGATAAACTGTTTTTTTGCTCATACCAGTCCCATGACTGACCCGGAGTTTATTGTTCCCTTCCTAAACTCTGGGTGCCCATAATTTTCCACACAGGCAGTCTAGAGTTGGGTTTTTCAGATAGTCAGTTTTAGTAGATTATCTGGAGCTAGTTCATTTCATCGGAGTGGATGACTGCACCTACTTATCTTGGTGCCTTGGTTGGTGTTTCGAGCTTGACGTTGGAGTTGTTGGATTCATGCTCTTTTGCAGATCATTTGGAGTTATCACTTCTGTTTCCGTTGTATTATTATTTGTCTCTGATATTGTTGTATCATATTGATATCATTGTTGTATATCATTCTGGATATTGTATTCATTGGAGTTGTATATGATATCATCTATTTCTTTCTTCCGCTGTGTTGTTATACTTATTGTGCTATAAGCTCCGGTGAGCCTGATTTGGCGTTTGAATCTGCGGCATTTCGAGTACAAGTGAAGTACGGGTGCCGATTTTCGAAGGCCGATTTCAGGGTCATTACAGAAGAAGAAGCTTCGTTCTTTTTTTCTCATTATTTCAGTGATCATGTGAACTTATCATTTGAAAGTGCTACACATAATGATGAAGCCGTTGAACAAGATTGTTCTTCTGAGGCAATGTTATCTATTTTTAGACAACATGGTCGACCTATTAGAAAATGTGTAGAAGTATGGTTAGACGATAGAGATTAACGTGTAGCGCACACATATATTCTTCTTAATTATACTAAAGTTGCACCATTTATTAGGTACTATTAAATTACAAGTATGGATATATTTATTTAAGTGAATATTAGGCACACATCCCTAAAAGCAAACTTAATTCACTAAAACTCCTCCCACAAGAAAACATACTTTGCAGGTCCCTATTTTTAATTTCGGCTATTTTTTCCCTAAAATACCCCTCCGCTTCTTGCACGATTGATTTTAATAACAAGTTTATCTTTCTTGATTTCATCTTCTTCTTCATTGGCGAACTTATGTTTCTTGATTTCATCTTCTTCTTCAATGGCGAGCTCAGCTTTCTCGATTTCAATGGAAAACTACAATTATACACAATAATTGCATAAATGTCTGCAATTATATGCAATAGTTGCAGACATTTCTACAACTATACCATATAGTTGCAGACATTTCTGCAACTATATGCAATAGTTGCAGACATTTCTGCAACTATATGCAATAGTTGCATTTATGCAAATATGCAATAGTTGCAGAAATGTCTGCAACTATATAGCCACGATAGGGTTCCAACGGCCGCCAACGGGAATTTCCAACGGCTACCAAAGGCTCGTTATTTTTTTAACAAGCCGTTGGTAACCATTGAAAAATTGTCGTTTGCGGCCATTGGAAGCCGTTGAAAATATTCGTGTAAACCTGCAGCTGGCCGATAGCAGATTTCATTCTTCTTCCTTCAACAAAATACCCCAAAACCTCCACCCTCTTCCTCCACTCCTCCTCTTCTCTTGCTCCCAGCCTCCCCACGCAACCGGCAGCCCCTCTGATGCCATCAATCAACACCAGCAGCCTCTCTCCATCCAATTCCACTACAAAATCAGGTTTTGCCTAAAACCCTAAATTTTAAAAATTTGCTAATTTTGTGTTTAATTGTTTGTTATAGTTGTATCTAATGGCCTATTAATTGTTTATTATACCAAACTAATTGCTAATTACAATTATTACCATCCAAATGTTCAAATTGTTTGTGTATATATATTATGCATATATATACATATGTTGATAATTTAGTGTAAATGCACATTTGAGTTAGCGTTAGATTAGTTAGGATTGCTTTAAATTATTTTGTGTATGTTTTGTAAAATATTAGGCAAACATGAATTAGTCGAATATTTTTCGAACATGAATTATATCTTTTAGTAATATGATCTCTTAGTGAAATTTTGGCCTATATGATTGCTTTAAATTATATCTTTTAAATTATTAGACGAACAAAATTTAAATCTCTTAGTGAATTTTTGGCCCCGTCTGACAAGTGTTGTATATGATCATTGTATGAATATTCGTTTTTATTGCAAAACGGATATTCATATTCACCTGATACAATATTTGTTGGATTTGTCCCTATATTGGACAAGTTACAAACACTATAAAGTAATTACGTTTCGTAAATCATATCGTTATAAACGGTTCACAAAATTTCGACGGCATTTCCTTTTCGTTCCTTGTGTACATGCATATGTGTACGATACAAGGAACACGGGGAAGTGCTGCCGAAATTTTGGGAAATCGTTTATAATGATATGATTTAAGAAATGTAATTACTATTGTGTTTGTAATGGGAAGTAGGATAACCGACCATCACAAAAGGTACAAAAATGTAAACAAAATAGCAAGAAATATAACTTTGTATATAAACGAAAATGGATTATTAAAAACAGTAAAATCTAAAATGTGTTTATCGAATTTGATTAATAGTTTATAAGGAGCTTTCAAAGAATTGTTGCCCGTAAAAGTTTGGAAGGTTATAACAGAACTTAGTTTATTTTATAAGGAGCTTTGTTCAACTATGTTAAAAGTTGACCATCTTCGTAAACTTGAGGTAGAAATCCCAATACTGCTCTGCAAACTGGAGAAAATATTTCCTCCAGGTTTGTTCAATGTAATGGAGCATTTACCTGTTCATCTTCCATTTGAAGCACGTCTTCGAGGTCCTGTGCAATATGGATGGATGTATCCATTCGAGGGGTATGTTGTTAATACTGAGTATATAATTTAAATATAATTAAAAATCAATATTGATATGAAATATTTTTATTAGGTACTTAAATCATTTAAAGAAAAAAGTGAGACAAAAAGCTCGATTTGAAGGTTCGATTTGCAAATCATATATCGAAGAAGAAACATCGTTCTCTTTCTCTCATTATTTCAATGATCATGTGAATTTGTCATTTCAAAGTATTGCGCGTAATGATGAGGTCGTTGAACAAGATTCTTCTTCTGAAGCAATGTTATCTATTTTTAAACAACATGGTCGACATGCTGGAAAATGTAAAGACCCGCAAATCCGTCTTCCGAAAACTCGACACCGATACGTCCACTGTACCAACTATCGAAAAATCAAATGGCGGAAACGCGAAACTTTAGGGTTAAAAGAAGAGGTAGAAGAAGACAGAAGAAAAGAAAGAATAGAAAAATAGAAACAATATCTGAATCTCACATTTCGCAGCGGAACAATATATAATAGATAAATCAATAATCTTTAAAACAAAAGACTATATCAGTTTATACATACATCAATCATCAGTGTTTACAACAATACACATTATTGGACAGTTATATAAACTTGTCCACATACAGAATACACAGCGGAAATAATAAACAAATACGATAGTACGCTTCGCCATCTAGCTCATCTCCAAAGCTCCAGAATATCCTGATAAAATAACTCTAGGCTGCTCGTGTGGAAAATTATGGGCACCCAGAGTTTAGAAGGGAACAATAAACTCCGAGTCAGTCATGGTGACTGGTGTGAGATCGTAAAACAGTTATTTTCGCAAAGAAAATTAAACAATTTCGCAATGCTTTTGGAAAATGAAACTACCATAAGGCCTCCCGCCACACACACAATGCAAACGCAGAATTGGAGGAGATTTCTCCTTATGATAGTCAAAAATGCTTACTACGCAAAATCAATTGATATTATTATTAATGTCTAGTGTGGAAAACATTTCGAAAGTATAATATCAATCTTAGCCAACATACAACCATTTTTGTATGTCTACTATAGCTACTACGTTCAATAGCAGGTTACCGCCACATCCCATAGCAGGTAATACAACTAAAAATCGTACAGGGTTCGTATTGTTTCTTTGGATTTCCAACAAATGGTTAAGCTTAGGAACTTCCTTACACCGAAATAAAAACGCCTCTGGAAAGACGCCCCGGATCCTAACCGGATCTCTGCAAACAAAAGGCCGACGCTACCTCACGCTCTAACCGAGCTGTAACTAGGTAACTAACACACGAGCTATGCCATCCCCCGGTCGTTACCGACCTTTATCCGAGGATCCTCAATCACAACGCAACAGCCACAAAATATAATCAACATAGGTAAAATATCTGGGCTCCATACCATGATATCACCTTTTATCCAGAAGGAAATGGCATTCCCTAGGGGCGCTACCCCTACAAACCTTTGTCGCAACATTCCTGTTTCGACCATTACCGGGTTGTGAGGCTCAACGAAGTCTCGTCCACAAAGCAATGCTTTTTCACAAAGCCACGCTTTTTCACAAAGCCACGCTTTTTCACAAAGCAACGCTTTGACCAAAAACTGATCAACAGCACTTCGTGTGCCACATTACCAAATTGGGAATGTATCACTAGTAACCATCAACTACATAACCTCTGAGCTCGTACGTCTCAGAGAAGGGTGTTAAGCTAAGAGAATAAATTCTCCGCCACCAACAGAAATGTATTTGATAGAGACCAGCTTTACAAAGTGTAACGTCAGACACACATCCATACAAGTCCGTTCCGGGATCGAACGGAACCGAAGGCACTTCCAAAGAAGCCCTTGCAATCCAGATATTCACTAATCACGTTCGGACTTCCCATCACAAAAAGAGTGATATAAATCTCTATACCGGAGCAACTCGGTGTAGAGACATTCAACAGGTTGTCCTTTCATTTTCACAAATATCCGGTCTTCACACCGGTCTTCAAATGTAGTCCATTCACGACGTATCATTATTCGGAATGGGTTATATGACACAAAGGTCCTCTCCCGGCTTAACCGAATAATGAGCGTTTGTTTTAAAAACAAATCAAGTGTCATTTCAAAGGCAAATATTGATAGTCTGTTATTTAACTATCAACAACATTTAAAACAATCAATCAATTCAAATAATTTTTCCCAAATTATTTATTTCAAAATATCTTCAAAAGATATATACATTTTCCACACTTCACATTTGAAAATCCGATTTCAAATCATATTTCACACTTCACATTTGAAAATCAATTTCAAATCATATTTTGGTCCATTTAAACCAACTGATAAATCCTTATCGATTTATTTCAAATTTACATTTCAAATTTGTAAATTTATTTCCACACTTCATCACTTTGAAAATCCGATTTCAAATTATATTTTGCACACTTTAAAAATAAATCAATATTTATTTTTAAAACAAATTTCTGTTTCCTTTACAACTTCTATTCAGAATTTACATTCCCAAAAATCCACTTTTACATGATTTTCAAATCGTTTTCCAAATATTCATTCTCAACCCCGAATCAACTTTAAAAATTGATTTGTCCATTTTATTTCAAATCCCAAATCGAATTTCAAATTGATTTCTGAATTTACTTCAACACCAAATCACATTTCAAATTGGTTCTAACTTTTAATCCCAAATACCAAATCATTTTTACAAATCGATTTCCAAATTTATTCTCAACACCAAAAATAAATTTTCATTCAAACACCAAATAAGTTTTCATATCGATTTCTCAAAAATTTATTTCAAATACCCCATCAATTATCAATTTGATTTCAAACAAATTTATTTCCTTTTAAATAAATTCTTTTTTTTTCAAACCATCTAAACTTAAATTTTAATTTCAGAAATCCAATTTCATTTATTTCTGGTATCCAACGATACCAAAAATACATTCGGCTAAATTATAGCCTTCAACAAAATCAATCACAGATATAATCATACACAGATTATAAATAATCAATCAAACAACCTATGAAATCAATTCAAATGTTTGGAGGAATCCTGTAGGATCCCTCCAACCTGTTTCCCTGCATCCATAGATTTTAGCACAATACCAGTTCCACTTCGAGGTGGAATATCGCGGTATATGGGTTTTATACAAATATATCATCCGCTTACTAACGGCGCAATAGGGTCTCATCCGCTATATAATTGTGGGAAATCAATCAATCCAATATATACATATGCCAATATGTATATATTGCTATATATATATATAGATATATCCTACTATATCTAATATCACAATCCAAACAGACAATCAAATCAATAACTAAAAATTCCACTTTTCATTTGAGTGAGAAGATCTCACCTTAGATTTTAAATTTGCAGTCCATTTTCCCATTCCGGCTTGATTTTCTTGATTTATACCTTGTATAATATTTACACAGTTTATCAATATTTGAATTAAATCGAACACTTAAATTATCGTTCTATTTATTTACTTAACCAAAATTTTATTTTAACTAATTTCCCTTTTAAAAAAAAATTTTAACCAAAATCATCCACCGTTGCTTCGCAAAGATTCATAAAAAGAACCTCTCTTAAAAACCAGATCCGAAATAATGGTTCCTGGAAGAAGAGGTAGACCTATCAAATCCGGAAATGCTCACGAAGGGACTTCCGCTACCCCAACAACAGACCAAGCAACTCCAACCGTTGGAGTCACCAGGGCTGAATTGGATGATGCAGTTTCTGGATTGTACCAACAGATTGAAACCCAAAACGCTTTGATGATGGATAGGTTAACTGCTCTGCTCGGGGCAAATCGCCAACCAGAAAACCGTCAAACTACTCTTCCTGAAATGCCACCTTTCCAGGCTGATGGTTCTATGCCGCAACCAACTTGCCATGAACATATGCCCGGGCAAACTTCTGAGGGAAGAACTGATGCTTGTCCGGAGGTGTCTTTGAACAATAAAGAATACCTGTCCGAAATGGTTAGCCGCATCATGAAAGAGAGCATGCAAAGGGAAGAGGATGAGAACGACTGGGGATTCGCGCCAAGCAGAACTCCGTTTACTGAAAGGATCCTGAGAGCGGAGTTTCCAAGGAAATTTGCACCTCCTACTATCCAAGCCTATAGGGGAACTGGTGACCCTAATCATTTCCTATACAAATACGATTGGCATATGACCGGTGCAAGAGCATCAGACGAGATCAAGTGCCGATACTTTCCGGTATACCTGGAAGGTGTGGCTTTACTTTGGTTCACAAAGCTTCCAGTTCGGTCTGTAGATAAGTTCTCCGACTTAACGCAAAAGTTCAAAGAATAGTTCAGATTGTATGCTTTAAAAGCTAAGGATATAATGTCACTGTCTAACCTTGAACAAGCGCCCGGAGAATCAATCAAATCTTTCTTGAGCCGTTTCAATATAGCTTTAGCCGAAGTAGAGAATGCGGAACCACGCATGATCCTGACTTATTTGATGCGAGCCATTGATAAATCGAGTAAATTTGGAATATGGCTGAAGATGAAGGAACCGAACTCACTTGATAAATTTTATAAAAAGGCCGACGAGTTCATTCGCCTTGAAAGCCTTCCTACGACATCGAAAGTGGTTGCTGCCCAAACTAATAATAACAATGTCCAATCTAATAAAAGAGAATCTGAAAGTCAGAAAAGGGAGAATGAAGGAGGAAAGAGCCAGGGAAATGAAAAGAAACTTCGCCGCTTTAATCCTTCGGATTATACTCCTTTAACTGATACACCAAGAAATATCTTTTTTGCAACAAAGGACGTTGTCAGGTATCCTAAACCACCTGAGATGACGAGAGGTGCAAAGCGTAATGGAAAATTCTGCCAATTTCACAATCAACCTGGCCATGACACTGACCAATGTCGCCAGTTAAAGAATGTGATTGAAGAATTGCTGGAGCAGGGTAAACTCCAACAATACGTTAAGAGAAGCGGAGTCGCTCCAACCTCATCCACTCGGGATCAACAACATCCTACCCATCAATCCGACTCTCTCAACAACACTGCAGTGCAAGATACAGAAAAGCTTATCATTAATGTTGTCACAGGAGGTCCACACCCAGCAGGCAGAAGTTGGGATGACTACTAATGGTCCACAAAACTGCAACTGGGGCATCTTTCACTTTCTCTGGCATATAAATCCGAAGCTGCAAATCTAGCACAAATGGAAATCCAGCTTGGAGATTCTGAAACAACAATAACTAGCATCCATTTTTTACTTAACAGCGTTGCTTAAATTTGTAAAAAATGATGATGGATGTGTGACTTCTGCATTGTAAACCGCTGAGAAATCAGTGTGACTGAATAATGAAAAAACTATGCATTCTGTGTTTTCTATTATAAAATGCCTGTTATATTTCGATGTGTAAATACTCTAAATGTATTGCTAAAATGTCGATCTAATATTGCAGGTCATTAAAGCAAAGCTCACCCATCGCAAAGCTAAGCGAGCCTTACAAATCATTTACTAAAGCAAATACCAAGCGACAAAAAATTCCATATTCAAATCCTATACAAGAAGAACCTCACATAAAAAGTTGGCAACTTCACTGGGGCAAGCCTTCGTTAACCAGTTATGATTGTCAATATGAACAGACATCCAGCTAGGTAACTCGCGTTTGTCCCATGAAGTTATTCAACAGTGAAGTCCACTTCTTCGGATAAGGCAATTTACTTACAAAAGGAACGAAGATACGCTTGGAAATGATAATAAAAGATCGCTAATGGACAGATGATGGGAGAACATGGCCAAACAAGCACGGAAGCAACCAAAAGGAATTTTGTTCCTCAATAAAAGGGCCGGTAGAACCACCGAAGGGACACCTTCCCAAGCTGAAGGAACAGGGCGCTAGCTAACTGATCGTGATGCATCCGATCAGGCAGCTTGCGTCCGTCCCATGGATCTACTCGCCCCTGAGAAGCAACCTTCCTGGCACACCAACCAACCAAAGCCCTCTAACGAGGCACGCCAATAAATGGGAGAACTTTCCTCAATCAAAAAGATCGGTGGGACTACCAAAGGGGCACTTTGTTAGTTAATTGCGATCGTTTGTGCAAACAAACATCCAATCAAGCAACTTGCGTTCGCCCCATGGACCCCTCCGACCATGAGAAAGTAACTTCCAGGCAATCACAAGCCCTCTTCGGAGGCACAAGCCATCTTCGGAGGCAAAAGCCCTTTTCGGAGGCACATTTCACCCGTGTAGAAGTGCAAAATGCTTCTCTTCGGAGACCCACTTCACCAGTGATGAAATACTAAAAAGCCCTTTTCGGAGGCACATTTCACCCGTGTAGAAGTGCAAAATGCTTCTCTTCGGAGACCCACTTCACCAGTGATGAAATGCTAAAAAAGCCCTTTTCGGAGGCACATTTCACCCGTGTAGAAGTGCAAAATGCTTCTCTTCGGAGACCCACTTCACCAGAGATGAAATGCCAAAATTGCTTCTCTTCGGAGACCAAAAATTGCTTCTCTTCGGAGACCAAAAATTGCTTCTCTTCGGAGACCAAAATTGCTTCTCTTCGGAGACCAAAATTGCTTCTCTTCGGAGACCAAAATTGCTTCTCTTCGGAGACCAAAATCGCTTCTCTTCAGAGACCAAAAGACCTCTTCAGAGGCGTACTTCACCTTGCTTGAAGTACCAAAAATAAACCCTTTACTGGGGCACAAAATCAAAACCTTCCTCAGAAGCTCATTTCACTGTGCAGGAAAATTCACTCTTTAACAAATAAAAGTGATCATTCCCAAAAGTTGAAGTGTTCTTCAGGAAGAAAGAGAAAGTAAAAACTTCTCTGAAGACGAGATATACTCTATTAAAAGCAGAATGATTCTTCCCTTAAAAGTGAAGTAATTATTCTCTGAAGTAAGAATATCAGTCTTAAAGAAGCTAGAAATGTTGCAATGCACTTGCGGTATGGGGGCAACGCTATATAATTTAATTGTATTAATAAAAGCAACATGCCACAAGTTCATTGCAATATCACAAAAAATAGATGTGGAATAAATGTATTCCCAAACACAGACAAAAAGTTTGTACAAGTAAAAGGAATCGTTTATTCTACACCAAAAAAGAGAAACAAATGCATTCTCACATACACAAGAATTTGTACAAGTAAAATATCTATTTATTTCAATACTATGAGAAATTTTTACATTGTACAGGTTGCAAAAAGAAGCGGAGACCGGTATTCGCACAATCTCCGGTCAATACATGCGAAAAGCAAAAAAGGCAAAATCAAACTCATTTCTCCTTCTTCCCACCCTTGGAGCCTTTACCCGGCCTGGTAATTAGTTTCGGAGGACGTATTGGAGAAGAAGGAGAAAGAGACTCAGCCGGATCGACTTCTGCTTCATCTCCAGCAGCAGAACAACTTTTCTTTCCTTTCTTCGAAACCACACATTTCCCCTTCTTCTTGGAAGAAGACTCACTCCCCGGAGTAAGAAATGTAGAAAGCTTTGTGTCGTAGTCAAAAGACTGCTCCGGGGTCTTCTCGCTATCTTCCGGATCTTCAGCTTTCTGCTCCTCGGAAGCAGGTGGTTCATCCAAGCCTTGAAGGGCTGCTATCTGTTCTTCCTGTGAACCTGGTTGAGAAGCTGGAAGAGGAGTAACTTGAGAAGGAGGAGGAACGGCAGCTAAAGAAGGAGAAATTGGTGCAGTTTCCGGCACGTCCGCTGCATAATAAAAGAAATCAAAATCAGTATTCTCCGAGAAAAAAGAAGACCGTGAATCGTTAAAGTTACCTGGAGAGGCCGGTTTAGCGAGATCAATCTCAAATTCACGAGCCTGAAAATCCTTCATTGCCTCTTCTTCTGTAGGAGTGGTCACAACTGGATGTGAAGGATGAGAGCTGGAATCCATAATGTTTGCATCAGCCGAAGTGGAAGTATGAACAGGGGCAGTTAAAGGAGCTTCCTCTATTGAAAGCTCTTCTCCAAGTGATTCAGCCCGCGCTTTAGCAAGCTGCTCCTTCCCTCTAACAAGAGCGGCGCGAGCCTCATCATCAAGATAGCGAGCCTCAAATTTCGCTTCCTCAAATTTTGCTTCATCATAGCCGGCACCTTTAAACATATCAAGTGCGGCTTCCCACACTTCAGCCAGAGTGATTTCATAATCTGGACCCAGAAAAGCAAGGCTCCCACGACCCAGAACTCAGTGTAAATAAAAGTCGAATAAGGTAGAACTGATGTTTGCTTTCGTTGCCTCATGTGATTGCTCAGCCGCTTCTTTTTCGGCAATGGCAGCAACCCTACCAGTAATAGCCTCATCACGCGCTGTCTCAGCTTTAGCAAGTCGAGACTTTAGTAACTCAATCTCCACGTTCTGGGAGGTGACCTTTTCCCGCAGTTCGGTGTTTTCTACTCGATATTTTTCAGTAATGTGCTGTTCGGCAGCAAGCTTCATTTCGACATCTCTTTGTGCAGCATGCGCATCCCGCACTTGCTTCTGAAAGACTTCTTCTTTTTGAGTATATGATGCAGAAGAAGAAGCGAGATTTTCCTTAAGCTGCTTAACTTCAGACGCAAGCTTTGCGTTGTCGTCTGCAATGCTCGTCATCTCCGCATCATGCTGCTTACGCCATTTGTCCCATTTTGACTTATCATTCTCCATGGTCATCATCGCCTCAAGGTTAAGTTGGTTGACCCTTTGAAGTTCATCAACCAACTTCTGCCATCCAGACATTCTTTCAATATCAAGCTTGACAGCATTGACATTTCTCAGCATTGCCTGCTTATCAATGGGAACCAAATCTAAGTCAAAACGGACTCCTCTTAGACACCAATTTGGAAATCGGCTCTGAAGCGTTGGAGGACCGTCTTTAACTTGATATTGCGGCCTGTTAATGATGGTTTGAATATCAGATTCCTTTAGAGGAGGAGAGCCGGCCGGAATATCAGAAGAAATGGGAGCGTTAGCCTTATCAGAAATAGCAGACGCGTCACTTGTCTTAGATCATTTGCTCGATTCATCAGTAATATGAGTCTTCCCTTTGTCATCATAAGATTTTCGCTTATGAGAATCGTAAGTTCTGTAAGAAGAATCATATCAATCAGCATCTCTTCTTCTCTGCCGCTGCTCATAATCCCATTTCTCTTGAGCCTTCCTTTGGGCCCGTTCCTCATCTGTCTCTCTCTGATCACCAAGATATTTCCTAAAGTCATAGGATCCACGACCTCCATGGCGCTGAAATGAGTCATAGTATGAGTCGGAGCGTCCCATCGGAGAATCTGAAAACGGAAAAGAAGTAAAGTTTAGAAATTTCCAGAAAGAAAGAGTAAATGCTTATAAGTGCAGAAAAATCCTAAGTGTGTGCGGCGTGCGAACTACGTGCGTCAAACTACAAACCACGCTTTAGTGCGGGAACGGAGACGACGGGTGCAGAAGGCGTCGAGGTCTGTTTCAAAGAGGAAGTCGCTTCAATGACAGGAGAGTTCGCCTTTGGAATATTATCTTTGAAAAGCTCTTGAGAAGTTATCATTATGTCACTCAAGTCATCAAAGGTGTCATCATTATGATGCTCAGCAGAATTCTCCTTCTCAACTTCCACATCAGTTGATTTTTCAGAAACTCGAGGATTTTCTTCCTCTTCGATAATTGGGGCAAGTGCTAACTTACTGGACGACCCCGCAATGTCGGTAAGAGTAGAACACTTTACCAATGAGGTCTCAACGGTAAGTTCTTTCGGTGAAGGTTCTTTAGCAGAAACGGGAGCACCTGACTCCTCAGCTGGAGGATCAGGGACTTCATATGACTGAGTGGAGCGGGAAGGATGTAAGAGTCCAAATTCATGGAGGAACTCATCTTTCAATAGAAATTGAACACTCTTCTCCTCAACCGGCACGGCCATAAGCCTCTCGAAGGTAGTTTTGTGTCGAGTTTCCCTAGAGGGGGGAGGGAGCGCTGAAACAATAGAAAAAGAAGTTAACACTTGACAATTTGGACTTCGAAGAATCTAGAAAACACAGGGAAAAGATAGATAACCGTACTTCCCACTCTCCAAATGGCGTAAAATCCCGGGGGACAACGAACAAAGAAAAATTGGCTCAGAAACCCAGGAACGCTTTCGGGAAGACCAATAATCAGTTTACGGTTCCTGGCACTCCTTACAACTGTGATAGAGGGATGGTCTTTGTTCTTTGCAAATGAGCACAGGAAGCAAATTTCTCCAAAACTGGGAAAACGATCCAGCGTTCTCCTAAAAAGCACACACAGTCCCAGTAGGATGGCATAGCCATTAGGGTGTAGTTGAAAAGGGGAGATAGGTAATCGAAGGAGAAGTTCTCGAAGACAGTCATTAAACGGGGGAATCGCTCCACTCAAGCACATTTGGCGGTTCACTGCGATAGAGCCGTGGGGCGGCCTATCAGCAGTGTCATTTACTCCAGGGAGCAAAGCGTCAGATTCAGCAATACCAAACTGGGTGCATAGTTGACGGAAGACTTTATGACTCAGAGTGGTAGGAGTCCTTTCCGGGGGATCATTCAGCGGGGTAGCAATTGGAAAAGTTTCTCCAGCTGGTTCCAAGTCTTCTTGATGAGATGCCATTCTACACAATCAGCTGAATGTTCAAAAGTGAAGGTGCACGTTTCCTAAAAGTGTGAAGTGCTGTGCAAAACTAATGAAAACAAGGAAAAGCAAGTATAACTGAAATTAAACTAACTGACAATCAGTCGATTACGAGATTTCAGAACTTGTTAATACTCAAGTGCAGTGTTAATGCAGACAAATCAGTTTTAGTTTACCATTACGATTTTGCTTTAATACTTCACTTGAATTGGTTATTGTATAGCATTGCACTCATACAGTTCATTTATTTAAAATTTTTCTTTGTCAACTAATCTGTCATTCGATGTGGGCGGTCAGTGGCAGTATATTCGTCCCAGTATTCTGTGAGTGTTGTGTTAAGAAGGTTATTAGCATTAAAGTCAAGACAGTGTGGGAGGAAACACAACACAGTTCAAATTCAAGAGTTCAGCCAACTTCTGTGCAAAAGCATCTAAGTCTTAAGTCGTTAAACGACCTATCGTAGGTCGGGGCTTTTAGGTCATATTGTGCGAGTCAAGATGTTCAAGGCATGTTCTCTTAAGTCAGATCATTCAAGTCCAAGAATTCAAAGTCATGGAGTTCAAGTTATTAAGTCGTTCAGATGGGTTCGCGAGTTACGAGTTAAGGGCTATCTCATTCACGACCTAGTCTTTCAGATGTGCTCGTAAGTTAAATCCTTAAGTGCTAACTCGGCGACGACCAAAGAAAGTTCCTATGAGTTAAGTCATTGGTTATCTAATTCTTTGAGTCATCATCCATAACACTTATAGAGATATGAAGCTTCGGTTTGAAACAACGCATCTGCTAACTCGTCCACGACCTAAGGGGCAAGCTACGAGTTAAGTTAAGCCATCAGTCTATTAAGGAGTGCTGCATAAGAAAGGTCTCAAGGCAATGAAAAATTGAAGTCTTAGGTCGTTACCGACCTACGACCTACTTTAGGTCGTGTATGACCTAGGACTTAGGTCTCAAGATTTCTATTCAGAACGCGAAGGCCTTAAGTCGTTCGTCTTCTCCCCTACATCAATTCGCTAAACTCCTTAACCCGTTAACCCATTAGCCTCTCCTCCAACCAAAACTCTCGTTCCCTCAGCGCACTTAATCATCCCGAAATCACCATAAACCCGGTCTAATGTCATTCCATCACAAACCACGAATCGATCAAACTGAAATGCTGCTGTCCATCGTCTTGTTCCGACCGACTGTCCAAAGCCAGGACAAGTCGTCTCAAACCCATCAGTAATCAATTGAAACAAGAATTGCAGAGAAGTACGGCATGAGAAAAGGGGGGTCGATGGTGAAAATGGGATTCGTAATTGGGTGATAATCGAGGAATGAATAGCAATCGAATCCACTTACGTGAGAAGGAAATAAGGATGACTGGCAACCGGTAGGTCTGAGTCGTCTTTGAAAAGCTTGAAAATTCGTTAATGGCGGATTCAAATAAAAGAACAGGTAAAGTTGGGGAGGAACGACCTAAGCAATTTATTCACTGGGGCAATGAAAGGCGAATCGACACATCTGACCTACGACTTATACTAAGTCATTCGCGACCTACGACTCATCAAGAAGCGAGCTAAGGAAATCGAAGCACACGACTTACGACTTAAGGCGTGTACTTCGAGGGGCAAATGTTAACTCCCTTTTAGCAACGACCTACAAGTTAAGAGAAATGAACAAGTCAGGTTATGCCACGACTTATAAGAAGCCAACGAGTTAAACAGCCTAAAACCTAAGTGGACTCGACGACTTACGACCTAGCTGCTGAAAGAGGATCTACGACTTACGACTTACCGGTTTAGGGAGCTACGACCTAAGAGAGTCTACGACCTAACTGCTGAAGGTAACTCCGCGACCTAGCAGAGCTACGACCTAAGAGAGTCTACGACCTAACTGCTGAAGGTAACTCCGCGACCTAGCAGAGCTACGACCTAAGAGAGTCTACGACCTAACTGCTGAAGGTAACTCCGCGACCTAGCAGAGCTACGACCTAAGAGAGTCTACGACCTAACTGCTGAAGGTAACTCCGCGACCTAGCAGAGCTACGACCTAAGAGAGTCTACAACCTAACTGCTGAAGGTAACTCCGCGACCTAGCAGAGCTACGACTTAAGAAGGTTCCGACCTAATGAGTTACAACTTAGCTTAAGTCGTTCACGACTTATAGCTCTAGTTCCTAAAGACTTAGGGAGTATACGACTCAATAGGCCACGACTTAACAGTTTACGACCTAGTGGGTGCACGACTTAAGAACTTCACAGCTTACGACTCATGGTCCTAACGACTCAACGAGTTAAGCTATCTACAACTTAAAGGAGGGGGGTTCCGACTTAACGACTCAGCGAGTTAAGGTCTTACGAGTTAAGGTCTTACGACTTAAGGGTCTTACGACTTAAAGGCTACGAGATTAAAGTCCAGAGCCCATGCTTATACTCTGATAAGTCGGCTACGACTTAACACTTGTCGAAGACAGCCACAGGATGAGCCCAGAACAACCGAATCCCTTAACTCGTCACCGACCTAACCCAATCCCTTAACTCGTCACCGACCTACCCTAAGTCGGCTACGACTTAGGACTTAGGGAGATTTCCAGAGTCCAAATCAGCTCCTATAAATACCCCACCACTTCCAATTTAAGAGGGACTTTTGGCCATTCATTTCTCCAAGCGCCGTTACTCTGTCGAAGTCTCCACTCATTCAACAATCAAGGATCTTCAAGCATTCGAGACGCTACAACAATCTTTGGGAAGAACTCCTTACATCCAACACGGATTCGTCGAGTTTCATCATCAAAGATCGAGCTAGTAGTCAAGAGTGCTTTCGTGATCAAGTTGTATTGTATTTTGAAGGATATTGTATCAAATTGTAACCGAATCAGCAATAAAAGATTATAAAGTGGACGTAGGCTCAATTACGGGCCGAACCACTATAAACCTGTTGTTCATTTACTGCTTTTCTGCTATTTTCAGCTTATAATCTGTTCTCGTACCAACGGGTGGTGCTTTCACGATTCTATTACACACACCGGGTGTTAGCGTTCACTTTTTAGCGTTAACAATTTATACCTTGTATAATATTTACACAGTTTATCAATATTTGAATTAAATCGAACACTTAAATTATCGTTCTATTTATTTACTTAACCAAAATTTTATTTTAACTAATTTCCCTTTTTAAAAAAAAATTTAACTAGAATTTCAAATTGAGCTATTAAAATCTTACCTTAATATAATTCTTTACTGTATATAATTAAAATACCAAAAATACTTTTTTTTTGAATTGAATTAAAAACAAATGAAACTGCTACTACCATCACACTTACCAGCTTGCTGATGCCAGGACGTTATGCGGCCATTCATGACCTCATACGAGCAGCTATATCTTTGGGAAAAAAAGCGAATTCCAGACTCAGCAAACCTCAACACCCACGCGAAGACGCTTGTGAGCCATCCAACATCGCCAGACCCAAGTTGTCGATTGGCCACGCCTTCGAGTTGCCCGCGTTTAGCAGCTCTCCCCATCTTGTTCGTCGACGCGCGACCCAAGCCCACACCTCCTTCAATCAAGTCGATCGATCTACTGGAGTTCGCGACGCTTCCATCCACGCGACAAACTTCGATCGCCTGCCGCGACTCCAAGCTTCGCCAGACCCATCGCGACCAAATGTTGCTATGCCGCGACCTTCGGTTACAAGTCCCTGCTCGATTCGAACCTTCCTGTTGTTATGCCGCAACTTGCGACCTCCAGATCCCTCGATCCCCATCGAGATTTGTTTTTGGGATGTATAATGTTTTGATTTCAAGAGGGAATTTGCTAACAACTCAGTCGCCATTGATGAACGAGATGAAGTATTGAGCTCGTAGATATTATTTTAGAGAGAAGTTTGATTTTTGAACGAAATGATTTTCTTTTGTGTATTTTAACAGAAGAAGGGAGGGTACGAAGGAGACAAGAGAACGTGCTTGCCTTAATTTGCCACAGTATTTTGATGGAAAGGCAAAGTACTTTTGTTTGACCAATTTCAAGTTTAAATTAAATTTGAATTCGATTTAAATTTCAACGCGTTTACTTACCGTGTGCTCTCATAACAACTCCGAAAAATACGAAATTCGAAATCCGATAATAATTCAATATTACGGACCCAATGGAACCGGTTTCGTCGAATTCCGAGACTGTGCCCCGGAACGCTATTTTTAAATATCGATTTAAACGATATAAATTCAAAACTGAACAGAACAGTTTCAAATTCAATTCTGAAACTTCTATTATCTTCAGTATTGTCAATATAAATTTTCAAAGTCTTTAGATTATTTTTAAATCAGCTTAAAACTGTCAATTCAAATTTTTACCCAATTTCAAAAATTAAATTCAATAATTTAATCGCCAAATTCATTCTAATATTTGAATTTCAAATTAAATTATCATTCGAATATTTAAACTCAATTAAATATTCACATTTCAAATGTCAAAAATTCAGGGTCGTTACAATCTTCCCCCCTTAAAAGAATTTCGTCCCGAAATTACAAGTTAAGAAAAAATGCTCCAATTCCCATTAACTATTTTCTCAAATCCAAATAGTTTTATCAAATTCTCAACCCATATCTTTTTATTAAAGATTCGTTATTACTTTAACTCATTTTCCAAAATCAACCATAAGTTCCAAATAATATGGTTTTCTTAGCAATTCAAATTTAAATTCAAATTCAAATTTTTGAATTCAAAATATGTTAAATACATTGACGTGATGCATAACGAGAAAAACGTATTTGATAATATGTTAAATACAGTTTTGAATGTTAAGGGCAAGACTAAGGAAGATTTGAAAACAAGATGTGATATAGAAGAAATTTGTAACCGTCCTGTGCTTCATATCAAGCCAAATAAGACTAAAAAACCCAAAGCATGCTATGAGATAGACAACAACCAAGTTAAAGTACAGTTAAAATGGGTTGAAGGATTTTGATTTCCAGATGGGATTTCCTCTAATCTTCGTAGATGTGTCGACTATAAGAATGAGAGACTAAGTGGGATGAAAAGTCATGATTGTCATATAACGATGGAAAATTTACCGCCCGTCGCTTTCAGAGAACCGTTGCCAGGAAAAGTTTGGAAGGTTGTAATGCAACTTAGTTTGTTTTCTAAGGAGCTTTGTTCAACTACGTTAAAAGTTGATCGTCTACGTAAACTTGAGGAAGAAATCCATGTACTGCTCTGCAAATTGGAGAAAATATTTCCTCTAGGTTTCTTTAATGTAATGGAGCATTTACCTGTTCATCTTCTATATGAAGCACGTCTTCGAGGTCCCGTGCAACATGGATGGATGCATCTATTTGAGAGGTAAGGTATTAATATCGAGTATGGTAAATATTATTTTAATTACATATATATAAGTTATTTTTGAATTGAAATATTTTCTATTAGGTACTTGAAACATTTAAAGAAAAAAGTGAGACAAAAATCTCGAGTTGAAGGTTCAATTTGCAAACCATATATCGAAGAAGAAGCTTCGTTCCTTTTTTCTCATTATTTCAGTGATCATGTGAACTTATCATTTGAAAGTGCTACACGTAATGATGAAGCCGTTGAACAAGATTGTTCTTCTGAGGCAATGTTATCTATTTTAGACAACATGGTCGACCTGTTGGAAAATGTGTAGAAGTATGGTTAGGCGATAGAGATTAACGTGTAGCGCACACATATATTCTTCTTAATTATACTGAAGTTGCACCATTTATTAAGTACTATTAAATTACAAGTCTTGATATATTTATTTAAGTGAATATTAGGCACACATCCCTAAAAGCAAACTTAATTCACTAAAACTCCTCCCACAAGAAAACAAACTTTGTAGGTCCCTATTTTTCATTTCGGCTGTTTTTTCCCTAAAATACCCATCCGCTTCTTGCACGATTGATTTTAATAACAGTTTATCTTTCTTGATTTCATCTTCTTCTTCATTGGCGAATTTATGTTTCTTGATTTCATTTTCTTCTTCAATGGCGAGCTCAGCTTTCTTGATTTCAATGGAAAACTGCAATTATACACAATAATTGCAGAAATGTCTGCAATTATATGCAATAGTTGCAGACATTTCTACAACTATACCATATAGTTGCAGAAATTTCTGCAACTATATGCAATAGTTGCAGACATTTCTGCAACTATATGCAAAAGTTGCATTTCTGCAAATATGCAATAGTTACATAAATGTCTGCAACTATATGCAATAGTTGCAGACAATTCTGCAACTATATGGTATAGTTGCCGAAATTTCTGCAACTATATGCAATAGTTGCAGACAATTTTGCAACTATAGCATATAGTTTCATTTCTGCAAATATGCAATAGTTGCAGAAATGTCTGCAACTATATGCAATAGTTGCAGACATTTCTGCAACTATACCATATAGTTGCAGAAATTTCTACAACTATATGCAATAGTTGTAGACAATTCTACAACTATAGCATATAGTTGCATTTTCGCAAATATGCAATAGTTGCAGAAATGTCTACAACTATATGCAATAGTTGCAGACATTTCTGCAACTATACCATATAGTTGCAGAAATTTCTGCAACTATATGCAATAGTTGCAGACATTTCTGCAATTATATGGTATAGTTGCAGAAATGTCTGCAACTATTTGCAAATGTTGGAAATTTGAAAAAAAAATCGAAAGTATTCAAAATTTGCTTAATTGTCTGCAAATATATGAAATAATTGCACCTTTACTACAAATTTGAATTTTTTGTATCAACAATGGATCTCATTTTAAAAATCATAAAATTTGTGATTTTTTGGTGAAAACGGTATGTTGATCCGATTTTTCTACATAAAGTTATACGCGTTTGAAATGTTAAAAACATAAAAGTGTATTTGGGTTTTTTGCGTGCGCGAATTTGAATATAGGGACCAGAAATGTAAGTTTAGTTTGGGAAGGATGTTTTCTCTATTTTGAAACTTATTAGGGATGTGAGCCAAACTTACCCTTTATTTAATTTAATATTATACGTGTACATTAATTATAATGCAATATATTATTTATGTTTGCAGTGTTTATGAATCACAACATCCAAGCGGTGATATAAGCTAAGATTTCGCTACTTGGTTTTCGAACTATGTTTATGATCCGATAAATTGTGTGGTCGATGAAGGATTAAAACATCTAGCTATGGGACCAAAAAGAAAAGTTAAGACATATCCAATATTCTTCGTTAATGGATATAAATTCAACACCAAAGAATATGGTGCTGAAAAATTAACTAACAATACTGGTGTATTTGTTAAAGGCAGTGATGATCTAAATGATCATATAAATGATTTTTATGGCGTGTTAACCCAAGTTTTGCAATTGACATATTTTACTAAACCCGCGAAGGAAATTTTTTTTGTTTAGATGCAACTGGTTCAACAATGTTTCAAGTTCTAGAGTTATCGTGCATCCAAATTATAATCTTATATAAATAAAACATACCTCGCATTATCAAAAGTACGATCCTTTTGTACTAGCCAAACAAGCCTTACAAGTTTATTATACCCCTTATCCATCTCTAAAAAGAGATAAAGCAGATTGGTTGGCAGTTTTTAAAACAAATGCAAGATTTACGTTTGATGGAAAGAATATTCCAAACAAACAGGCCTATCAAGCAGATATCGAGGAAAATGTTGAAATAACATAACGGACGATCATACAGATTTTGGACCTCTAAATGATGAATCAAATGTATTAGTAGAAGCATTTGAAACTACAGAGGAAAACGATATAGAGTACGAAACCGAGTCCAAATCAGAAAATGACGAGGAATGATTGCTAATATACAATTTAATATAAGGTAATTTATGCGATTGTTCATGTTACATTTTTCTTAATAATTATGATACCTTTTCTCATAATTATTAGGAATTATATGTTCTGACATAATAAGTTGGTATGTACGTGATAGGTATTATGTCCTTTTTCTAAAGGCGTAGCTCTTCCCACTCTAGTTCCCCCTCTTCTTCTCGAAGAGGGAATAGAGTCGATGACAGTGGCCCTTCAGAGCCAGCACCACGACCAGTAGTGTATTTACTGCCCAAAGCCAATGGATCGTAAGTATTAAAATTAGTAGCATAACATTAGAAAGATTTTGTGTACGATATATATAATAGTCTAAAGCTATGTTTCAAATTTAACACAGGAGATTTGAGCTAGAGCTATCGGGAGTGGTTCTTAGTATTTCCAAGCAGGCATATATGAATAGGATGACTGGTTGTTGGCCCCGATGGAGTAAGATCCCAGACCCGATCAGAGAGACCATTTGGCAGGACTTTTTGGTGAGTTTAAATTTACATATTTATAAATTACAGTTTTACAATTTGTTGACTACTTAAAAATGTACAACTTATATTTAGTTTTCTCAATGTGTAGGGTTCCGTAGATCTACAGGATGCGGACATTTCCCTTTTGCAGCACCACTGGGATTCTAAGATAGCGAAGAATTATCGAGCCACGATGTCGGGCCTTAGGAGAGCTGGGAAGAAACCGAACTGGATGGGTGCCAATGTATGAGATGATTGGGTTGCCTGGTGGAATAACGATGAGTTCAAGGTAATTAATCTATCATATATATATAAATATATATCATTACTCTGTTTTACAGCTATTAAATATATTGTTCAATTATTTAAATATGTAGGCGGAGTCACAAAGGAACTCTGCGAATAAAAATAAGAACCCAGTAACACATCGTGGTGGTTCCAAGTCATTCCAGCATCATCGTAAGGATTTGGTAAATTTATTAATTACGATTATAAACAGTTATTACATTTATATAGTTTAAGTTATAAGTTATTAATAATCAGTAATATATACATTATTTATTGTAGGAAAGAGCGCGTCTATTTCCGCTCTCATACATGGAAGTATTTGCTCATACCTATGCCATAAAGGAAACGGACGAAGCTGGCAACATTACATATGCATGGGAAGATGAGGATAAGGCGACGGCTGCATATGTATGCATATTTTGAATTTTAAGTTATTAATATTGATTAGTTTAAGTAATTAGCTTTGAAGAATTAAAATAATGTTGTGTTAATTTCAACTGGTATTTTTTGGCATTGTAGGAAAAGTTTCAAGAGGCATGGACACAGATGCTAGAGGGATCAGATCGCGATGAGTTGACCCACAAGGAGGAAGACGCCATTTTTGACTCCATCATGGATCTGACGAAGCAAAATCGGCGTTTCGGTTATGGAAACCAAGTAGTAATTTATAAAAACAAACTATCTTATAAAAGTTACACAATTGTTATAAAAGTCATCGACAAGTTCTATAACAGTTTTTTCTATTCGCATGCTAGGGCATCTCAACAAGCATACCAAAAAGAGCAGGACAAAGCCGAGATAAAACAGCTAAGAACCATGGTCGAGCAGCTGCAGGAGCAGGACCGTCTTCGTGCTATACATATGGAGCAGTTGAATAAGTGCTTAGCGGAGTACGTGCAGCAACATGGTTCATTTCCTTCGTCGTCTGGTGCTTCCTGAGGTGAGGATGACTCTTGATAGGTACGCTTTTCTATGTTTGTGCTTGGATGTTGTATATGTTGACTTGGAGTTGGCGATGATGATTTATTTTGGTATGTTTGATGCACTTTGATGAGAGATTGGATGTGTTGTATTGATTTGGTACATTTTGTGGAGTTGTTTGATGTTTGACATTGATTGGTCAGTGTTTTTTTGGATGTTTGAGGATGGTTGATTTTGTATATATTGAAGTTTATGATCTTGACTTTGTATATATTGGAGTTTATGATTTTATATATATTGGAGATTATGGTTAATATTGTTGTTGATATAATATGTGATGTTGGTTGTTTTATATATATATATCTGAATTATTTGTATGGAATGGAGTTAAGAAGTATATTGATATATATGTAGATTTGTTGGAAGTCGAATAGGCACAGAAATAAAAAACTAAACCCAGATTTTCGACGGCTACCGATGGCTTACGAGTCACAAACCTCCGACGGCTATCGATGGATTATTGGTTACGAGTGGATCCACGTGTACCTCGTTGATCGTCGAAGACTGTCGCTATTTTTCCATTAGAAGCCATCGAAAAGACATTGGGTGATTGTCGTTGACGCCGTCGAAAGTTGACAAAAACCATGTCGCTATTCCGATGGCAATACCGTCGGCTTCCGATGGCAATACCGTCGGCTTCCGACGGCCGCCGACGGCTTTTTTCCATTGGAATAGCCCTGTGTTCTCGTAGCGTATTATTATTACTAGAAAGTAATTGTGTATATCAAATAATAATATGTGACATCGATAAAAAGTAACGGTATTTCATTTAAATTGTTGTCGTTAATTTGAGTTCATATTATATAGAGATTCTAGGCTAAACGTATGTACCCACGTATTATATGGGAAATTGATGAAGTATATCTTTTATGCTCTTTTAACCAAAGTAAACGCCAATGTTATAATTTTATTGCCTAAGATTAATTAAAATAAATTAAATGTTATAAAATCAATATAATTCGTTATGATTCAAAGTAAATAGAGAACAATAGCAACTAACTCCTGTAACAATTAAAACTAAAGAATCAGTTAACTATGTAGAGTTAACCAATTCAAGCATTAATAGTATGTAATTCTTTTTTACTTTTATCAATTACTGAATTAATTATATGTTGATTAGCAACTTGAAATTTATCCAAGTTACTATTTTCAGTTAAAGTCATAAACTACGAGGATGCTCGTATTTTAGATCAATTTTGTTTCATTGTTTTATTTGCATTTTGGATAAGATTGTAACATTAAAACTTATGCATGTATATCAAAGGTAATAAGAGTAGAAAAATATAGTATAATTATTTTTGCATATTATTAAATTTTCTAAAAATGAACTAGAACTGTGTAACTCCTTGTCTGTAAACTCATACTACCAAAGAGTATTACTAAATGTTAGTGTAATAGTTAGGGTATACTATGTAGGCAAGGTAAGTGAAAGAAATTAAACCCGCGATCACAATTGAGTCCACAAGACCATAATCATTCTTATTCATACATAGAATTGCAAAGGGATTAAGGAGCATAAGTCAAGCATTCCATGATTTTATCTATGCAAATAGAACTAATTGCAAGTGCTTGATTACAAAAGCCTGAATTTAAATTTGCCCTAGCGGCCATGAATCCCCAATTCAAAGCTCTCTTTTACAAAATTATGAAAAAAATGAGAAATGAAGGAGAAGAAGATCTTGAAATTTTCCAGCCCTTTTTTAGGTAGGGTTGGATGTCTATTTATAGAGAAATTCGGCTATTGGATTCTTGACACGTGGCAACCTATTTGAAGTAGACGGTCATAATTGGTCGGCGTGGAACTTAGTCGAAATGACATGTGACTTGCTTGTTTTGAATACTCAGCAATGGCTCTTGATTGTGTGCGATGGCTCTTGTGAGAATTCCTCATGATAGATGTAATTTGTTGCTCCAACATAACAAATGGTGGTACAAAACCTTTCACAACAACACATACTTATTGCTTTAATGTATTCATTATGGCCTAGGCTTGCTCTTTCGGTCTTCTCATGAAAGCTTTAGTTCATCACTTGAAGATGGTACGTGATGGTATCATCGAACTTCTAACGATAGCCTTGAGTCATATAAATTTTGCATGTGATAGTGTGATGGAACCTTTCACGATAGCCCTAGTTTGTTATATAAAGATTGCATGTGAAGGCATGATGGAACCTCTCAGATAGTATGAATTGACTTCTTTAATATGGTTTATGATGGCTTCATTGAATTTTTACGACGGACTTGATTTATTATTTGAATGACAGGACATAATGGCTTCATAGATCTCCCTACGATAACTTGGATTCATTACTTAGAGACAGCACACGAGAGCTTCCCAGAATTCTTCTCGATAGTTCTACTACCATGTCTCATGGTCGCTTCACAAAACATATCAAGATGGCCTCAATGTTCCATATGATGACTTTGTAAGATGCCTCTACGACGACTTCAATTACTTGCGAAAGCTTCGATGCCTCCCATTACAATAGCCATATAAAACACATCACGATGGCTTCGACCCCTTGCGGTTATAGTTATAACCCGAAGGCTTCTCTAAATTGCCTCACGATGGCTTTTCTCTTGAAATTTTCTTTCTTCTCTGCCCTGCAATAGGTTTGGGTATAGCACTAAATAATAATGTCTATTAATACGGAAGATGAGATGATAGTAGGCAATCGCATGTGAACACTCTCTTGGGCTAACATTTGTACGTATAAAATAAAATAATAGTAACAACTCGCTCTGAAATAGACCTAAATTCTGACCTAGAAAAGGCCCATCAAAACTTAGGTCCATTCGAAAGTTGGTTGTTTGGTTGGTAAAAAAACTATACAGAGCTATTTATCTGTTCTTTTAGAACTCACAATGGATGGAATAAAATATAATAAAAATTACAGTATCCATTTGTTTCAAATCATTTCAAATGTCATAATACATAGCAACAACCATTACAAAATTTTGTTCAAAAATATATTTCATGGGCACAATAGAATATAATACAAAACGATAGATAGTAACCGTCATAAGCTTCACTCTTGCCATCGTCAAGCTTCAGCAACTCCTTCTCTAACTTGTGTTGTAATGAGGAGCGAGTCAGAACAACAAGTGTCTGGTGAATAAAAATCTCAAGCCTTACCATTTCAGTTCTTGGGCGGTATATTTAAAAATAAGACTATGTCTCACTTACATACCTTCCATTCTTGAAGTAGGTTTCTAAATCGCATAACTCAAATCCCACGTCATTAATATCTAACAATGCGAGAGATAGTATCCACGCCACTTAATACCTTTTACTGGAAAATAGGCTGACTCTGGCCATTTAAGACCTTAATTGAGGCAGACGCCATCAGTTAATACCTATTTCCAAGGCTGACCCCTCAAAGTTGACTGTCTAGTTGACATTGCATGGGATCCCTTGAGCCACTTAATACTTCTCTATGGAAAGGCGGACCCTAAATCTATGACTTAATACCTTATTACGAAGCGAACCCCTACTGAGATACCACCTATCATGCCTAATAACTTGCCCCTTGGCCATTTAATATGCCATTTAGGGAAAAAGAGGCGGGCCCTCAAACAACCATTTAATACCACAAGACCCCATAGCATGCCATTCATATTATGGCCCATACTCAAAACGAGTATCACATTAGTCCGTCTATTCGTAGGAACTTATATCCAGATTAGCTGGACATATTTATCCTACAGACTCTATGACTAACCTCACGCCATCATAAATATTTATCATAGAAGATGTCTCATATCAATAGGAAATATACACAACTACTTGTAGCCCCAAAGTGAAGGGTAGACTTCTGTCGTGCAACTCTACTGACCGTGCATCCTTATGACATTGCCATAATTTAAATATTCCACATATATAATACACATCTCATTGTTTCATAATTAAGGCCTTACAAGCAATCTTCCTTATTACGCTTTAAAATATTAATTACCTTCGTAAGGGGGAATCAATGACAATTAATACCTAACTAACTACGCAGTTACATGCAATTATACCTTAATGGGCCAAATATTCGACAAAAATACAAACCCAAGTCCATCAAAGCATAGATCGTTGGATTTGGTACCTGCAAATAAGCATGAGTATTATCAAAGACTGACAAAAATCTAAATTCACAGTGGAAACAATAATATAATAAGAATGCTGATCATGACTACTACCTTAGAATAAATGGTATTCTTTGGATAACAGATTGTCACATCAGCATCGAGCATGGGAGAGAAAAGAAGTCTTCTCCAACAATAAAATACATCCAGCCCAGTGACATGTTCGTCTGAAATCTATCATGTGGGTTGTAATGAGGAGGGGGTCAGAACAACGTTCTAGTGACTAGAAAATCTATAAATTGTCCATAACATAATTCCAAACCGATTGATTTCCATTTAATTATTATGTCTATTAAGGTTAGCAGTTCTAACCTTACCTTGCATTGCACAAGCGATTACTTACCTAACCCATCCCAAGGTACAAAATACCGATGAAGCCTTATCAATCACCCAATACTTCCAAACCCATCTGCCACTTAATACTTCTAAATATGAAGCGGGCTTCTATAATCGTCACAAAATACTTTCAAAAGAGAAATAGGAAGACTCTGCAATTTAAGCCCTCAATCAAGGTAGACCCCGTCATTTAAGACCTATTCCAAAGGTTATTTTCTAATAATTTTGTCAATGATCGGTGGGTCCTAGCTACAAAAACCTCTAACCACTATTTAAGGCTTTCGACCCTTAATGTCCAACTATTACATGTCTATCACCAAAAATTTCATAGCTATGTAGGAGACAGTACCCAAGCCACTTAATACCTTTAAAAAGGACTGGGCGGACTTCTAACTATTTAATACCTATATTCTAGGTAGGTCCTACGTCGCTTAATACCTATCCTCAAGCGAACTCCTCATTGGTACTATCGTTATTACAGCCTTAGCAATGTGAGAGACTGTACCCAAGCCACTTAATACCTTATTAATAAGGACTAGGCAAAACCCTGACCATTTAACACCAATTTATAGGTAGGTTTAGTCATTTAATACATAACCTTAAGGTGGACTCCTCACCGGTACTATCTAGCTAACATTCCATGGAATCTCACAAGGTTGCTTAATACTTCTTTTTAGTAGAGAGGCGAACCCTTAAGTCAGTCACTTAATACCTCAAACCCAAAGCGAACCCTTTCCGAGATATCCACTATCACTCTTAATTATAAATATGGAATCTCATTAGATTACTTCTTTTAGTAGGGATGCTGGCCCTAGAATGGCTACTTAATACCTCAACATTGAAGTAAAACCTTTCAAAGACATCCTTATTTATTTGGAATCTGATAAGGTTACTTAATACTTCTTTTTAGGAGTAAGGCGGACCTTATAGCCACTTAATACCTCAAAAAAAAGTAAACCTTTATGGAGATATCCCTCACTGCTCCTAATTCCTAATTTGGACCATTTGATACTTTTCAATTAAGAAAGTAGGGTCAATCTCTCACATCGTCATGAGTCCTAGGATTCATGATATCACACATTAGTACTAAGTGCACCCGACTGTTGGTAGCTTCAAAGTAAAGGGCAGTCTTCTGTCAAATGACTCTACTGACCTAGCATACTAACCTACTAAGTCCAAGCAAACATAGAAAAGTTAATTTTTCTAAAAGGGAAAGAAATCAAACTAATTTACAAATATTAAATAGATCTAATTTCCAACAACTCCAAACATAGAAAAGTTTACATTCCGATAATATTAGGGTAATAATCCAAATTTATGACATTATTATACGACATATTTCAGATCTCGGATAAATTTCATTCAAATCAAGATTCTAATTCATACTTTTGAGAATGTTTTCCTGATCAGGTTGTAAAAATTATAAATCAATTCATAAACAAGAATATGCAAGTGTTATTTATTATATTCAGATTATATTTAATTTGTGGCATACAACTCATATATTACTATCCAGTAATGCATAATAATCAAATAAACATGAACAAAATAATTTTCATATTGTACTATCTATAAAATTTCCTACTCGCCTTTTTAAAGTGGTCCAAATCTCCAGATCTGAAGTACAACCTTTGATTCATCTCTAAATCCTTTTTAATCTAAGAAATATGTATAAAAGGGTATATACATGCATTAGAATTACAGATATGAAAAGAGATTTGGGACTAAGAGAGAAAATAGATACAAATAACAGATATATGTAAATTACCTCAAATATGTATATATTTGATTCTCTTCTCTTCTCCTTTTTATTAGATTTCTATTCTCCTTTAATTTGTATGAATATAAATACAAATATCGTATTTTATAATTTGGAAAGAAAGTGGAGAAGAAGAAATGGTAGAGCTTCACTACTGCCTCTAAAAACTATGAAAAGCGAAGGGAGGGTTAGGCTTGAATTTATAGGCATAAGAATCAACCTCAACTGTTAGATCAAAATTTATTAAATTCGGGCCGCACATGGCCTAGGTTTACTGGAGCCGCCAGACATGCAGTGGGTGACTGCCCCCTTTCGATGGGTCGACCGCCCCTGGTCGACCTACCATGATGGTATGTCAATCCGTGGGCCCGGATTAATTTAGTTAATTTTTCTTATTTATTTATTTTCATTACAAATCCGTTTTTCATCCGTAACTTCTTTGCTTGGACTCCGATAGCAAAAATCCAAATATGCAATTGCTTAGAATTTTGCCACGAACGAAAGGTGCAAGTTTCGTGGTCAAATTCCATTGTTTGCACAAATTCTATATTTGAAGCCTAATTATTTAACTATCTAATTAAATAACTAACGCCAAATTATAGAGTGTTACATTATACCTAGTGCCATATACTTTTATATATGTGTGATAGCGTACTTGTAGGTGCAAGAGTGTGAAAATATGTTATTGTGCTAAGGATTTATATATGTATGTATGTATATGTATGTATATTTGTTTGTGTTTTATATTGTGCCTATTGAGTGAATATGCAAAGGTCATTATGTGTTTATGAGAACATAACCAGGGCTAAATAATGAAATCCCATTAAGTACTTATATTTTTTTACAATATTTTACATGCATATAGTATTTATATTTATATACTTAGTTAATGGAACTTTTATTTTATGTTTATTAATCTATTTTACACTATAAATATAACAACCCTATTATTGTTTAGAAAATTGGATTATCTAATAAAATTTCTAAATGTAATCTTTAATTTGTAAATTAAATATGAGTTCTCCAATATCATCACTAAATCTGTGATATTATCTTATTTAATAAATAGTTAAGAAAATTGGTTATTATTGATATAGGATATATTTTATTACATGCTAGCCTAATTAAATTATTTCTTTAAATTTAGAATATCACTATATATGAATGTAAGTATGAGCCTAATTAAACTAGTAAAGTGAAGTCAATTGCTTTTGATTGTTATTTATGAAGTGTAAGATTTTAAAAGATATTCAATATATATTTAATACATATTTAACTACTGCTTATTTATATTATAGATTGAGAAATTCGTTATTCATTTTATAGAATATCTTATATTTGAATAGTTAGTTATGTCAATAATTCTAAAATATTTATTATTGCTTATGTAATTCTTAGAATTAATTTTGTTATACGAAATTATATGCTGCGAGTGTCTTAGTATTAAATATTGATTTTATATTATGTATTTATTTGAATTATTTATTTTTATTACTATTAGTTTCTAATTTTCGATTCTTGACTTCTTTATTTGATTCCAACGATATGAAGTGTTAACGTAAAAATCAACGCTAACACCCCGGTGTGAGTATTAGTAATGTGAAAGCACCACCCGTTGGTACGGGAACTAGAAATAAGCAGAAAATAGCAGAAAAGTAAAGAGACAGTAGTTTTATAGTGGTTCGGCTCGAAATTAAGCCTACGTCCACTTTATCTTCTTTATTGATGATTCGGTTACAACTCTTTACAATACACTTTGATTACAACACACTTTAGACGAGTAGCTAGAACTTTGATGTAAGAGAGCTCTTTGAATCCATGTCGGATGTGTTAGATCTCCTCTTCAAAATCGTTGAAGAATCTTTGGTGTTTGAAGTGTCGGATGAGTCGAGAAAACAGCAGAGTATAGGCGTTCCAGAAATGATCCAAAGGTCTTCTCTAAGTTGGAGTTGGTGTAGTATTTATAGAGGAAAATCTGGGTAGGTGATAGGTCGTGAACGATCTAAGATAGGTCGTAGGTCGCGAGCGACCTTGGATAGGTCGTAGGTCGTAAGCGACCTAAGGAGCACGGGCTACGACTTAATAGCTTTGCACTTGATCATTTGAACTTATTGACAAGTCATAGGTCGTGAGCGACTTAACCATGTTGAGATAGCTGGTCTAGCGACTTAAGTTGGTTCGACCTATAGCTTAGGTTGTTTAGTTGTTAAGTCGCTGGATCTCTAGGTCGTTGAACCATTCCATCCTTAGGTCGCTAGCAGTGTTCAACCCCTAAGGTCGCTAGGTCCCTTAGGTCGCTAGGTCGCTATATCCTTTAGGTCGCTAGGTCGCTATATCCTTTAGGTCGCTAGGTCGTCTCATATCAGCTCGCTGTAGAACCTCTTCTCTGTTAGGTCGCTTGCGTGTTAGACCGTTAGGTCGATTGTGATATTAGGTCGCTAGGTCGCTTATGAAGTTAGGTCGCTTCAAAAGAGGGGTTAACACTTGCCCCTCGAAGTACAGGCCTATGCCATAGGTCGTGTGCTTCGACATAACTCCGCTAGGTCGTGAGCGACTTAAGAGATTCGTTAACTCGCGTGCCCATTCGCCTTCCTCTTTTTGCCTCATATAAACTATTTAGCTCATTTCTTCCTCTTTACTTAACTACTTTGACGACCTTCTCTGCCATTAACGAACCTTCGAGCTTCCAAGGGCGAATCCACGCTAACCAGTCGTCAATTCATCTTTACCATCATATCACGTAAGTGAATTCGATCTCTATTCAACCATGATCGCCGCCAAATTGCGAATTCCCATCTTCTGACCCTAATCCAATTCCGTGTGTCGCGTTTCATTTCGATTCATGTTGCGATCGATTTTTGATCGTTATTGGTCACGTTGTTGTTGTACTTCACGAGAACACAGCAGTGCGTTGGATCTATGATGGATCTGAGGTAATCTGAATTAGTTTTGGGTGATTTAGTGGTATGGAAAGATAGTTGATTTTACTGAGAAGATGATGGATTTCATTGTGTAGGTGATAATGGGTTATTGGATCACAAGTTAACGAGGTAGCGAGTTACTGAGTAAAGAGGAGTTAGTGGGGTTTAGGCTTAGCTACGATGCTTCAAGCGGCGCAATGGTTGGTGGACGCATGGCAAAATGTAATTGGAGAGTAGGGCATAACGGTT
Organism: Allium fistulosum; assembly: GCA_030737815.1. Taxonomy (NCBI): domain Eukaryota; kingdom Viridiplantae; phylum Streptophyta; class Magnoliopsida; order Asparagales; family Amaryllidaceae; genus Allium; species Allium fistulosum. The sequence continues at coordinate 1,061,492,775 of CM060903.1, forward strand.
TTTGGCAGGAGACAGTTTGAGATTGTTGCGTTACTTCATAAATGACCTAGTGAATCTGAGTGACCTAAAGACCTTCATGACCTAACAGATTTGGCCGACCTAACAATCTTCGCGACTTAACTCTCTACGACTTAATCTTTAGGTCGTGTAAGCGACCTAGTACATTACTAAATTTGCACTGCCTTCACCTGAAGTTTCATGCCTTGAACTCTTTGACTTGCACAGTGCGACTTAAGAAAGTTCGACTTATGTTAAGTCGTTTGAGCACAAACTGGACGACCTAAAGAATCCGACCTATGCTAGGTCGCTTGAAAATAGTCTGGACGACCTAGGACTTGTAAAATTCTAAAAGAACTTGATTGAACTGCTTGAACTTTGAACTGTTTGAACCTTGAACTATTTGAACTTTGTTGCACTTCCTTACAGATTACACTAACTTTTTTAAGCTAACAACCTGTCAAACACAACATTCGTAGAAAACTAGGGTGAATATACTGCCATTGACTGCCCACATCGAATGACAGATTAGTCGATAAAGAATAATCAACTTAAATGAACTGTGTGAATGAAATGCTGTGAATCAACAAATTCAAGTGAAGTATTAAAGCAAAACTAAAATAATCAACTAAAGCTGATTTGTTTGCATCAACACTGTACTTGGACTTAAAACAACAAGCCCTGAAACTCTATAATTGACACATGTCAACTAATTTGATTCCAGTTATATTTGCTTGTCGTTTTACTAGTTTTGCACAATACTTCACACTTTTTAGGAAACGCGCACCTTCATATTTGAATATCCAGTTCCTTGTGTAGAATGACTTCTTAACAAGAAAAGACAGTTGGACAAGCTGAAGAAATCTTCCCCATAGCTAATCTCTTGGATAATCCTCCAGAAAGAATTTCAACCACTCTAAATCAACGGGCGTTCAGTCAATTATGTATTCAGTTTGGTATTGCCGAAACGGACGCTTTGCTTCCTGGAGTAAACGATACTGCTGACAGGCCACCTCTTGGTTTTGTCGCAGTTAATCGTCAGATGTGCTTAAGTGGAGCTATTCCTCCCTTTAATGATTTTCTTCGACAACTTCTCCTTCGACTAAATATTTCTCCCTTCCAGCTACACCCCAATGGTTATGCCATCTTGATGGGGTTGTGTGTGCTGTTCAGGAGGATGCTCGACCGTCTTCCAAGTTTTGAAGAGATTTGTTAATTTTGCACTTTTGCAAAGAACAAAGATCATCCTTCCATCATACTCGTGAGAGGCGCGAGAAATCGGAAACTGATTTTGGACTTGCCCGAGAGTGCGCACGGGTTTTTAAGTCAATTCTTCTATGTTCGTTGCCCGCCGGGGTTCTATGCCATCTGGAGAATAGGAAGTAAGATTGCCTATTTCCGCTCACTTTATTTTTCTGAATTTCTTGAAACTCGAATTGTCAAGTACTGAACTTCATTCTTTGCTTCTGTAGCACTTCCTCTTCCTTCTAGGGATTTTGGCCACAAACCAACCTTCGAAAGACTAAGTGTTGTGGCTGCTGAAGAGAGAAGCACTAAATTTTTGCTGAAGACGAGCTTCTTCACCAATTCGGACTTTTACACCCCACTCGATCTACTCAGATTCACGAGGTTTCTAGTTCCGAGACTGAAACATTAGTTGCCCCGGTTTCTGCAGAAGAAATTGCATCGAAAGAACCTGCTGTAGAGGCTGCATTGGTGAAGTGTTCTACTCATGCCGATGTCACGGGGTCATCTGGCATGCTTACACTTTCCTTAGTAATCGAAGAAGAAGTTGAAAAAGAAAGCTCCGCTGAGCATGACGGTGGAGATACTTTTGATGAGCTAAGCGACTTAATGATAACTTCACAAGAGCTTTTTAAGGATGACCCTATTACTACTAAAGTCATTTCTTCAACAATTGAGGAGACATCCGCCTTGCAGCAAACTCCATCAACCCAAGAGTTAATGCCAGTTGCAAAAGTTGACATTACCCCCAAGCCGAAGAGTGGTTTGTAGCTTGACGCGCATAGTTTACATGCCACACACACTTAGAATTTTTTGGCACTTATACGCACTTAGCTTCTTTACTTCGAAGATTTTGAAGTTTCGTATCTTTTTTATTTTCAGATTCTCCGATGGGGCGAAGCGATTCGTACTATGATGACTTCCAGCGCTATGGAGGGCACAACACTTATGATCACAGGCGCTCTCCCTGCCCGTAGGGAAACTGACGAAGAAAGAGCTGTTAGGAAGGCTCAAGAAAGAAGAGCCAATGAGGAGCGATACAAGGGAAGGGATGAACCATACGACTCTTCTCATAGAGGTGATGATTCCCATAAAAGAAAATCCCATGATGATAAAGGGAAGAGTCGCATCGTTGAAGATCCAAGCAAGCGGGCCAAACTTAGCGACGCGTCTGCAATTTCTGAAAAGACCGCTGCTTCTATCCCTCTTGACATCCCCTCAGGTTCTCCTGCTCTCAAGAAAACTGATATTCAGACAATCATTAGCAGGCCTCAGTACCGAATTGAACAAGGTCCGGCTACTCTTCAAAGTCGGTTCCCGCAGTGGTGCTTGAAGGGAGTGTGCTTTGATCTTGATTTGGTCCCTATCGATAAGCAAGCCATGTTGAGGAATCTCGATGCCGTCAAGCTTGACATTGAGAGAATGTCCGGATGGCAAAAACTTGTCGACGAGCTTCAAAGGGTTAATCGTGCAAATCTTGAAGCCATGTTAACTATGGAAAACGATAAATCTGAGTGGCAGAAAGTTCTTGACTAGCACGGTGCAGAAATGAAGAGCATCGCCAATGATTATCAGAGACTTGAGGCTGAAGTCGAAAAAATCAAAAATGAGCTTGTTACTTCTTCTACTTCCTATACTCAAAAGGAAGAAGTACTTAAAAAACAAGTTCGCGATGCTCATGCCGCTCAACGGTATGCCGAGGCTCAACTTGAAGCTGAACAGATGATGACAGAAATCTATCGCACCGACATTGCCCAGCTACGGGAGAAGGCAAGTTCCCACGATTTGGAAATTATGCGGTTGCGAGCTCAACTATCAAAAACTGAAAAAGAGTGTGATGAGGCTATTGCTGGAAAAGAAACAGCTGAACAGTTGCATGAAGCAACAAAAGCCAACATCGGCTCTAATTTATTTGATTTTTACTTGCACATCGTCCTGGGTCGTGGTAGTCTCTCATTTTTAGGCCCTAAGTATGAGATTACTTTGGCCGAAGTGTAGGAGGCCACAATTGATATGCTCGGAGGTGCTGGCTATGATGAAGCAAGCTTAGAGGCATATTATTTTGATGATGAAACCCGTGCCGCTCTTGCCAGAGGAAAGGAGCAACTCGCTATAGTGCGAGCCGGATCGATGGAAGAGGAGCATCCAGGGAAGGAAGCACCTTTAACTGCCCCTACCCATACTTCGATTTCGGCCGACGTTGATATCATAGGCTCCAGTTCCCATTCTCCGCCTCCTACTAAAGCCAAAACCGAGATTACAACTGCACAGGGCGGAGACGAAGGCGAAGAAATCACCGAAGCACAAGCCTATGAGATTGGTGTTATAAAGCCAACTTCTCCAGGTAACTTCCATGTTGAACCAGGTCGAGCGGACTACTTGTTTGCTTCAACTGAGTTCGATGAATTTCTCACTTATTTTTTAAGTCTCGATGAGCCACCATCTCCTCTCTTTACGAGGAATACTGATTTTGACTTTTCTTCTTCTGTAGCGGAAATACCAAGTGCTGCACAAACTTCTCCTTCTCCAGCTATTGTTCCTCCATCTTCTCAAGTTACTCCTCCTTCTACTTCTCAACCGACGTCACAGGAAGAAAAAATAAAAGCTCTTTGAGACTTGGACGATCCGGCTGCTTCGCAAGAACAGAAGGCGGAAGAACTTGAGGAGGGCGAGAAGACCCCGGAGCAACCTTATGACGATGACACAAAGCTTTCTGCATTGATTACTCCGGGAAGTGAGTCTTCTTCAAAGAAGAGAGGGAAACGCGCAGTTTCGAAGAGGAAGAAGAAAAGCGCTTCTACTGGTGAAGAAGAAAAAGTGGAAGCAGATCCGGCTACACCTCCTTCTCCTTCTTCCCCGTCCCGTCCACGCCGGCTTCAGAAATGAATCATCAAGCCGGGCAAGAGCTCTAAAGGTGGCGGGAAGAATGAGTAATGAGCTGGACTCTACGCTTCTTGTTTTGCTTTTTGTTTGTATTCTCAGACTTGTATTGACCGGAGATTGTGCGATTACCGGCCCTCGCTTTTCGAATCCTGCACATGTATAAAACTTTTTTATAGTATGGAATGAAATGATTCTTTTTGTTTGTACAAACTTCTTTCTGTATTTGAGAATGCATTTATTCCTTATTTCTGCACAGGTTTCTTTGTTTACTTTGTGTGATATTGCAGTGAGCTAGTGGTATGTTGTTTAAGCGTTGCTTTTATTAATGTAGCTATATCATATTGCCCCCATACCACAACTCATTGTAATATTCTCCATTCCGAGGAGGCCTGTACTCTTATTTTGGAGAATAATTATTCCATTTTTTGAGGAAATATTATTCTACTCTAATAGAGTGTGCCTCGTTTCGGAGGAGTTTTTATTCTTCGACCTTCGGAGATGATCACTTTTATTCTTGAAAAGTGGATTCTCCTACGCGGTAAAGCGGGCCTCTGAAGGGGGTTTATTCAGCACTTCAACTTTTGGGGAAGAACATTTTCAAGATGGATAACTAATCTTCCTTTGAGAGCTAAAGTGTGCCTTTGAAGAGGGCTTTCTCTTTTTTTTTGTAGGGTAGTGGGCCTCCGAAGAGGGCTTTGATATTTCAACTCTGGTGAAGTGGGCCTCCGAAGAGAGATTTTTTCACTTCAACTCCGGTGAAATGTGCTTCCGAAGAGGTCTTTTTGGCATTTCATCTCTGGTGAAGTGGGCCTCCGAAGAGAGATTTTTGCACTTCAACTCCGGTGAAATGTGCCTCCGAAGAGGTCTTTTTGGCATTTCAGTTCTAGTGAAGTGGGCCTCCGAAGAGAGATTTTTGCACTTCAACTCCGGTGAAATGTGCCTCCAAAGAGGTCTTTTTGGCATTTCAGCTCTGGTGAAGTGGGCCTCCGAAGAGAGATTTTTGCACTTCAACTCCGGTGAAATGTGCCTCCGAAGAGGTCTTTTTGGCATTTCAGCTCTGGTGAAGTGGGCCTCCGAAGAGAGATTTTTGCACTTTAACTCCGGTGAAATGTGCCTCCAAAGAGGTCTTTTTGGCATTTCAGCTCTGGTGAAGTGGGCCTCCAAAGAGAGATTTTTGCACTTCAACTCCGGTGAAATGTGCTTCCGAAGAGGTCTTTTTACTCCGAAGAGTTGTGCCTCCGAAGAGGGCTTGTGCCCCCGAAGAGGTCTTTGTTTGCTTGCCCATGTCTTTTCACCATCTGTCCTTCAGCGATTCCTTGTTATCATTTCCAAGCCCACGTTTCCTTCTTTTGCAAGTAGTTTGCTTTTTCCAAAGAAGTGTACTTCATTGTTAAGTGATTCGACGAGGCAGACGCAAGCTTTATAACCGGATGTCCGTTTGCACAAACGATCGCAATCAGTTAGCAAGGGCCTGGAACCTTCATCTTGGGAAGGTGCCCCTTCGGCAGAATCACCAACTTTTTGTGAGAAGCAATTCTTATGTAGGAATTGAATCTGGAATTTTTTTTGTGGCCTGACATTTATTTGTCAAGTGATTTGTAGGAATCGTTGAGCCTTGTGATGTGTTGAATAGGTAAGCTTTGCTTTGATATCCTGCAATATTAAATCGACATTTTAGCAATATATTTAAGATATTTGCATATCGAAATGAAATAGGCATTTTATAGTAGTAAAGAACACAAGATTTATAGTTCTTATTATTGCTTTGCATTGATTTTACAATGGCATTTCATACAGGAAATATACATCCATCATTATTCTATGAATTTTAAGCAAAGCCATTAAGTAAAATATGGCCATTAGGTATCATCTTCCAAAACAAGAACATTCTCCCCTCCGGGGCTTGTCTCAAAGCACGAGCATATCCTTCCATCTCATCCCAACTTCTGTTCGCTGGGTGAGGGCCCCCTATGATAACATTGATGATAAGCCTCTCAGATCCCTGTGCTGCAGTTCTTTCATCTGAGCTGTATTGATGAGCTGGAACTAGTTGCCCCTGAGTGGATGAGGATGGGTCATTCCTGTTTTTCTTGACATATTATTGAAGTTTATTCTCTTTCAACAGCTCCTCAATCAGATCCTTCAAGTGGCGGCACTCATTAGTGTCATGGCCAGGCTGATTGTGGAACTTATAGAATCTTCCACTCTGCGTGGCATTTTCCCCAAGTCTCAACTTATGTGGTTTAGGATATTCAACAGTATCCTTAGTTGCAAAGAAAATATTCTCTGGAGTATCAGTCAAGGGAGTGAAATTCGAAGGTCCAAAGTGGCGAGTTTTCTTTGCATTTCCCTGCTTTTTCTCATCATCATTTTTCCCCTTCTGTCCTCCAGATTCTCTTTTCTTAGAAGCAACATTGTTATTCTGAATCTCGGCCACTTCTGCTTTTACCGATACCGGAAGGTTTTCCAAGCGCATAAACTCGTCGGCCTTCTTATAGAATTTCTCAAGTGAGTTTGGCTCCTTCATTTTTAGCCATTTTCCAAATTCACTTGATTTGTTGATAGCCCACATCAAGTAAGTCAAAATCATCTGTGGCTCTGCGTTGTCAACTTCGGCTAAGGCTACATTGAAGCGGTTCAAAAAAGATCTAATAGACTCTCCAGGATTTTGTTCGAGGCTGGATAGTGACATTATGTCATTGGCCTTCGTAGCATACAACCTGAACTGGTCTTTGAACTTTCTCGTTAAGTCAGAAAATTGATCCACAGATCGGACTGGCAACTTTGTGAACCAAAGCAATGCAACCCCTTCCAAATACACCGGAAAGTTTCGACACTTGATTTCATCTGTTTCCCTGGCCCCGGTCATATGCCAATCGTACTTGTATAGAAACTGGTTTGGGTCACTTGTCCCTCTATAGGCCAGGATAGTAGGAGGTACAAATTTCCTTGGAAATTCTGCTTTCAGGATCCTTTCAGTAAACAGAGTTTTGCTCGGAGCAAATCCCCAGTCGCTCTCATTTTCTTCCCTCTGCATGCTCTCTTTCATGATTCGGCGAACCATCCCTGATAGGTACTCCTCATTGTTCAGAGGCATCGCCGGGCAGACGTCAGCTATTCTTTCGGAAGTTTGCCTGGGCAAATGTTCGTGAAAAGTTGGCTGCGGCCTTGAGCCTTCAGCTTGGAAAGGTTGCGCTTCGGCGGTGCCAGTTGCTCTTTGAGCAATATCTTTCTCTTGGGAATTATGGGCATTTTCGGCAAAGGTTGTTTCATTGTTTTCTGGTTGTCGGTTTGCCCCGAGCAGAGCGTTTAACCTGTCCATCATCAAAGCATTTTGAGTTTCCATTTGTTGGTATAACCCCGACACAACATCATCAAGTTCGGCCCTTGTAACCCCAACAGTAGGAGTTGCCTGATTTGGAGCTGGAGAAGAAGCAGCCTTGTCATTAGCATTTCCGGATCTCGTAGATCTACTCTTTCTTCTAGGAGCCATGATTTCAGATAGACTTCTGGGTTTTAAGGAGATTCTTTCAACAAATCTTTGCGAAGCAACGGTGAGAATATTCCTGAGTTGGTTTCTCAGTGAAAGCACAAAAAATGTTAACCTAAAAATCGACGCTAACACCCCGGTGTGAGTATTAGTAATGTGAAAGCACCACCCGTTGGTATGGGAACTAGAAATAAGCAGAAAATAGCAGAAAAGTAAAGAGACGGTAATTTTATAGTGGTTCGGCTCGAAATTAAGCCTACGTCCACTTTATCTTCTTTATTGATGATTCGGTTACAACTCTTTACAATACACTTTGATTACAACACACTTTAGACGAGTAGCTAGAACTTTGATGTAAGAGAGCTCTTTGAATCCATGTCGGATGTGTTAGATATCCTCTTCAAGTTTGTTGAAGCGTCTTTGGTGTTTGATGTGTCGGATGAGTCGAGAAAACAGCAAAGTATAGGCGTTCCAGAAATGATCCAAAAGTCTTCTCTAAGTTGGAGTTGGTGCAGTATTTATAGAGGAAAATCTGGGTAGGTGATAGGTCATGAACGACCTAAGATAGGTCGTAGGTCGTGAGCGACCTTGGATAGTTCGTAGGTCGTAAGCGACCTAAGGAGCACGGGCTATGACTTAATAGCTTTGCACTTGATCATTTGAACATATTGACAAGTCATAGGTCGTGAGCGACTTAACCATGTTGAGATAGCTGGTCTAGCGACTTAAGTTGGTTCGACCTATAGCTTAGGTCGTTTAGTTGTTAAGTCGCTGGATCTCTAGGTCGTTGAACCATTCCATCCTTAGGTCGCTAGCAGTGTTCAACCCCTTAGGTCGCTAGGTCCCTTAGGTCGCTAGGTCGCTATATCCTTTAGGTCGCTAGGTCGCTATATCCTTTAGGTAGCTAGGTCGTCTCATATCAGCTCGCTGTAGAACCTCTTCTCTGTTAGGTCGCTTGCGTGTTAGACCGTTAGGTCGCTTGTGATATTAGGTCGTTAGGTCGCTGGGTCCATTAGGTCGCTAGGTCGCTTATGAAGTTAGGTCGCTTCAAAAAGAGGGGTTAACATGAAGGAGCCACCATTGGGTTTGATTTGTTTGGTATTTTACATGATACGGGGATTACATCCTTTTTTTGATTTTATTGTGATTACTTTGTGTGACAAGAAATTAGAATAAACGGTTTAGTGATACCGTCTGGTATGAGACTTTCAGTAAACTTTTTGGGTAATTCTTTGAACTCGTTATATAGAATAAAGAAGGGTGGGTGGGATGTATGTGCTCTCAATAAATGAACTAGTAATAGGCGGTTGTATGGGATGTCATTGTGTTATTTATTCAGTTATTCTTTCGCTCGTGGATGACGCTCAATACAGGTTGGTTGTATGTAATACTCGTTGTATTGAGTATACTTAGAGTCATGTGTCGACTATTGTATTTGTTTTATGTGTCTGTCAACCCTTGTCCATGTCTCTTTATGTTCCGAGAGTATACCGAATTGACCATAATCCACCCTGGCGGCATGATTGTGGGGTCGCACCCCCTGATCCATATCACCTTTGTTTGATATGGTATATTTAGATGCACATCATGTAATTTTGGTTCGGTGACCTATGGGGTCTGTGCCTCGACATTACGAGTTTTGGGTTAGGTGACCAATAGGGTACGTGCCCTACGCTTGTTTTGTTATGTCGCGTAGGCTAGCAGTCTATTACCTATAGGGGCAAGGCAGGATCATGACCACGGCTATGCATCGACAAGCCATTGGTGGATATGTGTCATGATATCTGTCGAGGTAACTAAAGACGGTAGGAGCATATTTGGTTAGGAGAACCTGGGCTCTAGAAGCAGGCATACAGCCAATAATCTCCCGTATGTTTTCGTTTCGCATTTACTAAAGTTATAGAAACAGATCTGACTACGTAAGAAATGGTACAGTAGACCCTAGGTTCTTGGAGCGGGCATACAACCATCAGTCTTTTATTTGGGTTTGGTTCACCTACGGTAAAGAGGCATAATAGAAATGGGATTATATCTGAGACTTTATCATGAGTATAGTCAAACTTGTATCCTACTTAGGCAGACGGGTTATCCTTACAGGCAGACAGCATATCCTTTAGTGAGTATATTTGTATATATTATTATGAGTTGGCTTAGATCTTTCTTATTGATTTTAACGGTTTGATGATGGTATTCAATAATATAAGACTTAGATGGTCAATGCTTCATGCTAGTCCAATATACTTAGTGATGTCACATCTATTGTTCTTTTTTGATTTAGACGTTGGTTTCTGTATTTGTATGATTCACCCATTTTTGTTGATTACATGAATTCTGATAAAAAGTGGTTTAAATAGGTGATGATATTTTTATATGGATTTTAGATATATGGGTGATTTAATGCCTTAGGAATATATATATATATATTGATATGTCAACTGTTAAATTAAGTATTTTTAATAGTGATATCATATTGTTCCTTGTTTATACTTTATCTCTTTCTCTTAGTCCTTGAATTGACATAGTTGACCCCTATGTCATTTTATAATACTTGGCTCAGTTTGAGGAATTTCAAGTATAAGGACGACTTAACCAGCTTGTGTTTCATTGAGCTTAGAGGAGTTATATATTAGGAATTGAGATATGAGATTTAATCATTGTATGTGAATATACATATAATTGACATATGAGATGTATTGTATCCTTATAACATTATTATATTATATATTACATGTTACTACTACGAATGACTCTGTGTTCTCTATTGTTTACTGTATATTGTGTATTTTTCTGTCTTGGTGGCACATGTGTCTATTGCTTTGTACTGATACTGTGCACGTACAGGTAAGTTTTATACTTGATGTTTTAATACGTACGTGTAACGACCCAGAATTTAAGTGCTTTGATTTGCGAATATTTAATTAATTTTAAATATTCAATATATATATTTTATGATGAAAAAAAAACTTTTTTTAATAATAAACAATGACTGTGAAATAGTTTTTAAAATGTGTTTAAAAAATATATAGTTCGATGAAAAACAGAAAATGTGACCAGAAACTGTTTTTCGAATTTTCAACGTTTCATCGTATAAAAGTTGTTTGCAATCTTGTGCACACTTTCTTATATATATATATATATATGCACTCATAGAATAAGTATATAATATGGTTTAGAATAATATAATTAAATTTAAAATGCCTAGAAATGTTTGGAAATTTAATCTATCATGATAACAGAGTTGAGATTTCATATATACCCAGTTTTCAAAAATCTTTATCTCTCGATTCAATTCGAATTAGCCAATGGCATAAACTGATTAAGGGTTCCAATCTGAGTATAGATTACATTAAAATTTGTCTAAAGCTCGATCATGCTATATATTGTGTGAAATTGTGGAAATATGGAAAACAACTTAGTTTTTGACAAAACCCAAAATGTTTAAATCATCGAATCAACACCCTGGATGTTATTATCATCTAAAAATAGGAATTTTAGTGAAAACTTCATGATTTTTAGTGGCCTATGGGGTGAGGAATTCGAAGATTATCAAAATTGGAAAAAAAATTTCCAACGACCTACATGTCGAGGGAAGGCGGGGCTTGGCCGAGAGGAGTGTCGCATCAAGGGGAAGAGGTTGACCATGGCGCATTTTTTGTTTACGCCTTAGATTGAGTGGGCGAGGTGGTTGTAGGGTTTTAGGTGGGGTTAGGTAGACGGTCGAACTTTACTACACCAGGGAAAAAGGCGGTGCCGAGCATGACCGAGTTTAGGGTGGAGGTAGTGGAGATAGTGGGGATCACGGCGGTGGTGGTGGCTTGAGCTCTAGTGGTGGAAGCAGGCGAGGGGAGGTGGCTTTCGATGGTGATGTCGAAAACTGGTAGGCTTGGCTTAAAGTGGAAGGGTCGAGTTTTGTTTGGATTGGTCGGAGTAAGGAAGAGTGGGTTCATCGTGATGAGGGTGGAGAGGTGAGTTTGTTGGTGGTCTTCGTGGGTTGAACCATGATGTGGTGGGCTGGTGCACATACACGCATATCACACGTGTACAGGTGGTTTCTGGTGGAACCGTGATGGGCTGTGGAGGGTGGTGCATGCGTAGCTATCTCGGGGTCGGTCTCGAGTAGCATTCGAGTGGTGGTATCGGTGAGGCACGAGTCGATCGAAGTTTTGGGTTGGACTGTGATCATGGTTTTTGATTGTTGAACTTGAGATGGGAATGGGAAGCCAAAAGAGAAGGAGAAGAGAAGGGGGGATGAGGAAGTAGTTTTCGTTGTTGTTGGGTAGGTTATACTGGGCTTTGGCCCAAACAAAATTGTAAAAGGGGTTTTAAAATTAAAATGTTTTAAATTTATATATAATTTTATGAATTTTAAAATGATACAGTAAATGCATACGAAACCCATCGATGCAAAACTGATTATGATGGGTCCGTATCGACGAACGCTACATCGTCGTACGAATTGTTGTAGAATTTGAACTAGTGGAATTTTACGGTATTTTGAAACGGGTAGATTTTAAATACCGTTTTAAAACCAAATATCGACGTTAAATTTATACGACCATATATTGGAGATATTTTCCTGATAAAAATAATGGCGAGTTAATTTAATATAATTACGATGTTTTGACATCTGTTTAGCGGAACAAAAAACCGTCCTGCTAATTGTTTTAATTGGACCCCTGTTGACAGAATAAATCACCGTTCTACCATTATTACTGAATATATCTGTTTGTGGACATTTACTAGTAGAAATAAAACCCTGATCTGCTATTATATTTGTACGGACATCTATTTATTTTCTTGATAATTATATTGGGCAATATGATGTTGAATTGATTGTTAAAAACTGATTGATATGAATATTTGTATCTGTTATTCTAGACTGTATGAAATTGAATGGTAACTTGATTAAGTACCACTGGAATTATTAAGCCTTCAATTTTGATTTGGAAGTGGACTGTTGAACCAAAATTGTTTAAAGATGATTATTATTTATTAATGATATTTTAAAGTTAATTGGTAAATATTTAGATAATAATATAAAGTAATTAGTTATTATTCTTAAAAAAATTTATATAAAAAGTATAAATTATTGTTTCGAAGTTATTTAAGTGTTTAAAGTATATCAATTATTAATTAAAGTTAATTTATAGTGATTGTTTTAAAGTTAATTTTTACTTATGGGTTAATTAGTATTAATGTATATTTATTCCAAAGATAAATTTATTAAATATTAATAATGTTTTAAAAATATATATTATATAGTAAACTTTTATAAAAGAGTATTTTACTTAATTAGAACTTGGAAAATTTATATTGAAACTTTATAAGCATTATTTTGAAAAAAATTAAAATAAATTTTTCGGAAAGTAAATTGTGTACTTTCATGGTATAATTGGAGACATAGAGTGCTTGCAGTTAAGTTTTGGATTTCTCTAGGATATAGGCGTAACCATCGAGATGTGAATCCATGGTTGATACCGAAGTGGTGCTTTCCAGATTTTTTTTTAAAAAAAGGGATACAAATATTTTGAAAGAATGTTTTTGTGAATATACTTATCTGGTGAGATAAGTATATGTTGTTTTGATTAAGTAATTTTAATTTATTAAAATTTAAATTAAATTAGGCTTAAAGTTTTCAATGGAAGATGAAACCATTGGTTGGATGATTGTATATTTGATAGTTAAATAACCGACTATCAAATCTGGACACAAAAATAAAACTTTGGGAATATCTAGAAGAAACACGGGAATTATGTGGTACAGTTACCGTTCGAGGTGCTATACTGTACATATAAACTTGTTTCGTTCTTCTAGAATGATGGTAAGAAAATCCGTCCACTAACGGTTAGGAGGTGATCTCTGATCTTATTTTCGTCTGTTTATTTCCTAAAGGACCGGGGTTAAGTTTACCGGAAAATATCGAACGTTGTTTCGAAGAGACCGAGATCAGATAAGTTATTCGAAAACCACTTCGATCCAACGAGTACGTTATCGAAGGGGAAACAAGAGCATGGAGTCGAAGATGGAGCAGTGAAGTGCAAGGGCTAATCGCTACTAATCTTGAGGATGATTCCAAAATGGATGTAGTAGGAATAGTACCTTCGGTTCCATTCGGACCCCGAACGGACTTTTATGGACGAATGCTATCAGTACATTGTCATTGGAGGACAATGATCTTCTAAGTGAAAAATTCCTTAAAAAGGTAATCGTAGCCTCTAGCCTCATCAACCGGGAATGGCTGAAAAGCAGGGGAGATGCAGCAAGGCTAAGTGGGTCGCACCCAATTAGGGTATGTTTATCACCTTTCTAGATACCCTCAGATATTACTACTACGATACATGGAAGGAGCTCAGAAAGGGTGGGAACACCTATGGTGATAGCATAATCGGTCTATCCAGGTTAGGTGTAGTCCGATCTTGTGTTGCAGGAGATCCCGGCGTAGTCCTTGGTACACTGTTCTAGACGTGTACTGTGATAGGTGGTACACCTGTGCCTATTCATTCGTATGGAATCCATTCTCCAATATGTGACTTTACGGTTTTGGTTTTAGAGCCTAGTATGTTGGAATTTAATTAATGCAACAATTTCAGCTATTTGAATAAGTATTTATACTTAAACACTATTATAATATCACTGGATTTTCTATAAAAGTGTTTTAGTTATCCTAAGGGAAAAACCCGTCGTGTTTATGTGTGGCATGGTCTTATGGGATGCCTCTAATTTTAAAAGGATTTCGAAAGTTATAACGAATAAAATTCCTTGTGATTTAAATTCTCACGTTGGTTTTACCAGACTGACCCGGACGTGGTTTTTCCTATATGCTCGGGTCAGACCGAGCATATTTCCAGGTTTAGCTGGAAGGGTGAGAGCTTCAGGGAAGAAGATAGAGGACTAGAGTCATATTCTCATAGATGATTATTTTCCGTTGCATTTTAGTTGTGTCTATCAGCAATTGTAAGAACAGGGTGTTATAATTGTCCGTGTTGAATAGGTTAGTATACTCTGATTGTCGTCTGTTATGTAAATATTACAGTTTGTTTTATGTAAAGATTTATTCTATGTTATAGATTATTCGTTTCCGCTATTAGATTCTGTGTTGTTTTATTTTCTTCAATCTTCTTCCTACTTTCTTTTTCTTACTATCCGCCTTTCTGTTCAATTTGAACTGGACAAGTGTGGTAAAGTGGGTCGTGACATCGTGGTATCAGAGCTTAGGTTGAGCGAATACCTAGGCTTTGGTGGGGTTACTCATTAGAGATAGGGTTAGTAGTACCCTAGAATGAGTCTAAGTGTATATATATACGAGACCGCATATTTGTTAGTGATATAAAATGTTTTATATTGTGTTATTTGATCTGTTGAGTGGCTTATGGATTCTGGTCAATACGAGTAGCTAACGTTATTGATAGGGATCTCTAAACACTTGAAAAAGGCCAATAGACACAATAGTTTTTTAAGTGGGTAAAGGAAATAATTTTACCCAAAATATATTATATATATTAAGGGCAATGATTTTCAAAATATGTAGTATTTTGAGGTGTTGTTTGATAAATGATGATAATATTTTATCATCTAGGAATTGAGTAGTCATAGCCGTTAGCTTTGAGTATCCTCCATTGCCGGTTCCTTGGGCTTGAGTATTTCCTTAGTGATTCGAGTCCTGTAAGTTAGGAACTTTAGGAAATTTGGATTTTTAGTAAATTTTATTTACTAAAGGAATTTGGAATATTTTAAATAAGTATTTTAGGAATATTTTTCATAAATAAAAGCTAATTTTATAAAAATTAATTTATAAAAGTGACATTTGAAAACTCTGGTAATTTCGAAAAATTTGTTTAAAACAAATTTTTGAGGTAAATGATTTTTGGTATTACTTAAGTAAAGTTTTTGAATGGTAGCAATTTAAAATGGAAAAGTTATTTGAAGTGTGAACCTATATATGTACTCTTTAGCATATATGAATTCCGGAAACCTTAGGATCTCATTCTTGGTTTTGTTAATGTATTGTTGAGAACCCGTAATATCGTTCGAGGAGGAGCACTTTCGAAGGCTAGGAGAGATGGCGATCATGACTTAGTTAGAAGGATTCTAAAGGATCTTAACGAGCCATCGATATATGAGGAATACTTAGAGGAGGAAATAGAGCTTGTCGGGCAGCCATCACATCAAGAAGAGGAGCCTGAGGAAGAATTCGAGGACGAGGACGAATTCGAGGATGAGGAAGAATTTGAGGATGAAGAGGAATTTAAAGTAGAGGAAGAACCCGAATCGGAAAATGATGACGCTGTCATCTGGGAAATGGGTGAGGTTGAAAATGAGCCAATTAGAGATGGGGATAACCATCAGAGGGAACCAAGCCCGGTGTTTGCATGGGTTCCGGATAACGATGTTGAATCTATGGAGCTGAAAGGACCCGAAGTGGAGGACTCGGATGGGGAGAGTCCGCGGTGAGTGTTCGTTTGGGTTGAGTGGTCTCTTGGTAGTGTATACCCTATTAGTATGTATTAGTAACCTGTAGACGTCATGTTTGTTGGTTTGTAGTCCAGTAAGGTATCTCAGTATGTCAAGACCCAAAAGACGACCTTCGAAAATCGGCACCCGTACTTCACTTGTACTCAAAATGCCGAAGATTCAAATGCCGAATCTGGTTCTCGGGAGCTTATAACACAGTTAAGTAAATAACACAGCGGAATAAATGAATAATACATTGATATACAATATCTGATACAACAGAGTGATACAAATGAATATCAATATACATCAGAGATACGATACAACAAAAAGCAGCGGAAAGAAAAAATAGATAACATCAGCAGCGGATAATCTTCATCTCCAAAGCACGATCCAGAAATAGCTCGAACTCCCAATAACGAGGCACAAAGATAAGCAAGTGCAGTCTGATCCAAAGACTGAACTAGCTCCAGATAACCTACTAAATCTGAATATCTGAAAAACCAAACTCTAGACTGCTCGTGTAGAAAATTTTGAGCATCCAGAGTTTAGGAAAGAAACAATAAACTCCGGATCAGTCATGGGACTGGTGTGAGCAACAAAAACAGTTTATCTTTAAAACAAATAGCAGAGAATTTTAAAGTCAATTCGTAATGCTTTTGGAAAATGAAACTACCATAAGACCTCCCGCCACACACACAATGCAAACGCAGAATTGGAGGAGATTTCTTCTTATGATAGTCAAAGATGCTTACTACGCAAAATCAAATCATTTGATATTATTACTAGTGCATAGTGTAGAAAACAATTTCGAAAGTAGAATATAAATCTTAGCCAGCATAGACATTTCGCACTTATGCCTACTATAGCTACCATGTTCAATAGCAGGTTACCACCACATTCCATGGCAGGTAATACAACTAAAACCGTACAGGGCTCGTATTGTTTTGTTTAGATTTCCAACAAATGGTCAGGCTAAGGAACTTCCTATTCCACGAAAGAAACGCCTCTGGCGGGACGTTCTGAGAACCAACTGTTCTCTGCCAAACAAGGCCGGCAACCCCTTTTCCCAAGGGATAAAAGAAACCTCAGATATGCCACCCCCGGTCCTTTGGGACCTTTAACCGAGGCGCCTCGAATCCAACATCACACGTCATAAATAAAGTGTGTCCACATGAGTAAGTATCTGGGCTCCATACCATGATACTACCCTTTTCCAGAAGGAATGGTCATACCCTAGGGGAGCTACCCCTGAAAACCTTGCCGCACGATTCCTGTTTCGACCATTACCGGGTTGTGAGGCTCGACGAAGTCTCGTCCACAAAGCTACACTTTTTCAAAAAGCCACGCTTTGGGTCAACAGATGATCAACCTATGATCACAAAGATAAATGATCAAACAAATGATCATATCACAAATGACCAAACACTGATCATCACACAGCAACACTCAGCATGTCACATTACCAAATTGGGATATATCGCTGATAAATTTCAACTACATAACCTCTGAGCTCGTACGTCTCAGAGAAGGGTGTTAAGCTAAGAGAATAAATTCTCCGCCACCAAACAGAAATGTATTTGAAAGAAATCGGCTTTATATCTCAAAGTGTAATGTCAGACATGTATCCATATAAGTCTGTTCCGGGTTCGAACAGAACCGAAGGCACTTCTCACGAAGCCCTTGCAATTCCGGATAATTTCCAATCACGTCCGGACTTCCCGTCACAAAAGAGTGATATAAATCTCTATACCGGCGCGACTCAGTGCAGAGACATTCGACAGGTTGTCCTTTCATTTTCGAAAAATATCCGGTCTTCAACACCGGTCTTCAAATGCTATCCATATACGACGTATCACTATTCGGAATGGGTTATATGACACTAAGGTCCTCTCCCGGCTAAACCGAATAATGTGCGCAATATTTTAAAAACATATGGATATTGGGATTTCAATTAAGTCACAACTTAAACCCAAACTTTCTTTTCAAATGGTTTAACAAATTACCATTTCAAATCTTTTAAACAAAAAGATTCATTTCACAAAGTTCACTTAATTTCACAAAGATCCCTTCACAGATTTTCCAAATCGATTTCCATTTCAATTTAATTAATTCGTTAAATCTTTAAATCAAAGATTTAACTTATAGTTTTCAAAACAATTTCATTTTCAAATGGTTTAAACAAAACATCATTTTAAATCTGTTAAAAATAACAGATTTGATTCATAGCTTTCAAAACAATTCATAACTTGGAAAATCCATTTTTCAATTTACTTGAAATTCCTTTAATTAACTGGAATTTCATTTTTTATCTGAAAGCTTTTATTCTTCGAAAACAACAGTTTTCAATTTGGAAATCTAATTCATTCAAACTAGTTGAAATCCTTGGGTTAAATCCAAATTCCCAACTTATACTTTTAAAATGGTTAGATTCATACAACATCTTTATATCATCTTTAACCGTAATTTCAAATCATAGGATTCAATTTCAAACTTGAATTCAAATTTAAATCAAATTATTTAAATTTTCAAAACTCGATTAAGTTATTCAAAATAACTTTTATATTTGAAATTCCATTTCAAAAGCTTTTCACTTTAAATCCAAATTTCTAATTTCAAAATCAATTGAAATTAAAATTTCAATTTCAAAAACATCAAATTTAAATTATCTGTGACTTAACCGATTTCCACGTGAAATCCATATTTGTGTGTGTAAAAGTGTAGTCCAGGGGTTTCACACACAATAGTGCAACATCAATCATCACAGATCAGAATACAGAAATATAGTTGATAAGCGATATAAACTATAACGCTCATCTTCATTCACGGATCACAGATATATATATCACAGATAAGTAAATTACAGATCACAACATAAATCAGGATGTATCACAAAGCATCATATTCAGGGATATCAAACAGTTCACACTCAATAGAATCCAAATATCCATAAGGAAGGTCAGTTAATTTTCTGATTAATTCAAATCAGATTAAATTCTTATGAATAAATTACTCGTCCTGGTTAATCAACATCGATAATTCTACAAATCATTTTGATTAATTATTCTTTAAGTAATTAAGTAAGTAACCTTAAATTAATTACCTTAATTAATTTATCGCACTATCCTTGAATCAATTATCGCTTAATCACTTGATTAATCAATTAAATTAATAATCTTCAATTACCACTCAGTAAATCTTTAAACCTTTATTAATTACTTTTACCCTTTAATTATTACTTTTACCCTTTAATTACTTATTTAATCTAAATCATTAATTAATTAAATAAATCATCCATTTTACTTAGTTTAATAGTTAATGAATTATATCTTATCATTATATCTTTATTACTTGAGGTAACTCATTCACACTTATGATTTAATTATTAACTACAAGATGTTTAAAGACATTGATTCAATTTCCTTTTTAAATTTAAAACTCCATTCATTTTCAAACTAAGGTCCAATCCAAATTTGAATTTGTATCTACATTTTGATTTCGAAACTCAGCTTAATCCTTGATTTTTTTTTTTGAGTTTAGTTTTAAATCCAGGAAAGTGAATCAGGTTCAAAAGCCTGAGAAAAAAAAATATATGAAATAAAAATTTGACCTCGTCCTCATCGGTCCCTACTTCGAGTCCTACCCTGGAAATACTCGAGTACAGCTTCGAGACATCCCCTATTTGCACATGCTTGAATTCAAGCTTCCCCATCTTCTTCCCCAAAATCCATTTCTACACAGATTTGTGCATATGCACGTTCACGTGCACGAACATTACGACCAACTCCGGTCGACGCTGCAGCCACCCAAGCATCATTGATGATCACCAAAATCAACTCGTAAACCTAGATTTTCAAACTCGACTGGACATTAAAATTTAGCAGTTTCGAAACCACCTCCACGAATTTCCCCGACGCTGACAGCCTGGTCCATCTGAAACCACGCAGCTTCGACCCAAACTTCGCCATACCCCGACACTTCATTTCCTCCCAGTGCGATGCGTTCCGGAGCGACATCGACGACGAAAATTGCCTGCGACTTCCACCTTTAGAACACACAGTTTAAACCCTAAAACTGCTTCGTCCCCTATTCTCCTTCAATGGAAAAATTTTTGAACATTTTTCCCAACATCGACCATCACCAAGCTTGCTTCGGTTGAAACCCTGACCCCTCCAGTTACGCCGATCACCAGAGACTCACGAAAACACATTTTCCGTTTAAACCCAAATTTCACCTTCATTTTATTTCTAAAAATCCTGATTTTGGCGTTAAAAATCATATTTTAGTTTATTGATTTGATCTATATCTCTGAGTAAATAAATTACTAAGTTTGAATTTCCACTCATATATGGGTTTGCTCTGTTATTCTTGAATCCCAGAGACATTCAAGTTAAATTTTTATTTAATTAAAATTCTAAACATTAGTCTATGATCCCATAAACAACTTTTGTTTAAAATCCGAGTTCTAACAGCAATTGGTTTAAGAGGATATGATTTTCTTTGAACCAAAATTTTGATCTTGACAACCATAACAGGGTATCACTGATACATGCATTCACTTGTTAATACCCAGACCAAGATACTTATATACATATATTCACACAATATATATCTCCCGATATAGATCATGCAACAAAATCCTACTTAAGTTTTCAAGTAAAATTGTTACTCACAGTCATCAAAGATAGATTCAGATGGGAAGTTTGCTCACAGTGATTTAGGAAGAAGAAAAAACAGAGCTCTTTTTCTTGAACCGGGTTTTGAAAATTGCAAGCTGAAACCTTTCTTTGATTCTCTTGTTTTCTTTGATTGCTTTGATTGTTTTCAAGCTGTTGTTTACTTCCATTTTACTTAGTTGTTTATACACGAACAAAGACTAAAATAGATGTATATACAAAGAGAGATAGTGTTTACAGAGGGGAGGTGTTTACTGGTTATACAATTTTGTACAGGGTATCATATTATATTTCATGTTTGTACAACAAGCATTGCTGAGACATCTTGCATTTAATGCATGAGGTATGTTGCATTAATTACCTAGGGTACATATTTTCTTTTGCTTTATTTTAGCTCGGCTGAGTGGTTTGTTGTATTTTGTACTTCTTTTATTTGTTTGTACTTATTGATCCTTTTACTTGCCTGCATTCTCTCTAACTCGGCTGATAAAACAGGTTATGGTGGCTGAGAGATATGTATTTTGTGTGCTAGAGAAGAAAGCATTTAATGTTTGTGTTCCCATTTTTGTTTACAAGCTATTCTCATGTACATTTGTTTACTTTCTTAAAAGTATTTTGTTTGTCTTTGTCTTGTTTTATAAAATTTGTCTTGTTAACACTTTCATTTTTATTTCTATTTTAAATGTTTAATTTTTTAGCTATGATATTATTTTATATAATTTATTTTAGACATTGCCTTAGAGAAAAAGTCTAGTGGCTTCTACTTTGCAAGCCATTCATATACTTAACTACACATTTTTGTTCTATTGCTTTGTAATTTAAATGAAGTTCTAGTTACATGTTGTTTTAATTATTTTATTTTCATTTTATCTTGTAATATAAATGACATTCTATATTTTATAATTATTTTTAAACTATTTACTTGAAACTCAAATTCAACATATAAAATATTTAAATTTAAATGATCGTTCAAATATAATTGGGATTCGGGGAAACTCGAATCAACTTATCAATTGATTTTACAAATTTTTATTCAAAAATTTGTTTAATTATAAAATTTAACTCAAAAATTCAATAAATTATTAATTTAAATAAATTTAAAATCTGGGGTCGTTACAAACTTCCCCCCTTAAAAGAATTTCGTCCTCGAAATTCGCATGCACGAAAACAACGTAGATAGATAGATTCGATCTCCTATAATTCCTCAAACTTACGATATGGATTCCGAACTAAAGTTGGAATATCCAAAGTATATATCAATTTGTCCCTCTTCGGACTTTGGAATTCACCAGAAATTTTTAATAGAATTTCAAATTTGTTTCTAAACGATATCATTTTATCGATTCAATTCTATTTTTATCCTCATATTTTATTAATCAATTTTACTCAATTTAAAATATTCCAATTTCAAATTCATTAAGGTTTAAATCAAAAAGCTGATAAGAAATTGATGAAGATACGAAGTAATTTCTTTCTACAACTTCGTCTTGTAGCTGGTACGAAGCAATCAAAAGAATTTGGAAACGAGTCAAAGGAGATTGATAGAAAGTTGTTTCCACTGTTGCAGGTTATTGACCATTTATAGTCGTATTTCCCTGTCCCCTATCTCGTCCTCTTCTTGCACTCATACTCACTATTGGTGGATAGTAAGAGAATTTACTGAGACGTTCAGACGGATATCTTAGGGATACACTCATTCTAGAGTTTACTTCACTCTATCTCTAATGAGCTACTTAACGTGTTATACTCCTGAGCTAAAGTTCAACCTTAGCTCTGATACCACTTGTCAAGACCCAAAAGACTACCTTCGAAAATCGGCACTCGTACTTCACTTGTACTCAAAATGCCGAAGATTCAAATGCCGAATCTGGTTCTCGGGAGCTTATAACACAGTTAAGTAAATAACACAGCGGAATAAATGAATAATACATTGATATACAATATCTGATACAACAGAGTGATATAAATGAATATCAATATACATCAGAGATACGATACAACAAAAAGCAACGGAAAGAAAAAATAGATAACATCAGCAGCGGATAATCTTCATCTCCAAAGCACGATCCAGAAATAGCTCGAACTCCCAATAACGAGGCACAAAGATAATCAAGTGCAGTCTGATCCAAAGACTGAACTAGCTCCAGATAACCTACTAAATCTGAATATCTGAAAAACCAAACTCTAGACTGCTCGTGTAGAAAATTTTGAGCATCCAGAGTTTAGGAAAGAAACAATAAACTCCGGATCAGTCATGGGACTGGTGTGAGCAACAAAAACAGTTTATCTTTAAAACAAATAGCAGAGAATTTTAAAGTCAATTCGTAATGCTTTTGGAAAATGAAACTACCATAAGACCTCCCGCCACACACACAATGCAAACGCAGAATTGGAGGAGATTTCTTCTTATGATAGTCAAAGATGCTTACTACGCAAAATCAAATCATTTGATATTATTACTAGTGCATAGTGTAGAAAACAATTTCGAAAGTAGAATATAAATCTTAGCCAGCATAGACATTTCGCACTTATGCCTACTATAGCTACCATGTTCAATAGCAGGTTACCACCACATTCCATGGCAGGTAATACAACTAAAACCGTACAGGGCTCGTATTGTTTTGTTTGGATTTCCAACAAATGGTCAGGCTAAGGAACTTCCTATTCCACGAAAGAAACGCCTCTGGCGGGACGTTCCGAGAACCAACTGTTCTCTGCCAAACAAGGCCGGCAACCCCTTTTCCCAAGGGATAAAAGAAACCTCAGATATGCCACCCCCGGTCCTTTGGGACCTTTAACCGAGGCGCCTCGAATCCAACATCACACGTCATAAATAAAGTGTGTCCACATGAGTAAGTATCTGGGCTCCATACCATGATACTACCCTTTTCCAGAAGGAATGGTCATACCCTAGGGGAGCTACCCCTGAAAACCTTGCCGCACGATTCCTGTTTCGACCATTACCGGGTTGTGAGGCTCGACGAAGTCTCGTCCACAAAGCTACGCTTTTTCAAAAAGCCACGCTTTGGGTCAACAGATTATCAACCTATGATCACAAAGATAAATGATCAAACAAATGATCATATCACAAATGATCAAACACTGATCATCACACAGCAACACTCAGCATGTCACATTACCAAATTGGGATATATCGTTGATAAATTTCAACTACATAACCTCTGAGCTCGTACGTCTCAGAGAAGGGTGTTAAGCTAAGAGAATAAATTCTCCGCCACCAAACAGAAATGTATTTGAAAGAAATCGGCTTTATATCTCAAAGTGTAATGTCAGACATGTATCCATATAAGTCTGTTCCGGGTTCGAACAGAACCGAAGGCACTTCTCACGAAGCCCTTGCAATTCCGGATAATTTCCAATCACGTCCGGACTTCCCGTCACAAAAGAGTGATATAAATCTCTATACCGGCGCGACTCAGTGCAGAGACATTCGACAGGTTGTCCTTTCATTTTCGAAAAATATCCGGTCTTCAACACCGGTCTTCAAATGCTATCCATATACGACGTATCACTATTCGGAATGGGTTATATGACACTAAGGTCCTCTCCCGGCTAAACCGAATAATGTGCGCAATATTTTAAAAACATATGGATATTGGGATTTCAATTAAGTCACAACTTAAACCCAAACTTTCTTTTCAAATGGTTTAACAAATTACCATTTCAAATCTTTTAAACAAAAAGATTCATTTCACAAAGTTCACTTAATTTCACAAAGATCCCTTCACAGATTTTCCAAATCGATTTCCATTTCAATTTAATTAATTCGTTAAATCTTTAAATCAAAGATTTAACTTATAGTTTTCAAAACAATTTCATTTTCAAATGGTTTAAACAAAACATCATTTTAAATCTGTTAAAAATAACAGATTTGATTCATAGCTTTCAAAACAATTCATAACTTGGAAAATCCATTTTTCAATTTACTTGAAATTCCTTTAATTAACTGGAATTTCATTTTTTATCTGAAAGCTTTTATTCTTCGAAAACAACAGTTTTCAATTTGGAAATCTAATTCATTCAAACTAGTTGAAATCCTTGGGTTAAATCCAAATTCCCAACTTATACTTTTAAAATGGTTAGATTCATACAACATCTTTATATCATCTTTAACCGTAATTTCAAATCATAGGATTCAATTTCAAACTTGAATTCAAATTTAAATCAAATTATTTAAATTTTCAAAACTCGATTAAGTTATTCAAAATAACTTTTATATTTGAAATTCCATTTCAAAAGCTTTTCACTTTAAATCCAAATTTCTAATTTCAAAATCAATTGAAATTAAAATTTCAATTTCAAAAACATCAAATTTAAATTATCTGTGACTTAACCGATTTCCACGTGAAATCCATATTTGTGTGTGTAAAAGTGTAGTCCAGGGGTTTCACACACAATAGTGCAACATCAATCATCACAGATCAGAATACAGAAATATAGTTGATAAGCGATATAAACTATAACGCTCATCTTCATTCATGGATCACAGATATATATATCACAGATAAGTAAATTACAGATCACAACATAAATCAGGATGTATCACAAAGCATCATATATCAGGGATATCAAACAGTTCACACTCAATAGAATCCAAATATCCATAAGGAAGGTCAGTTAATTTTCTGATTAATTCAAATCAGATTAAATTCTTATGAATAAATTACTCGTCCTGGTTAATCAACATCGATAATTCTACAAATCATTTTGATTAATTATTCTTTAAGTAATTAAGTAAGTAACCTTAAATTAATTACCTTAATTAATTTATCGCACTATCCTTGAATCAATTATCGCTTAATCACTTGATTAATCAATTAAATTAATAATCTTCAATTACCACTCAGTAAATCTTTAAACCTTTATTAATTACTTTTACCCTTTAATTATTACTTTTACCCTTTAATTACTTATTTAATCTAAATCATTAATTAATTAAATAAATCATCCATTTTACTTAGTTTAATAGTTAATGAATTATATCTTATCATTATATCTTTATTACTTGAGGTAACTCATTCACACTTATGATTTAATTATTAACTACAAGATGTTTAAAGACATTGATTCAATTTCCTTTTTAAATTTAAAACTCCATTCATTTTCAAACTAAGGTCCAATCCAAATTTGAATTTGTATCTACATTTTGATTTCGAAACTCAGCTTAATCCTTGATTTTTTTTTTGAGTTTAGTTTTAAATCCAGGAAAGTGAATCAGGTTCAAAAGCCTGAGAAAAAAAAATATGAAATAAAAATTTGACCCCATCCTCATCGGTCCCTACTTCGAGTCCTACCCTGGAAATACTCGAGTACAGCTTCGAGACATCCCCTATTTGCACATGCTTGAATTCAAGCTTCCCCATCTTCTTCCCCAAAATCCATTTCTACACAGATTTGTGCATATGCACGTTCACGTGCACGAACATTACGACCAACTCCGGTCGACGCTGCAGCCACCCAAGCATCATTGATGATCACCAAAATCAACTCGTAAACCTAGATTTTCAAACTCGACTGGACACTAAAATTTAGCAGTTTCGAAACCACCTCCACGAATTTCCCCGACGCTGACAGCCTGGTCCATCTGAAACCACGCAGCTTCGACCCAAACTTCGCCATACCCCGACACTTCATTTCCTCCCAGTGCGATGCGTTCCGGAGCGACGTCGACGACGAAAATTGCCTGCGACTTCCACCTTTAGAACACACAGTTTAAACCCTAAAACTGCTTCGTCCCCTATTCTCCTTCAATGGAAAAATTTTTGAACATTTTTCCCAACATCGACCATCACCAAGCTTGCTTCGGTTGAAACCCTGACCCCTCCAGTTACGCCGATCACCAGAGACTCACGAAAACCCATTTTCCGTTTAAATCCAAATTTCACCTTCATTTTATTTCTAAAAATCCTGATTTTGGCGTTAAAAATCATATTTTAGTTTATTGATTTGATCTATATCTCTGAGTAAATAAATTACTAAGTTTGAATTTCCACTCATATATGGGTTTGCTCTGTTATTCTTGAATCCCAGAGACATTCAAGTTAAATTTTTATTTAATTAAAATTCTAAACATTAGTCTATGATCCCATAAACAACTTTTGTTTAAAATCCGAGTTCTAACAGCAATTGGTTTAAGAGGATATGATTTTCTTTGAACCAAAATTTTGATCTTGACAACCATAACAGGGTATCACTGATACATGCATTCACTTGTTAATACCCAGACCAAGATACTTATATACATATATTCACACAATATATATCTCCCGATATAGATCATGCAACAAAATCCTACTTAAGTTTTCAAGTAAAATTGTTACTCACAGTCATCAAAAATAGATTCAGATGGGAAGTTTGCTCACAGTGATTTAGGAAGAAGAAAAAACAGAGCTCTTTTTCTTGAACCGGGTTTTGAAAATTGCAAGCTGAAACCTTTCTTTGATTCTCTTGTTTTCTTTGATTGCTTTGATTGTTTTCAAGCTGTTGTTTACTTCCATTTTACTTAGTTGTTTATACACGAACAAAGACTAAAATAGATGTATATACAAAGAGAGATAGTGTTTACAGAGGGGAGGTGTTTACTGGTTATACAATTTTGTACAGGGTATCATATTATATTTCATGTTTGTACAACAAGCATTGCTGAGACATCTTGCATTTAATGCATGAGGTATGTTGCATTAATTACCTAGGGTACATATTTTCTTTTGCTTTATTTTAGCTCGGCTGAGTGGTTTGTTGTATTTTGTACTTCTTTTATTTGTTTGTACTTATTGATTCTTTTACTTGCCTGCATTCTCTCTAACTCGGCTGATAAAACAGGTTATGGTGGCTGAGAGATATGTATTTTGTGTGCTAGAGAAGAAAGCATTTGTGTTCCCATTTTTGTTTACAAGCTATTCTCATGTACATTTGTTTACTTTCTTAAAAGTATTTTGTTTGTCTTTGTCTTGTTTTATAAAATTTGTCTTGTTAACACTTTCATTTTTATTTCTATTTTAAATGTTTAATTTTTTAGCTATGATATTATTTTATATAATTTATTTTAGACATTGCCTTAGAGAAAAAGTCTGGTGGCTTCTACTTTGCAAGCCATTCATATACTTAACTACACATTTTTGTTCTATTGCTTTGTAATTTAAATGAAGTTCTAGTTTCATGTTGTTTTAATTATTTTATTTTCATTTTATCTTGTAATATAAATGACATTCTATATTTTATAATTATTTTTAAACTATTTACTTGAAACTCAAATTCAACATATAAAATATTTAAATTTAAATGATCGTTCAAATATAATTGGGATTCGGGGAAACTCGAATCAACTTATCAATTGATTTTACAAATTTTTATTCAAAAATTTGTTTAATTATAAAATTTAACTCAAAAATTCAATAAATTATTAATTTAAATAAATTTAAAATCTGGGGTCGTTACACAGTAGATGTTTGGTATGACTATATATATGTGTATGAGTATATGATGATGGTAATTGTGGAAGTATTCTAGTTGATACTAGGTGCAGCCGATATTTGGGAATATATAAATATATATATATATTGAGTTGTGTGATATGGGTGTTTATTAATTCGTTAATAAATTAAAATTCGGTTAGTTATGTTTACTAGCCTAGTTATTGAAATTTCGGTGATGAAATTCTTATAAGGGGAAGGAATGTAACGACTCGAGGTTTTTTACGTCTCGAGTTTTGAATATTAATTTTTAATATTCAATAATACGGTATTTTAATCAAACAAAAATCCCCGTTAAATAACAATTGGCAATAATATACAGTTTTTCAAACCAAGATAATATTTTGAATTTCCAGATTTTTATTTATAAAATAGGGAATTGATTTAAGATGGAATTTCTTATATATATATATTCAAGACAACAAATTTATATATAATTTGAAAACAGATTTCATAGCAATAAAAATGATTAAGAGGAATATTATAAAAGGAAATGATTTTGGGCTTATGAACAATATAGTGTAGTATAATTGGAAAGAGTTTTAAATTGGATTTTCTTATAGATACATATATACTCATATTAGTTAAGAAGAATGCATATATATATAAATATAAGTTCAAAGAAGAATGTATATATATATAAAAATATAACTTCAAAAAGGAAAATTATAGTATTTATAAACAAATAAATATTGTATGCAAAAAACAATATAAATAGTATGTTAAAAGAAGTAAATATATATAAGAAGGGATATATATGGAAATATATTATGAGAGAAATGAGAAGAATTATACAAATCATTTTTAAACCATTTTGATAAGAAATCTTTTACAAAATCATGTTTTAGTAAAAATGATATTTTTATTAAGATAATATAGCAAAATTTTCATTTGCTTTGAATATAGATTTTTTGTAAAAAATGTAAAACATAAATGTTATTAAAAAAAGTAAAAATATAATGATACGACATTTAATGCCTTGAGTTATATATATATTAATCGAAATATATACATATAAAATAGGAAGACTAAATTGTTTAGTAAAACCACTTTACATGTTATTCTCAAAATATATATGAAGGAATGTTTTAAATCAAAAGAAAAGTGACTAAGTAAATAGAAAGGTAAAATAACCAAAAAGTAAATCATGTAAAAGTAAAACAAAAATTACCAAGCAATAATTTAAACATTTGCATGGAAAAAAAAGTATACAGCCAAAAGAAAATAAGCAAAAATGAATATGAACATATATATAAGCTAAAGCATTGTCTGGCCTAAAGGAGGAAAGGCAAAAACATTTAGCTTAATTTCTTTTCAAGATTTCAAGTCACCAACTTTTTATCTCAAATCCATCACAAAATCTGGTACAAACGTACATCATTTCACCTTGTATAAACATGAATATACAAGCATCAGTTGCAAAGCCGGCAGCACAAAAGAATATATCAAAGCCTGTAAACAAAAAGATAAAAAAACCCTATAAGAAGAAAATAAAGAAGCTTCTCTGTTTGAATTCAAAAATCAAAAGCAAGGAAAGCCTATCGAGTATTAGGTCGAAGACATAGATCAAGCTGAAGATTCATGGATCAAACAATGTGGAAGGTGAGTATTTAAATTTAAATTGCCTAGAAATGTTTGGAAATTTGCTCTATCATGATAACAGAGTTGAGATTTCATATATACCCTATTTTCAAAAATCTTTATCTCTCGATTCAATTTGAATTAGCCAATGGCATAAACTGATTAAGGGTTCGAATCTGATTATAGATTACATTAAAATTTGTCTGAAGCTCGATCATGCTATATATTGTGTGAAATTGTGGAAATACGGCAAACAACTTAGTTTTTGACAAAACCCAAAATGTTTAAATCATCGAATCAAGACCTTGGATGTGATTGTCATCTGAAAATAGGAATTTTAGTGAAAACTTCATGATTTTTAGTGGCATATGGGGTAAGGAATTCGAAGATGATCAGAATTGGAAAAATATATATATTTTCCGATGACTAGACATCAAGGGAAGGCGAGGCTTGGCCGAGAGGAGTGTCGCATCGAGGGGAAGTGGTTGACCATGGCGCATTTTTGATTTAGGCCCTAGATTAAGTGGGCGAGGTGGTTGTAGGGTTTTAAGTGGGGTTAGGGGAACGGTCGAATGTGACTTCACCAGAGAAAAAAGGCGGCGCCGAGCGTGATCGAGTTTAGGGTGGAGGTAGTGGAGATCGTAGGGATCACGTTGGTGGTGGTGGCTTGAGCTCTAGTGGTCGGAGCAGGCGAGGGAAGGGGATTTTTGGTGGTGATGTCGAAAAGTGGTAGGCTCGGCTTAAAGTGGAAGGGTCGAAATTTTTTTCTGGATTCGCTGGTGTAAGGAAGAGCGGGTTCATCGTGATGAGGGTGGAAAGGTGACTTTGTTTGTGGTCTTCATGGGTTGAACCACGGCGTGGTGGACTGGTGCACGTACACGAGTATTACGCGTGTACAGGTGGTTTCAGGCGGATGCGTGATGGGCCATGGAGGGTGGTGCTTGCGTAGCTAGCTCGGGGTCGGTCTCGAGTAGCATTCGAGTGGTAGTATCGGTAAGACATGAGTCGATCGAAGTTTTGGGTTGGACTGTGATCGTGGTTTTTGATTGTTGAACTGGAGATGGGAATGGGAAGGCAAAAGAGAAGGAGAAGAGAAGGGGGGAATGAGAAAGAAGTTTTCTTTGTTATTGGGTAGGTTAGATTGGGCTTTGGCCCAAACAAAATTGTTAAAGGGGTTTTAAAATTAAAATGTTTTAAATATATATAATTTTGTGAACTTTAAAATGATATAGTCTATGTATACGAAACCCGTTCGATGCAAAATTGATTGCGATGGGTCCGTATCGACGAATGCTATATCATCGTACGACATGTTGCAGAATTTGAACCAGTGGAATTTTATGGTATTTTGAAACAGATAGATTTTAAATACCATTTTAAAACCAAATATCGACGTTAAATTTATACGACCGTATATTGAAGATATTTTCCTGATAAAAATAACGGCCAGTTAATTTAATTTAATTACGAGGTTTTGACATCTGTTTAGCGGAACAAAACACCATTCCATTAATTATTTTAATTGGACCCCAGTTGGCAGAATAAATCACAGTTCTGCCATTATTACTGAATATATCTGTTTGTGGACATTTACTAGCAGAAACAAAATCCTGATCTGCTATTATATTTGTACGGACATCTATTTATTTTCCAGATAATTATATTGGGCAATATGATGTTGAATTGATTGTTAAAAATAGATTGATATGAATATATGTATTTGTTATTCTGGACTGTTATGAAATTGAATGGTAACTTGAATAAGTACCATTGGAATTATTAAGCCTTCTTTTCTGATTTGGAAGTGGACTGTTGAACCAAAATTGTTTAAAGATGATTATTATTTATTAATGATATTTTAAAGTTAATTGGTAAATATTTTGATAATGATATAAAGTAATTATTTATTATTATTAAAAAAATTATATAAAAAGTATTAATTATTGTTTCGAAGTTATTTAAGTGTTTAAAGTACATTAATTCTTAATTAAAGTTAATTTATAGTGATTGTTTTAAATTTAATTTTTACTTGAGGGTTAATTAGTATTAAAGTATATTTATTCCAAAGATAAATTTATTAAATATTAATAATGTTTTAAAAATATATATTATATAAACTTTTATAAAAGAGTATTTTACTTAATTAGAACTTAGAAATTTTATATTGAAACTTTATAAGCATTATTTTGGAAAAAATTAAAATAAAGTTTTCGGAAAGTAAATGGTATATTTTCATGGCGTAATCGGAGGCAGAGAGTGCCTGTAGTTAAGTTTTAGATTTCTTTTGGATAGAGATGTAACCAAAGAGCTTTGAATCCATGGTTGATACCGTAGTGGTGCTTTCCAGATTTTTTTATTTAAAAAAAAGAGTTACAAATATTTTGAAAGAATGTTTTTGTGAATATACTTATCCAATGAGATAAGTATATGCTGTTTTGATTAAATAATTTTAATTTATTGAAATTTAAATTAAATAAGGCTTAATGTTTTCAATGGAAGATGAAACCTTTGGTTGGATGATTGTATATTTGATAGTTAAATAACCGACTATCAAATCTGGACCCAAAAATATAACTTTGGGAATATCTAGAAGAAACACGGGAATTATGTGGTACAGTTACCGTTCGAGGTCCTATACTGTACATATAAACTCGTTTCGTTCTTCTAGAATGATGGTAAGGAAATCCATCCATTAACGGTTAGGAGGTGATCTCCGATCTTATTTTAGTCTGTTTATTTCCTAAAGAACCGGGGTTGAGTTTACCGAGAAATATTGAACGTTGTTTCGAAGAGACCGGGATCGGATAAGTTATCTGAAAACCACTTCGATCCAACGAGTACGTTCTCGAAGGGAAAACAAGAGCATGGAGTCGAAGATGGAGCAGTGAAGTGCAAGGGCTAAACGCTACTAATCCTGAGGATGACTCCAAATTAGATGTAGTAGGAATAGGATTAGTAGCGATTAGCCCATGCACTTCACAGCTCCATCTTCGACTCCAAGCTCTTGTCTTCATTACGAAAAAGTACTCGTTGGATCGAAGTGGTTTTCGGATCACAAATATGATCCCGGTCTCTTCGAAACAACATTTGATATTGGCCAATATTGATAGTCGGTTATTTAACTATCAATAAAACATCCATAAGCAATCATCTAGCCTTAATATAAATTTTTTTCCAAAATATCTTTAAAAGATATATCAATTCCCCCTAACATTTGAAAACAATTTTCTAAATACTTAAATTCGTAACACCTCAACACTTAGGAATATTCACAAATTTCTATCTCCTATACTTAGGAAAAAAAATTACCAGTCTTATTTTCCAAAAATCCTTTCAATATTAACGTTTTCAGAAAATTATTCTGTAACTTTTTCCCCAAAAATCTCCGGAATCACATGTAATTCCCCCTCCTTACAATCACATCGTTTTATAAGCCCCTTTTTGAATCTCGAGATAATTTATAAAATAAAATTTCAATCACTTCAAATTCCATATATATATATATATAATAGGGACAGTTTGGCACAGGTCCCTAATAAGTTCCAAAATACACAAAAACCCCAGCAAAAAAAAGTTTGTAAATTAGGTCCCTAGAATTAAGTTAGCGAATAATGACATACACTTATGCAATTATCCAGTGAATAATTGCAGACATTTATGCAATTATATCAAAAAATTGCAGACATTTCCACAATT
Organism: Allium fistulosum; assembly: GCA_030737815.1. Classification (NCBI taxonomy): domain Eukaryota; kingdom Viridiplantae; phylum Streptophyta; class Magnoliopsida; order Asparagales; family Amaryllidaceae; genus Allium; species Allium fistulosum. Next base: position 1,061,526,287 of record CM060903.1, read on the forward strand.
ATTTACTAAAAAATTGTGGAAAATTCCTCTATTATTAACCAAAAAAATTGCGAAAATTTCGGCCATTTTTTCAAAAATTTGCGGAAAATTCCGCAATTATTCACCAAAAAAATTGCGGAAATTTCCGCAATTATTCACCGAAAAAATTGCATAAATGTCTGCAATTATTCAATGAATAATTACATAACTATATGCAATTACTTAGTAACTTAATTCTAGGGACCTAATTTACATACTTTTTTTTACCGGGGTTTTTTTTGTATTTTGAAACTTATTAGGGACCTGAGCCTAATATTCACTATAAAATAAGTATTTTAAAGAAAAATAATTTAGTTTTAAAAATATGTTTTGAATAATTAACTAAAGTATCGAAACTCTTTTATAAACATCAGTAACTCATTTTAGTTAAACAAATAAATTTCAAAGCTGATTTTCAAAAGTTAAAAATTTAATAAATTGAATACTTAATATTTCTAAATCCACTTACCGTAGTATTTCAATCTTAACTAGTTTAAAATCCCATAGTTTAAAAATAATAAAACTTTCCTTTAAAACAAACTCACTTTTTAAAGTTTAATTTTTTTTAATCTCAATAACCAATTTACTTTATAACTTCCTCTCGATTCCACACATATCGATTAATTGTCGATTTCCTAACCATTCTCATTTCAAAAATAAAATTTTCCATTTTTCTTAACCCTATTTTCATATTCTAATATAAATTCCTCCTATGAATTTTATATTCCCAATTATCATCTGATATCAAATTCCTTCGTTATAAACATCGTTATCAATCCTATAACCCCTTTGGTTTTACTTGTTTATAAAAACAAATCTTATTTATGAAAATCCATTATATAAATTTATTTCTTATAAATTCCATTAATACTTCCAATCTATTTTCAATATTGATTTTGACTCTTTTTTTTTATATTTCCATAATATCATTTATAAATTCTCGAATATAATTCATTTTAAAAAATCTCCATTTATTTATCTGAAATAGTTAAGTATAACCAAATCAATTATATTCTTTTCTAATTCATTTTCTTTAAAATAACCCTGATTCCAATATATATGTTTTATTATCAAATTCTCTTCAATTCCATAAATTTTAAAATATATTTATTGTTTTAAAATTTATCAAAATTCAAGCCAGTGCTACAATAGCATCTAATAATTTCAATCACTGCAATAACCTATACTAGATTATTCTACACAATTCATATAACATTATATATGAAAAATAAATGATATATTTGATGAATCCAGTTGGATCCCTCCAACCTGTTTTCCTGCATCCACAGTTGTTAATACAACATAAAATAAATACCAATCCCACTTCGAGGGGGATATCGCGGTATATAGGGTCATCCGCTATTATGCGGGGCGTATAGAGTCTCATCCGCTATAATATGCGGAAATATCACTCCAAATACTATATACTACTATATATACATTATCATTCAACAGACAATAGATTTATAAATTCAACAAGCATCTAAGAATTTAATTTCATTTTAAATTTTAAATTTTGGTAATCCAAATGAGTGAGAGGTTTTCTCGCGTTTATTTGTTCGCAATCCACTTCAATCTCGACTTGATTTCACGGTTTCAGACCTCGTATGAATTTAATAGTGCATTAATAAACCTTGAAATGATTTAATTATAATTATCTTAGCCATAAAATTTTATTTTATTTCTTTATATATGATTTGTAAAAATTTACCTCACTGCTACTCTCTCCAGCCAATTCGCGATTCATGCCATCATCACCGCGACTTTGACGGTGTTCCTCTGCACCGCACACCTAAACCACCTTGCAGAGCACGCGACTACCTCCTCGGAATTTTCGAACCCTAGCCTCTGCTTGTCGCTCGATCACCTCCGAGCACGGCGCCTCCTTCACCCTTGCCAAACTTCGCAACCCCCATCGTTGAGCAACGATAATGTTGCCTCCCCTCGCTCTGCTTCGTGCGTGTGTACAAGCATCGCACTTGACCCTCGCCTCTCCTTTTCCCCTCTACACGCGCAATCGCGATTCACTCGTGATGTCTTCCTAGTCGCGAGTTCGTTTGCGAATTCGCTGATGAATTTTTTTTAGAACGATTCGTGAATTTGAATTTGGAATCAAAGAGGGATTTTTATCCGCTTCGTTTGAACAGATGAATGAAGGAAGGAGATAGCTTGCGGTATTTAAACGAGGGGTTTCCATTCTTATGTCTGTCTTTTTTTGGCCTGTATTTTTGAAGGAGAAAGGGGAAAAGATGAAAGTGAAGGATGGCGTGTTTGCAAAGGAAGATCATGGTGAAAGATAGGCATACAATTGAACAGAAAATTGACATGCCAATATATAGCCAATATATATATATATATATTAATTAACTTCAAAATATTTTTCATTTACTCACTAAAAATCTCGAATCCCTATCGAGGTGTGCCGCGAGGCATTTATAATGTTATGCCCCTATTCGGAACGTAATGGAGAAGGTTTCGAGTCCAAATTCGATCGTATGGAGAAGATAGTTTTTTGGACCCAATTAAAATATTGAATTTTCGATATAAATTTCAGCGCGTGTCTATCCCGTACGATCAACCGATAACTCCAAACGCTATGAAATTTGAAATCCGATAATAATTAAATATTACGGATCCAATGGAACAGGTTTTGTTGAATTCCAAGACTATGCCTCGGAAGGCTATTTTTAAACGTCAATTTAAACGATATATTTTTAAAATTGAACAAATCACTTTTAAATTCAATTTAAAAAGTTTTATTATCTTCAATATTATCAATGTAAATTTTACAAGCCCTTAAATTATTTTTAACAAGCTTAAAACGAAAGATTCCATGTTTTAACCAATTTCAAATCATAAATTTCAATAATTAAATTATCTAGTAAATCGCTATATTTAAATTCTGAATCTATTTATTCTATGAAAAAACCCAAATTTTCGTATCCAAAATCAATTTATAATTCAAATTCGATATTTAAAACCATTTAAATATTCCAAATCAAACGTCAAAAAATCCGGGTCGTTACAATTCTGCACTAATTTAAGCCTACAATTCATAAATAAAATTGATTTAGGCATAAAAATAAAACGTATGCCAACAGAATAGATTTAAAATCATAAAAATATATAAAATTTCTCACCCATCTTTTAAAAGCAATCCAAATTTCCAGATCTAAAGTAGAATCTTAAATTCATCTCAAATCCTTTTTAATCAAAGAAATATGTATAAAAAGAGTATATACATACATTAAAATTACAGATCTGTGAAAAGATTTGGGATTAAAGTGAAATATAAATATATAATTACAAAAAAAATATAATCTCGTTATCGCGTAGTGTTGATTCACTCTTCTTCTTCTCTTATTTGATTTCCATTCTTCTCCAATTTGTATATAACAAATTTAAATATTTATTTTATAATTTAGAAAATAATGGAGAAGAGAAAATTGTAGAGCTTCGCTGCTGCTTTCAGAAAAAATATGAGAAAAGCAGAGAGGGTTAGGCCTGAATTTATATACGTTAGAATCAACCTCAGCCATTCGATTTAAAATATTAAATCCAGGCCGTTGCGGCCTAGGTTTATTACAGCCGCTAGGTCGCCACCAGTCGACCACCTATAGATCACTGGTTGACCACTGAGGATCGAACAAACCTAATAATGGGTCGACCTATGGGTTCGGATAATTAATATAAAAAATGTTAATTTTCCTACTCAAATTATTTCCGTTCTGAATTCGTTTTTCACTTGTAACTTCTTCGTTTGGACTCTGATCGCAAAATTCCATATATCAAAGTTGCTCAAAATTTTACCATGAATGCAATGGTGCATGTTTCATGGTCAAATTCCATAGTTTGCATGAATTCCATTTTTGGAGCCTAATTAATTAATTAACTAATTAAATAACTAATGCTAAACTATGGTGTGTTATAGGGATGGTGGTAATGGTTAGGGAAATGATGGTGGACGTTTGCAAGGGAGAGGAGGAAGTTGATGATTTTGTGCAATAGGAAGGGATGGGTCATTTTGGTGATGTTTTGGATGGAGAGGAAGTGATAGTGCAAGCATGTGATTGATTGAATATTTGTAGGAAGTATTTGGTTTAAATAAAAGTGAGTTATTCTCACTTTGATTAAACTGTAAACTTGTCACAAGTTAAGTCAAAAACTTATTAAAATTTTGCTTGCTATTATTAGTAATAATGGACACTAACTACTTAAAGTTATGACCCTAAATTATATGCTCTACAAAGAAAGTGATTGTTTAATTAGTTGCCTTAAAACCATTGAATTATATTAAGTACATTTGGACATGTTAATTAAGTCCATATGTTAATACATGTTTCATAGTGATGTGGTTTGGATTTGGGAATCATATATGTTTGTATAATTGAATGACATTTGACATCGAATCGAATATTGAATTGTCCATATAATGATAGTCGCTTTAAACGCACTTTGAATCCCTTAACTATAACTTGTGTAAATTGGTGATTTGTGAACATATCTTAATATAACTTATTTTGGTTATTAGCTACACTTCTATAAGTATTTTGAAAAGCACAGGATATGATTGGAAAGTTATAGAAAATATAAACCAAAGTTGTAAAAGTTAATAGTAAAAAGGTCCCTATATTGACACTTTTAAATAACTATTTTTGAGAAATAACATTTATTTTTGTAGAGACTTCCTTAGAGATTGCTTTATCGCTTTAACAAGTAATAATATATTATTTTTGTTATGAAAATTTTGAAGCTTAAATCATTTGATAATTGCTATATGAGCACTTCAGCAAAATACCATGTTTTCGAAAATTTATATAAAATAATTAAAAGATATTATTTAGGATTCTTCTTTATGGTTTTCAAGTACCCAAAGTACATTAACTATTGTAAAAAGAATGGATCTAAAATCATTTGTTAAGGCGTGGAAAACTTGGTGCAATGTTGTAAGCAAACTGGTTTAAAACATGCAATAGAAATTTAGACAGCAATTTAGAAATGCTATCGTTGCTATTTGATACTATAAATTATTTAAAAATGATATTTAAATTATGTATCTTTCTTTAATCTTTTTAGTGTTGTTTTCTAACATATAATAGAGTGTTTTAAAATTGGTTTCAAGTTTAAATATATTTTTAATAACTAATTATAAATTTGTAAACTAAGTGACTTTTAAAATAAAACATGTTTATTTGGTTTTTCTATTTATTTTAACATTCCTTATTTTTACAAAATATTCTATATAAATAATTATCATATATTTTAAAGTAGTTTTAAAAGTGTTTTAACATATTAATAAGTATTTTAAACGTATTCCTATATATATATATAAGTTTTAAATATGAAATTAAGTATTTTATAAATTTAATAAAAGGAAGTTTGGGTTTTAACACTTAAGTTAAAATAAATGGTTTTGTGAAATTAACTGAAGTGTAGTATCTTAATTAATAAGTGTTGATATTCTTTTATCTTTAAAATAGATGTTTTAAAGTTAATGAAGTACATAAGTAAAATGCTTTGGGTTGTAGTAAACAATGTTTTAGTAACAATTGTTTTTAACCCTTATTATTAATTAAAATCTGAAAATAACATGTCAATATGAACTATTTATCATATACATATCCAAATAACATAATAGCAGGGTGGTGATTTGTCCTGCTAAATAGAACATGGATTTATTCTGCTAACACATGTCCACACAAACAAACAAACAATCTACATAATTTATGAATATTAAATTACTAATGCAATGTAATCTCTGTAATTGATGCTTATAATGTAATGTAATGTATAAACTAAGAGTGAGAACTGATCAACTATTGTATGAACTGAAGTGAAGTATGAATAGCTGATTATTTCTAAAACGAATGCATGTAATGCTTATAATGTATGAAATAAAGTCTAAATGTAACGGTCGGGTAATTTTCGATCGCCGAAAATCGACACTAATACGTTCGTTATATAGAGTGCCGAGCAATCGAGTGCCGGAAATATCAGGTTGTTAGGTTTTTAAGAAAAAGAGATAGAATAAGGAAACATAAATAACAGCACAGAATCTCACAATCGCAGCGGAACAAAATATAATAGTAGCATTTTATACAAAGAAAGCTATAACAGTTAATATATATACATACAAGTTATCATAGTACACAAATCTGGACAGTTATAATAACCTGTCCTCAATTGCTGTCTATACAGCCTGTAATACATAGCGGAAAGTAGTCAAATACGTGCAATACACCTCTGCCATCCAACTCGTCCCCTGAGCTCCAAAAGCATCCTAACCTAAAATTCATTAATACTCAGTCTGACCCGAGAATTACAATAAAGTAACACCCGAGTCAAGCTGGAAACCAGCATGAGTAAAACTAACTTAATTTGAAATACTTAAGTTATAAAAATCTCTGAAAACAAAGGTAACTCGTACAACACGTCGGCTTTTTATCTAATTCAACCAAACACCTTTCAGAAATCCTTTGATATTATACTAATGTCTAAGTACCATTGTTATTTAAAATAATTGAATTTGTTAAATTAACCCAAGCCCAGTACATCAAACTCTAACATCAACTCGTGAAGTCTCATAGTTATTATCGAAGTGGTTCCAGATATTACTGATATTTGACCCCGGCCTCTTTGAATCCAAGTAATAAATTTAAAAGGGTAATTGTTTAAAATAAACAATTTATTATTTAGGGTGAAAATATTCCAATATGGGAATTTATTACAAATTTTATTTCAAATGAAACATATTATCATTTTAATCTAATTTTTTTAACTCGTCTTGCCACTCGATGTCACATTCACAAGTAACTGAAATAAATATCCAAATTAATTACAAATTAAAGAATTATACACAAATTCATTATTAAAATTAAACACTTTATTTAATATCTAATTTGTTAACTTACATTTGTTTTAAGACAAAAATAATATAATTAATTAACCCATTTTAAAGAATATCATTAACTTTAAATTACGGAAAATCCACAATTCTCATTTATAATACCGATTTAGATACAAAATTATTCATGTTGGTTTGTATTTAAATGACAATAGGACTTGAATTTTAATTACTTAATTTATTATAAAAATATAAGTCCCTATTTCTTTACTCTTTTCCCTACTTTCCTTTTTCTTAGTTTCCCTTTCCTTTTTCCTACCTTTTTCTTTCTATCATTTTCCTTTTCCTTTTACCTCTACTTTTCTTTTCTCTCCCTTATTTTTTCTTTTTTCTCTCTTTTCCCTGATCTCTCTGGCCCATAACCGGCCCAACACCCTCCTCACCTTTCTTTTCACTTTTATTTTTCCGCTACTACCTTTTTTCATCCTTCTTTTCCTTTTGATTCGACCTGCACCTGAACCAAGTCGTGCACGTGCACGTACACACGACGTCAAAGACTCGCTGACCACCACTAATGTAACGACCCATATTTTTACGGATCGAAACATCGTAAAACAGTTGGCATTTGGTCGCATTGTTGATAAGTCGTCCAGAGTCTAAGTCTTAGGTCGTATGAGGGTTTGGAGCGACCTAGGGAAGTTGGCGAGTTAAGGGGTAGGCGGCTTAGTGAAGTGGAGCGACCTAAGGATTGGAACGACCTAAGAAGTTAGGTCGTGTGATAGTTAGGTCGTATAGGAGATAAGTCGTATGGTAGCTTAGGTCGTGGGGTAGTTTAGGTCGGTTGGAGCGACCTATAGGAGTTAGCGACCTAAGGAATGAAGCGGCTTAAGGGGTTTAGCGACCTAAGAGTTAGCGAGTTAGCGACCTAGTGGTTAGCGACCTAGTGGTTAGCGACCTAAGAGCTAACGGTATAAGAGAGTGAGTTAGCATAGTTAGGTCGTCAGACGACCTAAGGAGTTAGGTCGTATCCTGGCTGTGTTAGTTAGGTCGCGTGTGTGTGTTAGGTCGCAGGTTTGTTAGGTCGTAGGTCGTGGATGCGCGTAGGTCATTGGATCTGTTAGGTCGTATGGATGCGCATTCGTTAGGTCGCGAGGAAGCGCATCTGGGTTAGGTCGTAGGTCGCTTGGGTGCGCTGATGCGCTAAATCGTTAGGTCGTAGAAGCGCATCTGGTTAGGTCGTAGGAGTGCGCATATGTTAGGTCGTAGGTCGTAGAGGCTTGGGGCAGTTAGGTCGAAGATTTTAGGTCGTGGTGTTTTAGGTCGTAAGGGTTCTTAGGTCGTGGACGACCTAACTCCGAGTGAACGACCTAAGGGGGATTTCAGCCTATAAATAGGAGGGTTCCTCTTCATTTTTGGGATCCGGATTTCAAAGCGACGAAGTGCTGCCATTTTGAGAGCTCGACTTCTACACTTCTTCACTTCTTTTCTCCACTTTGATTTAGTACTTCCTTCCATCCAAATCGAAGATCGAATCGAAGATCGAAGAGCTTAGATTGAAGATCTACATTCTTCGAAGTGTGATTTCATCGTTTGAAGCGGATTTGTGATAGATCGAGTTAGATCCTTCGCTGTCCAGATCTGAAGTGTGTTGCTTTTGAGGTGTTTAGGTGATTTGGTGAGTGGTGATTATCTCTCACACGGATCCAAAGGAGTATATCGGATCGTTGGCTTGATTTTGTGTTAAAGTAGTGATTTCCATGCATTTTTGTAAACCTAAGTATAGATCCATATAGATCCATTGTTCATGATGATTTGACATCCATTTTACTACATGTTAACCTATGCAAGTTCATTCATCAAGATTATAGAGATATTGCTCATGTTTCATGCTTATTAGACTTTAGACTCTTTATTTACGAAATTGCCATTATTGTTATAATTGTTCATTAGATCATATTTGAATGCTTGATTACTTGGATTAATGTTTGACTTGATTGATTGCTATGAATTAGATGATTGATGATTTGATTTAGACCGAAGATGATTCAAAAGCTAAGGGAAAGGCTCTTGAATTGGAAAAGCTGCTCGTGGCATATGTAGCGGATGATGAAGCTCATATGGATAGATTTGATGATGATGTTGAGATGAGGCTTTGTTATAATGATGATGAGGCGAAGCAAAGTATGAGATAGCCTTGGTCTAGTCTAGACAGGATCATTCCAAGCATGATTGATAACTCGGTGAAATGGTTCGAGTTTTAGGATAATGGTTTGCTCGAGAGGCGCTTGAGCTAGTATGGAAATAATCGTCGAGGAGGATGACTAGAATGCTGAGATCTCATCGTTGTTGAAGGTTCTAGCATGTTCAAAGCAAGAGTACATTGGGCAGATTCGATAGTCCCTGAAGGCTACTGATTGGTAGTCAAGTACTCTGGGCAGATTCGATAGTCCTAGGCACGGGTCACGATGACGTGCGGAGTTATGTCTAGAACCGGGGTTTCCATTAGCCCTTGACGGACAGATTAAAGAATGAGCCGGTCATTCAATTAACGATGGTATCGAAGCAATGATAATAGTGATAGCCAGAGTCATGGATGTTTGGTTGTATCGTCATTCGGTCTCAAGAGCGGTATTTTCTGGGTGCTTATCTGATCTTGGTTTAGGCCTTGGGGGTCTGTACTTGGAAAACATCGCCCTTGACTTAAGTGATAATTGCTTTACTTTAAATTGGCTGCTTTGCTATGTTTGCTTCTGCTTAGTGTGTGTCTGGGGGCTATCACTGTAGAAAGAGGTGGAGTGGGAGGGTTGTATTCCTATTCTTTTTCCTTTATGCTCTTTTGGTATGTTGTTAGTTAATTTACCGCTCACTAAGACTGTTGTCTGACTCAAGGCTTTATGTTTTAACTCTTATTGCCTTGGGCTGTTCGTCCATTTTGGGACGGGCAGACTAGGTAGCAGGTGACAGGTGTTGTTCTTGCTTTCCACGATGCTGATGTCGAAGACGAGCTGGAGGATTGCATATTATTTCTTACTATATGTACTGGATGTTCCGCTGCTTGTATATTCTCTGAGTGATATGTAGTGAGGCTTGTTGTATTGACTATTCAGATGTTTGTATTCAACTATTATGAAGTTTTATTGATGAGATTCTATTCTGTGTAGCTTCACTATATATATATTCTATTGTATTTTGTCCATGCGCTGTGAGTAATACGATAGATTCTGCTGTTTTAACTTAACCCTGGCAATCGTCCATGGCTGCCTGGCACACTTTATAGCGCACTATCTCTAGGTTCGGTGCAGGGGTCATGGGCGGTCGTCACATTTGGTATTAGAGCTTTGGTTAATCGATTTTACCCAACGCTCGTTGACGAACTACGTATGAGAGACGTAATTGTATTTTGATGGATGATTACTATATATAATATAGTAGCTTAGTAGAGTTTGAGTCCTTTATGCAGTTGTTTCTCTAGGTGTGCTAATCATTCCTTTTTATAGATATTAAGGATGAGTCGAAGAGGGAGACCAGCTGCTAGGGAAGGCCGTGCTACTGAGGGGGCTGCTGATTATGCTGCTATGTTCGAAGCTATGATGACTTCGATCATGAGAAGGATGCCAGCTCCGGGGCCATCGGTGAATGTTGGAGTTCAAGTTCAAACTCCAAAACAGGTGGATTTTGCTAATTTGTGTAAGGATTATACTGCTCTTGGAGGAAAGGTTTTCTTGGGGACAAAATCAACCATTGAAGTCCAGAGGTGGATAGATGCTTGTAGAAGGATCTTTGGTGACTTGGGAATTGAGGATGCAACTAAGAGGAAGTTAGCATCAAGGCAGCTTCAAGGAAGAGCTTCTGATTGGTGGAATTCTATCACCATTGATACTCCGGAGGAAGAGATTACTTGGGAGCAATTCCAAGCCAGATTTGAAGCTAAGTTCATTTCTACAGCTCAGAAGTCTGTTCTGTTCAAGAAGTTTGTGGAGCTCAAGCAAGGTGGAAGACCAGTTCTTGAGTATGTTTCTGAGTTTGAAGCTTTGTCCAAGTATGCCCGGTCGTATATTGAATCTGCATATCAAAAGAGAGAAGTTTGTGACAGGCTTGGACAGTTATCTTGGGAGGCAGTTGGTGGATCACTTGGACGATCCATTTGAGAAGCTTGTGGAGAAAGCTCTCAGGCACGAGAATCTGTTTCCTAAGGAAGGATCTGTTGTTGTTGTGACCAGGGAAGAGTCTAGACCACAGCAGGGTGGGAACAAGAAGAGGAAGCAGCAGCAGCAAAAGGGTAAGGATGGCCAGAAGAAGCCGAAAGGCGAGGTGACCTGCTTCAATTGTCAGCAGAAGGGCCATTTCTCCAGGGATTGCAAGAATCCTAAGGTGCCGATGAAATGTCACAACTGTGACAAGCCGGGGCATATCAAGAGGAATTGTCCAAAACCGAGGAAGGACAAGCAGATTGTGCAAGCTTATGCTTTAGGAGCTGTTCCATCATCTTCGAAAGATCCTACCACTGAAGAGAAAGGAAAGAGTGTAGTGGTTCAAGGTACTCTTTTCCTATGTGGTGTTCCAGTTAGAGTGCTGTTTGATACTGGGGCGTCGTATTCTTTTGTTTGTAATGAACTTGTAGGCCGGTTAGGTTTAGAACCGGATATTGTTGATAGGCCATTGGTTGTGACTAATCCAGTTGGGGGTTCGTCTTGTTTGTGTATGCTATGTCGTGGTCTGATTATATCGAGTCATGATTGCTCTTTTGTTTGTGATTGTTTTGTTCTGAACTTTGCGGGGTTCGGAATTATTTTGGGTATGGACTAGCTTAGGAAGTATGCGGAAAAGGTTGATTGTGAAAGGTTGGAGGTGACAGTCGAGAATGTGGAGGGGCGAACGATTCTGATACGATGTAAGCATGAAGAAGGCGTCTTCATGAGCTTCATGTATTCGCTGGTTGTTCCACGGGATGGAATGTCATCGTTGCCAATCGCTAATGGATTTGAGGATGTCTTTGACGAGGTCAAAGGGTTACCGCCGCATAGAGAGATCGAGTTTCGTATAGATCTAGTTGAGGGAGCCAGACCTGTTGTAAGGCCTCTTAGGCGGATAGCGCCTAGGGAACAGCAGGAGTTGAAGGTGTAGGTTGATGATCTTTTACAGAAAGGATTCATTCAGCGTAGTGTGTCCGAATGGGGTGCACCAGTTGTGTTTGTAACCAAAGCAGATGGATCACTGAGGTTGTGTGTGGATTATCGTGAGCTGAATAAGGTGACTAAGAAGAACAAGTATCCATTGCCGAGAATAGATGACTTGTTTGATCAGCTTCACGAAGCTAAGGTGTTTTCTCAGATGGATTTGGCAACGGGATTTCACCAGTTGAGAGTGGCTAAGGATAGTGTGCCGAAGACTGCTTTCAGGACACCATCCGGTTTCTTTGAGTGGCTAATAATGCCGTTTGGATTGACTAATGCACCAGCATATTTTGTGGATATTATGAATAGAGTGTTCAGAGATCAGTTGAGCAAGTTCGTACTAGTGTTCGTGGATGATATTCTGATTTATTCCAGAACTGAAGAAGAGCACAAGACGCACTTGCGTATTATTTTGGAAATCTTGCGGAAACATCAGCTGAAGGCTAAGTTTTCGAAGTGTCACTTCTGGAAGAGTGAAGTGAGGTTCTTAGGCCATGTTATCTCTGGAAATGGAATAGCGGTTGATCCCGCCAAGGTGGCAGCAATCCAGGATTGGGGTAGACCTAAGAATGCATCTGATGTGAGAAGTTTTCTTGGATTAGCAGGATATTATCGACGGTTTATCAAAGACTTCTCCAAGGTGGCTGCACCATTAACAGGATTGACGAAGAAGAACCAAGTGTTCAGATGGGATGATAAGTGTGAGCAAGCTTTCAGAATCCTGAAAGAGCGATTGACAAGTGCTCCTTTTTTGACTATTCCAAGTGGGAATGATGAGATGGTGGTTTACACCGACGCATGTGGTACTGGACTTGGAGCAGTACTGATGCAGAAGGATAAAGTTGTTGCGTATGCAAGTCGACAACTGAAGCCGCATGAAAGGAATTACCCGACTCATGATTTGGAGTTAGCGGCGATTGTTTTTGCTCTGAAGATGTGGAGACATTATCTATTGGGAGTTCGATTCGAGTTGTTTACAGATCATAAGTCATTGAAGTATCTTTTCTCCCAAAAGGATTTGAATCTTCGGCAGCAACGGTGGCTAGAGTTTTTGGCATCATATGATTTTGGTATAGCCTATACTCTGGGAAAAGGTAACGCAGTGGCAGATGCGTTAAGTCGAAGACATGCAGGATTGGGAGCCATGTTTTCAGAATGGAAGAATCTCGAGTATTTAGCTGGATTTGACTTCAGGCCCAGATGCGAATTGGAACCTGAGATGTTGGCAAACTTATCAATAAGTCCGACTCTTGTGGAAAGAATTGGAGAGAGTCAAAAGCGAGATGATAAGATTGTCAAGGTTATCCGTGATTTGGAATCTGGATTGGAACCAGAAAAGGATAAAGGATTCGAGGTCGATCGAGAGGGTTGGCTTCGGAAGCAAGGACGACTAGTTGTTCCCGATATAGATGAATTGAGGAGTGAAGTTCTGAAGGAAAGTCATCACTCGAAGCTGACAATTCATCCAGGTGGAAATAAGATGTATCGAGATATGAAGAGAACCTATTACTGGGAAGGTATGAAGATGGATGTTGGAAATTTTATTTCCATGTGCATGAACTGCCAGTTGGTAAAAGCCGAACAGAAGAAGCCAAGTGGATTGCTTCAGCCATTAGAAGTTCCTACATGGAAGTGGGCACAAATATCGATGGATTTTATTGATGGGTTACCTAGAACAAGAACGGGAAATGAAGGGATTTGGGTCATCGTAGATCGTCTGACTAAGAGTGCAAGATTCATTCCTGTTCGATCGACTAGGACTGCATCAAAGTTGGCAGAGTTGTATGTTAAGTGGATAGTTCGATTCCATGGTATTCCGAAGAGTATAGTGAGCGATCGAGACCCATTGTTCACTAGTGGATTTTGGAAGAGTTTCCAGGAAGTTTTGGGAACCGAGTTATGTTTGAGTACAGCTTATCACCCTCAAACTGATGGTCAGACCGAGAGAGTCAACCGAGTTTTGGAAGATCTCCTCAGAGCTTGTGTTTTGGATTTCGGAGGATCATGGGAAGATCACCTTCATTTGGTGGAATTTTCATATAACAACAGTTACCAGTCAAGCATTGGTATGGCACCGTATGAGGCATTGTATGGAAGACCGTGTAACTCTCCGACATGTTGGTTAGAGACCGGAGAAAAACTGATGCTTGGGCCAGAGATGATTCGTCAGACTTTAGAATGCATAGAGATCATTCGGCAACGAATGAAGGCAGCCCAAGACCGACAGAAAAGTTATGCCGATAAGCGTCGTAAGGATTTGGAATTCGACGTAGGTGATATGGTTTTTGTGAAGATTTCTCCTCTGAAGAATGTTATTCGATTCGGGAAGAAAGGAAAATTGACTACGAGATTTGTTGGACCATTCCCGATCATCGAGCGAATTAGAAAGCTCGCCTACAGATTGGAGTTACCATAAAAGATGTCGAGTGTGCACAATGTTTTTCATGTATCATGTCTACGGAAGTATGTGCACGACTCGAATACAGTGGTGTATGCTGATAGCTGTGAAGATTTAGAGGTTGATCCAGTTGATAAGAGACCTCGTAAGCCGCTTCGTGTTGTGGAAACCGACACGAAACAGCTTAGGAGAAAGGTAGTTAAGTTGCTCAAGATACAATGGAGTGATGATGATAACGACTGTACATGGGAGGTGGAAGAGAGGATGAAAGCAGCTCATCCTGAACTCTTCAAGGTATGGCCCTAAGGTGTCGTGTCATCTAACGACATTGTAACTTGTTCTAAGTTTTAGAATTCTGCATGCTAAGCTAGAATTGGATGCATGGTTTGTTGATTGCTATGGATGGTAGGCATGCAGAATAGTCTATGATTTCTCTGTTTGTTTGGAATTTCGGGGGCGAAATTCCTAAGGGGGAGAGAATGTAACGACCCGTATTTTTACGGATCGAAACATCGTAAAACAGTTGGCATTTGGTCGCATTATTGATAAGTCGTCTAGAGTCTAAGTCTTAGGTCGTATGAGGGTTTGGAGTCACCTAGGGAAGTTGGCGAGTTAAGGGGTAGGCGGCTTAGTGAAGTGGAGCGACCTAAAGATTGGAACGACCTAAGAAGTTAGGTCGTGTGATAGTTAGGTCGTATAGGAGATAAGTCGTATGTTGGCTTAGGTCGTGGGGTAGGTTAGGTCGGTTGGAGCGACCTATAGGAGTTAGCGACCTAAGGAATGAAGCGGCTTAAGGGGTTTAGTGACCTAATAGTTAGCGAGTTAGCGACCTAGTGGTTAGCGACCTAGTGGTTAGCGACCTAAGAGCTAACGGTATAAGAGAGTGAGTTAGCGTAGTTAGGTCGTTAGACGACCTAAGGAGTTAGGTCGTATCCTGGCTGTGTTAGTTAGGTCGCGTGTGTGTGTTAGGTCGCAGGTTTGTTAGGTCGTAGGTCGTGGATGCGCGTAGGTCATTGGATCTGTTAGGTCGTATGGATGCGCATTCGTTAGGTCGCGAGGAAGCGCATCTGGGTTAGGTCGTAGGTCGCTTGGGTGCGCTGATGCGCTAAAACGTTAGGTCGTAGAAGCGCATCTGGTTAGGTCGTAGGAGTGCGCATATGTTAGGTCGTAGGTCGTAGAGGCTTGGGGCTGTTAGGTCGAAGATTTTAGGTCGTGGGGTTTTAGGTCGTAAGGGTTCTTAGGTCGTGGACGACCTAACTCCGAGTGAACGACCTAAGGGGGATTTCAGCCTATAAATAGGAGGGTTCCTCTTCATTTTTGGGATCCGAATTTCGAAGCGACGAAGTGCTTCCATTTTGAGAGCTCGACTTCTACACTTCTTCACTTCTTTTCTCCACTTTGATTTAGTACTTCCTTCCATCCAAATCGAAGATCGAATCGAAGATCGAAGAGCTTAGATTGAAGATCTACATTCTTCGAAGTGTGATTTCATCGTTTGAAGCGGATTTGTGATAGATCGAGTTAGATCCTTCGCTGTCCAGATCTGAAGTGTGTTGCTTTTGAGGTGTTTAGGTGATTTGGTGAGTGGTGATTATCTCTCACACGGATCCAAAGGAGTATATCGGATCGTTGGCTTGATTTTGTGTTAAAGTAGTGATTTCCATGCATTTTTGTAAACCTAAGTATAGATCCATATAGATCCATTGTTCATGATGATTTGACATCCATTTTACTACATGTTAACCTATGCAAGTTCATTCATCAAGATTATAGAGATATTGCTCATGTTTCATGCTTATTAGACTTTAGACTCTTTATTTACGAAATTGCCATTATTGTTATAATTGTTCATTAGATCATATTTGAATGCTTGATTACTTGGATTAATGTTTGACTTGATTGATTGCTATGAATTAGATGATTGATGATTTGATTTAGACCGAAGATGATTCAAAAGCTAAGGGAAAGGCTCTTGAATTGGAAAAGCTGCTCGTGGCATATGTAGCGGATGATGAAGCTCATATGGATAGATTTGATGATGATGTTGAGATGAGGCTTTGCTATGATGATGATGAGGCAAAGCAAAGTATGAGATAGCCTTGGTCTAGTCCAGACGAGATCATTCCAAGCATGATTGATAACTCGGTGAAATGGTTCGAGTTTGAGGATAATGGTTTGCTCGAGAGGCGCTTGAGCTAGTACGGAAATAGTCATCGAGGAGGATGACTAGAAGGCTGAGATCTCATTGTTGTTGAAGGTTCTAGCATGCTCAAAGCAAGAGTACGTTGGGCAGATTCGATAGTCCCTGAAGGCTACTAATTGGTAGTCAAGTACTCTGGGCAGATTCGATAGTCCTAGGCACGGGTCAAGATGACGTGCGGAGTTATGTCTAGAACCAGGGTTTCCATTAGCCCTTGACGGACGGATGAAAGAATGAGCCGGTCATTCAATTAACGATGGTATCGAAGCAATGATAACAGTGATAGCCAGAGTCATGGATGTTTGGTTGTTCGTCATTCGGTCTCAAGAGCGGTATTTTCTGGGTGCTTATCTGATCTTGGTTTTTGCCTTGGGGGTTTGTATTTGGAAAACATCGCCCTTGACTCGAGTGATAATTGCTTTACTTTAAATTGTATGCTTTGCTATGTTTGCTTCTGCTTAGTGTGTGTCTGGGGGTTATCACTGTAGAAAGAGGTGGAGTGGGAGGGTTGTATTCCTATTCTTTTTCCTTTATGCTCTTTTGGTATGTTGTTAGTTAATTTACCGCTCACTAAGACTGTTGTCTGACTCAAGGCTTTATGTTTTAACTCTTATTGCCTTGGTCTGTTCGTCCATTTTGGGACGGGCAGACTAGGTAGTAGGTGACAGGTGCTGTTCTTGCTTTCCACGATGATGATGTCGAAGACGAGTTGGAGGATTGTATATTATTTCCTACTATATGTACTGGATGTTCCGCTCCTTGTATATTCTCTGAGTGATATGTAGTGAGGCTTGTTGTATTGACTATTCAGATGTTTGTATTCAACTATGTTAAGTTTTATTGATGAGATTCTATTCTGTGTAGCTTCACTATATATATATTCTATTGTATTTTGTCCATGCGCTATGAGTAATACGATTGATTCTGCTGTTTTAACTTAACCCTGGCAATCGTCCATGGCTGCCTGGCACACTTTACAGCGCACTATCTCTAGGTTCGGTGCAGGGGTCATAGGCGGTCGTCACAACTGACCTCTCCTCCCAGTCGCCTCTGACCCACGCAACCTCCCTGGCCACCTAGTTCTTCCACAAAAGCCCAAAATCAAAATCGAACAAAAAAAGAACCCATCACCAGAAAACGAACCGACCACTTCTCTTATCTCGTACCACCATCTTCGACCACCAGAGTCCAACCCACTTCGCTAGAAGCTTTGCCTCTCTCCTCTCCACCTTTCCCCCCATACGCAGCACCCAAACGCCTCCACGACGCCGCTATGACCAGAAAACCAACCACGACCAAAACTTGCCTCTAAACCCTACTTCCCCTCCGATCGGCCACCACGTCGATCAGAAAATTACCGCTCCATTTTCCCACACTCCCCTTCGCTTCAGCTTCCTCCCGACCAAGTTTCGACCCCCACCATAGCCTGGTTCGCTGGAAATTGATCAATGACCATATTTTGATCATCACCTTCCATCTCGTCAAATACGAAATGAAAAATCGTGAAACCACCTTCAAAAACCACCATTTTCAATGGCGATCACGTTCAGATAAACAAAAGCACACATTTTGACACTCGAATTTCCTCCAATACTTGGTTACTTACTGTAAAACCCCCTTTCTATGTTCAATACTTCAGAATATCCATTAGAACAAAATTTAAAATAAAGTATAATCAATAACAAGCAACTTTTCTTCTAACATCTTAACCTAAAACTAATTAGAGTGAGAGATAGGAAATTTTAAAGCTAAGCATAACTGTTTAAAAAAAATACAAAGCAGGAATAAAAATGATGTACATGCTCTGGTTATACATCCATATATATTGGTACATATATACGTATTTCTATGCCAAACATACTTATCACACAACTGCTACTTCCATAACCAGGAATACTTATAGATTAGCATAAAAAGATTTTAGATTACTCACATATAAATTATTTACAGAAGAAGTTTTTAAAAAGGTTTTACTCGCATTTCTTTCCTTTCTTTTGAACAGACCAATATTTGTTTCTTTTTGGTTTGGATCCTCCTGGCACCTTGTTTCTACAGAGTTTTAATGGTAGTTTGTATATCTTTTATTTATCAAGTTCGAATGAGAAAAAAAAATTAAACAAGGTAGAGTTATTTATAGAGAGAAGAGTAGGCTGTAGTTCACTATGTACAATAAGTTAGTTTTTTTTTCATTTTTCTTTTGTTTGTTTTATCTTGATTTGAGCTCTATGACCTGATTTGAAAATTGAAAAAAAAAGGATTTGATAATTTGAAAGGTGGATTTGATATAATATATGCTTGAGAGGATAGGTATTTAATGTTATGTTCCCTAAGGTGTTTACATGTACATATGTATGAATTGATATGTATATGTGTATATATACCCTTATGTGTATATGTTTGCCCCTTTCCATTTTTATAATAATGTGTATATATACACATATATACATATATATCTTTACATATATTCATTTAAGTGTTATTATAAAGTTTAAGCTTCCTTGTGGATATGTACACATTTGTTTACACATGCTTTTACATTCTTCATGTACACTATTATATATATACGTATACATATACTTATGCATTTTTTTTTCATTACATATATTTTCATATATATTCTCACATTATTTCCTATTTACCTATATATTACTTTATATGGGCATCTATACATGAATACATTTATATACTTATATATACTATCAAACACCATAAGCTTGTGTGTGTGTGTGTGTGTGTATATATATATATATATATTTGTGGTTATTTTATCTTAATTTTCAAATGGTGGTGTTTATATACACACTTCTATAATTTCTCATCATATCCAGAATATACATTTCAAATTTGAATATAGTATAAAATTAATCAATTTATATATCCAGATATTTAAAATATCAAAAAACTCATCTATTTGACTTATAAAAATTTATATTCCAATAATTATAATCAGTTAATTACCCAATATTCAATGGCCAAAAATCCGAGTCGTTACATTCCTCCCCCCTTAGAACTTTTTGACCTCGAAAAGGAACGAAGCGAGAATTTTTTTTTTTTTTGATATTTATTAAATCATGCTTTAAACAATTTTAACTTCCTTTCTCTTTTTATTATACAATTTACAAACAATTTAAAATTATTACCAAATTAGTTTTATATAAAAAATACTTTTTATAACTCGATGTCCAAACAAGTCCATCCTTGCTCTCGTAGAAATTTAGTCATACGTTCATCAGGCGTAGGACTGAAAATCTATAAGTACTTAGTAGACCCATTCCAACACCCAGTGAAAATACTTGAAAAACCTTTCCAAAATTGCTATGGAAATCATAACCCTCTTCCGTGGATTGCAGTTAGCACGATGATTGTGTCGCCATCCCGGCGGAATCCATAAGAAAACTGTAGGCATCCGCACCTCTCGACTTCCGCCATGGGAACTGCACAGATCGCAGCTACACCCAGGGTTGTGTTGCCATCACAGCAAAACCCATGTAACTATAGGCATCAGTGCCACTCGAATTACGCTGCCAAATGAAACTTTACCACATAGATCACAGACTACACAAAGTTATGTTACTGTTCCAGTGGAACCCAATGTAGACTATAGGCACTCACTGCCACACAAATTCCGCTATGGAACCAAACCACATAGATCGCAATCTACCGATGTTACGTCGCTATCCCAACGAAATCAAACGTAGATTGTAGGAAATCACTGCCACTCGAATTACGCTATGGAACTGCGATAGATCGTAGTTACAACAAAGGTTACGTTGCCATCACGGCAAAACCCAATGTAACTGTAGGCATCAGCACCACCCAACTTACGCTACCCAACAAATGATCATCAGGAACTTGAGTTTCTATCCGGACGTCCTCTGGGATCCCAATCTCATTGAACCCGCCCTTAGGGTTCTAGGCAGAACCACTTAGCGGATCTCCTACTATAAGTTTCAACTCTCATGGGGGTGCCTTTTTTCCCATACCATTCTCAAAACATATCATACTATATATATAGTACCTTTCAAATCATACTCTTTATATTTATCAAATATAAACTTCATTTACACAAAACTGATATCTTCAAAATCGATAATTCCCAAATTTTGTTTACCAAATTTCCAAAATTGACTTTTTTGCCAAAATAAAAAGCCTTTCAAAATCAATGGGCTCCAACCCTTTTCAGTTTCATTCTAATATACATATAAAATTATTCTTTTCAGCTTGAATAATTTTCAGATCAATAATTTCTGAGTCAACTTCATACTTATATAACTTTATTTAGCATTCCAAATATCTTTCAAAGATCACTCCTTCTGGTTATAATTTCAATAAGGGGAGTTTTTAATATATAACAAATATATATAACCTCATTAATGCCAAATCAAAATTTTCAAGTTCGATTTCCTTTTTCAAAGTCATTTGTAACCTAACTTACTTCATATAAAGTGAGTTTCAGTTATGGTACTATCCAATCTTCATTTTAAATCATCATATTTACTCAAAATATACTCTTTTATTTCAAAATCACGTTTGCCTTGATATTCCAATTTCAGTTCCAATTCTGAATTGCTTCAATTCCCATTTGGGTTAATACTTTAATTCAACCCAATTAGTATTGAAATCCATGATTTAAATATAAACAATTTCCACTCTGACCAGTTTGAATTTAGAAAATATTTTGAATAGTTTTAAAATAATTAAATAGTTCATATAAGATAGTTTGGGTATTAAAAAGAATGGTTTGTATAGTAATTATCTTGGAAAATCAAAATAATTTAAATATTTAAGAAGATAGATTTTAGAAAGTTATATTAAAATAGTTTATTTGAAAATAGCTTTAGATCAAACTGATTCAATTTCCAATCTCCAATACAAACCAAATTTTAAATTTTCACTTCCATTTAGGTTGGTTCAATCCCCATTACAATTTAAATTATCATCGATTCCCATTCCAATTCCAAATTAATTCAATTCAATTCCAACATTAATAATTAAGCAATTATAATTTCTGTTCAAATTAATATAAAAAGTGATTTTATATTAGATCGTACTTCTACAAAAAAATTCACAACATCGATATACTGCAACACTAGCGAGTTCAACATTACATCCATTTATCCATAATAAAAGTGACGCAGCCTACAGGATCACACAACTCACGAATTGATGAATTCGTGGAAAATGAATCGATGAAACAATATGAATCGATGAATTGAAGATACACAAGTGCCCAAATCCGTTGATCTATCGAGATACCGGATTCTAGCTATCTTCCACACGTTGATCGTGCATGATACCGCGTTAGAAGATCTACGATTCTTCGACGTTGATCTCGCGCATGAGATTCCGTGAATCGGCTTCAAGTTCGTTGATTCGAGCGCACTCGAATATCCGAAGATGGAGAAAGGAGATAACACTCAACTTCCAATTTTAATGGAGGCACTAAGCTCTCAACAAATTTTATTCAAAAATCAACAACTTTACAAATGACAACACACCCCTATTTATAAGGAAAGTACACGTTACAACACTTCACACGACTTAAGAAAATACATCACAAACAGTAAAAACGACTTACAAAAATACCAACATTCCATGACACAACGACTTAAGAAATACAGACGACTTAACAAACTTTAGCGACATAAGAAAATAGCACAGCTTTAGGAACGACATAAGCAAACTCGTTCGCAACTTAAGGATTTCTGTAGCTCGCGACTTAATGGAAGCGACATAAGGAATTCTGAGCGACATAACGAGCTTCGCGACCTAAGGAATGGCACGACCTAAAGCTTCGCGACCTAAACTTCCTTCGCGACCTACTGGAGGCGACTCAAGTTGAAGCGACATAAGGATCTCGCGACCTAGAATTCGCCGTGACTTAAGGATCTCGCGACCTAGACTTCGCCACGACTTATGGAGGAGGAGGAGCGTCCTACTGGAAGATCTGCTCTGCTCGCGACCTAAACTAGAGCGACCTATTGCTCGCGACTTAAGGAAGCTCGCTGCATCATCGGAAGGTCGTTCGTGACCTAGGGATTGCTCGATTCTGGTATGTGCTGCATCATCCTTCCCTTGTTGGAAAGAATTCAACCTCGAATTCACGCTCTCCTCTTCTTCGACAAGCTTCTCCCCATAATACGGAATTAAGTGTTTGACATTGAAAACATCATACGTATGAACATTTTCCGACAACCTTAACTGATACGCATTATCATTGATCTTCTTCAAGATTTCTACTGGACCAATCTTTCGAGCTTTCAACTTGTTGTAAGTTCCCACTGGAAAACGACCTTTCGTCCATACTGCATAAACAAAATCACCCTCTTTGAAGTCCACACTCCTTCGCTTCTTATCTGCCAATTTCTTATACTTCTCATTTGACTTAAGCAATCGTTCATGAACAATCCTGTGACACTCCTGCAACTCATTCACGAAATCACAAGCTGGTTTAACAACCCCTTTCTGAAGTGGAACTGTCGACAAATCCAACAGTCCCTTCGGAATTGCTGAATATACCACTTGAAATGGACTGAATCCAGTACTTTGATTAACGGCATGATTATGTGCAAATTCTTCCTGACACAATTTCACATCCCAGCTCTTCAAATTATCCTTCACAAGACATCTCAACAAGTTTCCCAAAGATCTGTTCACCACTTCCGTTTGCCCATCCGTTTGTGGATGATAGGCGCTACTAAAATTCATCTTAGTCCCAACCATCTTCCATAGACTCAACCAAAAATGACTTAGAAATCGAGTATCCCTGTCAAAAATAATAGACTCAGGTAGCCCATGTAGTCGATAAACCTCTTTAAAGAATAATTGAGCAACATGGACTGCATCGACTGTCTTCTTACAAGCTATGAAATGTGCCATCTTTGAAAATCTATCCACCACAATATATATAGAATCATTCCCTCGTTGTGTTCTTTTGTAAACCCAAAACGAAATCCTTGCTAACATCAACCCATGGTCTAGTAGGCACGGGCAATGGCATATACAATCCTGCATTCGTAGCTGTCCCTTTGGAAACTTGACATATGTGACATCTCTGCACAAATCTTTCAACTTCTTTCCTCATGGAAGGTCAAAAATATGATTGAGAAATCAACTGCAAGGTACAATCTCTTCCCACATGACCTTCTTCATGCAATTCTTTCACAATCTTCATTCGCAAACTGCACTCTGGTATACACAACCGATTTCCCTTAAATAGAAAACCTTCTACCAACACATACTCATCCGTCCTACCTTTCTCGACTTCATCTACAATCTTTGCAAAGTAAGGATCCTCAACAAAAAAATCTGGAAATACATCAAACCCTATCACTTCAACTCTCATCGTAGTCAACAAATGATTTCTTCTACTCAATGCGTCTGCCACACGATTTGTAACTCCCGACTTATGCTTTACAACAAATGTAAACTGTTGCAAGTATGCGATCCATAAAGCATGTCTGGCTGCAATTTTATCCTGTCCCTACAAATGTTTCAATGCTTCATGGTCAGTATACAACACAAACTCTTTATGAAACAAATAGTGTCTCCAATGCTTTATGGCTTGGACAATAGCATAGAACTCCAAGTCATAGGTACTGTATCTTGTCTTGGCTCTAGAAAGTTTCTCGCTAAAATAAGCAATTGGACGACCCTTTTGACTTAACACTCCACCAATTCCAACTTTAGATGCATTAGTATCTAGTTCAAAGAGCAACTGAAAGTCCGGGTATCTAAGAATCGGTGTTGTAGTCAAGAGTGTCTTCATCTATTGGAAAGCAGAATCAGCCTCTTCGGTCCACACAAACTGCTTTCCTTTCATACAATCTATCACTGGTGCCATCACGCTACTGAAATGTGGAATAAACCTTCGGTAGAATGATGCTAAACCATGGAAACTTCTCACTTCAGTTATAGTCCTGGATTGTGGCCAATCCCTGATTGCTTCAACTTTACTTTGATCCACCTGGATACCTTCCTTGGACAATACATACCCCAAGAACAAAACACTGTGCGTCATGAACATGCACTTCTTTGTTGCCGCGAAAAATTGCTCCTGAAGAAGTATCATCAACACTTCCCGCAAGTGTTGTAGATGCTCTTTTGTGCTTCCATTGTATATCAATATATCATCAAAGTATACCACCACGAACTTTCCAATAAACGGTCGAAAGATCTGATTCATCACTCGCATAAAAGTACTAGGTGCATTTGAAAGACCAAATGGCATGACCAGCCATTCGTACAACCCCTCCCGTGTCTTGAAGGCTGTCTTCCATTCATCCCCTGGTCGAATTCGAATCTGATGATACCCACTCTTCAGATCATTCTTTGAAAAGATAGCAGCTCCACTCAACTGATCTAACAAGTTGTCCAATCTTGGCATCGGGAATCTGTACCTCACCATAATCTTGTTTAGTGCTCGACTATCTGTACACATTCTCCAAGTTCCATCCTTTTTTGGCACTAACAAGGCTGGCACTGCACAAGGACTTAAACTTTCTTGTACGCGCCCTTGTTCAAATAACTCTTCCACCTGCCTTCTCAACTCTTCGTGCTCCTTTGGACTCATTCTATAATGTGGTCTATGTGGTAACACAGCTCCCGGAACAAGATCAATCTGGTGTTGTATGTCTCTTAACGGTGGTAACTCTATTGGTAATTCTTCAGGAAACACATCTTCAAATTCCTTCAACACTGGCTTAACTTTCTCAGGAATTTCAACCGCCTCACTACTTTCACGTCCAATCAACAGAAATACTTCAGGGCTATCCTCTACTTCTTTGACAAATTCCTTCAAAGATAACAGAGTCTTTAGTTCCTCGATTTCCTCCAACTTGCTTTCACTTTGTTGTCGCTTTTTAGGAACTAAAGTGATTCTAGTGCCATCGAACATGAAACTATAGCAGTTAGTCCTTCCATCATGTTGCACGGCTCTATCGAACTGCCATGGTCTTCCCAACAACAAATGACATACATCCATATCCACCACGTCACACCAAATTTCATCCTTATACTTCTTTCCGATGGAAAAAGTTACACAAGCTCTTCGACCAACCTTCACTTCCCCACCATTCCTCAGCCAAGCCAATTTGTAGGGTTTGGGATGCTTCTCTGTCTTTAACGCCAACTTCTTTACGACTTCTGTAGAGATGATGTTATCACAACTCCCTGCATCGATAACAAACTTACAAACTTTCCCAAAATAGTGCATGTTGACTGAAAAATATTACTCCTCAACCAACTAGTCTCCTCTTCCTGCTTTGGCGTTAAGCAAGATCTCCTTATCATTAAAGAATATCCCTCGTCTCCCGTCAATAATTCTTCTTCCTCCTTAACCTGTGGTGAATTGGAACATTCTACTTCTGCATCCTCATCCTCAACCTCAGCAACCATCGCTCGCTTCTTAGGCTTCGGGCATTCATTGCTCTTATGACCAAACTCCTAACAGTTATAACACTTGAAATTGTTGTTGACCTTGGTCTTAGTAGCTTCATTGACAACCGGTTTACTAACAGCCTTGGAAACAATAGTAGTGTTACTAGCTCCCTTCACCTGATTGCTTGAACTTGTAAACGCACCACCTCCTCTTCTACCTTGCTTCTCCCAAGCTAGAGCCTTTTGGTGTGCTTCAGCAACGGATCTCGGATCAAACATATTTACCATATCCTGAATTTGCATTCTCAATCCTCCAACAAATCTGGATGTCAACTGTTCCTCCATTTCCATGATATCGTTTCTAGCAATCAGTTGATAAAATTCATCTGCATAATCATTTACCGACGTTGTCCCTTGTCTCAAATTCTGTAAGCGCTGATACATAAGAGACTGATAATTATAAGGCAAGAAAGTAGCCTTCATCAACTTCTTCATCTTTTCCCATGAAACAATCTTCGACTTTCCCATTCTTTCCCATGTAAGTTTAGTTTGTTGCCACCATGCCATAGCTCTTCCCTTCAATCGTGTAGCAACCAACTTAACTCTATGATGCTCGGGTACTTCCTTGAAGTTAAAATTTTCTTCAACATTTGATAACCAATCTAGAAACTCTTCCGCTAGCATTCCCCCTTTGAATTCTGGAATCTCTGTTTTCATCCCCGACTCCCATCTACGATCATCTTCGGAATCTCTATTTCGATTTCGCCCTTGGCTACGGTTTCGACAAGAGCTACTACCACTATCACTGGATTCCTCCAAATCTGACGTATGTCGATGTCGATTCTGACCATCAACATTTTTTCTACCACGCACGTCTCTTTCTCTCGAAACTGACGGTTCTCTTCTTTCCTGATCCGATGGTGGTGACATTCTTCTCCTCTCGGAATTTGACGGTGAAATTCTATGTCCACCTTGATTTGAACCTGGCGATGCTCTTTGTCGAGTTTGATTCATATCCATCATGAGCCTTTCCAATCTACCAATTCCCTCATCAAACTTCTCATTGAATTTATCACTAATTCGTTGCTCCATTTGTTCAGCATCTTCTCTTCGATACACATCTGCAACATTCTGTTGACGATTAACTCTTCTTGGAGGCATTGTCAAATCTTCAACAAATCCAAACACAAACTTCAAATCTCGAAACTTCACACCCAACGAACTTGGAAAAGTTCATCTCCTAGCTCTGGTACCAAATGACGCAGCCTACAGGATCACACAACTCACGAATTGATGAATTCGCGGAAAATGAATCGATGAAACAAGATGAATCGATGAATTGAAGATACCCAAGTGCCCAAATCCGTTGATCTCTCGAGATACCGGATTCTAGCTATCTTCCACACGTTGATCGTGCACGATACCGCGTTAGAAGATCTACGATTCTTCGACGTTGATCTCACGCACGAGATTCCATGAATCGGCTTCAAGTTCGTTGATTCGAGCGCACTCGAATATCCGAAGATGGAGAAAGGAGATAACACTCAACTTCCAATTTTAATGGAGGCACTAAGCTCTCAACAAATTTTATTCAAAAATGAACAACTTTACAAATGACAACACACCCCTATTTATAGGGAAAGTACACGTTACAACACTTCACACGACTTAAGAAAAATACATCACAAACAGTACAAACGACTTACAAAAATACCAACATTCCATGACACAACGATTTAAGAAATACAGACGACTTAACAAACTTTAGCGACATAAGAAAATAGCACAGCTTCAGGAACGACATAAGCAAACTCGTTCGCGACCTAAGGATTTCTGTAGATCGCGACTTAATGGAAGCGACATAAGGAATTCTGAGCAACATAACAAATTCTGAGCAACATAACGAGCTTCGCGACCTAAGGAATGGCGCGACCTAAAGCTTCGCAACCTAAACTTCGTTCGCGACCTACTGGAGGCGACTCAAGTTGAAGCGGCATAAGGATCTCGCGACCTAGACTTCGCCGCGACTTAAGGATCTCGCGACCTAGACTTCGCTGCGACTTAAGGAGGAGGAGGAGCGACCTACTGGAAGATCTGCTCTGCTCGCGACCTAAACTGGAGCGACCTATTGCTCGCGACTTAAGGAAGCTCGCTGCATCATCGGAAGGTCGTTCGCGACCTAGGGATTGCTCGATTCTGGTATGTGCTGCATCAAAAAGTCATACAAAAGGTCATAAATCTAGACACCTTCACCACCACCTAGGGGTTTAGGAAAGAAGAGAGCCCCATCATTCTTCAATAAACCTCCTTACAGACTTCCTACCAACGGGCGAAGCCCGTCCATGCAATCTGCAACAGAGTATCCCCACTTATAGCATTTGCCACAAAAGAACTCTACACTTCCATCTTTATGGATGACTTCCATGCCTCCCGTGGGGCGTTCCACAACTTTTCTTTTCCTCTGTCTCTTGGGACAATCCCTAACGATGTGTCCCATCATTTTGCAATGGTAGAAAATGGTTGATCCATCGACTGGTATCACGGGTTTACGTTTACCTTTCCTCACTTTAGGGCAATAGTTTAGAAAATGTCCTTTCTTTTTACACTTAAAGCATAAAATTTCAGAGCGGAATAGTTTGACTTCTTTATTCTTTTCCTTTCTTGGTTTACTGCACTTAGCTGCGTCATGCCCTTTACTGTGACATCTATAGCATGTGACATCATCATAAGGACCTGGTCCAGCCCTTTCCCTAACCCGTTTCTCATGCTCCAGTATTGCTTCTTCCCGTGCCTTACGGGCGGCTTCTATTCGCTCCATACGCCTTGCCTTCCATTCTTCTCCATTATCGAAGTCCGCATTAGGGAAGTCGAATGAGCAATACTAGATCGAAAGCGAACTTGTGTGATCGAGCGAGCGATCGAATGTGATTTTGCGAAATGAAGACATATGTACATCTTATGTTCTAATATTATTGATATGCTTTGACGTTGAAATTGAAAGTTGTTGGGTTGGATATTCTTTGTAATTTAAATTGGAATTTTTCTTTTATGCAAAACTACTGTTAATTTAAAACCATTTTCTTTTATTTTTCTTATACAAACTATTTTCTTTTATTTTCTTATACAAACTAGTTTATTCAATTTTATATACAAAACTATTCTATTTACAAACTATGTTACAAAATATTTTATTTACAAACTATTTTACAAATTATTTTATGAAGAATTTTATTTACAAACTATTTTTCAAACTATTTTATATACAAACAATTCTATATATACAAAACTATTCTAAATTCAAAACTTTTTATAAAGCAAAGATGTTCAATCCCATATGGCTCATCATGCAGCGAAATTGATTTTGGAAAAAATTGATTCTTATATAAGATGGAATTTATATAAGTATTTGGTGATTTTGAAGATTATTGATTTTGGAAGGTATTTGATCTGAAGAGATTAATCTTATGTACAACAGAATTTATATAAGAATGATTTGATATATTTGAGACTATTGATTTTGGAAAGTATTCGATTAGAAAATGAAATCTTGTATATAATGGAATTTATATAAGTGTGATATTTGAAGTTATGATTCTGGAAGGTTACTATATATAGTATGATATATTTTGAAGTAAAAGGTATGGAGAGGTACCCTCCGTGAAGAAGTATAGTATGATATGCTTCGACCCAGATGGACATGGGGAATCCAAGAATGGATTCGACCGATAAACCCTAATATACTCATGAGTTCCTCGATCTTTTTTCCAGGGTAGATGCTGTAACATCCCACTATTTTGGACCATTCAAATCGATAATAAATCCACACATGTCGGACTTGAATACTTCAAAACAGTGGATTGTCAAGAAAATTTGGAGCAAATAAAATCAAACAAAGAATCACAGACACAGAATATCAGAATAACTCACAGCGGAAATAAAATACCATAGTAGTTCATGAAGCTACTATATACAACTCTCAAAATATATACAAAATCTCATAGTCAAAATAGATACAATAGAAGTCAGGATACAAAAGTCAATAATACAGAGACAATAATGAATAGGAAATAATAGGAATAGAAGTCGATGAACCGATAGACAAATAAGCTCCAACAAATCTCTAGCTCCAGAAGGTGAATCCAAAGCTGTGATTATCAAGATGACCCGAGCGTAAAGTAAAACGCAAAACGCTCGAGTCAGGACATACATACTTATACAATGTAAACCAACTCAAGTGAACTGTAATAGCAATGCACAATAACTTAAAGGATGCTTGGGATCGCCCATCATTTAAGGATCAGTCAAACCATAAACTGAGCAGTAATAAACACTATCATAGAAATATCCATATTAAAGTAAACCAATGCAAATAACAGTGTTAATATGACTAGGGTAGTGCAGAGCTGCAGTAATCGCTCACCTCTAGCCACACTCTTAAATTAAAGGTGTGCATCCAAATAAATCACAAGGAAATAAAATAGCATACAGAGAAATGTCCCCGTGGTTATAGATTTCAAAAATGTTTTATAATTCCGAATTAAAATCATTTAAACCATTTAAAAGTAAAGTCATTATACTTTTATATCAAAAATTCAATTTCCAAACATTTAGCCTTTTCAGAGTTCATTTATTCACTTAAATACATTAAAACATTAAAATTCCAGCTTTCACAGCATTTAGAAAGTGCTGCGGTAAGTTATATTTGAAAACAATTCAATTCAGCAAAGATAAACTGCTGTAATAGTTCAGTTTTAGTGGAAAAATAGTTCAATTCAGAAAAGACAGCATTTTGAAACTGCTGTAATAGTTCAGGGTTCAAATTATATTCAAAAATCAAATTTCAGCCAACTGCAACACTTAACAAGTGCTACAATAGCTCTTTCATTAATTTCAGTTTCAAGTTTAGTTCCTGCCACTACAGCACTTACAAAGTGATGTCATAGCCCTTAGTTAAATTACCCTTTTAGTTCACTTCTGCAACTACAGCACTTACAAAGTGCTACATATTCCACTTAGTTCAGATTTTAGTTCATTCCCAGAAACGATAACATTTCTGAAGTGCTACTAAATGAATTTCCAGATTTTAAATAGAATTCCAGCCATAAATAAACTTCAATTTAAACCATTTTAATTATATAAAAATCATATTTTCCCACTTTAAAATGGTCATTTAAATACCCTTTAACTTATGATTTTTATAAAGTAAATTTCACAAATAAATATCAAATTTTCATTACTTCACTTATTAAATTCAAGTGTACAATTTTCCTACTCTTTACATTCACTTAACACTTTAATTTAATTTATCATTTCACAAATAAAACTTAATTTCCATTTTATTTTCTTTTACTTAAACTTCCATTTTTAAAACCAAATCTCACAATTCCAAGTCAAGTTAAATTCCAAATTCCCATTTTAGCATTTATTTATTTAACATTTTATATTCATAGAAAATCAATAATACTTTAATAAATCATTTTAAATTAAAATTTAATCAAAATGTCATAATTTTACATTTTTAAAATACTTAAATATCTAGAAAAATATATAGAATAACCACGGGTCTGTATATTATTTTCTAGCCTAAGACAAGTGATACAGATAAAATATCATTTCAATCCGTAATTTACAAAGCAAAATTCCGGGTTCTATCATTTCAAACCCGCAATCCCAAGTTAATAACAATAAATAAAATAAATAAAATCACTCGAGCCTATCATTTCAACCCATAATGATTTTCCCTATTCTAAAGTCCGTTTGGGTATGTATCATTTCAAACCATAGCGATTCTATACTAACAGGGAACTTGCAGTGTGATTAACAGAATTAAATAAACAGTAAAAATAAAATAAAATATAAAAGATGATGTTACAAGTTAATAACAGGGTTTAACATCATATAATTTACATCACAGGCAGGTATAACATGATATAATAGTTTATAAATATTCACTTGTTGTCACTTCACAATTTTATAAGTATGAATGCCAGGTGTGATTACTCACCTTTTTGCGCTGGAGTTTGCAAATAAAACACACAAATGAAAATCCCGAAAGCACGATAGCACGACTAGATTTGAATGGAGAGAGAGCTAAGATGTAAATCTTGTATTCACAAATTAAATAAAGCAAAATATAAATATAAATACAATACAAAAGATTATATTAAAATAATTTGAAAATAGAAGCAACAAATGACATCACCAAGCTTTTAAATCGAATTTGCTTGACCATAACTCAACATTGCTTGACCCTAACATGCTTTAGGCTCGACCACAACATGTTTTAAGGTGGAAATGGATCTGGTTTGGGTTAAATATGGCATGGTTAGGCAAGAATATGAAGGGGTTTGGAGTTACAAAAGGTGGAAGGTCAAGAGGCAAGGCTAGAAGGGGTTTTGGTGCATCATAGGCTCAGCCATAGGGTCTATGGGCTTGGCCAGGGGCTGCTACAGGTCTGGTCATGGACTGATGTGATGTATAAGGGTGTGCACTTGCTGGTGGTGGTGGCTAAGGGGGTGGCCGTGGCAAAGGAATGAAGGTGGAGGTGGAAATAGGCTTGGCTATGACACTGTTTTATGGAATTTTGCAATGTTTTTGTGGTGTAGGCTCAACTAGATGGTCATGGCCTGATCTAGTCAAAGGGGATGGAGATGTAGCCGTGGAAGATGAGTGGAAGGAAGTGGTGGAGGAGATGGTGGGGTTTAGGCCGAGCAAATATATGAAGAAGCAAGGAAAAAACAATGGAAGGATGAAGAAGAAAAGTGGAAAAATGGAAGAAGAAATCGAAGCCATTGCTTACAACTTTCTCTTAGGATAGAAATGGACATGAATGGTGAGGGGATGAGAAAGTTTTCACATGAATTCTAAGGAGAATACACGGCTAGGTAAGAAATGGAAGGCCAAGTCAATGAAGAGGCACGAGGAAAAGGAAAAGACACGGAAAAGGAAAAGCCTTTGACTCTTTGAATTTCAATTTTAATAATTCACTTTTAAACAACTAAAAATTAAGTAAATAAAATAAAAGGCTGAAAAAAATAAAGTAGAAATTTATATAACATTGGAAAATTTCAGCTACACTTATAAAATGTTTTAAAATAAAATATATATCCATAACATGTCATGTTACACATGTAAACATAAATTAGAACATGACATGACAAACAAAATATTATTTATATAAATTAAAATAAACAATTTTGTTAAATACAACAATTTACATACAATAGTGTAAAAAGCATAACTTTCACAATATTAATCAGATTTCAACGAAACGAAATGCAGTATACTTGAAATTAAATTTATTTTCAAAATAAAAGATAAAATTCAAAAATTCAAACTTTTAAATTTTTAAATTCAAAAGTCAAAGTTTGACCGTATTGACCAAAATTCACATTTTTGGAAATTATTTTATTTATTTATGTTTGGAATTAAAATTCACATACAAATCAAAATTTATTTTTAAAATAACAAAAATTATTCATTTTAATAAATAAAATAAAGTTTTTAAATCAGAAAATCAATTAAAATATACAATTAAAAAAATCACAAAATACAGGGTTGTTACAGATGCTTTTTTAGTTTACCCAATGGAGGCGCTTTCGATCCTGGGATCTGTTGTTTATGGATCTTCCGGGAAGGAAGTGCACTTATTGCGTAAATCATTGAATCAGCAGTTACCACTGCAGCAGGGGTCGATGGTCCCTTGTTTACGAAATGGCTCCAATATTTTACTGGAATCCGAAAGGTGGAAGGATCTTCTGGAAATTTTTGTGTCCATTGCGTAAACACTAGATCAACAGCGGGCCACTGCTATCGTAGCAACATCATTTTACATCAGATTTTGAGCGGTACCTCCCATCCCTGTTTTTTTGTATTTTTCACTGGGTGTTGAAACAGGTCTACTAAGTACTTGGAGATTTCTAGTCTTACGCATGATCAACGTACGGCCAGAGTCTGCAAGAACGAGGATAAACTTGTTAAAACATCGAGTTATAAAATTATTTTGATAAAGTATTATATAAAGATTATTTTGGTCATTTTTTTTCATTTCTAAAGACTTTAAAAATGTTTAAAATATTGTTATTTATGTACAACATGGTTTAATAGTAAATCATTAGTGTTGTAAATATTGTGAGAAGTTATTAATTAAATAAAACATATTTAAAGTTAATGATTATTGATTTATTAATGATGTTTAAAAGTATTTTGAGATTTAAAACTAATAAAATTTATAAACAACGGATTTATGGTTTTCAATAACTTCTTTTGAAACATTAGTAGTGATGTAAATAATTGTTTTCAAATAGTTTACACATATTTATAAAGATGTTATTTAAAAAAATTATGTGGTATTTATAAATGAAGCAAGAAATTTTACAAATGATTTTTTTTCCATAAAGTATTAAAGTATTAAAGATGATGATTTGCAAATGAAATTTACAAATGAATATTTCAAGTAAAATTTATATAAGTTTCTTTGAATGTATAATTTAAAGATATTATATAAATGGGGAAAAATGATTTGCGAAGTTTTGTTTATAATAATATACTTACCAATAAATTTGAATCTCTATTTTGGAACTATGGTTTGAAATATTTACTTGAAAGCACTAACAGTAAATTTATAGGTTTATTCACTATTTGAATTTTTGTATTAAACCATAATAAATGTTTTTCCATGATTTGAATATTCATTTTAAAAAAGTGTGTAAAATTAATTATGAAGATATGAAATTTTATACTTTGATTTGGATATTTAATTTAAGATTTGAGTATACTATTAGTTTTAGTTTAAGAATCTAAGGTTATACTTATTTTAAAATACGAGCCTAATAAATTATCGAATTTAAGGAACTTTATAAAAAAAAGAGGGGCTTTTCATAATGTTTTGATATAAACTTCAAACATTGTTTAAACTTTTGGAAAATTCTTGCATAATGCTATGAAGATGTTTTAAATATATCTTATATTCTTACTAAGTGAATGAGGTTAAAAGTCTGATTGAATTTTTAGATATATTAAAATACTCCTTTTCTCTTCAAGGGCAAATACCAAAACTTGTGTAACATTCAATTACATTCCTAATATATATATATATATATATATATATATATATATATATATATATATAACTTACCAGAAATGTTTAATAAGTTGAAATGTTAATAGAATATGTAATAGGATATTATACAAGTAAAACTTAAGTAATGGAAGTGTTCAATGAAATTATTTCTAAATAAGAATTTTGATGTACAAGAAATGTTATGAACGTAAGTTAATATTGTGAAATAATTTATGTAAGTACATGAAAGAAAAAGAAAAGGACGTTATATGAAAAAAAAAGGAACAGTAATGATGTAAAAGAAACTAATTGAATAAACTTAAATATTGTGTTGAAATTATTGGTTGTTTTGGCTTATGGGATGTTAGATAAGGATACTTCTAACTGTATAAGGATGTATAGATAATCTATTAAGTAATTATCTAAGGCTGTTGAGCATAAGGTACACTTAATAGTTTATTTATCATCTTGTACGATTAAAAGTTTTTGAACCTGAACAAATCATTAGTATGGTTGTTATGGACGTATGATTGATTCCTTTGTTACATATGATGGCCGTGTTGTTTGTTTGCATGTGACTATATTATATTGTGTTGATTTGTTTGTTATTAATTTAAACAACTTAAATATATCTCTTTTCACGTAATTATTAACTTCTTTGGATTTTTTAAGTGAAGTACAAGTTTATGGAAGCAATAGCTACTGCTTTGGTTTCATAAATTAAGCGTTGTTTGCCCGACAAATAGGTACGTTTAGGATTACGGGTTTCTAGCGATATTATATTGTTTTCCCGTGGTTTGGGATGTTTATTTTTGAAATATGATATATATATATGGTAATTATTGATATTGATATTTCTCCTTGACCTCTCCATACAAAGGAGACTCTGCCGAAATTTTCCGTGAATTGTAAACTTAGAAATTTTGTGAAAGGTGAAATATTTTCGAACTTTGGTAGACTTGAATATGAAGATTTACTTGTTATTAATTGTATATTGTATTTAAATTACTTAATTATGAAAATTAATTGTTTATAAATTGAATACTTTGAATAAAATATATTGATTCCTTATTTCCTCCTTTTTCCTTTTCGAGGACGAATAAAATATATTGAATAAAATGAGAGTAATAACTAGAATGTAATGTTAGTAATGTTAATATAAGATAATTCCTAACAATTTTAATGTAATTCCAATTAATTGAAGTGACTGTAAAGTTATAATTGGTTATAACTATAAATAAGGAAATCCATTTAATGTTGAAATTATATGTAATCAATTAGAATTGGCTAATATTGAATATGAAATCAGTGATGTTGTTTGAATGCTGTTGATAACTATTTAATGTAATTTCAAATTAATTGAAATAAATTATAGGTTGACTTGGTTATAATTGTAAATAATGAAATAAACTAAATGATGTACATAATGGTGAACATGTATATAATTAATTGAAATAGGTTAATATTGGATAGAAAACCTTTTTGGGTAAGCAAATTATAACCCTTGGTTGTAAAGAATAAGATAATGGGTATGAAATATTCTTATAAACGATTGTATTAACTATTTTCTCATTAATTTATCCGTTTGAATATTGAATGGGTAACTAATGGAATTAAGGCAATTGAATGTTGGGTTTAATGTTGGAATTGTATGTCAGTTATTGAAGCAATTGTAAAGTTATTTAGTGATAAGTTGAAATAAGGAAATGAATTAAATGTTATATAAAAAGGGGAAAATTATATGAAATTAATGGAAAATTGAGTATAATCGGGATTGTGTAAGTAGTCATAACGTTTGTTGTTGATAATAAACTTATAAATGTGATTAAGTAAGTAAAAGGTAACATTTGTCATTTATCACCTATTTATTTAATCCATTGAAATTAAACTGAAAATCAATTGCTATTAATCTAATTACTTATTGCAGTTAATATGAATTAAAGTGATAACTATAGAAGATTGAGGTAATGAAATGGTAAACCAAAGTTAAGTATATCTATAAGATGATAATTGATTGAATACTAAGATGAAAATAAAAATAAATATATATTGGAATTTAAATTAATTAATGAATTTATTACCGTTAATTTGACTTGGAATCTTTCAATAAAATGGAAAGATAATTTATTTGAAATTAATGGCGTTTAATGAAAGAAATGTAAGTTTGTTAAAATCCGTTTTAAAGTGTAATTTTGAAATTAATTACAGTTATGTCGATTTGGAATCTTTCAATTGAAAAGAGTAAAAAAAAGAAACATTAATTTTAATTAATGGATTTAACGAAAGAAACATACATTATTGTTAAAAATAAAAAGAATGTTTTAATGAAAATAAAATGAACATTTTCATTTTAAAGGTAAAAATAATTTTATAAAAAGAAGAAAAAAATGAATTTTAAAACAATATTTTACAGTCATTAAATATCAATTTAAGGCTGTATATAAGTAATTTTAACACTAATCTTGAAATTTAAATTAAAGTAACTATTTAGGTTTCGTGATTGCACTCTGAGAACAACTTTATTTTGAAAAAAACCTTGAATTTGAGTTCCGGATCATCTTTTATTTTGTGTAACGTTACATTGGTTGTTGTATTCAAATTTATTTATGGTATGTTAATTATGTTTAAACGGGTGTAAAAAAAGTATATTTGGTGTTAATATATTTAATTGAGTGGAACATACAATTAATTAGATCCTAAGTGGTCCCTTCATTTCCTTATTATTTAATACACCTGCCACTATTACCACATTTGGTTTTATTGCAATTCTCTGATGTAGTTGAAATGTGAATTTACATCCTTTCTCATTCTTCCGTTTTGTTTATTTTATTACCCAAAGCATTTACTTAGATCATATAGCTTCATTTTATTTGTCCCTTCCATACCTTTTTCGTTTTTTTACTTCCCTTTTTCTTTTGTTTCATATCATATCTCATTTTTTCCCCTAAAACTTCATTATTTTTCAACCATCAGGGCCTCGATTTTTTTTCCTCAAAGTCTCAATGTCAACATAGCTTTATACCTTCACTTAGCTACTGCCAATTCATTTTTACTGAAGCTATGTTCAAAAAAAATGTAAGCATCTATTTCTTCCTCAACCACATCCGCACCTTTCCTCATCACCTTGCCTTCTTTTGCAAGAAGCCTTCAAAAAAAATGAACAATGAGAATTAGCTTTCATGGTTTTGGCTTTCTACTTCTTGCCTTTGTTTTGGGTACATCAAATTTGAAAACGTAAGTTATTAAAGTTTCTTATTTTAATAATTAAATGTGTACGTATTTTTTTAATATATCCTTATAACCAGAATATCTTCCACATACGAGCTCCGATACATACATAGTTTCTTCCATTGGACTCGTATTGGAATTCCTGACGACATGAAATAGGTTTGGCTGAGTTTGGTGACTATTGGGAAAGGCATCTTTGTTTGGACTTTTGCGTTCTAAATATCAAATGTGAGTGTTTTGACCCACTCATGAATACTAAATTATCTTATGTTAGTTAAATTAAATTTATGATGTGATTATAAATTTATTGATTGTTGTTTGGTATTTTTTTAGATTGTCATTTAAGTTAAATTTGAATTTATGTTGAATTGAATTGCCATTTAATTAATATTGAATATAAATTGCTGGTTAAACACCTGATAATGATAATCAATTGATTGTTGTGATTTATTGGCTGATTTGGATGTTGGATTGTGATGAATATTATTGGTTGACATTTTGGATGATTAGATGTTTATCTATGTATATATCTCTCTTATCACTATGGATTGAAATGATAACCCGAGCGGTTTCCATTGATTTGGAAATTTTGATTTTGGATACTGGTTGAAATGACATATACCCATATAATTTTTTGAATTTGGATTATTTATTGAAATTGAATTATTTGAAAGGTTAAAGTTTTAAATATAAACTTTGGATCTATTTTAATTAAAATGATTAAGATTGGTATTTTGAATTATTTGAAATCTTTTAAATAATTATATCCACTTTGTACACTTGATAGGATATGAAAATCCTGTAACATCTCTGAAGCCATTACAGTAATATTTCTATTTTACTTATTTTGATTTGACTTACATAAGATCTTTTAGTCCTAACTCGAGTGTTTTGTCTTTTCATTATGCTCGGGTCAGTCTGAGTTTTTTAGTGTATTGAAGACCATTTTATTTTGGAGGATGAAGACGGAGATGAGTCTACTATTTATTATTAATTATTCCACTACATCATGTGTTCTGCTGCATTATTTATTTATTTTTGCTGTAAGTATAATTTTGATTTGTATTGTAAAAGTGTAATCAAATGTCATTTGTAAAACAGCTTCACAAACTGTTTATTTGATTATATTTTGTCATTCCGCAGCGAGATTCTGTGTTTTGTTTTTCCTTCTTTTATATTATTTTCTTATTTACCCCATTAACAATCCTCCCTTTTGAATGGGTTGAGTTGACATGTGTGATTTATTATCGATTTAAACCGTCCAAAAAGGTGGGTCGTTACAAATTAAAATCTTTTTGATATTGTGTATACATATATATAGAAGATGGTTATGTTTATTATAAACAAGAAAATATTTGGAAAAATTCCAAAGTAATAATAGAAATATATATCTTATAGAAAATATTTTTGTGCTAAATTGCCCGTTGAGTGCTTTAAGAATTCTGGTCGATGAGCTTGATCAACGTTATCGATAGGGATTCCTAAACACTATGTAATGGCCCGTTTTTCCGTACCCTTTGAATCGACAATAAACCACACATGTCTAACTCAAATTGCATAAAAAGATGGATCATTAAGGGTAGAAAGAAAAATAGACAGAACAGAATCTCACACAAATGGAATAATATATAATATTGAACAAATATCTTTACAGTGGAAAACTTTTAAAATACATATATCATAGTCTAACTTAAATTCAGCTTGGACAGTTATAGACATTTGTCCTTACAATTGCTGACAAACATCAAATAAAAACAAACAGACCACAGCGGATAATAGAGTACGTCATACGTAGATAAATATCTCCAGCTCTCCTATGGAAACTCCAACCGTCTTGGACTAAACATGAAACTACTCGGATCTGACCCGAGTATTGAAAATACCCGGATCGGGCTTGATAAACCAGCGTGAGAAAAAAACTCGATAATAAATGACAGTGTCATATATCAGCCTTTGAATAAAATCCTTTGAAAAGAAAGTGTTTCTCATAAGACCACGCCCACACATAAACACGGACGGGTTTTCACCGTATGATAACTAAAACATTTTTATATCAAAACATTTGATATTATTTTTAATGACATTCTTTGAAAACATTTGCAAATAAACTTATTAATCTTAGCCGAAATTGTTACATTGATTAAATTCCAGCATAATAGGTTTACAATCAAGTTCGTAGGTTCTTATTGGATAATGGATTTCCATACAAATGACCAGGTGAATGGACTACCTTTCGATGGGTACACCTCTAGATGGATGTCCTGAGGAACCATCACAAAGCTCCTCTACCAACACAAGACCGGCCTACCTCTATAACTACATAGTACCGAATACGTCATCCCCAGTCATTACCGACCTTTAACCGAGCGCTCGTTTTCCATACACCACATTAATTTACATCCCGAACGTCATAGCGGGAAGAAATATATCTAGAAGGGGATGATCATATCCTAATTGGAAATGACCAACTTAGCCTTGCCGCATCTAACCGTGTTTCGGTCATTTTTGGTTGATGAGGCTTGAGGCAACGATTACCTTTTCACATATCATATCATCTTTGAATGCCACATTGCCATTTCCGTTGATTACTAATTGCTTTCCACAAAAATACAACCCTTGAGCTCATACGTCTCAAAGAGGGTGTTAAGCTAAGAGAAGATGCCTTCCTCGCCACCACAGATGTATGTTTGTAAAAACCAATGTACGTAATCTCAGAAAATGCACTGTCAAACATCCATCCATACAAGTTCTGTAACAACCCGCATATCTATCGATTTTATATTTAAATATTTTATCGTTAGTCGGATGTTAGTCCGAAAAGCTACTTTTTGCATACGGTCAAATTAGGACTCGAGACCACTCCCATTGAGTTCAAAATGACGTTTGCGATCTTTTTGAGTGTAAACTTCGATATGTTTGGAGATAGTGAAATTTTCGACACTTTTTCCCGCCTTTGACTTTGGTTTGGACTGCACCCCTTTAATTCAGCCCAACCCTCTTTCTCATTTGTTCAAACACTTCAAGCTTTGTCAAAAATGGTGGTGGGAAAGAGAAATTAAAACTCCCAACTCAAATTCTATTGCAAATCCGAGATTCAACATCAAATTCAAGTAGAAGATTGTGGATTCAAGCTTTGGATTGCTTCTCCTTGCTTTCAATCTTCATCTTCATCAATTTCGTGGAAAAGGTGAGATTTTTGATCTCACATCTTGCCTATAATCGTCATTGGACTGTTGGGAATGATTCCTCATCACTTTAGCATGTTTGTTGCATTTGGTTTGGATTGGATTGGCGAAAAATTCCAAATTTTAGTGATTTTGGTGAAAAAAACTGCTACTAGGTCGTTCTGGCCATTTTTAGCTCGTTCGGAGTTAGGTCGCCCATCCATAGGTCGTAGGTCGCCTGCGAGTTAAAGTCTTAGGTCACATGCGAGTTAAAGTCTTAGGTCACCTGCGAGTTAAAGTCTTAGGTCGCCTGCGAGTTAAAGGCTTAGGTCGCCTGCGAGTTAAAG
Source organism: Allium fistulosum (assembly GCA_030737815.1). Classification (NCBI taxonomy): domain Eukaryota; kingdom Viridiplantae; phylum Streptophyta; class Magnoliopsida; order Asparagales; family Amaryllidaceae; genus Allium; species Allium fistulosum. The sequence continues at coordinate 1,061,568,099 of CM060903.1, forward strand.
GCCTAGGTCGTTCACGAGTTAAAGGCTTTAGGTCGTTCGCGAGTTAACTCCTTAGGTCGTCCAGGCTGCTAGCTCGCGTGTTGAAAAGTCTCCACTTTCTTAGGTCGTTGCCGACCTAAAATTCCAAGGCAAACCACTAAGTCGCTCGAATTTTGTTAAGTCTTAGGTCGTTGCCGACCTATAATTTCCAGGCAAAACGTTAGGTCGTTGCCGACCTATAATTTCCAGGCAAAACGTTAGGTCGTTGCCGACCTATAATTTCCAGGCAAAACGTTAGGTTGTTGCCGACCTATAATTTCCAGGCAAAACGTTAGGTCGTTGCCGACCTATAATCCCCCAAGCAAACTTTAGGTCGCTCGCACTGGCTTATCTCGTAGGTCGTCTCCGACCTAAGCTTCTTTTCCATAAGTCGTTCGCGAGTCAAGTGTTAGGTCGTCTCCGACCTAACGCCCTCGTCACCTTAGGTCGAACCCCGTATTACTCTGCGTAGGCAATCCCTTCTGAAAAACATTTATCAGAATTTCTACTTTGATGGTTTTGGGATTGACTTCTTTGGACTTTACTCACGTCTTCGAACGTGAATTGATTTGTTTCTACAATCGTTTTATGACTTGTCACTTTAAAGATATATGAAGGTTTCAATACTAATCGTAAATATCAAAACTCTTTCATCAAAGCGATTTCAACACTATTTTAAATATCAAAAGTTCGTTTTCTCAAACCGATTTTCAATCTACTAGTATATACAAGCCTTTACTTCACTCGAATGAGAAATCGACTTAAACGACTTAGTAAAACGAGTGGTATGAAACGCTTGCGTTCACTTCGTCGGTTAGCTCTTGGACTTGTTCGATTGAACCCTTTTGTGACAATTTCCTAGTGAAGATCTACAGGTTGTTCGTAAATATTGGAGTTAAGCAAGTGGTTATGGGACATGAAGCTAAACTCATATATTTACTAGCTTAGTGTAATCGACACTTCTTTATGATCGATGATGATCATTTTTGGTTTAGACTAGCAATGTGCGATGTCTCTTCGTCCGTGTGTCGGACTTGCCTTCGGGCCATCCGTGTGTTCGGAGAATTTAAATGGATAGCTTCCATGAGATAGCTTCTCGTCCGTGTGTTCGGACTTCCCCCTTTTAGTGATTTCTGGATTTCGTGTGTTGATTTCTGGGATTTGTTCTGGATTTCGTGTGTTGATTTCTGGATTTAGTGCTTCACCAACTTTTGTGGTTTTCACTGATATGATATCAGTTTTTGTGTATTGGTGAATTTGTGTGTCATTACCTTTTTATGTGTTTGGATCTTTGAGAAGATTCTTGTGACATTGATTAATCCCTTGTTGATTATCATTTACATACTTATAGTAGTATGCCATCATGGTTATTATATGTTTATGCCATACCCCTTATCCTATATCATGTCATCTGATATTTATAGTTAGACTGATCCGTTTATTATTTTCTTATAAATAATACTCGGGTCAGACCGAGATGTTACAGGTGCTTCTGCTTGACTTCTCTTCTGGATTACTCTGACTTTTGGCTAACTACATAGATTAGTAGTTTTTGGTTGTACACCTTTGAGATATAGACTCTATGTTATGTACTTATTCTTTTGTATAGCACGTGATGCTATTCTTTTGTATTATAGTGGATCTTTCTGACCACTACTCTGATGTACACTTTCATGTGTTATATATTTATTCATATCTTCTTCCGCCTTTGTGATATGGATGTCTGTGACTGATTTATGTTATGACTATTTCTATGTTTGTTTCCGAAGATTATATATATAGCCACCGTGTGATAGCTTTGTGTTTGTATCGGTATGTCGGATTTCCTCCTTAAAAGATATGCATTCTATTCTATCTGACGTATCGGTGCTCGCACAAAGAAGTTACATGGATGGTCGCTCCTCCACAGCCTTATTCTCCGTGCTAATTGATAGCACTACATCGTAGTGTTCTTGGTTAGCGTGGGTATAGAGGTGGGGCGTCACAAGTTCGTTCTGGGACTGAACAAAACCAAAGGTACTTTCCTCAGCCATTACTAGGCGAGAAGCCCTTGTGTTTCTGAGGTTTTTCATAACAAACAGACCACTTCTACAATAAGTAAATCAGGAGTTTATCCCCAATTAATCAACACGTAGTCCATCGTTATTATTTATCTCAATATCTACGTCTTCAAACAGCTTCATTCTTTCGAACACGTAAATTAGTTTGAAGTGGTTTTCGAATAGGAATCATCCATATCCGACCATGGTTCCTTCGAAATCCAATTATCGATAAAAAGTGAATATGAGTATACAGGATTGTTAAGTCTCTTTTCACTTTGATTCTTTTTGGGTGATTACAAAATCTCTTCTTTTTGTCTTAGAGTAATTCTAAGTTAATTCATTCTTTTGCTTTGGATAATATTTCAAATTTTCTTACTTATCATCGATCCAAATTCCTTAACTTTAAGGCAGGTCAAAAACAATGTTATTTAAGACATCATTTACCATAAAACCTAAAAACAACCTTAGCAAATATTATTGAGTAAATAGGATCATAGAAATCATTTTAATTTTACTCAACATTAATTTTCGTATTCAACAAGTGCTATGGGCGGAATAACGGTGAAATCACCTTTTAAATTCCATGATTAGGACGAGTTCCCTCTTCGGAATTTAACACCAAGTATAAGAAGATTATCTCTATGCAATCCAAGTTGTAGTTTATTCAATTTGGAAATTGCTTAAATTTTGGATAATACTAATCTTCTTTTATTTTGGAAAACTAAATATAATCTTTTTAGAGCATCTAAGCTTTCCTTTCGATCTATTCCACCCCTCGCCTAAGAAGAGAAAATATAGGCCAGGTAAGTTCAGGGCACTGGTTGCTTCATTCCTAACCTTAGTTAAACACCTTGTTTTATCTTCTCGGATCTCACAGGCGGGACAAATTTACTAGTCGTTTCCGCACACTCAGTTATTAGTTTATATTTTGGAATTGATTATAAAGATTCCAAATTATCTTATAAATTCTAACATCCTGAAATTTTCAACCGTTCGCATCCGCACATGTCGGACTTGAATTGCTCAAAATATCAGACCGTTAATTTATATTTGGCAAATCTCAGTATATACAGTAAATAAAATAATCATAGAATCACAGACACAGAGTAATAAAACAATAAGCAGCGTAAATAAAAGAATAGTAGTTCATGAAGCTACTATATATATAACAGAGTTAAAACAAGATACAACAGATGTCTCAAATACACAGAAGTCTCAATATAAAATATGAATACATCATTGGAATCAACTGAAAACTGCAAGCTGAATAGATAGATGGTGTCATAACCCGCAAATCCGTACCCCTTTAAGTCGACAATATTCTCCATCAGTTCAACTCAAAGTGGACGAAAATACGAACCATTAGGGTTAATGAAGAAAGAGGTAGAAGAAGTAGAAAACAACATCAGAATCTCACAATTGCAGCGGAACAACATATAATATATAACAACAGATTTTTATACAAAAGAATCTTTAACTATTTAATACTTACAATCATCAGAGTACACAATCATCACATCAATCCTGGACAGTCTAGTAACTTGTCCTTACACAGCGGAATATACACATCTACGGAAATACGCCTCGTCATCCAGCTCGTCTCCTGAGCTCCACGGTATCCTATCATGTATCTATAGTACCCGGTCTGACCCGAGCATTATAAATAAATAACACCCGAGCCAGTCTGGAAAACCAGCGTGAGAAAACACACTCAATTGAATTATTAAAGTATTCAAAATCCTTTGAAAATCAAAGGTATCTTGTAAGACCACGCCACAAATAAACATGCCAGGTTTTTACCTTACGATAACCAAAACATTTTATATTAAATCCTCTGATATTATAATAGTGTCTAATCACAAATACTTATTCAAATAGCCGAAATTGTTACATTCATTAAATTCCAGCATAATAGGTATACAAACAAGTCCGAAGGCACTTATTGGAGATTGGGTTTCCATACAATGGCAGGGCTACTGGGTACCGCCCGTCACAGTACTAGGCCTAGATCAGAGTACCGAGGATCACGCCCGATCACCTGCAACACAAGACCGGAGCTAGCCCTTACTGGATAGTCCGAATAAGATCACCCCACGGTTGGGATCAGCAACCGCCCACTAAGCCGAATAAAAAGGGACATCTAGACATGGATGACCTTACCCTAATTGGTTGCTAGCCACTTAGCCTTGCTGCACCTCCCCTGTTTTAGCCATTTCCGGTTGATGAGGCTTGAGGCAATGCATTACCTTTTTAGAACACATTTCACTTAGAATGCTCATCGCCCTCCGGACGATGGTCTGATAGCATTCGTCCATATAAGTTGCCCTGGGTTTGGACAAACCGAATCACCGTCTTCATCCTCTTCACGGTCTCCATTCGCAAACGTTCAAACCGGATCGAAGTGGTTTTCGAATAATTAAATCCGATCCCGGTCTCTTCGACACGATCAGCGCATTGGCTAGTATTGGTAGTCGGTTATTTAACTACCAATTCAAACAATCATTCACCAATTGTTTTATTTCCCCTGGAAAGCGCCAAGTCTTATTAAATTTGGATCTTTAAATAATTTAAATCACTTTACCTAAAAATATATACTTTAAAACATTTTAAATAAAACTACTTAAGTCACTTTATTCAAAACAATAGTTATGAAACTCTATAATAATTTCAAAGTAAAAACTTTAGCCAAAACTACTTTAAAACAAACCTATTATATATAGTATAATATTTAATAATTATCTTTTTAAATCATAATACTAGTTAAACCTTTTAAAATAATCACTTCTACAATTATCTTAATAAGTATTTACTAAAAAACGTTAAAACGATTAAATAATAACTTCTCTAAAACATTCTTTTAAAACAACTTTAAAACTTTTAATTTATACTTAGAAATATTTCCTTGAAAATATACTTGGCTTCTCGGGAAAATACACTTTCCATTCCAATATAGTCCATTTAACCACTTATAAATCCTTCTCGATTTATCCCAATTTAATTTACGTCCCCAAATCCGTAAATTTCTTTTAACACATTTTAAAAATAAAACCACTATTTATTTTTAAAACAAATTACCATCTCCTTATAAATTCCCACCGTGAATTTATACTTCCAAATTTATCCACTGATAAATATTTTCACATTATTTATAAACCCAGTTTATAATTTCCATACCCTCATTTCCCTTTAAATCATAGTTTCCAAAACACTTAATCGATTCTCTGAATTAATTCCATTTTAAAAATTCATTTTGATTTACCCAAATTTAATCCAAATCCATTAATTCCATATTCACTCCTTTAGTATGACTTAAAACTGAAAATATCTATTCCACCCTTTATTCGAAATTCCCTTTTTATTTTTCCCTACTCATTTTAAACTTGAAATTTTAAAATAAATTCTTTTATCTTTAAACAATATCACTTAAGTCATCCAATTCTTTTATTCCCATTTATACAAAATCTCCATTTTTCGCATATTCGGAATTTATTTAATAGGGTTTCAAAATCAAACTTTTTATTCTTCTCCAAATTCATTTCTTCAATTTATCCAAATTCACTAAAATTATTCTACTTAAATTTCCCTTTTTATTTTTCTTCAAGAATCCAATCTTTATTATTTTTGACATCTTAAAGTACCAAAATATATTCAACCAATCATAGCATTCATTATTTCAATTTCCAATATAAATAATATAATCTATCATAGATTATCAAATAAATCACATCACTGAATATGTAATAATTCAACATTTTGGGGAATCCAGTTTGATCCCTCCAACCTGTTTCCCTGCATCCACAGATGTTAGCACAATATAAAAATACCAATCCCACTTCGAGGGGGATATCGCGGTATAAAGGGTCATCCGCTATTATGCGGGGCGCATAGGGTCTCATCTGCTATATAATGCGGGAATATCAATCACTCTAATATATATATATATATATATATATATATACACTACTATATATAATATCACATCCATACTGATAATAAATTATCAATTCAGGCAATCGATCCAATAATTTAAATTTAACAATTTAAATTCACTAGTAAATCCAATTTGAGTGAGATTAACTCACATTTGATTTTTGTTTTGCAATCCATTTCCATCTCGATTATTTTCTCCACGATTTTTGGACCTTGTAACAAACATTATATGGTTTATTAACACTCTAAATAAATTGAATAGTTAATTACCATTTATTAATTTAGTTTAAACTAATAATTTAATTAAACAAATTTTCCTTTAAATATTTTTTTTATGTAACTGAAATAATCGGACAAGTTAATTTTTAACAGGTTAACCTCCTTAATCCATTTTCTAAAATAAACTAGCAAGTGAAAATATGTATGTATATTTTAATATAGATATATTTATATATTTTTTCTCTTTTTCTTTGAAACCCATACATTTATAAAAATTAATATATATAGATTCAAAAATCCAATTTTTAAATAAACTCTTCAACATTTTAAAAATTCCCATATATATTTTCCAAAATCATATATATATATATTAAATTCTAATAAAATAAAATAAAACGATTTTCTTTCAAACCTATGTATTAAATGAAACAGAATTGTTTTATCTATCCTACTGTACTATACTTATTTTCATCTCCTTTTGTTTTTTTTTCTGTAACATATTCATATATATGTGCTTTTTATATTTAAATCGAAACATATATTTACTACTATTATTATCACTAACATCTATATATATACATATATATATATATATATATAATTTAACAAAATAAACAGAAAATACCTTCACAACCTACTCGCTAACACACACCACCACGATAGCACGCTATCGGCCACGGCTTCCATGCCATCGCCTCCTCGAGTTTGAGCAGATCATAGTCGAACAAAGCACTGCCACACTGGTCGAACCCCTCTCCATCCAACAGCACGCACCTTTTTCCCCCAACCCGACATCATCGCAGCCTAGTTCTCCATGAGGCACCACTCTCTTCAACCCACCAATACCCTTCCCCCGATCACGCCGCCTCAGATCCCTCACGCTACTAGTCTCCTACCTCGCCAAATTAACGCGGCCTCCCTCAGTGCTTGCGCGATTCATGACGACTTCAGTCGCATTCTCGAACGAGACGAACTCGACTTTATTTTGCCGAAGAGGATAAAAGAAAACTTGATTTGAATGAGAGGAAGGAACGAATTGTGGTTTGAATCCTGTTTTGTAAATGTTGAACAAACGAATTTCGTTCGGTATATTTTTATTTTTTTTCGTTACTTAATTTAGTTCGGCCATGGATAAAATTTTAACTGGAAGGGAAGAAATGAAGAAGGCCGTAGATTTCTTTTGCAGGCGTAGACCATATATATATTCGAATGTTTATATTTCTTTTCATTTTGAAAGGAACGACATGAATTGGAAGGAGGGGAAAGAAAGAGACGTTGGCGTGTGAAAAGGATGCTACAGTGATTTGAAGGCAAAAAGTTATGATGTGAAAAGAATTTCAGCTGATGAATAATTTGACCAGTCAAACAATAAATATTATATTTAAATTTAATCGTCTCGATAAGTGCAACTTAAAATCTAGACCTCCTATCGAGGCGTACCGCTAGGCGTTTGTAATGTTATACCCCTATTCCGAATGCAATGGAAAAGGTTTCGAGTCCTAATTCGATCGTATGGAGAAGATAGCCTTTTGGACCCAGTTATTATATTGAATTTTCGATATAAATTTCAGCGCATTTACCTACCGTACGATCACACGATAACTTCAAACGTTACGCAATTTGAAATCTGATAATAATACAATATTACGGATCCAGTGGAACTGGTTTCATTGAATTCCGAGACTGTGCCTCTAAAGGCTATTTTTAAATATCAATTTAAACGATATACTTTTAAAACTGAACAAAACACTTTTAAATTCAACTTTAAAAGTTCTATTACCTTTAGTATTATTAATATAAATTTTACAAGCTTTCAAATTATTTTTAACGAGCTTAAAACACAAGATTCAACATTTTATCCAATTTCCAATTATTAAATCCAGTAATTTAATTATCCAATAAATAATGATATTTGAAATTCAAGTTAAACTAACTTCCAAATATTTAGAATCAATTAAATATTCCAATTTCAAATATTCAAAAATTCTGGGTCGTCACAGATGGATCTCCAAGCGAAGCTCCAACTCCAAAGGTGAGTCTCAAATGCTGTATCACTTAGTCTGACTCGAGCATAAAGCAAAACACAAAACACTCGAGTCAGGATTGACATTCTTATATCAATAAATCCAACTCAAGTGAAATATTAACTAAAATACAAGTAACACAAAGGATGTTTGGGATAACCACCCTCTAAGGATCCGTGTAACTATCTACTATGTAGTAATATTATTATATTCCCATAGTAAAGTAAACTATTAAAATGGCGTTAAGGCGTTCCCCACATCCCCCTTAACACATTTTAGATATTCCCATAATCTATACAGTACCGTAATTTCCCCCGTACTGGGCGTCGTCAGAGGGCACTCCATAGGTATGGTACAAAACAAACTCGTAGAAGGCATGCTAGGGTAGGTGACACGGCACAACTAGGCAATGCCAGGGTAGATATACCAATTACACTTCCGGGCTGGTGGTAACGCATAGCAGCCACTACCGCCCACCTCGAGCCACACTCCTAAAAAAATCCGAGGGGTGCACCCAATCAATCACAAAGTAATAGAATGGTATCGAAGAAGTGTGTCCGATCAGAGGAGCTACCACATTGGCCCGTCGATTTCTCCTGTTTTAGTCACCTTAAGCTAACTCACGGGAGTCAGGTCCACGTATATACCTCATATAGGATCGTCGCCACCATCCTACTTCATTCTGGAATCTCCACCACGCACACAGTTGTTAAAGTGGTTTTCGGTATTGGCAGGGAGTATGACAATATCCGATCCCGGTCTCTTTAACAACCAAACGTTATTATAACACCGCGGTCATTTCAAAATATCATACTTCAAAACCCAAAATATCATATACATTTCAAAACCATATCAATACGATATCATTATCACTTCAAATATATCTATTTCCAAAATCATAGCTCTTTCCAAAATTATAACTCTTTCGAAATTATAACACTTTTAAAACCATAACACTTTAGAAATCATAACACTTGGAAATCACAAAATAAAATTCATAATTTTGAAATCATAACTTCCCACTTGAATAATTTAGATATTAGTAATAGTATATAAAATGAAATAGTTTATAAAATAAAATAGTTTATATAAAAATAGTTATAAGTTAAAATAGTTTATATTAAAATAATTAGTATATTAAAATAGTTTATATTTAAAATAGTTTATATATAAAAAAAATATGATTTATAATAAAAATATTTTTATATTAAAAATGATTTATATACTAAAAATAAATATAATTTAAAATACTTTATATAATAAAATAGCTTCCTCAAATTTCATAAATCGATTCCAAATCAACTTGAATTCCAAAATTTAAATTTTATTCAATCTCAATTCATCAATTTCAACTCAATTTAGTTTCTCAATAAACCATTTCAAATTATCGATTTCAAATACATATTTGAACCATAAAATAAGCCATTTCAATATATTTCAAAGCTTTAAATACTCAACCTTTCAAAACTAAGTTCGATAATTTCATATATATATATATATATATCAAATTCACTTCACTATTATTTAGTTTTAAAAATTTTACTCAATCATTTCAATAACATCTAAATACAACTTCAATTTACAAATTTAAATAAACAAAATATCCCATTTCAATTTATGTTAATTCGAAATATTCATTTAAGTCACTTTTAATCAAATTCAAGTTATAAAATCATATCTTTAAAATTTCAAATTTAATAAATTTTCAAATCAAACTTATTTAAGTATAATTCTTAAATAAATGTAATTTCAAACCAATTTCCAACCTGAATTTATTAAAATCATTATAAACTCTATATTTGAAAATATAAATTTTCAATAAATACTTAAACAATATTAAACATTAATCTATTTATATAATTTAAAAATAGAAAAATTATAAATAAATTATTATAATTTATAATTTCAAAATTTACCTTATAACTATATAATTTTCAAAACATATAATTTTAGAAAATCTAAATTTTTAAACTTTATAAATACATTTATATATAATATCTTAAAATCAATATTTAATAAACCATATACTTCTTTCCAAAACTATAGAAATCATTTTCAAAATATTTATATATAGATCAATGGTGTCTGTATATAATTTTCTATCCTGTAACATCCCGTAATTTTCGACTTTCGAAAATTCGACATCAATACTCACTTTATCGACTGCCGAGAAATCGAATGCCGAAAACCCGAAATATTATGGTTTAGAAAGAAGAAAAGGTAGAGGTAGAAGAAAAGATAGAAGAAAAGAGAAAGAAGAAGAACAACAGAACAACATCAGAACAGAAAACAATATCAGAATCTCACATATCGCAGCGGAACAATATACAATAGATAATTACTAGTCTTTTAAAATAAAGAACTATATCAGTTTATACATACATCAATCATCAGAGTCAATATACAACAATGGACAGTTATATAACTTGTCCTCATACAGAATACACAGCGGAATAAATAAACAAATACGAATGATACGTTACGCCATCCAGCTTGCTTCCAAAGCTCCAGAATATCCAGAATATCCTGATAATCTAACTCTAGACTGCCCGTGTGGAAATTGGTGGGCACCCAGAGTTTAGAAAGGAAACAATAAACTCCGAGTTAGTCATGGTGACTGGTGTGAGATCGTAAAACAGTTATTTTTCACAAAGAAAATAAAACAAATTCGCAATGCTTTTGGAAAATGAAACTACCATAAGACCTCCCACCACACACACAATGCAAACGCAGAATTGGAGGAGATTTCTTCTTATGATAGTCAAAGATGCTTACTACGCAAAATCAAATCATTTTTGATATTATTATTAGTGCATAGTGTAGAAAACATTTCGAAAGTATAATATTAATCTTAGCCAGCATAGACATTTCGAACTATGCCTACTATAGCTACCATCCAAACAGTGGGGCGCCACCATAAGTGAATGATAGGTTCTACAACTAAAACCGTACAAGTCACGTATTGTTTCTTTGGATTTCCAACAAATGGTCAGGCTAAGGAACTTCCTATCCACGATGGGTACGTCCCTGGAATAGACGACCCGAGAAATAACCTAACATTACGGTTAGATCTCTGCCAACACAAGGCCGGGTTACCTCTGCAAAAATAGGTAACTACTGACACGCGTATGTCATCCCCCGATCGTAACCGATCTTCCCGAGGATCCCCGATTCGCAACAAACCACATAGTAAAAATGCAGCAACCACATAGGTTAAGTATCCGGGCTCCATACCATGATACCACCTTTATCCAGAAGGAATGACATACACTAAGGGGCGCTACTCCCTAGAACCTTGCCGCATCCTTCCTGTTTCGACCATTTCCGGGGTGTGAGGCTCGACGAAGTCTCGTCCACAAAGCTACGCTTTCTACAAAGCCATGCTTCGGGTCAAACAAAATGATCAACCTATGATCACAAAGATATAAGATCAAGCAAATGATCATATCGCAAATGATCAAACACTGATCATTTCACAGCAACACTCAGTATGCCACGTTACCAAATTTGGATATATCGCTGATAAATTTCAACTACATAACCTCTGAGCTCGTACGTCTCAGAGAATGGTGTTAAGCTAAGAGAATAAATTCTCCGACACCAACAGAAATGTATTTGAAATTTATCAGCGATATATCCAAATTTGGTAACGTGGCATACTGAGTGTTGCTGTGAAATGATCAGTGTTTGATCATTTGCGATATGATCATTTGCTTGATCTTATATCTTTGTGATCATAGGTTGATCATTTTGTTTGACCCGAAGCATGGCTTTGTAGAAAGCGTAGCTTTGTGGACGAGACTTCGTCGAGCCTCACACCCCGGAAATGGTCGAAACAGGAAGGATGCGGCAAGGTTCTAGGGAGTAGCGCCCCTTAGTGTATGTCATTCCTTCTGGATAAAGGTGGTATCATGGTATGGAGCCCGGATACTTAACCTATGTGGTTGCTGCATTTTTACTATGTGGTTTGTTGCGAATCGGGGATCCTCGGGAAGATCGGTTACGATCGGGGGATGACATACGCGTGTCAGTAGTTACCTATTTTTGCAGAGGTAACCCGGCCTTGTGTTGGCAGAGATCTAACCGTAATGTTAGGTTATTTCTCGGGTTGTCTATTCCAGGGACGTACCCATCGTGGATAGGAAGTTCCTTAGCCTGACCATTTGTTGGAAATCCAAAGAAACAATACGTGACTTGTACGGTTTTAGTTGTAGAACCTATCATTCACTTATGGTGGCGCCCCACTGTTTGGATGGTAGCTATAGTAGGCATAGTTCGAAATGTCTATGCTGGCTAAGATTAATATTATACTTTCGAAATGTTTTCTACACTATGCACTAATAATAATATCAAAAATGATTTGATTTTGCGTAGTAAGCATCTTTGACTATCATAAGAAGAAATCTCCTCCAATTCTGCGTTTGCATTGTGTGTGTGGTGGGAGGTCTTATGGTAGTTTCATTTTCCAAAAGCATTGCGAATTTGTTTTATTTTCTTTGTGAAAAATAACTGTTTTACGATCTCACACCAGTCACCATGACTGACTCGGAGTTTATTGTTTCCCTTCTAAACTTTGGGTGCCCACCAATTTCCACACGGGCAGTCTAGAGTTAGATTATCAGGATATTCTGGATATTCTGGAGCTTTGGAAGCAAGCTGGATGGCGTAACGTATCATTCGTATTTGTTTATTTATTCCGCTGTGTATTCTGTATGAGGACAAGTTATATAACTGTCCATTGTTGTATATTGAATCTGATGATTGATGTATGTATAAACTGATATAGTTCTTTGTTTTAAAAGACTAGTAATTATCTATTGTATATTGTTCCGCTGTGATATGTGAGATTCTGATATTGTTTTCTGTTCTGATGTTGTTCTGTTGTTCTTCTTGTTTCTCTTTTCTTCTATCTTTTCTTCTACCTCTACCTTTTCTTCTTTCTAAACCATAATATTTCGGGTTTCCAGCATTCGATTTCTCGGCAGTCGATAAAGTGAGTATTGATGTCGAATTTTCGAAAGTCGAAAATTACGGGATGTTACATTTGGTATCAGAGCATATGGTTAAGCGACATCCCTGCTCTGTTGGGTGTTACTCATTAGAGATAGAGTCAGTAGTACTCTAGAATGAGTTGAGTGTAATAATAGATACGAGCGCGTATTTGTTAGTTAATATAAAATTGTTTTATATTGTGATGATTGATTTGTGGAGTGGTATATGGATTCTGGTCGGTATGGTCTGGACAACTCTATCGATAGGGATCTCTAAACACTTATATAGAACAATTCGGCACGATATTGTTTTAAATTGGGTAAATGAAATAATTTTACCTCAATTATATTTTTTATATAAAGGAATAATTTTTCGGAAATTATTAAAGTGTATATAATTGATGGGTTGATTGTTTGAAAATGTAAATATATATAAGTAATAAAAGTTGTTTGAATAAGTTAAATAAAACAACAGTTGTAAAAGAAAAATTGTATAAGCGAATGAATTATAAAGATGAAGTTATAATTAATATGATTTACAATTGTGGAATAATCTTATATATATAAAGTGATGTTATATAAGTAAAAGATTTGTAATTGTGATTTATAATCTGAAATAAAATTCCAGTGAAGTGTTTTGAAAGGATTTGATATTTTGGAAAAATGTTTTAGAGTGATGAAAGCTCTAAACTCTTTTCAGGTCGCTGGAAAATAATCCTGATGATGATGGCCACATCATTAGAATTCATTTTCGGGTTTCCAAAAGAGGAATTGCTGCCAGAATATTTTAAATAAAAGTTGATTGGAAAATTTGGATTTTGTTTTGCGAATTCAAAAGATAATTTGAATTGATTTCAAAAATGGTTTTGAAGATTGAAAAGACTCTGGAATCCTATTTAAATATTTATGGGAATGATAAATGAGTTTATAACTTATACAATTTGAATTCTGATAGAATAAATTTAACTTAAAGGATGAAGTTAAATTAAAGTAAGTATAAGTGAATCAATTAAATCTAAGTTGAGATTGTGGAATATGAAATCTGGATTTAATATGAATTTTGAATAAGTGAAGAAATTTGACCTTGGTAAAAGTTAAATAGGATTAAAATTTGAATTTGGATTTATAAGTGGAAACTTAAGTTAAGTTAAACAAATGATGTTTAATTGGAATATAACTTAAGTAATGTTGAACGAAGTTGATTTTGATATCAAAGTAAATTAATAAAGGGAATTTATTAAATGAATGTGAACTTGAGTTATATAAATGAAATTCAACTTTATTTGTTAAATGAATTAGCAATTGAATTGAATAAGAAATTAAAATAATAACCAAAGGTTGAGGATAAATTCATCTGACAAATGAAATTTATAAATGTGAATTGGAAGATATTTGAAAATAAAATTCATATCATAAGTTTGAGGAATTATAGGAGATCGAATCTATCTATCTCTGTGTTATTTTCGTGTCTGCGAATTTCGAGGACGAAATTCTTTTAAGGGGGGAAGTTTGTAACGACCCTAGATTTTAATTTATTTAAATTAATAATTAAATGAATTTTTGAGAAAAAAAGATTGTAAAATTAGTTATAATTAGATACGAGTTTCCCCGATCGTAGTAAGTGTTTGTTTCGAACAAATATTTGAAACAAATTTTAGTTATATAAAATAGAAATTATTAAGTAATTAAAATAATGTGATAAACAACGACAATAAATTATGTACCAACAAAACAAAGTAAACATACAAATGAAATCTTTGTGATAAAATAATAACAAAAGTAAATACACCTAAATAAAATCTAACAACAAACTAAATTAGAAACTCATTTATCTTATAAAGTAATATTATAAAGACAAAGAAAAAGGGAAATAAAAAGAACTATGTAATTCAAGTGTAAACAAATCAGGATATATGTGAATAATAAAATGAAACAAGATAGAAATAAAACAAAGGCAAGTTAAATATGTATGCTTGCAAAACGAAGGAGCAAGGAATAACAAAATGTCGTCTAAGTATCAAAAACAAAAAGAAAAAGGAATCAAAGCCTGCAAAGGTGTTTATGTACTAAAAAGAATAGAATAAGTAGGTATGGAATGAAGTATGGCAAATCATCTCAGCCACAATACAAGATGTTCAGCCACCACAACATAATAAATGCCATTACTCTTTATCATGTACGAGCAAGATCATCTCAGCCATACCCTGTCAACTTCTCTCCTATATACCAACTCCTCATCATCAGTTCAATCGTTTTATAAATCTGAGTAAACCTCCTTTATATCAGCCTCCAATACATTTCCAGGCCTTACTTCTTTGGTTCCTGTGCTCTGTTCAAACTGGTTTTCAAGTGAGCTAACATTTGAGCTCATTTGTTTATTTCTTGGGGTTGGCAGTTGATGATCTGTGAATGAATGATGAATATGAACCTTTGTATAGAGGTGTATGTTTGTGCCAGGCTGTGATAAATGCCTCTGTTCTTCTCCTAAAAACAATGGTGAGTGAACATATTCCCCCAAAATGTTTTCTTCTACCTACTTTATAGCTTTGAGTTTAAAACAAAATATGTTGTTTAAACATAAATCAAGCTCGAAAATAAAGAACCTGACTCTGGAACACTCGGCTTACAGTAACAATAGATTTTATAAGGAATTCAAAAATTTTAATTTAATGATTCGAATATATAGCTTGAATTCTTACTTCAATTTATGATTTTTAAAAATAAAATGAGAATTTTTAGTTAGTTATTTGGAGGGTAGTCTGTAATTGAATAAAAATTGAACTTTTATGAATTTGTAACAATCGATTCAATTTTAAATGCTAAAATCTGGTTTGTAGCAAGCTTGAACATCAGAGAATTCGATAAAATTATCAAAGAAATTTTTCAATGCGTAAAATTTGAATACGAGATGGATGTAGGGTTTAAGGAATGAAGTGGCACCGAGATGGAAGAACCGTGATCTCGTCACCACCGATGCATCGAGTCGCGTGGAACTCCAGAGGATGGTAGAACTGGGTATTGTCGTGGCGGTGACGGAGTACGAGATGCTCCAATGGTCAGAACGATGAGGGCGAGGTGATTTAGTTCGGTGAGTTCGAACTGAAGTGTCGAGCAAATAGGCTTATTTCGATCTCGAGTCTTTTTATGTCAACCTGAAGTTCGATCTCGAGTTAGGCAGTGGTTTGTGACTGGCCGAGGTGGGTGGTGTTCGCCAGAACGTCACCACGGTGACGTGCACGTGCACAATGATGGTTCGTGTGTCAGTGAGATGAGTTGGGGAAGATGAGGAACGGGAGCTCGAGTTATCTTGTGATTTACTCGGGGAAACAGGGGAAACGACTCGAGTTCGAGCTCGAGATTTTGTACGTTGGCTTCGGGAAGGAACTCGCGTACGCGAGTATACTTTTGGGCTATCTTGGTTTAGGTATTTAAACTGGGACGAGAGGGAGAGAAGAGTGTCTCGGGAAAATTTGTGAGAGCACTCGAGTGTTTACTCGAGTAAACTGGGAATATTCTCGGGCCGGGCTTACAAGTGATTTTGAAATATATGATAATGTAATTAAGGAAGTAAAGTGTTTTACTCCTTAATTAACTTAAAGATTTAAAGTTAATTGGTTAATTAATTTAAGTGACTAATTAAAAGGATAATGACCTAATGTAATTAAAAGGATTAATTACGTAATTACTTAAAGATTAATTTATCAAGGAAATTAATAATTTAAAAACGTAATTAATTAATGATTGATTAAAGATTAATTTAAAGGTTAAAAGAAATTAGTTTAAAAGTCAAATTTCAATTTTTAAAATTTAAAATCATTGTATAATTGAAACTTATCAAGTTAGAAATTGAGTTCGATTTAATTCGAATATTAATCGATTGTATAAATTTGTCTATACAAGGTTTATAAATCGAGAAAACAAACTGGAATGGAAATGGATGGCAAATTAAAAGCAAAGGTGAGATTTTTCTCACTCAAATGAAATTTGAATTTACAGTTATTGATTGATGATTGCTATTGGATGTGATATTAGATATAGTATGATATATCTATTATATATATAGCAATATATACATATTGGCATATGTATATATTGGATTGATTGATTTCCCGCCTCGTATAGTGGATGAGACCCTATTGCGCCGTTAGTAAGCGGATTATTTTTATAAAACCTATATACCGCGATATTCCACCTCGAAGTGGAATTGGTATTGTGCTAACGTCTGTGGATGCAGGGAAACAGGTTGGAGGGATCTAACTGGATTCCTCAACTTTATTTATTTATTTACAGATATATTGATGTAGATTCTGTTATCATATTTATATATGATGTTGGATGTTGTGATGGACTAATTGATGCGTTGCACCATCGGATTCAGTTTTGAAGTTTAAAAAATAACATCTTTTACTTTAAAAGGGTTTTTAAAGTGATTTTTGAAAGTAGACGTTTTATTGAATTTTTGAATTGATTTATTTCAAATAAATAAACGTCTAAAATTTTAAAGTTATAAAAGTTAAGATTTTTATGAAAGAAAATCAAAGTGTGATTTTTGAAATAAAAGTTAAGAAATTTATGAAATGGTTTAAATTGGGACTTCTAGTATTATAAACAGTTTATTTAAAAGATGTACAAAAAAATGGATATTTATAAATTTGAAATATTGGGATTATAAGACAAGTTTCTATAAGTGTTAAAATGAAGTGTAAATGGGATTTCATAAGTTAATGAAATCTGAAAGTTTTAAATTTTGTAAAGTTTTAAAGAACGATTTCTTTTAAAATAAATGAATTATAAGTTATATTAACTTATAAATTGAATGGGTCATTAAAGAAGATGTATAAATCGAAGTTGTTATAAAATGGAAATAGAATTTATAAACGTTGTTTTTATAAATTCGAAAATAAATCAAATTTGATTGATTTTAAATATAGAGATTATTAAGGGAATTTTATCCATGATTTTGGACGGTGGATAATTCTTGAAATAAATGTGTAAAAAAGATTGAAATTTGGTTATTGAAGTATATTCACGATTTTGGGACAGTGAATATATTATTAAAAAAAAAGTTATGTTTGGGAAAGCGATGTTATAAATGAAGTTAATTGTTTTAAAAGATGTTTTAAAACGTGTGAACTATCGAAATCATAGATTTCAACATTTATTGTTGAAATAGACGTTTTCGAAAAATAAGGAAATGGTGGACTATAACACTGTTGTTATAGTAAATGATTTCCGAAAGGAAATGTTTTTATGTAGTATTGGGATTTATATACCTATCTTAATTTCGAATCCCTATACTAGTGATTTTGAGTCGTCGTAACGATGTTTTACGTAACATCCGTTTTGACTCAAATAGATGTTGTTATAATAAATGATTTCCTTAAAGAATGAAATTTATACTTAATATTGATTTAAGTATATCGAATATTTTCAAATGTTGAAAATAAATGATTTGTGAATTACTTATAATTAAATAAGTATGGAATTGCTTTTCCAATATGAAATGAACGTTTTTGAGATTTATCTTCTTAAAGATAAATTGAATTTGAATATTGAAAACGATTTGAAAATCATATATCAGTAGATATTTTGAAATATAAATTCATATGGAATTTATAAAAGAAATGGGAATCCGTTTTAAAAATAAACGTTGGTTTATTTTTGAAGTGTGGAAATTATATATCTAGTAAAGATATTTTGGAAGATAAAAAAAATTTGGAAAATTATTTGGAATCTGATGATGTTGCGCATCTTTATTGATAGTTAAATAACCGACTATCAATAATTACCTTGAATATGGTATTTGTTGTGATTGGATGAATTTGAATGCCACACTTATTTTTGAATAATCGCTCACTATTTGGGTTAGCCGGGAAAGGACCATGGGGTCGTATAACCCATTCCGAATATGTGATACGTCGTTATGAATCGCATTTGAAGACCGGTGTTGAAGACCGGATATTTTTGAAAACGGAAGGATTACCGTCGAGTTACTCTACATCGGCTGATCTCCGGTTTAGAGGTTTTATCACCCTTAGTGACGGGAAGTCCCGACGTGATTGAAAATTATCCGGATGTGCAAGGGCTTCGTGAGAAGTGCCTTCGGTTCTGTTCGATCCCGGAACAGACTTGTATGGATTGTGTGTCTGACGTTACAATTTGAGATAATTTGAGTGAGAAAAATCTCACCTTTGCTTTTAATTTGCCATCCATTTCCATTCCAGTTTGTTTTCTCGATTTATAAACCTTGTATAGACAAATTTATACAATCGATTAATATTCGAATTAAATCGAACTCAATTTCTAACTTGATAAGTTTCAATTATACAATGATTTTAAATTTTAAAAATTGAAATTTGACTTTTAAACTAATTTCTTTTAACCTTTAAATTAATCTTTAATCAATCATTAATTAATTACGTTTTTAAATTATTAATTTCCTTGATAAATTAATCTTTAAGTAATTACGTAATTAATCCTTTTAATTACATTAGGTCATTATCCTTTTAATTAGTCACTTAAATTAATTAACCAATTAACTTTAAATCTTTAAGTTAATTAAGGATTAAAATACTTTACTTCCTTAATTACATTATCATATCTTTCAAAATCACTTGTAAGCCGGGCCCGAGAATATTCCCAGTTTACTCGAGTAAACACTCGAGTGCTCTCACAAATTTTCCCGAGACACTCTTCTCTCCCTCTCGTCCCAGTTTAAATACCTAAACCAAGATAGCCCAAAAGTATACTCGCGTACGCGAGTTCCTTCCCGAAGCCAACGTACAAAATCTCGAGCTCGAACTCGAGTCGTTTCCCCTGTTTCCCCGAGTAAATCACAAGATAACTCGAGCTCCCGTTCCTCATCTTCCCCAACTCATCTCACTGACACACGAACCATCATTGTGCACATGCACGTCACCGTGGCGACGTTCTGGCGAACACCACCCACCTCGGCCAGTCACAAACCACTGCCTAACTCGAGATCGAACTTCAGGTTGACATAAAAAGACTCGAGATCGAAATAAGCCTATTTGCTCGACACTTCAGTTCGAACTCACCGAACTAAATCACCTCACCCTCATCGTTCTAACCATCGGAGCATCTCGTACTCCGTCACCGCCACGACAATACCCAGTTCTACCATCCTCTGGAGTTCCACGCGACTCGATGCATCGGTGGTGACGAGATCACGGTTCTTCCATCTCGGTGCCACTTCATTCCTTAAACCCTACATCCATCTCGTATTCAAATTTTACGCATTGAAAAATTTCTTTGATAATTTTATCGAATTCTCTGATGTTCAAGCTTGCTACAAACCAGATTTTAGCATTTAAAATTGAATCGATTGTTACAAATTCATAAAAGTTCAATTTTTATTCAATTACAGACTACCCTCCAAATAACTAACTAAAAATTCTCATTTTATTTTTAAAAATCATAAATTGAAGTAAGAATTCAAGCTATATATTCGAATCATTAAATTAAAATTTTTGAATTCCTTATAAAATCTATTGTTACTGTAAGCCGAGTGTTCCAGAGTCAGGTTCTTTATTTTCGAGCTTGATTTATGTTTAAACAACATATTTTGTTTTAAACTCAAAGCTATAAAGTAGGTAGAAGAAAACATTTTGGGGGAATATGTTCACTCACCATTGTTTTTAGGAGAAGAACAGAGGCATTTATCACAGCCTGGCACAAACATACACCTCTATACAAAGGTTCATATTCATCATTCATTCACAGATCATCAACTGCCAACCCCAAGAAATAAACAAATGAGCTCAAATGTTAGCTCACTTGAAAACCAGTTTGAACAGAGCACAGGAACCAAAGAAGTAAGGCCTGGAAATGTATTGGAGGCTGATATAAAGGAGGTTTACTCAGATTTATAAAACGATTGAACTGATGATGAGGAGTTGGTATATAGGAGAGAAGTTGACAGGGTATGGCTGAGATGATCTTGCTCGTACATGATGAAGAGTAATGGCATTTATTATGTTGTGGTGGCTGAACATCTTGTATTGTGGCTGAGATGATTTGCCATACTTCATTCCATACCTACTTATTCTATTCTTTTTAGTACATAAACACCTTTGCAGGCTTTGATTCCTTTTTCTTTTTGTTTTTGATACTTAGACGACATTTTGTTATTCCTTGCTCCTTCGTTTTGCAAGCATACATATTTAACTTGCCTTTGTTTTATTTCTATCTTGTTTCATTTTATTATTCACATATATCCTGATTTGTTTACACTTGAATCACATAGTTCTTTTTATTTCCCTTTTTCTTTGTCTTTATAATATTACTTTATAAGATAAATGAGTTTCTAATTTAGTTTGTTGTTAGATTTTATTTAGGTGTATTTACTTTTGTTATTATTTTATCACAAAGATTTCATTTGTATGTTTACTTTGTTTTGTTGGTACATAATTTATTGTCGTTGTTTATCACATTATTTTAATTACTTAATAATTTCTATTTTATATAACTAAAATTTGTTTCAAATATTTGTTCGAAACAAACACTTACTACGATCGGGGAAACTCGTATCTAATTATAACTAATTTTACAATCTTTTTTTCTCAAAAATTCATTTAATTATTAATTTAAATAAATTAAAATCTAGGGTCGTTACATATCCTATGGTCAAGTGATACAGATATTTATCATTTCAATCCGTAATTTAAATATATATACGGGTATATATCTTTTTAACCTGCAATCCCAAATTTAATTCAATGAAAATCGCTTGGGTTTATCATTTCAACCCATAACGATTTTCTCCTATTCTACAAGATCGTTCGGGTATGTATCATTTCAACCCAAAGGGAATTCTATACTAACAGGGAACTTGTAGAGTGATAACAGATATGATAATAATATAACAGGCATATATGAAAAATATAAATAACAGATAATGGTGTCAGATGTCACATGTGAATAGATACAGATAATAGCATATATATAGCAATGTAAATAACTAACAACAGCATATTTCAATTGTCATTTCAATTGAAATCAAATTTAATAAATATATGAACGTTTATCGTGAGTGATTACTCACCTTTCGAGGCTAGAGAGGATAGACAATGAAATTGAGTTACGAAATGTAAGCACGGCTTCCAAAGCAAAGCTAGATGGACACGATTCGACGAACAAAGTTGATGAATAGGAAATTGACGAAATCAAATCTGAACTGAATCGATAATGATTAATGGTATCAGTGAACTTATATATAACGATTTATAACTATATAAAAATCATATTTTAAATTCAAACATATATAAAATTATATATATATATATGAATTTAAAAATCATAGATTTAAACTAAAACTCATATATTACAGTCCAGTATATATACTTAATATATGTTAAAATAATTACTTATATATATATATCCAGCCATAACATTACTTATATATACATATATATATATATATAAATCAATATTTAAAACTTACATACCTAAGATACTTTGGAATTAGCAGTATATATACTAACATATAAACTAATGTATATAAGACTTATAAAATACAACACTCAAACAAGTTAAGATTTTACTACACATATAAGACCCATCATAACGTATATAATGAAAGTATTATATAATTCATATGAACTACCATATATACAGCCAAGTCAGCTTTATAAATCTTAAATATACACACACTAAATATGCAGTTTAAGTAATAAAACAACAACTTATATAGCTTTTCATATGTCAGATCTTTATATAAAAAGTATAAATACAATAATATATAAGACAATGAGACGTAGCAACCTTCAGATTGGAAATATATATGACTTCAAAGCTTACATATATACTTATAATATAACAACTTATATATATATATAAAGTCATATTCTAAAATTAAACATATTAAATTAAATATATATATTATTTGGAATTCCAGCACATCTCAATTTGGAAATAAGTTTTAAACTGTAAAGCGTATATACAACATACGTGTATATATACTATATAACCTATATGCCTCTAAATTTTTCAAATGCATAAATCTACCAAAATATTTATACATGCGTATACTTTTAATAGCATATATATATATATATATATATAAACTCAAAATATGTATACATGAAGCCAAACCATATAAAAGCTGCTATGCAAGAAAATTATATCTATATAACATATAAACTGCTGTATATACATATATTAAAATAAAACGGTTATATATATAAATATCTAGAACATTAAATAAAGGGTAAGTTTGGCTCACATCCCTAATAAGTTTCAAAACAGAGAAAACATCCTTCCCAAACTAAACTTACATTTCCGGTCCCTATATTCAAATTCGCGCATGCAAAAAGAGCCAAATACCCTTTTATGTTTTTAACATTTCAAACGCGTATAACTTTATGTACAAATTATCGGATCAACATACCGTTTTAACCAAAAAATCACAAATTTTATGACCTTTAAAATGAGATCCATTGTTGATACCAAAAATTCAAATTTGTAGTGAAGGTGCAATTATTTCATATATTTGCAGACAATTCAGCAAATTTTGAACACTTTTGATTTATTTTTTTCAAATTTACAACATTTGCAAATAATTGCAGATATTTCTGCAGCTATATGCTATAGTTGCAGAAATGTCTGCAACTATTTCATATAGTTGCAGACATTTCTACAACTATTACATATTTGCAGAAATGCAACTATATGCTATAGTTGCAGAATTGTCTGCAACTATTGCATATAGTTGTAGAAATTTCTGCAACTATATGGTATAGTTGTAGAAATGTCTTCAACTATTGCATATAGTTGCAGGTATTTCTGCAACTATTGCATATTTGTAGAAATGCAACTATATGCTATAGTTGCAGAATTGTCTGCAACTATTGCATATAGTTGCAGAAATTTCTGCAACTATATGGTATAGTTGCAGAAATGTCTGCAACTATTGCATATAGTTGCAGACATTTCTGCAACTATTGCATATTTGTAGAAATGCAACTATATGCTATAGTTGTAGAATTGTCTGCAACTATTGCATATAGTTGTTGAAATTTCTGCAACTATATGGTATAGTTGAAGAAATGTCTGCAACTATTGCAACTATTGCATATAGTTGCAGAAATTTCTGCAACTATATGGTATAGTTGCATAAATGTCTACAACTATTGCATATAATTGCAGACATTTCTGCAACTATTGTGTATAATTGCAGTTTTCCATTGAAATCGAGAAAGCTGAGCTCGCCATTGAAGAAGAAGATGAAATCAAGAAACATAAGTTCGCCAATGAAGAAGAAGATGAAATCAAGAAAGATAAACTCGTTATTAAAATCAATCGTGCAAGAAGTAGAGGGGTATTTTAGGAAAAAAACTGCCGAAATGAAACACAAGGACCTGCAAAGTATGTTTTCTTGTGGGAGGTTTTTTGGTGAATTAAGTTTTCTTTTAGGGATGCGTGCCTAATATTCACTTAAATAAAGCTATTCTATATATATAGGCTCACCAATTCCAAATGGACGAAGAAGGTTGTGGGCGGCTGGTGAGTTATGAAGCTTGGTGAAAGGCAGCTTACTTGGGTACTGTGAGAACAAACGAGAAGTGAACAAAAAAAATCTATAACTATATATATATTTTTTCCTTTTTTTCAAGTGCCGAGTAGAGTCGCTTCGAGCAAACAATGAATGCACTAGTGTGCGTTGAAGAAATGAAGAAGAAAGAAAGAGCAGGTAAAGGAAAAAGGTTGGGAGAGGAATAGGCAACTACAGTGAAAATAAAAGTAAATAGAAAGCTTTCTATAAAGATAATGTAACGACCCTGAATTTTTGACATTGGAAATCAGGATATTTAATTGATGTTAAATATCTGGAAGTTAGTTTAATTTGAAATTCGAATATCAGAATGAATTTGGCGATTTGATTATTGAATTTAATTTACTGAAGTTGGGTAAAAATTTGAATCTTCAGTTTTAAGCTTGTTAAAAATATTTTCAAGGCTTAGAAGGCGCGCTAGGGTAGGTGACACGGCACAACTAGGCAATGCCAGGGTAGATATACCAATTACACTTCCGGGCTGGTGGTAACGCATAGCAGCCACTACCGCCCACCTCGAGCCACACTGCCAAAAAAATCCGAGGGGTGCACCCAATCAATCACAAAGTAATAGAATGGTATCGAAGAAGTGTATCCGATCAGAGGAGCTACCACATTGGCCCGTCGATTTCTCCTGTTTTAGTCACCTTAAGCTAACTCACGGGAGTCAGGTCCACGTATATACCTCATATAGGATCGTCGCCACCATCCTACTTCATTCTGGAATCTCCACCGCGCACACAGTTGTTAAAGTGGTTTTCGGTATTGGTAGAGAGTATGACAATATCCGATCCCGGTCTCTTTAACAACCAAACGTTATTATAACACCGCGGTCATTTCAAAATATCATACTTCAAAACCCAAAATATCATATACATTTCAAAACCATATCAATACGATATCATTATCACTTCAAATATATCTATTTCCAAAATCATAGCTCTTTCCAAAATTATAACTCTTTCGAAATTATAACACTTTTAAAACCATAACACTTTAGAAATCATAACACTTGGAAATCACAAAATGTTTTAAAATTCATAATTTTGAAATCATAACTGTTAACCCTTAAGTTTCTACGACTCATGGTCTTACGAGATAAGGAGTATACGACTCATGGTCTTATGAGATAAGCTTGCTACGACTCATGGTCCAGACGGTTCAGCGGGTCAAGGTCTATACGACTCATGGTATATTACGACTCATGGGGACTTACGACCCATGAGGTCTTACGACTCATGAGGTTTACGAATCACAAGGTCTTACGACTCATTGGATTTATGACTCATCAGGTCTATACGACTCATGAGGACTTACGACTCATGGTATATTACGACTCATGGGGACTTAGGACCCATGAGGTCTTACGACTCATGAGGTTTACGAATCACAAGGTCTTACGACTCATTGGATTTATGACTCATCAGGTCTATACGACTCATGGAGTATTACGACTCATGAGGACTTACGACTCATGGAGTATTACGACTCATGAGGTTTACGAATCACAAGGTCTTACGACTCATTGGATTTATGACTCATCAGGTCTATACGACTCATGAGGACTTACGACTCATGGAGTATTACGACTCATGGGAACTTACGACTCATGAGGTCTTACGACTCATGAGGAATTACGACTCATCAGGCTTACGACTTAAAGGCTATCAAGCTAAAATCCAAGGCCCGTGCCTGAGCCACTTTGATCTGATGAGTCGGCTACGAGCTAGCACTTGTCTTCCAACTGAGCCACAAGATGAACCAAGTATGGCGCCCACGAGACATCATAAGTCGAATACGAGTCACGACTTACCATGAGTCGGTCACGACTCATGACTTGGCCAAATCGAAAGCTCAGAAATCTGCTCCTATAAATACCCCATCACTTCCAACATTGAAGGGACTTTTTGGGCAATTCATTTCTAAAGCGCCGTTTCTCTGCCGAACTCTCCAATCATTCAGCAAACCAAGATCCTTCAAGCATTCAAGACACTACAACAAACTTCGAGAGAAATTCATAACATCCGACATGGATTCGTCGAGTTTCATCGCTGAAGATTGAGCTAGTAGTCAAGATTGCTTCTTGTGATCGAGTTGTACTGTTTTCATAGGAGATTTGTATCAATTTGTAATCAGATTCAATAATAAAGAGATTCAAAGTGGATGTAGGCTAAATCTTAAGCCGAACCACTATAAATTGCTGTCTTTTACTGCATTTCTGCTATTTTCCTGCTTGATTTCTGTTCCCGTTACGCGGGTGGTGCTTTCACAATCTTACTACACACACCGGGTGTTGGCGTTCACACTTTTGACGTTAACATTTTGGTGCTTTCACTGAGAATTCCAACTCAGGTTACCATTCCATCATTGCTTCACGCAAGTTTGTTGAAAAGATTTCCTACAAAACTAGAAGCCTATCAGACATAATGGCTCCTGGAAGGAAACGAAAGGTTATCAGATCTGAAAATGTTCATGATGATACCGCCACCTCTGCTTCACCAAGTCAGGCAGCTCCAAGCGTCGGGGTGACGCGAGAGGAGCTAGACGCTGCCGTATCCGGACTATACCAGCAGATTGAGACTCAAAACAATCTGATGATGGAAAAACTGAACGCTCTGCTTGGCGCCAACCAGAGACCAGTGGGTAATGAAGAAAACACCACGGATGCTCTTCGCGACTCCGGAGGGAGGAATATTCCTCAGGGGGGATCAGGTGCTGTTGAAGGGGCACCCCTCCGAGCTGAAGGATCTAGACCATCGCCAATTTTCCACGAAAATCTGCCCGGGCAAACATCTGAGAAAATGGCAGAAGTCTACTCCGCAAAATCTTTGAACAATGAGGAATATCTTTCTGGCATGATCAAGCAAATAATGAAAGAGAGCATGCAGAGAGGTGAGGATGAAAGCGAATGGGGATTCGCGCCAAGCAAGACTCCATTTACCGAGAAGATCCTAAAGGCTGAATTCCCTAGAAAATTTGTTCCCCCCACCATTCCTGCTTATCGGGGAACAAGTGATCCAAACCAATTCTTGTATAAGTATGATTGGCACATGACCGGTGCGAGAGCAACTGATGAAATCAAATGCCGGTATTTCCCAGTAATTTGGAAGGAGTGGCACTTCTCTGGTTCACTAAACTCCCTGTCCGATCAGTAGATCAGTTTTCCGATCTGACTAGAAAGTTTAAAGAGCAATTCAGGCTATATGCTTCAAAGGCAAAGGACATAATGTCATTATCCAGTCTTGAACAGAATCCGGGAGAACCTATTAAATCATTCCTGAACCGTTTCAATATAGCTCTGGCGGAAGTTGATAACGCAGAGCCACGGATGATCTTGACCTATTTGATGCGTGCTATCGACAAATCGAGCGAATTTGGAAAATGGCTGAAAATGAAAGAGCCAAATTCTCTCGAGAAATTCTACAAGAAAGCCGATGAATTCATACGCTTGGAAAATCTTCCAGCATCAACAAAGGTGGAAAATAATACTGCCGCTTCGGAAAAGAAAGATTCTGGAGGTCAGAAAAGGGAAAATCACGAGGGGAAGAAGCAAAAGGATTTAAAGAAACCTCGCTTCTTCAAACCCTCAGATTTCACTCCATTGACCGACACTCTGGAAAATATCTTCTTCGCCACCAAAGATGATGTGGATTATCCCAAACCGACCGAGATAAAACCAGGAAAGGGTGCTATGAGAAATGGAAAGTTCTGTCGTTTTCACAACCAGCCTGGTCATGATACCAATGACTGTCGTCACTTAAAGAGCTTAATTGAAGAATTATTGAGAGAAAACAAGCTGCAACAATATGTCAAGAAAAACAGAAGTGATCCATCTTCATCTACTCAGAAACAACAACCCTCTAATCAGCCGTCAGGCTCAGGCAAAGGTGCTGTGGCACAAGAATCTGAGAGGCCCGTTATCAACGTCATTTCAGGGGGCCCACACCCAGCAGGCAAAAGCTGGGGTGAGATGGAACGATATGCTCACGCTTTGAAGTATGTCCCGGCAGAAGAAGATGTTTTTGCTGTAGAAAACACAGTACCCCTAAAACAGCAAAAGATCTCAGATAATGATATTTTGTTCAAGGCTAGGGATTCTATGGGTATTGAAGCCCCAACCATAGACCCCTTGGTTATATCTGCAGGAATTGGGCCAGCAATAGTAAGACGAGTACTCATCGATTGCGGTGCTTCCTGCAATATACTTTTCAAGAAAACGTTTGACCAGATGAAAATCCCAATGACCGACGTTCAGGCTTCATCTCAAAAGATCGTTGGTTTCACTGGGGAACCACAGCAACCAATCGGAACTGTCGACTTGTTCGTGGAACTTGGTGAAGGGCAGAAAAGGGTAACTCGAAAACAAACCTTTGTGATCGTTGATGGATTTTCTGCCTACAATGCTTTCCTAGGCAGGCCAGCTCTAGCTGCATTCAAGGCCATTTTGGCCCCATGGTGCCTAACTATGAAGTTTCCTACAGAAA
The DNA here is from genome assembly GCA_030737815.1 of Allium fistulosum. Classification (NCBI taxonomy): domain Eukaryota; kingdom Viridiplantae; phylum Streptophyta; class Magnoliopsida; order Asparagales; family Amaryllidaceae; genus Allium; species Allium fistulosum. The sequence goes on from CM060903.1 coordinate 1,061,597,379, forward strand.
ATGGTGTTGGTGTCATCAAGGGAGATCAAAATGCTGGACGTGAATGTTATCTTATAGAGCTTCGAGAAGCCAGAAAGAGAGAGATGGGTAAAGATGCGGCAGCTCCCCTCCGCATCAAGACCCCAACCTTATAGCAAATACAGGGTGGCCCCTGCACTGGTGAGCATAGTGGTGCAAGGCGGGAAATGGACCCCAGAAAATTCAGTGCAGAGGAAAATAGAGTGGTGCCTGTGGAAGTTACGGTACCAATACCTGTCGACTCCAAAGACCCAAACAAAGTGCTTAATGTGGGTTCGCAACTAAGTACAACAGTTCAAAATACACTGATAGCATTTCTAAAAGCAAATCTGGACGTGTTCGCTTGGTGTCATGCTGATATGTGCGGAATCTCTCCAACAATTGCTGTTCATACTCTGAATGTCGATCCGAAATTCACACCGATAAAACAGAAAAAAAGAACTGCAAAGTCTCAATGGAAAGGTTGCCGCTCTTAGTCGCTTCATTTCCAAGGCCACAGACAAATGCATTCCTTTCTTTGATGCTCTAAAGAAAGGAAAGAAAAATTTCGAATGGACTCCTGACTGTCAGAATGCTTTCGATCAACTGATTCATCATATGAGAACTCCTCCAGTCCTCTCCAAGCCTAGTAATGGTGAAGACCTCTTCATCTACTTAGCAATTTCATCCCATGCTTTAAGTGCAGCACTTGTACGAGAAGATATGAAAATACAACGTCCAGTTTACTACATCAGCAAACGGTTCGCTGGAGCTGAAATGAATTATTCAAAGATAGAAAAACTTGCTTATTGTCTGCTAATCGCTTCCAGGAAGTTGAGACCTTACTTTCAATCTCATCCTATCAAGGTCCTGACTGATCAACCTTTAAAGCAAGTCCTGTATCGTCCTGAAACTTCGGGTCGTCTCTTGAAGTGGAACATAGAGCTCAGCCAATATGACATCACTTATCATCCCCGAAGAGCGATTAACGGACAAGCTTTAGCAGAATTCATTGCAGAATCCACTGACAAAGGTGACAGTAAGGAAGAAACAACTGATAGCATTCCGATACAGTGGAAGTTGTATGTTGATGGCTCGAGAAATGACTATTGTTCTGGGGCAGGAGTTGTGCTCGAAACTCCCGAAGGACGATCACTATGTTATGCATTGAGACTGGAATTTCCTTCGACAAACAATGAAGCAGAATATGAAGCCCTTATTGCTGGATTGAAAATTGCCAAGGAATTGAATATCAAAGTGATACAGATTTTCAGTGATTCTCAGCTTATTGTCTGCCAGGTGAAGAAGGAATTCCAAGCCAAAGGAGGGAATTTGCCTGCATATTTGACCAAAACTTCCGAACTCCTCAATGATTTAGATCACTACTCAATAAGCCACATACCCCGAGAGGAAAATATGAAGGCGGATTCTTTAGCAAAGTACTCAAGCTCCGGAGAAGCTCAATTGCTGGGATTGGTTCCCGTAGAAGTTCTGTCAGCTCCAAGCATTGATGAAATGGATATTGATTGGATCATGAATACGTCCCAAGAGCATGAATCGTGGATGAGTCCAATCAAAGAATACTTACTCAGTGGTTCTCTGCCAGAAGATTCTAAGGAACGTCGAAAATTATTGAGAAAAGCGTCAAGATATGTAATTCAAGATGGCCGATTATACAGGCGAGGATTTTCAATCCCACTACTCCGATGTGTAACTAAAGAAGAAGCCAAGACAATCTTAGCAGAAGTGCACGGAGGAGAATGTGGAGACCATTCAGGCGGTCAAACACTTGCAAAGAAAATTCTCCGATATGGGTATTTCTGGCCGGATATTAATCGAGATGCTGCAGCTTACTCCAGGAAGTGTGACAAATGCCAAAGGTTTGCGAAAATCCCAAGAGCACCTTCTACCGAACTCACACAAATGGTCAGTCCATGGCCATTTGCCATCTGGGGGATAGACCTAATTGGACCACTGCCTATCGCCAAATCAGGGATTAAATATGCTATTGTCGCCGTTGACTATTTCACCAAATGGGCTGAAGCTGAACCTTTGGCCACCATCACTTCTAAAAAGATGATAAATTTTGTAACAAAGAATATCATTTGCAGATATGGTGTGCCACAGAAGATAATCACCGACAATGGCACTCAATTTGAAAGTGAAGAATTCCAGGATTTTTGCAAACGATTCAGAATTCGAAAAAGCTTCTCAGCAGTGGCTCATCCGCAGGCAAATGGGCAAGTGGAAGCAGTTAACAAGATCATCAAGTCAACTATCAAAAAGCAACTTGAAAAAGCAAAAGGTGGTTGGGTTGATAAGCTTCCATTAGCACTATGGGCGTACAGAACTACTCACAAAACTGCGACTGGGCACACTCCATTTTCACTGGCATACGGATCTGAGGCAATGATTCCAGTAGAAGTAGAAGTTCCTTCACATAGAAGAGTTCATTTCAATGAGACTGAAAATGAAAAACTGCAACTTGAAGCGCTTGATTTTCTTGATGAGAAAAGAGAGGAAGCTAGGCTCAGAGTTTCAGCTCATCAGCAGAGAATAGCCAGGCATTTCAATTCCAAAGTTCGCCAACGCAGCTTTGAAATCGGAGACTTGGTTTTGAAAAGGATCATGACAGCAACTGGTGTGTTTGGGCCAAGCTGGGAAGGACCATATGTCATAGGCACTAAACTTCTTGATGGCACTTTCAAACTCATAACTGTTGAAGGAGATCCAATTCCAAGAGCCTGGAACAGCAACCATTTGCGTCCTTACTTTACTTGAAAAAAGAGCTGTGCTCAAAATTGTAAAATGATGATAAATGTATCAATTATATTGTGAAGCATTGTAAATCAGTATAAATGAATGAAAAGCTATAAAGTGGACGTAGGCCCGATTCTTGGCCGAACCACTATAAATCTTGTGTTCTTTACTACTTCATAATGCCTGATTTATTTCGATATATAAATACTTTAAATGTATCACTAAAATATCGATTCAAAATTGCAGGACATGATAACAGGGCCTGCTCATCACAAAAATAAGCGACCTTTATAAATCAGCTATTGCACAAAAAATTCCAAACTCAAATCCTACACAGAGAAAACTTCACATAAAGAATTGGCAACTTCACTGGGACAAACCTTTGTTCACTAGTTGAGATTATCGTTATGAACGGGCATCCAACTAGATAACTCGCGCTTGTCTCGTAAAGTCATTCAACAGTGAAGTTTACTTTTTCAGATAAAGCAATGTACTTGCAAAAGAAAGGAACACGCGCTTGGAAACAATGATAAAGGATCGCGGATTGGCGGATGATGATACAACATGAGCGGGCAAACAAAGAAGCAGATAAAGGGAGGTATGCCTCTCAACAGGAAGGCCGAGAGATCCACTAAAGGGACGCCTTCCCAACCGGAAGGAACAAGACCCTCGCTAACTGGTCGTGATGCATCCGACCAGATAGCATAGGTCCGTCCCGTGGATCCACTCGCCCCTGAGACGCAACCTACCTGGCACACCAACCAACCAAAGCCCTCTAACGAGGCACGCCAATAAATGGGAGTGCTTTACTCAATCAAAAAGATCGGTGGGACTACCAAAGGGGCACCTTGTTAGTTAATTGCGATCGTTTGTGCAAACAAACATCCAATCAAGCAACTTGGGCTCACCCGTAGACCTCTGACCATGAGAAAGTAACTTCCAGGCAAGCACAAGCCCTCTTCGGAGGCACAAGCCCTCTTCGGAGGCACAAGCCATCTTCGGAGGCACAAGCCCTCTTCGGAGGCACAAGCCCTCTTCGGAGGCACAAGCCCTCTTCGGAGGCACAAGCCATCTTCGGAGGTAAAAGCCCTTTTCGGAGGCACATTTCACCAGGGTAAAAGTGCAAGATGCTTCTCTTCGGAGACCCACTTCACCCGAGTAGAAATACAAAAATTGCTTCTCTTCGGAGACCAAAATCAAGACTTCTTTGGAAGCACAAGATCTCTCCGGGGGCACAACAATAATCCACAAAGCATAATGCTACTCTTCGGAGTCCACATGCTACTCCTCAGAAAATACCGAGACAAAGCCCTCCTTAGAGGCACACTTCGATTCTTTCGCTTCACCGCGTAGGAGAATTCACTTCTCAAAAGTATGAAATGAACATTTCCGCAGGTTGAAGCGTAAAAGTTTATCCGAAAATGAGACACACTCCGTTTAAATAGAACAATTATTCCCTCAAGAACGGAATAGCTATTCTATGGAAAATAAGAGTACAGGTCTCGCTAAAAGCGAAGGATATTGTTATGCACTTGTGGTATAGGGGCAATATCATATGATACGGTTGCAACAATAAAAAGCAGTATTCAAGCAACATACCACAAGCACATAACAATATCACGTGAAACAGATGTGGAATAAATGCATTCTCAAACGCAGACAAAAAGTTTGCACAAGTAAGAAGAATCGTTTGTTCTACACTTAAAATAAAAGATAGATCATTCTCACATACACAAGAGTTTGTACAAGTAAAACAATTGTTTTATTTAGTACTATAAAAATTCTTTACATGTGCAGATATCTCGAACAAGCAAAAGCGGGGACCGGTACCCGCACAATCCCCGGTCAACACATGCAAAGAGCAAAAATAATAAGTAAAAAATCCAGCTTGATTATTCCTTCTTCTCAACACCTTTGGAGCCCTTTCCCGACCTAATGATTAGCTTTTGAAGTCGTTGTGAACGGGTAGGGGCAGAAGGAGAAAGCGATACGGCCAGATCAACTACTGCTTCCTCTTCAGTGGAAGTCTTCTTCTTTTTCCTTACAGCACGCTTCCCCTTCCTCTTTGAAGAAGACTCGCTCCCCGGAGTAGCAAGCAATGTTGAAAGCTTCGTATCGTCATCAAGAGACCGCTCCGGGGTCTTCTCAATGTCTTCAAAATCCTCCGCCTTCTGCTCCTGAGAAGCAGCCGGATCATCCAAGCCTTGAAGAGCTTCGATTTTCTCTGCCTGTGATCCCGGTTGGGAAGCGGAAGGAGGAGTAATTTGGGAAGACGGAGGAACGGCAACCGAAGGAGTGAAAGCTTGTGCAGTGCTTGGTGCCTCCGCTGTAGAAGAAAAGAAGTTAAAATCAACATCCCCCGAAAATAAAGAAGGCATCGGTTCACCAAAGTTTAAGTAACAAGTAAGAAGGTCATCAAACTCGGTTAAATCAAGTAGCTGGTCCATTAGACCCGGAACTTCGCCAAAGTTACCTGGAGGAGTTGGTTTCGCAAGCTCGATTTCATATTTATCAGCTTCAGTTTCTTCCTGGCTCTTCTCTTCAATTTGGGAAAGAGGAGTCTCGGAAGTATCGAGTTTAGCTTCAGCATCTTTTGCAGCAAGTGGAGATTGAGAGCTAGAACCGATGATATCAACATCAGTCAAAGTTGAAGTATGGACAGGGGCAGGTAGTGATGTTGTCTTTTCTGGGTATTCTTCTACCACTGCCCCGGCTCTAGCTCCGGCAAGTTGTTCTTTGCCTCTAATAAGCGCATCACGTGCTTCATCGTCTAGATAAAGCGCTGCAAGGTCTGCTTCCGCATAGCTGGAAAATGTGTCAAGTATAGTCTCCCAGACTTCAGCAAGTGTAATCTCATATTTGGGACCCAAAAAGGAAAGGCTGCCACGGCCCAAAACGCTGTGCATATAGAAGTCAAATAGAGTAGAATCGATGCTAGCTCTAGTGGCATCATGAGACTCTTCGGCCGCAACTTGACCGGCGACCGCGTCATCACGCTCCTTCTCAACTTTAAGAAGCTTAGCTTTCAGCATCTCAATCTCTGCATTTTGGGACACAATTGTCCCCCGTAGCTCAGCATTTTCTGTGCGATATTTCTCAGTAATGTGCTGCTCAGCTGCAAGTTTCATTTCGGCGTCTCTTTGTGCAGCATGTGCATCCCGTACCTGCTTCTGAAAGACTTCTTCCTTTTGGGAATGCGATGCGAAAGACGAGGCGAGATCTTCCTTAAGTTGCTTGACTTCAGATGCAAGCTTTGCGTTGTCGTCTGCGATACTCGTCATCTCCGCATCATGCTGCCTGCGCCATTTGTCCCATTCTGATTTATCGTTCTCCATGGTCATCATTGCCTCAAGATTCAAGTGATTAACCCTTTGGAGTTCGTCGACAAGTTTCTGCCATTGCGACATCCTCTCGATATTGAGCCTGACTGCGTCAAGACCTTTAAGCATGTCTTGCTTGTCAATCGGAACCAAATCCAAATCGAAGCGCACTCCTTTTAGGCACCAATTGGGAAAGCGGCTCTGAAGCATTGGAGGGCCATCTTTAACTTGATATTGTGGCCTATTAATAATTGTTTGAATGTCAGACTTCTTTAGAGGAGGAGAGCCGGCCAGGGTATCAGAAGGGATAGGAGCGTCAGCCTTTTTAGAAATTTCAGACGCGTTCTTCTCATCGAGTTTAACCCGTTTACTTGGGTCATCAGTAACATGCTTCTTCCCTTTATCATCGTGATATTTTCTTTTATGAGAGTCATCGTCTCTCCTTCTTTGCTGCTCTTCATAAGCACGCCTTTCTTGAGCTTTTCTAGCTGCACGCTCTTCATCAGATTCTTTGCGGGAGGGAAGATAACGTCCATAATCGTAAGAATCGTGCCCTCCGTAGCACCGGAAGTTGTCGAAGTATGAGCCGGAGCGTCCCATCGGAGAATCTGAAAAACGGAAAAGAAGTAAAGTTTAGAGATTTCCAGAAAAAGAGGATAAATGCTTATAAGTGCTGAAAAATCCTAAGTGTGTGTGGCGTGCAAGCTACATGCGTCAAACTACAGACCACGCTTTAGTGTAGAAACAGAAACGACTGGCGTGGTAGGCGTCAGGGTTTGTTTTAGGGTGGAAGTCGCTTCAACAGCAGGAGAAGTCACTTTCGGATTATTATCCCTGAAAAGCTCTTGAGAAGTTATCATGATATCGCTCAAGCCATCGAAAGTGTCATCACCCAGGAACTCAGCAGACTTCTCTTTTCCAACTTCCGTATCGATTGATTTCTCAAAAACTCGGGGATTCTCTTCCTCCTCAATAATTGGGGCAAGTGCCGACTTACTGGCTGACCCTACAACATCAGTAAATGTAGAACATTTTATCAAGGCAACTTCAGCAGCGGGTGCTTCCGATGCAGCTTCTTCTACAGAAGCTGGGGCATTCGAGGTCTCTGCTCGAGAATCTGAAGCAGCTAACGTTTCCGCATCAGAACTCGAGAATTCATGAATTTGAGTCGATCTAGAAGGATGTAAAAGTCCAAACTGGTGGAGAAACTCATCTTTCAATAGAAATTTCACATCCCGTTCTTCAATCGGAACAGCCATGAGCTCCTCCAGAGTTTGCTTATGACTGGGATCCCTAGAGGGAGAGAGGAGCGCTGAAATGAGAAAGCAAAGTTAAACACTTAGTGATTCGGACTGTAAGATACTCAGAGCACAAGGAGAAGAAAGGATAGGCATTCTTACTTCCTTCTCTCCACACGGCATAAAAACCAGGGGGACAGCGAACATAAAAATACTGAGTCAAAAACCCATGAGCAGTATCTGGGAGGCCGACAACCAGTTTGCGATTCCTGGCACTTCTTATAACGATGATCGAAGGATGATCTTTGATTCTGACAAAAGAGCACAGGTAACAGATTTCGTCAACACTGGGAAGACGGTTAAGCGTTCTGCTGAATAATACGCATAGCCCCATTAGAACAGCATAACCATTGGGATGTAATTGGAATGGAGCGATTGCCAGTTGGCGGAGAAGATGTTGAAGAAAATTGTTGAAAGGAGGAATGGCTCCGCTCGAGCACATTTGTCGGTTGACCGCCACAAAGCCAGGAGGTGCTACATCGGCAGTGTTGTTCTTTTCAGGAAGGATAGCGTCATCCTCAGCAATGCCAAATTGAGTACACAATTGCCGAAAAGTTTTGTACAATAAAGTGGAAGGGGCTCTTTCTGGGGGGTTGACTAAAGGAGCTGGAATGAAAATGGACTCTCCGGTCTGAACTGTTACATCTCCTTGTTGAGAAGCCATTCTACACAAGCAACTGGATATTCAAATATGAAGGTGCACGTTTCCTAAATAGTGTGAAGTGTTGTGCAAAATTAACAAAGATAACAAATAAATACAAACTGGAATTAAGCTAGTCGGTAACTGATCGATTATCAAATTTCAGGACTTGTTAATTTAAAAGTTCAGGTACAGTATTAAATGCAAACCGGATATTTTCAGTTGACTATTTCAATGTTGTTTTAATACTTTGCTTGAACTTGTTGGTTTAAAGCACTTCATACACACAATCTGTTTATGTTGATTATCTGTTATTAACTAATCTGTCATTTGATATGGGCAGTCGGTGACAGTATATTCGTCCCAATTTCTTTGTGGATATTTAATTAGATAGGTTATTAGTCTGCAAGTTAGAGTGATCTGTGGGGAAATGCAGCAGTTCATAGTTCAGCAGTTCAAAATGCAGCAGTTCAAAGTTCGTTCAAAGCCCAAGTCATGAGTCGCCAACGACTTATGTATTGACTCGTCCACGACTGATGTTTTGACTCGTCCACGACTGATGTTCTGACTCGTCCACGACTTAAGGGTTACAAGGCAAGTCGGTCGTACTTCAGGTCTTAAGTCGTGAAAATAAGAGACTCCAGTCCAAAGCGGCATACAACCTAAGTCCTAAGTCGTCTACGACTCAAGAACTATGTCGTAAAAAAAAAAAAAAAAAACTAAGTCGTCTACGACTCAAAAGGAGGCTACAGTCCAAAGCGGCATAAAATCCTAAGTCCTGAGTCGTCTACGACTCAAGAATTATGTCATAGGAGATTTGACTCGTGAGTCGTACAAAGCTACTGAACCGTGGCCCTGCTAGCATCTCACTCGATTTGAACCCATTGACTTTTCTTCTAACCCGTTATCTTCCAAACCCGGTAACCTCTCAATCAAATTACAATCCCCATCCTAATTCCACGACACCATTGAACCATCCAAAGAGTTAAGTTCAGATCACCAAAGCCTCGTCAACCTAATCAATTAAAGCCTGAAGCGCAGTAACCCTGCATCTCCATCGCCCCATTCATCCAAAGATGAAATCGAGCAAAATCGGGCTCACGAACTACCGGTACGGTGGAATTCACAACAAAGCGTTGCACGAGGGGATGGATTAAGTATGGGGGGAGAATTCACGAATCAATGATGATTAAAGGTCAAGGATGGATCAGAAACACTTACGCAATAAAGAATGGAGAATCGAATTGGTAGATTGTTAGAAAAGGAAGGTATTGCCTCGAGAAAGCTTGGAGGAATAGTAATGGCGGATACGACTCAGGAGATAGGTAATGGGTAGAAGGGACGACTCAAGCATTTTATACCTTTGGGCAGTGGAACACGAAAAGGCATGCACGGGATAAGATGAGTCGAAGCACACGACCTACGACTTAGGCGTGTACTTCGAGGGGCAAATGTTAACCCTTAAGTTTCTACGACTCATGGTCTTACGAGATAAGGAGTATACGACTCATGGTCTTATGAGATAAGCTTGCTACGACTCCTGGTCCAGACGGTTCAGCGGGTCAAGGTCTATACGACTCATGGTATATTACGACTCATGGGGACTTACGACCCATGAGGTCTTACGACTCATGAGGTTTACGAATCACAAGGTCTTACGACTCATTGGATTTATGACTCATCAGGTCTATACGACTCATGGAGTATTACGACTCATGAGGACTTATGACTCATGGAGTATTACGACTCATGAGGTTTACGAATCACAAGGTCTTACGACTCATTGGATTTATGACTCATCAGGTCTATACGACTCATGAGGACTTACGACTCATGGTATATTACGACTCATGGGGACTTACGACCCATGAGGTCTTACGACTCATGAGGTTTACGAATCACAAGGTCTTACGACTCATTGGATTTATGACTCATCAGGTCTATACGACTCATGGAGTATTACGACTCATGAGGACTTACGACTCATGGAGTATTACGACTCATGAGGTTTACGAATCACATGGTCTTACGACTCATTGGATTTATGACTCATCAGGTCTATACGACTCATGAGGACTTACGACTCATGGAGTATTACGACTCATGGGAACTTACGACTCATGAGGTCTTACGACTCATGAGGAATTACGACTCATCAGGCTTACGACTTAAAGGCTATCAAGCTAAAATCCAAGGCCCGTGCCTGAGCCACTTTGATCTGATGAGTCGGCTACGAGCTAGCACTTGTCTTCCAACTGAGCCACAAGATGAACCAAGTATGGCGCCCACGAGACATCATAAGTCGAATACGAGTCACGACTTACCATGAGTCGGTCACGACTCATGACTTGGCCAAATCGAAAGCTCAGAAATCTGCTCCTATAAATACCCCATCACTTCCAACATTGAAGGGACTTTTTGGGCAATTCATTTCTAAAGCGCCGTTACTCTGCCGAACTCTCCAATCATTCAGCAAACCAAGATCCTTCAAGCATTCAAGACACTACAACAAACTTCGAGAGAAATTCATAACATCCGACATGGATTCGTCGAGTTTCATCGCTGAAGATTGAGCTAGTAGTCAAGATTGCTTCTTGTGATCGAGTTGTACTGTTTTCATAGGAGATTTGTATCAATTTGTAATCAGATTCAATAATAAAGAGATTCAAAGTGGATGTAGGCTAAATCTTAAGCCGAACCACTATAAATTGCTGTCTTTTACTGCATTTCTGCTATTTTCCTGCTTGATTTCTGTTCCCGTTACGCGGGTGGTGCTTTCACAATCTTACTACACACACCGGGTGTTGGCGTTCACACTTTTGACGTTAACAATAACTTCCCACTTGAACAATTTAGATATTAGTAATAGTATATAAAATGAAATAGTTTATAAAATAAAATAGTTTATATAAAAATAGTTATAAGTTAAAATAGTTTATATTAAAATAATTAGTATATTAAAATAGTTTATATTTAAAATAGTTTATATATATAAAAATATATGATTTATAATAAAAATAGTTTTATATTAAAAATGATTTATATACTAAAAATAAATATAATTTAAAATACTTTATATAATAAAATACTTCCTCAAATTTCACAAATCGATTCCAAATCAACTTGAATTCCAAAATTTAAATTTTATTCAATCTCAATTCATCAATTTCAACTCAATTTAGTTTCTCAATAAACCATTTCAAATTATCGATTTCAAATACATATTTGAACCATAAAATAAGCCGTTTCAATTTCAATATATTTCAAAGCTTTAAATACTCAACCTTTTAAAACTAAATTCGTTAATTTCATATATATATATATATCAAATTCACTTCAATATTATTTAGTTTTAAAATTTTTACTTAATCATTTCAATAACATCTAAATACAACTTCAATTTACAAATTTAAATAAACAACATATCCCATTTCAATTTATGTAAATTTGAAATATTCATTTAAGTCACTTTTAATCAAATTCAAGTTATAAAATCATATCTTTAAAATTTCAAATTTAATAAATTTTCAAATCAAACTTATTTAAGTATAATTCTTAAATAAATGTAATTTCAAACCAATTTCCAACCTGAATTTATTAAAATCATTATAAACGCTATATTTGACAATATAAATTTTCAATAAATACTTAAATAATATTAAACATTAATCTATTTATATAATTTAAAAATAGAAAAATTATAAATAAATTATTATAATTTATAATTTTAAAATTTAACTTATAACTATATAATTTTCAAAACATATAATTTTAGAAAATCTAAATTTTTAAACTTTATAAATACATTTATATATAATATCTTAAAAATCAATATTTAATAAACCATATACTTCTTTCCAAAACTATAGAAATCATTTTCAAAATATTTATATATAGACCAATGGTAAAGAATGAAGTGTGCAAAAATGAAAGGGATGCATGCTTATTTATACTTGAGTTTAAGCATTTACCTTTCCAAACTCAAGTATAAATAAGCATGCACCCCTTTCATTTTTGCACACTTCATTCTTTACCTTCCTTCTTCACTTTCTCCATCTTCTTCACCTCCATTTCCATGGCATCCAACTTCTCTTCCACTTTCGTAACTTCCTCCACCTAAACCAATCTCCTACACACCCAAACCCCGCATCTACAACCCATACTCGAGCTCCACTAACCTGTACCCTCCATCTACCCACGGCCAAAGCCCATACCCCCACCTAAGCACTCATGCCAACCCTACCCCACCTCTAAATCATCATCCGAGCTCTCAAACCCACCTACCCGCCTATCCAAAGCCCACATTTGAGAGACATACCCCACCTAGCCACCTCAAAACCCCACACTCTCCACGCACCCGCCACCTAAGTATCCATACCTGTGCCTTAATACCCCACCCACACCCCACACTCACGGCCAACCACCTCCACACGCCTACCCAAGCATCCAAGACCCATACCCCCTCCCAAAGCTCACACAATAAAAAAAGAAAAAAAAGAAAGAAAATGACAAAAATTCGAGACGCTTAGAAATAGTTTGATAGGCGCATAGCTTACAAAAAAGATTGGCGGAGTGGAAAGAAAGGTGAGAAAATTCTCACTGCTTTTAAAAGATCGTATTTTGATTTTGTTATAATAATCATCTTATGACATATGCAAGTATACACCCCTTTAAAATGTTGTTATGGATGTTTGGTTATGTTTGAATAGTAGCAAGTGTTTATGTTAGTGATTAGGTGATGTGATTGGTTGATTTGGATATGTTAGTGGTAGTTATAAATAGTGATTATGTTTATTTCACCCAAGTAATCACCTTTGTTAAATAAGACCCAATTTTGGTGATATGAGATACTTTGGAAAAATAAGTCTCTTTTAAAGTGAAATTGAAATTAAAGTTAAAATAAAAGAGAATTTGAATTTAAAAGTGAAATTGAATATAAAATCGAAAGTGAAATTGAAATTGATTTTGAAATTGAAATTGAAATTTGAGCTGAAATTAAAGATAGATTGGAAATTGAAGTTTTTAGAGTTTAATTTGATGATAGAATTGAAATTTGATTGAAACTGGATTTAAAAATTTAATATTAAAATAATAGGAATAAAATAATATTATAATATGGAAATAGTTAAAACATATTTTAAATACTTTAAAAAGGTGAAAATATTGATTTAAAATGATTTGGAATGGTATTACAAGTGATAAAATTCAATTTGAATAGATTATTTCAAGTGTTGAAAATAAGTTAAAACTAGGTGCGTCGCGCAACGGTAGTCCGCGATTTCGCGCCGAAAAGTTCAAACAAGCATATAGAGTGTAATATAGGTTGGAATTCTTCAAGATAAGAAAATTCCAGACTATTATATCCACATCTTCTAAACGAAGAAAGAAAATCAAAATTTCGCTAAGTAGATTTTGAATAATGTCCAAATCAAATTTCTAGAAAAATCGCGCTAGTGTAGTTAAGTGGTCATAATAGGAAATCCTTTTTAATGAACGTCTTCAATTATAAAAAAATATGAAATAAATTTGATAAATCTATGTAAATAGTTTAGAAGAGATTTGAAATGGAAAATATGAATTTTCAAATATTAAAAAGTTGTTTAAATCAAATAAACTCATACAACACTTTTTCTACTGCGAATTCTATAACTTTTGAAATATGAGGTTTAAACTTTATGATTTTTCTTAGGTCAATTATGAATGATTTAAAAGGAAAATTAAGCATTTATGTAACGACCCGTAAAATTTTAATAATTTTTATTTGTTTTAATAACGTAATTAACTGAATTTTTTGAAATTTTAAATAATTAAAATTTGAAATAAATATTTGATATTTGGAATACGTCTATTTAAACATAACAACTAGTAAATTTTCATCTGAAAAATATGGAAGTTTATTTTCTTGTGTAATTCTATTTCAATTTAAATCAGTTAATATTTGATGGTAATAAAATGTTTTCCAAACCAGAATATTTTTCTATAGAAAATTTGTAAATCATCTTCTGAGTGAGACGACATATTTCGTTTCATCAAATTTTGACTGCTATTGCTCCGTTTATCTTATTTCTGGCAAATTAGCAGCATTTTCGGTACCGATTATCGACTTTTGATAGGATGATCGTACCATTGATATCTGTATACCATTGTGATCGTCTCGTCGTGCTGACCTCTGCTGTATATTCACCTCTGTGTTTCGAAGTCCAGTGGATAGCGAAATCTACAGAATGGCTAGCCATATCGGTGTTCAAAATTTTACCTTTTGTTTTCTTTTGACCATTCAACTATACACCGTATTAAACCCAATAGTCATTAGCTATTTTTTTTTCTTCTCTGAATTCAGTGCATGGCCTTCGCTATTCCCAGAGTTCAAATTTATTCTTAGTCATGTTACATCAAAATAAAGATTTTATCTTTATAGAAAGCTTTCTATTTACTTTTATTTTCACTGCAGTTGCCTATTCCTCTCCACACCTTTTTCCTTTACCTGCTCTTTCTTTCTTCTTCATTTCTTCAATGCACACTAGTGCATTCATTGTTTGCTCGAAGCTAATCTACCCGGCACTTGAAAAAAAGGAATATATATATATATATAGTTATAGATTTTTTTTGTTCACTTCTCGTTTCTTCACCCAATACCCAAGTAAGCTGCCTTTCACCAAGCTTCATGACTCACCAGCCGCCCACAGCCTTCTTCGTCCATTTGGAATTGGTGAGCCTATATATATAGAATAGCTTTATTTAATGTTCTAGATATTTATATATATAACCGTTTTATTTTAATATATGTATATACAACAATTTATATGTTATACAGATATAATTTGTCTTGCATAGCAACTTTTATATGGTTTGGCTTCATGTATACATATTTTGAGTTTATATATATTTATATATATATATATATATGCAATTAAAAGTATACGCATGTATACATATTTTGGTAGATTTATGCATTTGAAATATTTAGAGGCATATAGGTTATACAGTATATATACACGTATGTTGTATATATGCTATACAGTTTAAAGCTTTTTTCCAAACTGAGATGTGCTGGATTTCCAAATAATATATATATATTTAATTTAATATGTTTAAATTTAGAATATGACTTTATATATGTGCAGTTAATGCCCCGCTATTACCCCGCTATAACCTTGCAATATCTCGTAGCGGATTTCTACCGCTACGATTTTTCAATATAGCCTCAAATATAGCCTTTCCGCTTTAAGCCCCGCTATTTCCGCTATATCCCGTCATTCCCGCTATATTCCTCTATTTCCGCTATATCTTCTTTAAAAGAAATGAATTGAAAATGACATTTATACATTATAAAATTTTGGAAATTAATTTATTTAATTGAATTTTTAATATATTTTCAGAAATGAAAATACTCTAATATTCTACTAAATTTAATTATGTTGTATACCAGTTTTACGTTTATTTACAGTATATTCGCACATGTTTTTATTTAAAATTATTTATGTATTAATTATAATTCAAATGAATGTTAATTTTTCATTTAATTACCAATTATATATTTGTAAAATATTTAAGAACGAGTTTTATCTGCTATTTTAGAGTCATCCGCTATATCCCGCTGTATCCTCGTTGTATCCCCGCTATGACTTTTTGCACCTCAACCGCATTGAATTTGCAGGGCGCTTTAACTGCACAACTTTATATATATATATATATTGCTCTATATATAAGTTGTTATATTGTAAGTATATATGTAAGCTTTAAGTCATACATATATATATATATATATCCAATCTGAAGGTTACTATGTCTCATTGTCTTATATATTATTGTATATATACTTTTTATATAAAGATCTGACATATGAAAAGCTATATAAGTTGTTGTTTTATTACTTAAGCTGCATATTTAGTGTGTGTGTGTATTTAAGGTTTATAAAGCTAACCTGGCTGTATATAGGGTAGTTCGTATGAATTATATAATACTTTCATTATATACGTTATGATGGGTCTTATATGTGTAGTAAAATCTTAACTTGTTTGAGTGTTGTATTTTATAAGTCTTATATACATTAGTTTATATGTTAGTATATATACTGCTAATTCCAAAGTATCTTAGGTATGTAAGTTTTAAATATTGATTTATATATATATGTATATATATAAGTAATGTTATAGCTGGATATATATATAAGTAATTATTTTAACATATATTAAGTATATATACCGGACTATAATATATGTATTTTAGTTTAAATCTATGATTTTTAAATTCATATATATATATATATAATTTAATATATGTTTGAATTTAAAATATGATTTTTATATAGTTATAAATCGTTATATATAAGTTCACTGATACCATTTATCTTTTTCGATCCAGTTTAGATTTGATTTCGTCAATTTCCTATTCATCAGCTTTGTTCATCGAATCGTGTCCATCTAGCTTTGCTTTGGAAGTCGTGCTTACATTTCGTAACTCAATTTCATTGTCTATCCTCTCTAGCCTCGAAAGGCGAGTAATCACTCACGATGAACGTTCTTATATTTATTAAATTTTATTTCAATTGAAACGACAATTGAAATATGCTTCTGTTAGTTATTTATTTTGCAATCTGATTCCATCTCAGCTTGTTTTCATGATATTTAACCTTGTATAAAACAATTTACACAGTTTATTAATATTCGAAAAATCGATCAACCAATTTTTCATTTTATAATTTAATTAACTAGTAATTTATTTTAAACTAATAATTTTCCTTTTGGAAAAAGTATTTTAGTAACTAAAATAATTAGACAAGTTAATTTAACGAGTTAATCACCCTAATTCATTATTTTAAAATGAACTAGTAACATTTTAAAATGTAGATATGTCTATTTATTTATTTTTCCTTTGAACTGCCTATACACTTATAAAAATATTCTATACAGATTTCATAAAATCTATTTTATATAAATTCTTATATTTTTCCAAAATCTATAATAATTTCTGTTTTACATATATATATTAAAATTAAATCAAGATTAACTTAATATTTTAAACAAACTGCTTAATAGATCAAGTTACTTTACTGTAAAAACATTTATTTTTTCTTTAAAGTAAAACTTTATCTTACTGCCAAAATCTTCCTAATCTATATATAGATATACATAGATGTTTTAAATTTGAAATTATAAACATTGTAACAACCCGCATATCTATCGATTTTATAATTAAATATTTTATCGTTAGTCGGATGTTAGTCCGAAAAGCTACTTTTTGCATACGGTCAAATTAGGACTCGAGACCACCCCCATTGAGTTCAAAATGACGTTTGCGATCTTTTTGAGTGTAAACTTCGATATGTTTGGAGATAGTGAAATTTTCGACACTTTTCCCGCTTGAGACTTTGGTTTGGACTGCACTTCCTTAGTTCAGCCCAACCCTCTTCCTCACTTCATTCACCCTTTGTTTTAACATTCAAGCTTCATCAAAAATGGTGGTGGGAAGTGGAAATTAAAACTCCAAACTCCAATTCTATTGCAAATCCGAGATTCAACTCCAAATTCAAGTAAAAGATAGTGGATTCAAGCTTTGGATTGCTTCTCCTTGCTTTCAATCTCAATCTTCATCAAATTCCGTGAAAAGGTGAGATTTTTGATCTCACATCTTGCCTATAATCGTCATTGGACTGTTGGGAATGATTCCTCATCACTTTAGCATGTTTGTTGCATTTGGTTTGGATTGGATTGGCGAAAAATTCCAAATTTTAGTGATTTTGGTGAAAAAACTGCTACTAGGTCGTTCTGGCCATTTTTAGCTCGTTCGGAGTTAGGTCGTCCATCCATAGGTCGTAGGTCGCCTGCGAGTTAAGTCTTAGGTCACCTGCGAGTTAAGTCTTAGGTCACCTGCGAGTTAAGTCTTAGGTCACCTGCGAGTTAAAGTCTTAGGTCGCCTGCGAGTTAAAGGCTTAGGTCGCCTGCGAGTTAAAGGCCTAGGTCGTTCACGAGTTAAAGGCTTTAGGTCGTTCGCGAGTTAACTCCTTAGGTCGTCCAGGCTGCTAGCTCGCGTGTTGAAAAGTCTCCACTTTCTTAGGTCGTTGCCGACCTAAAATTCCAAGGCAAACCACTAAGTCGCTCGAATTTTGTTAAGTCTTAGGTCGTTGCCGACCTAAAATCCCCAGGCAAAACGTTAGGTCGTTGCCGACCTATAATTTCCAGGCAAAACGTTAAGTCGTTGCCGACCTATAAATCCCAGGCAAAACGTTAAGTCGTTCGCGAGTTAAACCTTAAGTCTTAGGTCGTTGCCGACCTATAAATCCCAGGCAAAACGTTAAGTCGTTCGCGAGTTAAACCTTAAGTCTTAGGTCGCTGCCGACCTATAAATCCCAGGCAAAAACTTAGGTCGTCGCCGACCTTACACTTGGTTTTTTTTTGTTCGCGATTTCCTTAGGTCGTATGACCTATTTTTCCTTAGGTCGCTGGACCGCTTGCCTTCACTAGGTCGAACCCCGAATTACTCTGCGTAGGCAATCTTATCTGACAAAGCATTTATCAGAATTGCTACTTTGATGGTTTTGGGATTGACTTCTTTGGACTTTACTCACGTCTTCGAACGTGAATTGATTTGTTTCTACAATCGTTTTATGACTTGTCACTTTAAAGATATATGAAGGTTTCAATACTAATCGTAAATATCAAAACTCTTTCATCAAAGCGATTTCAACACTATTTTAAATATAAAAAGTTCATTTTCTCAAACCGATTTTCAATCTACTAGTATATACAAGCCTTTACTTCACTCGAATGAGAAATCGACTTAAACGACTTAGTAAAACGAGTGGTATGAAACGCTTGCGTTCACTTCGTCGGTTAGCTCTTGGACTTGTTCGATTGAACCCTTTTTGTGACAATTTCCTAGTGAAGATTTACAGCTTGTTCGTAAATATTTAAGTTAAGCAAGTGGTTATGGGACATGAAGCTAAACTCATATATTTACTAGCTTGGTGTGATTGACACTTCCTTATGATCATGACGATCATTTTTGTGATTTAGACTAGCGATTGAGCGATGTCTCTTTGTCTACGTGGGAGACTATACCCCGATCATGTGATGTTTCGCCATCACATTTCCTACGGTCTTCGGGCCATTCCTGTGTGAAAATTTAATGGATAGCTTCCATGAGATATCTTCTCGTCATGTGTTTACGCGTAGGTGAGTTTTCATGCTCCCATTCATGTGTTAGGCCTCCCCCCTTTTATGTGTTTTCTGGATTTCTGATGATGATTTCTGGAATTTTGTGCTTCACCAATTTTCATGATTTTCATTGATATGATATCAGTTTTTGTGCATTGGTGAATTCATGTGTTATTGACTTGTTATGAATACAAGTTTAGGGTATGATACCCTATTTTATCTTTGAGAAGATTCTTGTGATATTGATTAATCTTTTGTTGATTATCATTTACATACTTATAGTAGCATGTCGCTATGGTTATTACATGTTCATGTCATGCCTTTTACTGTATACCATATCATCTGATATTTATAGTTAGACTGATCCGTTTATTATTTTCTTATAAATAATACTCGGGTCAGACCGAGATGTTACAGGTGCTTCTGCTTGACTTCTCTTCAGGATATTTCTGACTTTTGGCTAACTACTTAGATTAGTAGTTTTTGGATGTACACCTTTGAGATATAGACTCTATGTTGTGTGCTTATTCTTTTGTATAGCACGTGATGCTATTCTTTTGTATTATCGTGGATCTTTCTGACCACTACTCTGATGTACACTTTCATGTGATATATATTTATTCATATCTTCTTCCGCCTTTGTGATATGGATGTCTGTGACTGATTTATGTTATGATTATTTCTATGTTTGTTTTCCGAAGATTATATATAGCCACCGTGTGATAGCTTTGTGTTTGTATCGGTATGTCGGATTTCCTCCTTAAAAGATATGCATTCTATTCTATCTGACGTATCGGTGCTCGCACAAAGAAGTTACATGGATGGTCGCTCCTCCACAGCCTTATTCTCCGTGCTAATTGACAGCACTACATCGTAGTGTTCTTGGTTAGCGTGGGTATTGAGGTGGGGCGTCACAAACATATACCTTACTTCCTAGCCCACGACTAGCCCCTTTTGGCCATAGACGAACCACGGCGTCGATCGACCGTTCAAATTGCGACCGACCCACTTTCTTTTTTTGTTTTGCGAAAATCAAATCAACGGTCACTGCTTCGTCGCCATCACTGCGTCGACCACTTGTCGAAGTTGTCGTCGCCATCACACGAGCCATGTGAACTTAAATGGTCACCGAGACCAGCCTTCGTCGATGTCACGAGTCGCTGACCCCAAGCTTACCTTGCTCGAATCGAAAACCTAGCTTCGTTGCCATCGCGACTCGCAGTCACTTCCATCATCACTTGCGAGCTCGATTCAATCCATCTTCGAACTGCCCCAAATCGCCTGCTCGTCGCCGCCACCACAAATCGAAGTCGCTGGCTACGCGACCCCTTTTTGACGTCGTGCTCGAGAATTATTGCCACCCAGATTTTATTTATTTGACTGTGCCTTGGCTCAGCCATTGACGAACGAGATGAAGTATTCGAGATAAAGAGGAGAATGCGGCCATTTATTTGATTTTTGAACGAAAGTGTTTTCTTTCATTTTTTTTCTTACCCTTTTCTTTTTTCTAAGTGAAAAGGGCTTCGGCCATTAATTTCTTTTGGACGACATTTCTTTTGAGTACGCGTGTTGCAGAAGAGAATAGGTCGGCTGATGGGAAAGAATTTTGACTGGTGAATTGATATAAGATATTTAAATTAAATTGATAAATTATTATCTAGGCATTTTTATCTCGTACGATCACAAGACAGCTCCAATCACCATGAAAATTGAAATCCGATAATAATACAATATTACGGATCCAATGAAACTGGTTTCGTCGAATTCCGAGACTGTGTCTGTAACGATCCGTAAATTTTAATAATTTTTATAACGTATTTAATTGAATTTTTTTATTGAGAAAGTTAAATAATAATATTTTGAAATAAAAATTTAATATCTGGAATACGTCTATTTTAATATAGCAACTGGTAGATTTTCATCTGATAATATTAAAGTTTATTTTATTGTGAAATTTTATTTCAATTTAAATCGGTTAATAACAGTTGAATTTAAAAGTATTCTGAAACCTATAGGTGTCAACATGAGAAAATTTATTTAGAACACTCTGAATCAGACTGCGAAGTTCGTTTCGTGAAATTCTAACGTTTCTTGTTCCGTTTGGATTTTTCCGTATGGAATAGCAGCATTTTTGGTACCGTAAATCGTGACCATTAGCTTGTCTTTGCCTTTTCAAATTGAAACGTGTTGTCCAATCAATTTTGAACGTATAGCCCAAGAAATAAATTTCTTTAGTAACGTTTGCTGAATAAAGGGCAGCTGTACGTTTCTATCTTAGTGGAACGTTTTGTTCTATTTATTAGCTTTCGTTGCATTCATTTATTTTTGGTCTGTCCTTTCCATTTCTCTTTTAAAATAGTCGCTCCTCTCTGTGCCTAATTCATATGCATCTCCTCTCCTCCTCCATTTTATTTCAAACGAAATCTGCTCACCATTTTTTTTTCTTCTTTCGAAGCCTTCCTTCATTCTTCCAATTCTCCCTTCCAAGAAAAGCCTCGGCCCACTCCAATTCACCACGCGACCCAATCTGGCCATCTCCATCCATTCCACGTGAGCCTGCTTCGCCTCCTCCCCTAGCAGCGCCTTCAACCAACTGCGACCCCGATCTCCCTCTCCACCTTCGACCCGAGCAGGCCTTTCAGCTAGCGAAGCAACCGCATCCCCTCTGCCTTAAGCTCACGCCGAAGCCGAGCATCACCACCTGGTCTTCGCCCCACCTTCACGTGGCTACCTCTAGCTTGACTCGTACGTACCTTCATTGATACTTGATTTCGTTTTGCTGTTGCAGTATATAGGTTCGATTATATAAATATATATATATATATATATCTAGTGTATATATTTTATATTATAATAGATATTTGTATATATTTGTAACCGTGAAGAAGGCTGCTTACTGTTATATTATATATAGTTAAGTAGCTATATAGATATATATATAAGCTTTATATTTTCCCTTTTTATCGTTTTGTATTCGAATCCTGTTATATGATATGTATTTTATTGTATTAGTTGTGGTTAAGGTCTGTGCTAAATATATACGTATTACTTAATGTTGATATTTGAAATATACATGTATACAAGTATATATTAATATATATGTTAAAGTATATGGTTACTGTTATAATATTTAAGTATAGGTAAGTTAGTTTTTAAATCTTATATTGTGTTAGTCTGCGAATTTTTTGTTGTTGTTTATTTCGTGTATAGGTATATCTTAGTTTACATATACAATCTATCTGGATATTTAGGTACAGTCTGCATATACGTCTTGCATTTGCGTATTTGTACACAGTTGATTTGCATATATTTCATATAGATTTTCAAGTCTGCATATATAATGTTTGTTCGTATATATACTTATACGGCCCATATCGGTTGTATATATATAGTTTATGCAACTTTAAAACTATCTGTTATGAATTACATTATGTATAGGTTAAGTATTTATAAGTAAGTTTTATAATATGTCTTAAAACTTTTCAGTATTGTTAGTCAAATATATTGTATAGTATATTGTTTTAAGTTGTGAGTTATATAAGTATATAATTATATGCGCTGTTTTAAAGATGATTAGTACATATGAATTCATACATGCATGCCTTGCCTTTACGTTTTGAAAGAAATATATATGATATTGAATGAATATTGTTTTTAAATATTATATATATAAAAGGTTACTTTTAAAAAGGTTTAAATTTTGATTTTTGTTTGAATAGTGGTCTAAGATATGGTTTAATATAATATATAAGTGGTATATTAATTATGTAGTATAGGTATAAGCATATGTCTGTCCTAGTTTATAGCTATATGTATTATATATGTATTGTTTTATAAGTGGCAGCCTATATATATTAATATATATAATCTGTACAATATGTTAGTTAGTTAACTCATGAAATATGCCTATGTATTGTTCTAGGGAAGTATGGTTTTAAATAAATGTATACTATAAAGTTTATATAGTTTTAAAAGTAACAGTTGCATTTGAATAATGTCAGTATTGGTTTAAATATGTACAAGTGCACATATGTTATTGTATGGGTTTATGGTATTAGCTGTATATGTTTAAGGTATTAGCTGTATATATATATAGGAACACACTAGCGTGTCTTTGCCAATTATATGTATATTATAATAATGATATAATTTGACTGATATATTAGTTACATATATAGAAGTATCGTATTCATACTAAGTTTATAAAGTAAATGTTGTTGTTTAATATATAATATAAGTTGTGTGTCAGTACATATCAAGTTTGTAGTATAAGTTGACCTGTTGTTATACAGTGTGTATATATATTGATTTGAGTTATATATTTTATAAGTTGTATAAAGGTATACTTTATTTTATAAGCATGAGTAAATATAAATTTGAAAATAAATATATGTTTTAATTTGATTTCAAAATATTAATATATGTATTCAGTTCAATTTATATCAACTGATTCAGTCATTCTCATCTATTTCCATCAGCTTTGTCCGTCGTGTCTGTTTCCTTCATCGAATCATGTCCATCTAGCGTTGCTTTGCATTTCGTAACTCAAGTTCATTGTCAATTTTCTCTAGCCTCGAAAGGTGACTAATCACTCACGATTTAACGTTCTTATATTTATTAAATTAGATTTCAATTGAAACGACAACTGAAATATGCTGCTGAAGTTATTTAAATTGTTATCTATGCTATTATCTGTAACTGTTCACCTGTGGGATATGACACCATATCCTGCTGTTTATATTATATTGTCATTGATGATATATCTATGCCAGTTATATTATTTCTATATCTGTTATCACTCTGCAAGTTCCCTGTTAGTATAGAAATCACTATCGGTTGAAATGATACATACCCGAACGGACTTTAGGATAGGAGAAAATCATTATGGGTTGAAATGATAAACCCAAACGAGTTTCATGTGAACTGAAATTGGGATTACGGGTCGAAATGATATCTACCCGTATATATTTAAATTTCGGATTGAAATGATAAATATCTGTTGTAACGACCCGGCTTTCTATGCCCAGAAAGTTGCATCGCTAATAAGAAAGAAAGGGGTAGAAAATAGAAAAGAAGAGAAAGAAAGAAACAACACATCAGAATCTCACAGCGGAAACGGAACAAATTATAATATATCACATAACTAATACATAGTCTTTACATAATCAGAGTACACAACTTATACATCACTTACTAGACAGTTATAAACATCTGTCTAGACATTACAACTCAAATACAAGACAAGACACTATCACAGATATCAACACAGCGGAATACTATATCTACGAACGCCGAAGCCTCCTGCTCCATTGCTCCTCCAGAATATTCGTCAAAACTAAACCTGAATCCCTTGGCTACTCGTAAAAATTTGAGTACCCAAGAGTTTAATAAAACAGAAAATAAACACTTGGGTCAGACATGGGTCTGGTGTGAGTAAACGGGTTAAAATTGTTTAACTTCAAAACCTTTTGAAAACAAAAGTATCACGTAAGACTTCCCACACATAAACATGGAAAAGTTTTTACCTTACGCTAACCAAAACATTTGATAGGAAATCTAGTTATATTATAATAGGGTCTAGGGTTTTCAAGTAAAATACAGAAATAGCTGAAATGCTTACATCTCACATTTCAACATAGTTGGGCACAACTAATACGTACGGCACTTATTGGAGTTTGGATTCCATACAATGGCAGGGCTACCGGGGTACCGCCCGTCACAGTACGTGGCCTAGATCACCGTACCGAGGATCACTCCCAATCCCCTGCAACACAAGGTCGGAACATCCCTTACTGGATAATTCCCGCACAAGATACCTCACGGTTGGGATCAGCAACCGCACACACTAAGCCGAAATAAGAAGGGACTTCTAGACAGAGGTAATATTGTCCTACTTGGGTGCTACCCACTAACCTTGCTGCACCTCCCCTGTTTTAGCCATTCCCGGTTTGTGAGGCTTGAGGCTACGATTACCTTTAAATAGAACACATCTATCTTAGAATGCTCATCGTCCACCTGACGATGTGCTGAAAGCATTCAATCCATACAAGTTCGTTCCGGGTTCGAACGAAACCGAAGGCATTATCTCGTTACACTCGTTTTGGAATCACCCTCAGAGTTAACGACAATAACCCTTGCACTCTGAATCTTCATCTTCACTTGATTCACGACCTATCGTTAATTTGGATCGATGTGGTATTCGGGTCTCCAGACCTGGAAATCCGGTATACGGAAACCCGATCCCGGTCTCATCGAAATCCAAAGCGTATCTTTTAAGGCCAAGTTGTTTTAAAGGTTAAAACAATTTAATTCATTATCTTTATACACAAAGAAAGATAATTCACAACAGATAATCAACATTATCAGATAATTCATACAATTCAACTAACATCCATATCACACAGCATATATCTTATCAGAGATATCAATCAATGCCAAGTATTCAATACTAACACCCATTCATAAGTAATGATTTATATCATCTCTAATTAATTTAAAGTGAATTAAATTAATTACTTTATTTTATAAATCCTTCTTACTTAACCATTAATTAATTACAATCAATTAATTAATTAATTATCCTCTAATAATTCATTTCAATTAATCATCTTTGATTAATTATCTTTTAATTACATTCAAGTAATTTATTCTCAATTAATTACTTAAATTAATTATCCTTAACCACTTATAGTAATTAACCTTTAATTACATCATTAATTAATTAACTAAAATTAATTAAGTTAATCAACTATAATTAATTACATTAATCCTTAATTAATTACATTGATTAATTACTTCATTTATTAATTATTACTTAATTAACCAATCTTAATTACATCATTAATTATATTAATTAATGATCCTTAATTACAACTTAATTATTAATTACTTAATTAAATTAATTACATTAAGTAATTAATCTTTAATTAAACAACATTTATTAATCACCTTGATTAATCTTCAATCAGTAATTAATTACCCTTAATTACTTCATTACATAAATTAATTACTCCTTAATTAATTATCTTTAATTAATCTCTTGATTAATTATTACAAAGTAATTAAACTCAAATTACTTTCATTCTTAAATCATCTTCCATTAATTACATCCAGTAATTACCATTAATTACTTTACTAAGTAATTACAGTCCATTAATTAATCACATTAATTAATTAGTCTTAATTAATCTTATTTATTAATTATCTTTAATAAATTACATTAATTAATTATCTATGTAATTAATCCTTAATTATCTTTCATTAATTACTTCCATAAAGTAATTATCCTTTTTAATTAATTACATTTAGTAATTACAAATTTATTACTTACTCTAAGTAATTTACTTAATTAATCTCATCATTAATTTATTATACCAATAATTTTATTAGGTGATAATTCTTTTAATTAATTTACTAATTAATTATCACCACTTTAACAAATTTTAAAGATAAATTCTTTATCTTTATTAAATTCTTAATTACATCATTAAACTTCCATTTGAAACCATTTTGCAAATCAATCTTATATTTGAAAGATATAAGATATTCTTTAAACAAAACAAATCTTAAAAATTATTAAATTCTTTGAAACTCGTTCAAACTTGTTTAATAATTTCCTATTCTTAAATTTAACATTTCTCTAAAACATATTTATTTTAAATGTATTTAAAAACTTAGTTAAATTTTATTTCAAATACACATTTAACTTGTTTCTGTGTTTTTCCTTTGAAAACAATTTGTTTAAATAACTTAAAACTTTTATCATTTTAAAACTGGGTTTTATTTGTTTTTAAACTCGGATTTCTTTGCTCGATAAAAACTAATACAAGTTCTTTCAAAACCATGTATTTAAATTTTCTTTAACTTGAAATATGTACAGGCTTTTAATTCAAATTTTAAAACCTGCTTAAAACAATACTAACCCGAGCCTATCACTAGGAATTCCCGAGACCATACTCGAGAAACTCACAATCCTCCACTACTTCGAGTCGCACTCTCGTTTCCCCGAGACTATCCCCGAGTATCTCTCTTCTTCCCCAAACACAACGCACCAGATAAAACAACCCAACCCAACGTGCACGTGCACACATGGTCGGAGCTTCTCCGACCATCGCCGTTACCACCAACAAGTCGACGATCATCACCCCGACTCACCTGACCTCCAAATTCGACGAAACTGACAACGAATCAAAATCGAACCAAGTGATCGACTCCAGGAACCCAACATCTTCGACAAAACGTCTCGCTCTGATGATCTCGTTCACCAGAAAAGTCGCCGCCTTGACCAGAGCCGCGTCACGATCTCTAGCGAAGATTCCCCCATATGCGATCGATCACGATCTACTCTTGTTGCCGTACGCATCCCCACAACATTGACAGCTTCAACTAGGTATCAAACCCTACTTCGCCAATCTCAGATCACCACGATGATCAGAAAAATCTTCACCTATTTTTCCTGAGTTCCCCCACCTTCCATCCTTCTCCAGCCGAAGCCACGACCACCATAGATATTCCGACCACCAGAATTATCCCAAAAACCCAATTCCAAACAATTCAGAAATGCACACTCAATTTCAATCTAAAAATCATAATTTATATCTTAAAAATCATATTTACCCAAGCCGATTCAAGTTATATACTTAAATCAGAGAATTGTAACCATTGATTTTTAACATGTTTATATTTCTATTTTTATTGTACTGTAAATCTTAGTTTCCAGATACTATATCTATCTAAACATTTTTAAATAGCATTTTTAGATCCAGGTTCAAGTTTAAACAAACTTAATTCGATTGAAAACTACAGACTAACAGAGATCAGAGGAGGGGAAATTGGAATTTGAACTAAATATAATCTCTGTAATATAAAACAGAGAAGATAGAACTCATATATATATAAACATATCACATTTACAAACATGCATTCATAGCCAACAGTCATGCAACAATATATATATCATCACAACACAAATTATCACTTGCATTAAAGTTTAATCATAGATTTTTTTAAAAAAAAAAACTGTTTTTAAAAGAAAGGTTTACTCACCAGATATTTAAAGAAGCAGAGAACAAAAATAGAGCAGTTTTCCAGGCTTCGAATATCTGAAATGTTTTGTTGATGAAAATCTTTGCATGCTTACAAATTTGTTGATTTAAAATGTTGAACAGATCTGACTTGCAGATGAACTTTAGTTGAATAGCAGGTTGAAGTTGAAGTTAGCATTGATTTCTGTTTTGATCTCCATTTGAATTGCAGGTTGATTTGAAGATTTTAAAACTGCTATTTGAATTTGCCTTTCATCTTTTTGTTTTGAATTTCCAGATCATTTCTTCTTTGCATTTTGATTTCAGGTTTATCTCTTCTTTCAGATTTGAATTGATTTTTTTTTTTTTAGTAGAGAAAGAAGTGAAAATAGTTTAGAGCTGAAGAAAGAAAATTTCAGATTTTTCTATATTTAAAATTTTAAACTTTAATTTATTAAAGAGAAAATCAAAATAAAGCCACTTGTCTTCTTAAGTATTAATTTGCTTACACATAGGCTTTTATTTTTACAAATGTCTCTAAACTACCTTAATATGCTAACAAGTGTAAATCTTGCTTTAATTAATTTATTTAAGTCATTTATGTGTATATATAGATTAATTTTGGATTTATCAAAAATTAAAGAAAATAAAATAAGTAGGGGACACTTGTCTTTTACCATTATTAGTTTTATTACACATGTACTATTATGCTTTAATATGATGACATTTGTTCTTTAAGTAATTCATATTTATTTTTAAAATGTAAAAACCTCTTCTTTATTTATTAAACACTTATTACTTATCTATGTATATATAGATAACTTTTTAAAGAGATATACCAATTATACTTATAAATAAAAGTTTATCCATATAATTTAAAATCCAAAACAATTTAAATATTTATTCTTTTGAATTTCAAAACTTAAATTCAAATTCAAATTAAATTAAATCTAAATTTCCAATTTGCCCAAAGCTTCTATTTACAATATATACAAATAAATATGTATATCTCCAAATAGAAAATATCTTATTAACTCTTTAAAAGATAAAATCATCAATTAATACTAATTTAATCAGATTATTAAATTAAATTCAAATCTTATTATCAAAGATTATCCATATCAATTTAATTATTCAACAGATTATTAAATTGATATTGTCAAAATTTCCGGGATATTACATTCCTCCCCCCTTAAAATAATTTCGTCCCCGAAATTTAAACAAAGGTAATTTAATAATCTTATTAAAGATTTTAAATTCAAAACACAAGCATATACTATCATCCATATGCTAACAACCATAGCAGCCAAATCATCCAATCAAACAATTCAAACTATCTAGACTAAATTCTAGATAAAATTCCTCGAGTTTCCCCAAGTATATATATATACCGGGATACTCGCTCTACAAATAATCTAAATGTCACATCCCGAAATTTTCGACTTTCGAAAATTCAACATCGATACTCACTTTATCGACTGTCGAGCAATCGAGTGCCGGAAACTCCAATAGTGAGGGTTTAAGAAAGAAGAAAAAGGCAGAAGAAGAAGAAAAGAGTAGAAGGAAGAAGAGAAAGAAAAAGAACAACAACACGAAAGAACAGCAGAACACAAAACAGAGACAATATCAGAATCTCACATATCGCAGCGGAACAATATATAATAGATAAATGAATAATCTTTAAACAAAGAACTATATCATTTTATAACATACATCAATCATCAGAGTCACTATACAACTCAGTACAACAATGGACAGTTATATAAACTTGTCCTCATACAGAATACACAGCGGAATAAATACTATCAGATACAAATACTACGTCTCGTCATCCAGAATATCTCCAAACTCCAGAATATCCAGAATAACCTGGTAATATAACTCTAGGCTGCCCGTGTGGAAATTGGTGGGCACCCAGAGTTTAGAAGGGAAACAATAAACTCCGAGTCAGTCATGGTGACTGGTGTGAGATCGTAAAACAGTTATTCTTTATAATAACAAAATAATTTTTAAGTCAATTCGAAATGCTTTTGGAAAATGAAACTACCATAAGACCTCCCACCACACACACAATGCAAACGCAGAATTGGAGGAGATTTCTTCTTATGATAGTCAAAGATGCTTACTACGCAAAAATCAAATCATTTTTGATATTATTATTAGTGCATAGTGTAGAAAACATTTCGAAAGTATAATATTAATCTTAGCCAACATACGACCAGTATCGTATGCCTACTATAGCTACCATCTAAACAGTGGTGACCACCGTACGTAAATGGCAGGTTCTACAACTAATACCGTACAAGTCACGTATTGGAGTTTGGATTTCCAACAAATGGTCAGGCTAAGGAACTTCCTATCCACGATGGGTACGTCCCTGGAATAGACGACCCGAGAACCTAACCGGATCTCTGCCAACACAAGGCCGGGTTACCTCTGCAAAAATAGGTAACTACTGACACGCGTATGCCATCCCCCGATCGTCACCGATCTTCCCGAGGATCCCCGATTTCCAACAAACCACAAAGTAATAATAACTGTGCAGCAACCACAGAGGTTAAGTATCTGGGCTCCATACCATGATACCACCTTTATCCAGAAGGAATGACATACACTAAGGGGCGCTACTCCCTAGAACCTTGCTGCATTCGTCCTGTTTCGACCATTTCCGGGGTGTGAGGCTCGACGAAGTCTCGTCCACAAAGCTACGCTTTCTCAAAAAGCCCTGCTTCGGGTCAAACAAAATGATCAACCTATGATCACAAAGATATAAGATCAAACAAATGATCATATCACAAATGATCAAACACTGATCATTTCACAGCAACACTCAGTATGCCACATTACCAAGTTGGTATATATCGCTGATAAATTTCAACTACATAACATCTGAGCTCGTACGTCTCAGAGAAGGGTGTTAAGCTAAGAGAATAAATTCTCCGCCACCAACAGAAATGTATTTGAAAGAAATCAGCTTTATATCTCAAAGTGTAACGTCAGACACACAATCCATACAAGTCTGTTCCGGGATCGAACAGAACCGAAGGCACTTCTCACGAAGCCCTTGCAATTCCGGATAATTTTCAATCACGTCAGGACTTCCCGTCACTAAGGGTGATAAAACCTCTAAACCGAAGATCAGTCGATGTAGAGTAACTCGACGGTAATCCTTCCGTTTTCAAAAATATCCGGTCTTCAACACCGGTCTTCAAATGCGATTCATAACGACGTATCACATATTCGGAATGGGTTATACGACCCCATGGTCCTTTCCCGGTTAACCCGAATAGTGAGCGTTTATTTAAAAACAAGTGTGGCATTCAAATTCATCCAATTCACAACAAATACCTATCTAAAGGTAATTATTGATAGTCGGTTATTTAACTATCAAAAAAAGATGCGCGACATCATCAGATTCCAAATAATTTTCCAAATTATTTTATCTTCAAAAATATCTTTACAAGATATAAAATTTCCACACTTAACCATTTGAAAACAATTTCAAATCAATTTCCACATTTCATTTTATCGTTGAAGATAAAATCCCAAAACAGTTCATTTCATATTGGAAAAGCATTTCCATACTTATTTAAAAATAAGTGTTTCACAAATCATTTATTTTCAACATTTGAAAATATTCGATATACTTAAATCAATATTAAGTATATATTCATTCTTTAAGGAAATCATAAATTTTACATCTATTTGAGTCAAAACGAATGTTGCGTAAAACATCGTTACGACGACTCAAAATCACTAGTATAGGGATTCGGATTTTAAGATAGGTATATAAATCCCAATACTACATCAAAACATTCTCTTTCGGAAATCATTTACTATAACAACAGTGTTATAGTCCACCATTTCCTTAAATTTCTCGAAAACGTCTATTTCAACAATAAATGTTGAAATCTATGCTTTCGATTCATAACACATTTTAAAACACCTTTAAAATGTTTAACTTCATTTTTAAAATATTACTTCTTCAAAAATGAATCCATTTTACTTAACAATATATTCACTGTCCAAAATCGTGAATAAAATTTACTTAACCCCATTTCAATCATTTCTACACATTTTTATTCAATAAAAATTCGCTATTCAAAATCGTGAATATATCTTCTTAAATAATCTTCTATATTAGATTTATCACATTCAATCTATTTCAAATTTATAAGCACGTTAATAAATTCTATTTCTCTTTTTAATAACAACTTCGGCTTATAAACCTTCTTTTATCAACTTCTATATTTAACTTATTAAAATAAGTGACTTTGGGTTTATAACAACTTTTATAAATTTCAATTCTATTTATAAAAACTTCAATATCAATTCAATTTCAATATTGATTTCTAAATTTATTTTCACTACTAAAATAAATTCCTTATTTTTTTCTCAAATTATTCAACATCCTGTTTATAAAAGGATTCTTTAAATTGAAGTCATTTTACATTTACTTCCCAAATCATTTCAATTTACCAAGTAAATTTCTAATCGGATTTCCAACTTATCTTCTCTTAATAAATTCCTTTTTAAGGAAATAAATTTCAATCGTTTCTTTCAATCTATTTTTAAAAATCCAAATTTTAAATTAAATACTTCAATTTAAAATCACTATTTTACAAAATCCATTTATTTAACATTTCCACTTGATTCTGGAATAAATTTGATAAGATTATAAAAATTAACTTTTATTCTTTAAAAATTCCTTTCTTCAAAATTTATTCAATTTCTAAAATTAAATTCACTTAGAAATTTCTATTTTTATTCCAAAAATTCAATTTCATTTATTCAATTTCTAAAATTAAATTCACTTAGAAATTTCTATTTTGATTCCAAAAATTCAATTTCATTTATTTTTGGAATCCAATGATATCAAACATCCATTCAGCTAAATTTTTAGCTTTCAATCAATTTCCAGACATCGATATGATTAATAACATCAATAATCATTCACAGATTTATACCACAGTATAAATAAAAATCAATCAATATGAGGGGTCCAGTTGGATCCCTCCAACCTGTTTCCCTGTATCCAAAGATGTTAGCACAATACCAATTCCGCTCCAGTACGGAATTATCGCGGTATATAGGTTTTTTTTATAAATCCGCTTACTAACGGCGCAATAGGGTCTCATCCGCTATACGAGGCGGGAAATCATCAATCCAATATATACATATGCCAATATGTATATACTGCTATATATATAGATATATCCTATCATATCTAATAGCACATTCAAAATCAATCATATCAATCAATAAATAACTGTATAATAAATTTTCCTTCGAGTGAGAAAATCTCACCTTAGCTTTTTAATTTGCCATCCAATTTCCATTTTGACCATTTCTTCACGGTTTTGACCTTGTATAAACAATTTATACATTTCGTTAATATTTGAAATAAATCGAACAACCAATTACCGTTTAATAGTTTTAATCCAACTAGTAGGTATTTTTAAAATTCCCTTTCAACCTTATATATTTTTCAAAGTCCTTTCCATATATAAAATTTTCTATTTGAAAATTTTAAATTAACAAGTGATTTTATCTTAAACCACTATTCTTTATATTTTATTTTAAGATAACTTCCTTTTTAGAAATTATATAAGTATTTATAAAGACGACCCATATACTAAAATAAAATCTATGTGTATTTTAAAATATTCTATACAGATTTTTATAAATCTGGTTTTATCCAAAAGTTTCTCAACTTTTAAAAATTTCTATTTCTTTTAATTCTAAACCTATTACCTTAAACCAATTTCCTTTTAATAAATTGATTTAATTAAAAGTTAAATTTAAAACTAAATCCCATTTTAACCAAATATTTTCTTTTCTGTTTATAACTGTCTGTTTATATAAAAATATTTTTTTTTTCTATCTGTCCAATATTGGCTCAAAAAAAAACTAAACTACTATATTGTTAACTTTCAGGTAAGAGAATAGAAATTAACAAATTAATTTTAAGGGTTTTAAACTTGAAGTACTATAAATTTAAAAATGCTTAAAATTTAAATTACCTCAAATCGATAGAAACAAAATCAACGGCGACCCACAATGACCAATTTCGAGCGAGCACGTCGTCACTTGCCTAATTGCCCACCCTCGTCATCGAGAAACCCTAGGAGACATGCTCGATCACGCCTCGACCTCCAGTCATCGCGACAATTGCCAAGACGCACGCCACCTAGATTGATCGCCATTCCCAAAAACTCGATCATCCATCTCCGGCTATCCTACCACTTCAACTGCTCGCGCCACCACCGGTCGATCGACCAATCTTCGCGTGCTCGAGTCTGAGCTCGAGAATCCCCAGCCACGAAGCCCTAGGTGCCATCGCGAACGCCTCCACACGTTGATCGCTGCCTCGAGAATCGCGTGCCGCTGTCGAACCCACCGCGAGAACGAACTCGCGATGCCAAATCCCAGTCGTCGATTAACCGCCGCCTCCATCGCGATGTCGCGCACGCCCCAATTGCCGCGAATGCCTAGCTTCGCCCTCCCTTCTACTTCGATCGAAACTGAATTCGAAATCATATACGATTTCG
Source organism: Allium fistulosum (assembly GCA_030737815.1). Taxonomy (NCBI): domain Eukaryota; kingdom Viridiplantae; phylum Streptophyta; class Magnoliopsida; order Asparagales; family Amaryllidaceae; genus Allium; species Allium fistulosum. Next base: position 1,061,632,124 of record CM060903.1, read on the forward strand.
TTGCTTGATTTTGTTTTCTGAATTTAATAGGGAAGTTTCGAACGGTATAAAATATTGGGGAGAGCGGCCATTTTTGTTTGTTTTTAACTGCTCGACATTTTTCTTCGTTTGTTTTCAATTTTTTAAAAACTGAAGAGGGCTCGGTTGTTCGAACTTGAAAGAGGGGAGTATTGAAACGAAAGAAGATGATTGCGTGATGGGGTGCACGATTTTTGTATCGTGATTGCAGGCGAAAATTTAGGCGTGAGATAAGGGGATACGTGTGTGTGTGTTGACTAAATTTTTTTATTTAAATTTCAAATTGAATTTCATTTCATTTCAATGCGTTAAATTTCCGTGTGCTCACATATCAACTCAGAAAATTACGAAAATTGAAATCCGGCAATAATACAACATTCCGGACCCAATGGAACTGGTTTCGTCGAATTCCGAGACTGTTTGAAAATTGACTATTTTATAAATATCGGTTCGAGTGATTATTTTCAAAACTGAACAAAACAGTTCGAAATTAAATTCCGAAGCTTCTATCATCTTCAGTATTATCAATACGAATTTTAAAAGCTTTCGAAATATTTTTCTTCAACTGTAAATTGAAGATTCAAATTTTTATTCGACATTCAATAGATTAAAATTCTATAATTTAATCGCCAATTATTAACTTATATCGGGGATTCAAATTAAATCATCGTTCAAATATTTAAAATTAATTAAATATTTTCAATTTAATTTGTTCAAAATTCTGGGTCGTTACACTAAACAACTAAGCTATAGATCTCCTACTCATCTAGATCTACAGAACTAAACAGAATATCAGACTACAGACGAGTCTGACTCAACTACCAAACTTCCAGAACTGCAGATTCTAAAACCAAAGATAGATCAAATACGTACTCCCTCAGAGATACGTAAAACACAATGAATTCCAGTTATCCAAACTGACAATTCAACCAAGTAGACCAATTACCTATCCAAATCAGAACACAGACGAGATCCAAACATAACTCTACCTCACAACATTATTAGATTCCAAACTTACTTCTCCCATCCAGAGATACACTCCAAACTGCTTTCGCTGCTCAACTCTGATCTGAGGTAAAATACAAGCACAGATTGGACAACTCATTTCTAGAAATAAGGTTCACTGATCCATAAATAAAACTCAGATACTCCAGCAAAACTTGAGCTGCTTCACCAAACTCTATCTCTAGGAAAACATCCTTCCACTAGACTGTACTACCGGTACTACTCCTGGAATCCAGTCGATAAGAAAACTCAACCTTCAGATGCGGACAAACTTCTGACTTCTCTGAAGACACCCAGAAAAATTCTGACAACCCAAGAGAACACTCAGCAATCACAAGTCACTTTTGCGATCAACCCAACCTATTACCAAAGAAAAACTGTTCCTCTTTACACAATCCGAACAGCTCATACTTAACTATCCAATCCATCGAAGAAATGGATTTACTCTTACTACTTCTGAACTTCACCTTCAGAAAAACTGCTCATCTAGAAAACTTCCTGCCATCACAGAATACTCTGAGCTGCACTGCTGACACTGATGCCAAGGACTTCCTATTCCAAAGATCTTCGAGAAACTCGAACTCCAAACCAAACAGAAACACCATGCTGAACTCAGCCACAACACCGAAGCATACACACTTCCTTAATCTTGTTCCAAAGAAAACATCTTCGGGAACATCCATTGTCACTGTATCTCATCATACAGCTACTATTACTTGAGGTATCAAGGTACCATCACTCACTTCTGCCTCATCGACAGATCCAACTCTACTCATCCACACTTCAAAGATAAACTCCGAACCATTACAGTTTCCTCCGGAGATCGATGAAATCCTTCACCACAGCAAAGCTTACTCGAGACGGTATTGGGTTTACAGTCTCGATATATACTTCCAACCTCAAACATTCAAACTCCAACTATTGGTAATTGTGTTACACACACTACCACCTTATCTACCTTTATAACTTATATTGGAAAACCCGAACAGGTAACCCAATAAATAGGTAGAAATACATAAATATATATATTTAAAATGATATTTTTTTTTATATATAGAAATTATTTCTGGGTAAAATTATTTCATTTACCTCTTTAAAACAATATTGTGTCCGTTGGCCTGGTTCAAGTGTTTAGAGATCCCTATCAATAACGTTAGCTACTCGTATTGACCAGAATCCATATACTACTCAACCGATCAATTAACACAATATAAAACCATTTTATATAACTAACAAATACGCGCTCTCATATATATATATATATATACACTCGGACTCAAACAGGTTGTTACAGATCCTATTTCTAATGAACAATCCTTCCGAACCTAGGTATTCACTCAACCTAGTGTTCTGATATTCACTTAACCAAAAGCTTAGGCATTCGCTCAACCTATGCTCTGATACCATTTGTAACGACCCGGCTTTCTATGCCCAGAATGTCGCATCGCTAATAAGAAAGAAAGGGGTAGAAAATAGAAAAGAAGAGAAAGAAAGAAACAACACATCAGAATCTCACAGCGGAAACGGAACAAATTATAATATATCACATAACTAATACATAGTCTTTACATAATCAGAGTACACAACTTATACATCACTTACTAGACAGTTATAAACATCTGTCTAGACATTACAACTCAAATACAAGACAAGACACTATCACAGATATCAACACAGCGGAATACTATATCTACGAACGCCGAAGCCTCCTGCTCCATTGCTCCTCCAGAATATTCGTCAAAACTAAACCTGAATCCCTTGGCTACTCGTAAAAATTTGAGTACCCAAGAGTTTAATAAAACAGAAAATAAACACTTGGGTCAGACATGGGTCTGGTGTGAGTAAACGGGTTAAAATTGTTTAACTTCAAAACCTTTTGAAAACAAAAGTATCACGTAAGACTTCCCACACATAAACATGGAAAAGTTTTTACCTTACGCTAACCAAAACATTTGATAGGAAATCCAGTTATATTATAATAGGGTCTAGGGTTTTCAAGTAAAATACAGAAATAGCTGAAATGCTTACATCTCACATTTCAACATAGTTGGGCACAACTAATACGTACGGCACTTATTGGAGTTTGGATTCCATACAATGGCAGGGCTACCGGGGTACCGCCCGTCACAGTACGTGGCCTAGATCACCGTACCGAGGATCACTCCCAATCCCCTGCAACACAAGGTCAGAACATCCCTTACTGGATAATTCCCGCACAAGATACCTCACGGTTGGGATCAGCAACCGCACACACTAAGCCGAAATAAGAAGGGACTTCTAGACAGAGGTAATCTTGTCCTACTTGGGTGCTACCCACTAACCTTGCTGCACCTCCCCTGTTTTAGCCATTCCCGGTTTGTGAGGCTTGAGGCTACGATTACCTTTAAATAGAACACATCTATCTTAGAATGCTCATCGTCCACCTGACGATGTGCTGAAAGCATTCAATCCATACAAGTTCGTTCCGGGTTCGAACGAAACCGAAGGCATTATCTCGTTACACTCGTTTTGGAATCACCCTCAGAGTTAACGACAATAACCCTTGCACTCTGAATCTTCATCTTCACTTGATTCACGACCTATCGTTAATTTGGATCGATGTGGTATTCGGGTCTCCAGACCTGGAAATCCGGTATACGGAAACCCGATCCCGGTCTCATCGAAATCCAAAGCATATCTTTTAAGGCCAAGTTGTTTTAAAGGTTAAAACAATTTAATTCATTATCTTTATACACAAAGAAAGATAATTCACAACAGATAATCAACATTATCATATAATTCATACAATTCAACTAACATCCATATCACACAGCATATATCTCATCAGAGATATCAATCAATGCCAAGTATTCAATACTAACACCCATTCATAAGTAATGATTTATATCATCTCTAATTAATTTAAAGTGAATTAAATTAATTACTTTATTTTATAAATCCTTCTTACTTAACCATTAATTAATTACAATCAATTAATTAATTAATTATCCTCTAATAATTCATTTCAATTAATCATCTTTGATTAATTATCTTATAATTACATTCAAGTAATTTATTCTCAATTAATTACTTAAATTAATTATCCTTAACCACTTATAGTAATTAACCTTTAATTACATCATTAATTAATTAACTAAAATTAATTAAGTTAATCAACTATAATTAATTACATTAATCCTTAATTAATTACATTGATTAATTACTTCATTTATTAATTATTACTTAATTAACCAATCTTAATTACATCATTAATTATATTAATTAATGATCCTTAATTACAACTTAATTATTAATTACTTAATTAAATTAATTACATTAAGTAATTAATCTTTAATTAAACAACATTTATTAATCACCTTGATTAATCTTCAATCAGTAATTAATTACCCTTAATTACTTCATTACATAAATTAATTACTCCTTAATTAATTATCTTTAATTAATCTCTTGATTAATTATTACAAAGTAATTAAACTCAAATTACTTTCATTCTTAAATCATCTTCCATTAATTACATCCAGTAATTACCATTAATTACTTTACTAAGTAATTACAGTCCATTAATTAATCACATTAATTAATTAGTCTTAATTAATCTTATTTATTAATTATCTTTAATAAATTACATTAATTAATTATCTATGTAATTAATCCTTAATTATCTTTCATTAATTACTTCCATAAAGTAATTATCCTTTTTAATTAATTACATTTAGTAATTACAAATTTATTACTTACTCTAAGTAATTTACTTAATTAATCTCATCATTAATTTATTATACCAATAATTTTATTAGGTGATAATTCTTTTAATTAATTTACTAATTAATTATCACCACTTTAACAAATTTTAAAGATAAATTCTTTATCTTTATTAAATTCTTAATTACATCATTAAACTTCCATTTGAAACCATTTTGCAAATCAATCTTATATTTGAAAGATATAAGATATTCTTTAAACAAAACAAATCTTAAAAATTATTAAATTCTTTGAAACTCGTTCAAACTTGTTTAATAATTTCCTATTCTTAAATTTAACATTTCTCTAAAACATATTTATTTTAAATGTATTTAAAAACTTAGTTAAATTTTATTTCAAATACACATTTAACTTGTTTCTGTGTTTTTCCTTTGAAAACAATTTGTTTAAATAACTTAAAACTTTTATCATTTTAAAACTGGGTTTTATTTGTTTTTAAACTCGGATTTCTTTGCTCGATAAAAACTAATACAAGTTCTTTCAAAACCATGTATTTAAATTTTCTTTAACTTGAAATATGTACAGGCTTTTAATTCAAATTTTAAAACCTGCTTAAAACAATACTAACCCGAGCCTATCACTAGGAATTCCCGAGACCATACTCGAGAAACTCACAATCCTCCACTACTTCGAGTCGCACTCTCGTTTCCCCGAGACCATCCCCGAGTATCTCTCTTCTTCCCCAAACACAACGCACCAGATAAAACAACCCAACCCAACGTGCACGTGCACACATGGTCGGAGCTTCTCCGACCATCGCCGTTACCACCAACAAGTCGACGATCATCACCCCGACTCACCTGACCTCCAAATTCGACGAAACTGACAACGAATCAAAATCGAACCAAGTGATCGACTCCAGGAACCCAACATCTTCGACAAAACGTCTCGCTCTGATGATCTCGTTCACCAGAAAAGTCGCCGCCTTGACCAGAGCCGCGTCACGATCTCTAGCGAAGATTCCCCCATATGCGATCGATCACGATCTACTCTTGTTGCCGTACGCATCCCCACAACATTGACAGCTTCAACTAGGTATCAAACCCTACTTCGCCAATCTCAGATCACCACGATGATCAGAAAAATCTTCACCTATTTTTCCTGAGTTCCCCCACCTTCCATCCTTCTCCAGCCGAAGCCACGACCACCATAGATATTCCGACCACCAGAATTATCCCAAAAACCCAATTCCAAACAATTCAGAAATGCACACTCAATTTCAATCTAAAAATCATAATTTATATCTTAAAAATCATATTTACCCAAGCCGATTCAAGTTATATACTTAAATCATAGAATTGTAACCATTGATTTTTAACATGTTTATATTTCTATTTTTATTGTACTGTAAATCTTAGTTTCCAGATACTATATCTATCTAAACATTTTTAAATAGCATTTTTAGATCCAGGTTCAAGTTTAAACAAACTTAATTCGATTGAAAACTACAGACTAACAGAGATCAGAGGAGGGGAAATTGGAATTTGAACTAAATATAATCTCTGTAATATAAAACAGAGAAGATAGAACTCATATATATATAAACATATCACATTTACAAACATGCATTCATAGCCAACAGTCATGCAACAATATATATATCATCACAACACAAATTATCACTTGCATTAAAGTTTAATCATAGATTTTTTTTTTTTAAAAAAACTGTTTTTAAAAGAAAGGTTTACTCACCAGATATTTAAAGAAGCAGAGAACAAAAATAGAGCAGTTTTCCAGGCTTCGAATATCTGAAATGTTTTGTTGATGAAAATCTTTGCATGCTTACAAATTTGTTGATTTAAAATGTTGAACAGATCTGACTTGCAGATGAACTTTAGTTGAATAGCAGGTTGAAGTTGAAGTTAGCATTGATTTCTGTTTTGATCTCCATTTGAATTGCAGGTTGATTTGAAGATTTTAAAACTGCTATTTGAATTTGCCTTTCATCTTTTTGTTTTGAATTTCCAGATCATTTCTTCTTTGCATTTTGATTTCAGGTTTATCTCTTCTTTCAGATTTGAATTGATTTTTTTTTTTTTTTAGTAGAGAAAGAAGTGAAAATAGTTTAGAGCTGAAGAAAGAAAATTTCAGATTTTTCTATATTTAAAATTTTAAACTTTAATTTATTAAAGAGAAAATCAAAATAAAGCCACTTGTCTTCTTAAGTATTAATTTGCTTACACATAGGCTTTTATTTTTACAAATGTCTCTAAACTACCTTAATATGCTAACAAGTGTAAATCTTGCTTTAATTAATTGATTTAAGTCATTTATGTGTATATATAGATTAATTTTGGATTTATCAAAAATTAAAGAAAATAAAATAAGTAGGGGACACTTGTCTTTTACCATTATTAGTTTTATTACACATGTACTATTATGCTTTAATATGATGACATTTGTTCTTTAAGTAATTCATATTTATTTTTAAAATGTAAAAACCTCTTCTTTATTTATTAAACACTTATTACTTATCTATGTATATATAGATAACTTTTTAAAGAGATATACCAATTATACTTATAAATAAAAGTTTATCCATATAATTTAAAATCCAAAACAATTTAAATATTTATTCTTTTGAATTTCAAAACTTAAATTCAAATTCAAATTAAATTAAATCTAAATTTCCAATTTGCCCAAAGCTTCTATTTACAATATATACAAATAAATATGTATATATCCAAATAGAAAATATCTTATTAACTCTTTAAAAGATAAAATCATCAATTAATACTAATTTAATCAGATTATTAAATTAAATTCAAATCTTATTATCAAAGATTATCCATATCAATTTAATTATTCAACAGATTATTAAATTGATATTGTCAAAATTTCCGGGATATTACATCTGTATCACTTAACCATATGATAAATATATATACAGACACCGTTGGTCCATATATATAAATATTTTGAAAATGAATTCTATGGTTTTGGAAAGAAATATATGGTTTTAAAATGTTGAGCCTTAAATTATTATATATAAATGGAAATGATTGATTAAATACATATAATATGGTTGAGTATTTAAATTTATGTTTCAAAATAGATTTCAGTAATAATTTGAATAAGTTAAGGTTGGGAAGATAATTCGAATTTAGTAAAGAATTTTATTTAATTAAACTGATTTAAAACTTATTGAAATTGGGATTTAAGATATGATTTATAACTTGAGTTTGATTTAAATAATTTAATGAATATTTCTTGTTTAAATAAATTTAAGGAAATATTTATAAAAATGAAATTTAAGGCTAGTTAAATGATATTGAATTTATTAAGTGAATATTCCCAGATTAAATAATAATAAAGTTAAATCAAGAGCTATATGAAACTGTTAAATTTAACTTTGAAAATGTTGAATATTAAAGCTTTGAAATATATTGAAAATTTAAATGGTATATTTAGAACTGAATTGAGTTGATGAATTGAGCTTTGAATAAAATTTGAATTTGGAATTTGAAGTTGATGTGAAGAAATTTGTGAGACTTGAGGAAATTATAAATACTTTACTCTTAAATTATTTAACCTATATATATATATATATACTAGTTTGGAAAATAGATATAGTTGAAATGAAATGATATTGTGGTTTTGAAGTAAATAAATTTAAAATGACCACGGTGTTATAGTGTATATTTCCACCTTGTAGATAGTTCCGCAGATCCTTAGAGGACGGTTATCCCAAACATCCTTTAAGTTACTTGTATTTCAGTTGATATTTCATTTGAGTTGGATTTATTAGTATAAGAATGTTAATCCTGACTCGAGTGTTTTGTGTTTTGCTTTACGCTCGGGTCAGACTGAGTGATACAGCATTTGAGACTCACCTTTGGAGTTTGGAGCTTCGTTTGGACATCCAACTATTGATTCAGCTTCCAGCTCTCCAGTTGATTCGTTCACAGAAGTCATCGGTTTGGATTGGAGACTTCACTGTATTTGAGATATTCTGTTGTATTTTATTTCTAACTCTGATGTTTATATAGTAGCTTCATGAACTACTATTTTATCTATTCCGCTGTGTATTATTGTATTACTCTGTGTCTGTGATTCTGTGATTGATTTATTTACTGTATATGCTGAGTTTTGCCAAATTTTAAATTAACAATCTGATATTTTGAAGTATTCAAGTCGAACATGTGTGGATTATTGTCGATTTGAATGGTCCAAAATACCGGGTCGTTATAGTTGGTATCAATGCTTTGGCTCTAGGCGAAACTTAGCATATATTGTAAATTTATTTACAGAATCACTTTCGTTTGAGTTTAATCTCTTCCTTTTGACTCGATTTCCTTTGAACTTTGGAACGTTCCCTATGGTTCCAAAATTCATTCTTGTCTCTCCCTATTTGTATTCTTTTGATTATGGAGTATCCCATAACTCCACTTCGAATGATCTCTATAAGAATAGGATCCCACCAATCTTCGAAGGATTTGTGAAGGGGTGAAACTCCTTCACAATTGGCATTGATTCATCGGGGATTTCTATATCTTTGGTTTAGATGCCGCTATCTCTTGCGATCGAATGTTGATTTTTCTTAGAATTCTACATCGATCTTGTTCCTGAAGTCACGGTTGACCCGTTTAAGGTCGCCCGTGGTTTATATAAGTATATCCATCTTCTATTTTAAAGCTAATCTTCTATCGAGCCTATCTTCGAATCAGAATTCTATTTGATTAAAGTTCCTCTAATTTGAATCTCTTTATTTGTTTTAAAATCCATTCTTGAACCATCCTTTGAAAAATCAGGCTTGTTTATATTTTAGAAATTGTTTTATATATCGAAATTATTATATTCTACATATATAAAAGTGAAATGTTTTCGATAAAGGTTATAAACCCTTTTAAAATAAGAATTTGAGGTTTCGGAAGGATTTGTAATTTTGAAAAAAACCATATAAGAAATTTGATTTATCTAAAATGATTTGTAACTGAAGGATTTAAATTTGAAATTCGAGAATTGAACTCCGATGTGTTGAAATTGGTTTTAATATTTTGAAATATATAATAATAATATGATTTAAAAGTATTTTCCGAATAAGAAATGTTTCAAATGATTTTAATGAGTTTCGAATGATTTCGAAGAAATTTCAAAAGAAGTTTGAGAAAATAGAAGTCCAGAACTCACTTATGTCGCTGGAAAATAATTTCGGTGATGAGTGCACGCATCATCGACAATGATTTTCGAGTTTCAGAGTGAGGGATAGGCCACTTCAGTAGCTTTGCTATGCGAGTGATTGTGTGAAACCATTTTGATTTCAAATTCCGAAGTAAGATTTGATATTCGAAAGATATATGTATATATATATATATATATTTGAAATGATTTGAAGTAAGCCGGTGTTCAGTCCTCGAGTTTTGGATTTGATATAACCCTATCCATTAAAATTGATTTACTGATTTGTTGCTGATTTCCAACTCTTGAATTTTAAAATGATTTCTTCAACTATTTTGAAGGTTCGAGCACTTCCAAATCAAGGTTAACTTTTCAAAGCTAAGAAATTTTGAAAAGTATAAAGTATATAAGTTTGGTATGTATGTTAAAGTATGTAGTAATATGATTTAAATAAGTTGAAACTGTTTTGTTAAGTAAATAAATAAGGCAATTTTAAATTTTTCTAATATGAAATTTAGATTTGAAATGTTTTGGAAAGAATTTGGTCTTCAAAATATTTTGAATAAAGTCTAGTTAAATGTTTTAACTTAGTAACATCTTTATGAAACTATATATTTAACAAGTTGGAATAAATATATAAGTTGTACGTATGCTATTTTATTCGCATAATTAATTTGATTCAAGTTTGAGTACACAAGTTCGAGGTGGATTACACCATTTCGTGTTAGGATTTTTCATTCGATTCTTGATGGCAAATATTTGATATGGATTTTGGGCTAAATTCTAGAATTCTCTATCATAGTATATGGCTATGCAAGGAGACTGATGGCTTCTAGTCGAGAAACCATATCGAAATCCGCATTAGGGAAGTCGAATGGACAATACTAGTTCGAAAGCGAACTTGTGTGATCGAGCGAGCGATCAAATGTGATTTTGCGAAATGATGATGTATGTACATCTTATATTCTAATATCAGTGATATACTTTGACGCTGAAATTGAAAGCTGTCGAGTTAGAATATCTTTGCTTACTAAAAGAAAATTTCCAATTTAAATTACAAAGATATATAACACATAAAAGCAAAGATATTCAATCCCATATGGCTCTTCATACAGCGAAATTTATTTTGTAAAATTTGAACCTTATATAAGACGGACCTTACGTAAATATAAGATGATTTTGAAAACCATTGATTTTGGAAATGAATTGGTTGACTTAAATTATATTGATTTGGAAATTTGGATTTATTTTCTAAATCTATTATTTTGGAAACTTTGAAACTAAAGATAATTAATTTGAGAATAAATAATTTGGTGAAATTGTATATGATTTTGAAATTGAACCGATATTGAAACAAATTGAAATTTGAGAACCTTATGTTACTAAACACTTGATTTGGGAGTTGTCGAACTTATATAAAATTGATTCGTATGAGTATGAAATTGATTCGAAAACTATAGATTTGAAAGGGTACTCAATTTGAAAGTGAAATCTTATATAATTGAAGTCTATATAAGTATGATTTGATATACTATTGATTTTGGAAGGTATTGATTTGAAAATTAAATCTTATATATAATGGATTTTATATAAGTACGATATTTGAAAGTGATTTGAAAAGGTGCTATATGGTACATATTTTCGAAGTAAAGATATGGAAAGTGCCTTCTGCTTGATATCTGATTTGTGGCCACATCTTGGATTCATTCTATCGATATTATTCTCTCTGATTTTTGGTTTTCTAGATATGATACTCGAGTGTCCTTCGAATTCCATGGCGTTACCCATGGTCTTACGAGCGTGGATGAACAGCGCAACTGCCTGGCTGAGTCTTGCCTAGGGGTACGGATTGTTTCCTGGGGGATACAGGCGTAACCATTGTGTATCCTGCAATCTGTGTAGGTCGCGAATAGTAGCGCAAATGCTTGGCTGAGTCTTGCCTGGGGGTACGGATTGTTTCCTGGGGGATCCAGGCGTAACCATTGTGTATCTTACATTCTACTAGTCATCATGGCGTAACTCGCAGGGCTGAGAAAGCTTACGGATATGGATTGTTTCCTGGGGGATCCAGGCGTAACCATTGTGTATCTGCGAACCATGGTTAGACAAAGGTTTTGTTTGTTTTTGTTTGGATTGTACTTTCCATATCTGTTTTTAAAAGTTTTTCCAGTATTTTCACTGGGTGTTGAAACAAGTCTACTAAGTACTTGGAGAATTCTAGTTTTGCGCCTGATCAACGCACTACCAGAGTCTACAGGAACAAGGATAAACTTGTTGAAACATCGAGTTATAAAAGTATTTTCGAAAGAAAATTTGTTTCGTTATAAAGGTATTTTATTATAAAAGTATTTCCAGCAAAGAAATTTTGTATTAATATTTGAAATTAAAATTCTATTGGTTTGAATTAATTATTCATGCCTGATGTTATTCTTTGAATCTACCTTATCTGCTCAGTTTATTTATTCACCTATATTCTGTTCTTCCGAATCTTCCTTCTTTACCTTAATTGACTATATCCCTTTTAAATATTGTTTATTTGTGTACTACATTGTTTAATAGAAAATTTTAGTGTTACAAATATTTTAGGAGTTTTAATTAAATAAAACATATTTAAAATAAATGATTATTGATAATATTTGTAAAGTATCCAGAGATAAAATTTATAAATTTATGAATTATGGATTTAATGTTTTCAATAGCTTCTTTGTAAATAATTGTTTTCAAATAGTTTACATATATTTATAAAGGTGTTATTTAAACATGTAAATGGTATTTATAAAGGAAGCAAGAAATTTTACAAATGGGTTTTGAAAAGTTTTAAAGTATTATAGATAATTGAATTGGAAATGAATTTTTTTCAAATGAATATTTCAAGTAAATTTATATGGTTTTAAATTAATTGTTTATCTTGTCTTTCAATCTATTTTTTCTTTCTGGTTGTTTTATTCTCCTGCCTCCTTCCTTTTCGAGGACGAAAAGTTTTGAGTGGGGGAGAGTGTAACGATCCGTAAATTTTAATAATTTTTATAACGTATTTAATTGAATTTTTTTTGAGAAAGTTAAATAATAATATTTTGAAATAAAAATTTAATATCTGGAATACGTCTATTTTAATATAGCAACTGGTAGATTTTCATCTGATAATATTAAAGTTTATTTTATTGTGAAATTTTATTTCAATTTAAATCGGTTAATAACAGTTGAATTTAAAAGTATTCTGAAACCTATAGGTGTCAACATGAGAAAATTTATTTAGAACACTCTGAATCAGACCGCGAAGTTCGTTTCGTGAAATTCTAACGTTTCTTGTTCCGTTTGGATTTTTCCGTACGGAATAGCAGCATTTTTGGTACCGTAAATCGTGACCATTAGCTTGTCTTTGCCTTTTCAAATTGAAACGTGCTGTCCAATCAATTTTGAACGTATAGCACAAGAAATAAATTTCTTTAGTAACGTTTGCTGAATAAAGGGCAGCTGTACATTTCTATCTTAGTGGTACGTTTTGTTCTATTTATTAGCTTTCGTTGCATTCATTTATTTGTGATATGTCCTTTCCCTTTCTCTTTTAAAATAGCCGCTCCTCTCTGTGCCTAATTCATATGCATCTCCTCTCCTCCTCCATTTTATTTCAAACGAAATCTGCTCACCATTTTTTTTTCTTCTTTCGAAGCCTTCCTTCATTCTTCCAATTCTCCCTTCCAAGAAAAGCCTCGGCCCACTCCAATTCACCACGCGACCCAACCTGGCCATCTCCATCCATTCCACGTCAGCCTGCTTCGCCTCCTCCCCTAGCAGCGCCTTCAACCAACTGCGACCCCGATCTCCCTCTCCACCTTCGACCCGAGCAGGCCTTTCAGCTAGCGAAGCAACCGCATCCCCTCTGCCTTAAGCTCACGCCGAAGCCGAGCATCACCACCTGGTCTTCGCCCCACCTTCACGTGGCTACCTGTAGCTTGACTCGTACGTACCTTCATTGATACTTGATTTCGTTTTGCTATTGCAGTATATAGGTTCGATTATATATATATATATATATCTAGTGTATATATTTTATATTATAATAGATATTTGTATATATTTGTAACCGTGAAGAAGGCTGCTTACTATTATATTATATATAGTTAAGTAGCTATATAGATATATATATATATAAGCTTTATATTTTCCCTTTTTATCGTTTTGTATTCGAATCCTGTTATATGATATGTATTTTATTGTATTAGTTGTGGTTAAGGTCTGTGCTAAATATATACGTATTACTTAATGTTGATATTTGAAATATACATGTATACAAGTATATATTAATATATATGTTAAAGTATATGGTTACTGTTATAATATTTAAGTATAGGTAAGTTAGTTTTTAATCTTATATTGTGTTAGTCTGCGAATTTTTTGTTGTTGTTTATTTCGTGTATAGGTATATCTTAGTTTACATATACAATCTATCTGGATATTTAGGTACAGTCTGCATATATGTCTTGCATTTGCGTATTTGTACACAGTTGATTTGCATATATTTCATATAGATTTCCAAGTCTGCATATATAATGTTTGTTCGTATATATACTTATACGGCCCATATCGGTTGTATATATATAGTTTATGCAACTTTAAAACTATCTGTTATGAATTACATTATGTATAGGTTAAGTATTTATAAGTAATTTTATAATATGTCTTAAAACTTTTCAGTACTGTTAGTCAAATATATTGTATAGTATATTGTTTTAAGTTGTGAGTTATATAAGTATATAATTATATGCGCTGTTTTAAAGATGATTAGTACATATGAATTCATACATGCATGCCTTGCCTTTACGTTTTGAAAGAAATATATATGATATTGAATGAATATTGTTTTTAAATATTATATATATAAAAGGTTACTTTTAAAAAGGTTTAAATTTTGATTTTTGTTTGAATAGTGGTCTAAGATATGGTTTAATATAATATATAAGTGGTATATTAATCATGTAGTATAGGTATAAGCATATGTCTGTCCTAGTTTATAGCTATATGTATTATATATGTATTGTTTTATAAGTGGCAGCCTATATATATTAATATATACAATCTGTACAATATGTTAGTTAGTTAACTCATGAAATATGCCTATGTATTGTTCTAGGGAAGTATGGTTTTAAATAAATGTATACTATAAAGTTTATATAGTTTTAAAAGTAACAGTTGCATTTGAATAATGTCAGTATTGGTTTAAATATGTACAAGTGCACATATGTTATTGTATGGGTTTATGGTATTAGCTGTATATGTTTAAGGTATTAGCTGTATATATATATAGGAACACACTAGCGTGTCTTTGCCAATTATATGTATATTATAATAATGATATAATTTGACTGATATATTAGTTACATATATAGAAGTATTGTATTCATACTAAGTTTATAAAGTAAATGATGTTGTTTAATATATAATATAAGTTGTGTGTCAGTACATATCAAGTTTGTAGTATAAGTTGACCTGTTGTTATACAGTGTGTATATATATTGATTTGAGTTATATATTTTATAAGTTGTATAAAGGTATACTTTATTTTATAAGCATGAGTAAATATAAATTTGAAAATAAATATATGTTTTAATTTGATTTCAAAATATTAATATATGTATTCAGTTCAATTTATATCAACTGATTCAGTCATTCTCATCTATTTCCATCAGCTTTGTCCGTCGTGTCTGTTTCCTTCATCGAATCATGTCCATCTAGCGTTGCTTTGCATTTCGTAACTCAAGTTCATTGTCAATTTTCTCTAGCCTCAAAAGGTGAGTAATCACTCACGATTAAACGTTCTTATATTTATTAAATTAGATTTCAATTGAAACGACAACTGAAATATGATGCTGAAGTTATTTAAATTGTTATCTATGTTATTATCTGTAACTGTTCACCTGTGGGATATGACACCATATCCTGATGTTTATATTATATTGTCATTGATGATATATCTATGCCTGTTATATTATTTCTATATCTGTTATCACTCTGCAAGTTCCCTGTTAGTATAGAAATCATTATGGGTTGAAATGATACATACCCGAACGGACTTTAGGATAGGAGAAAATCATTATGGGTTGAAATGATAAACCCAAACGAGTTTCATGTGAACTGAAATTGGGGTTACGGGTCGAAATGATATCTACCCGTATATATTTAAATTTCGGATTGAAATGATAAATATCTGTATCACTTAACCATATGATAAATATATATACAGACACTGTTGGTCCATATATATAAATATTTTGAAAATGAATTCTATGGTTTTGGAAAGAAATATATGGTTTTAAAATGTTGAGCCTTAAATTATTATATATAAATGGGAATGATTGATTAAATACATATAATATGGTTGAGTATTTAAATTTATGTTTCAAAATAGATTTCAGTAATAATTTGAATAAGTTAAGTTTGGGAAGATAATTCGAATTTAGTAAAGAATTTTATTCAATTAAACCGATTTAAAACTTATTGAAATTGGGATTTAAGATATGATTTATAACTTGAGTTTGATTTAAATAATTTAATGAATATTTCTTGTTTAAATAAATTTAAGGAAATATTTATAAAAATGAAATTTAAGGCTAGTTAAATGATATTGAATTTATTAAGTGAATATTCCCTGATCAAATAATAATAAAGTTAAATCAAGAGCTATATGAAACTGTTAAATTTAACTTTGAAAATGTTGAATATTAAAGCTTTGAAATATATTGAAAATTTAAATGGTATATTTAGAACTGAATTGAGTTGATGAATTGAGCTTTGAATAAAATTTGAATTTGGAATTTGAAGTTGATGTGAAGAAATTTGTGAGACTTGAGGAAATTATAAATACTTTACTCTTAAATTATTTAACCTATATATATATATATATACTAGTTTGGAAAATAGATATAGTTGAAATGAAATGATATTTTGGTTTTGAAGTAAATAAATTTAAAATGACCACGGTGTTATAGTGTATATTTCCACCTTGTAGATAGTTCCGCAGATCCTTAGAGGACGGTTATCCCAAACATCCTTTAAGTTACTTGTATTTCAGTTGATATTTCATTTGAGTTGGATTTATTAGTATAAAAATGTTAATCCTGACTCGAGTGTTTTGTGTTTTTCTTTACGCTCGGGTCAGACTGAGTGATACAACATTTGAGACTCACCTTTGGAGTTTGGAGCTTCATTTGGAGATCCAACTATTGATTCAGCTTCCAACTCTCCAGTTGATTCGTTCACAGAAGTCATCGGTTTGGATTGGAGACTTCACTGTATTTGAGATATTCTGTTGTATTTTATTTCTAACTCTGATGTTTATATAGTAGCTTCATGAACTACTATTTTATCTATTCCGCTGTGTATTATTGTATTACTCTGTGTCTGTGATTCTATGATTGATTTATTTACTGTATATGCTGAGTTTTGCCAAATTTTAAATTAACAATCTGATATTTTGAAGTATTCAAGTCGGACATGTGTGGATTATTGTCGATTTGAATGGTCCAAAATACCGGGTCGTTATAGTGTCCCGGAACGCTATTTTTAAATTCAATTTAAACAATAAAATTTCAAAACTGAACAAAACAGTTCCAAATCCAATTCTGAAAGTTCCAATACCTTCAAAATTATCAATATGAATTTTCTAAGCCTTGAAAATATTTTTAACAAGCATAAAACTGAAGATTCAAATTTTTACCCAACTTCAATAAATTAAATTCAATAATCAAATCGCCAAATTCATTTTAATTATAAATTGTTAGATCATGTTACTTTTTGAATTATTTGTAAATGTTGACTTTTCAAAATGAATTTGTATTTGAATGGAAATCTAAAGTGTGCATGGTTTGTAAAGTTGTGTATGTGTGTTAGAAAACATATCATGTTCCAACAACTTAACAATAACTTGTTTTGGTTGAAAACGATGTTTTTGTTGACATATTTTACAGTCAAAATTTGATATTTTTGTTAAACTATATATTCAAGAAAACCAAACTTAAAAATGAACTTTTTACTTCTTTTAAATAAATTAAAACATGTCTATTCATATTTAAAATCATATTTAAATAATATCAAAATCTCTATTTTTACAGTGTACGTAAAACTGACAAAATGCGACAAAATTTGGATATTTTTGTAAAACAATTATTAATATACTTTTAAATCTTTTAATATACTTTTATTATATTTATTAGATGTTTTTAATAAGATTTATCTTTTTAAATAAATATTTAAACCTATTTACTTAAGCCTTTATTTATTTTTAACAAAACTTAACTTTTGTTTATTTGTGATAAAATCCAAACTTATACTTTTTTAAATTATTAACTATAAGAATAAATAATTTCTCTAATATTATTTATTATATATAACATATTTATTTGAGTTTTAAACCTTTTTAAATTTAAAAATAAGCATAATCTCTCTTTTTCGAAGTAGCGAAATTACGGGTCGTTACATTCTCCCCTACTTAAAAGCATTTCATCCTCGAAATAAAAGTTAGATAAAGGAATCTATATCATACTCGTATCCTCAAACATTTTGACTTATTTATATTGATGATAGAAAAAATGCGTATATAAAAAGAAGGTTAATACCATAACAATACTGAAAAAAATGATACCAAACATACAGATTCCCCATAGTAACCTGAGTACTTAACACGTACTTAAGGTTATATATACATACATCAAGTCAGACTTCTATCCTACCCATCCTAATGCGTACTGCACACTTAAGATAATATATACAACAACCAAACAAGACTATACATCCAAAAACAAAAACCGATACTATATCAACATAAATGAATACATCCACATAACCCATCCCCTAACCTGAGCATGTACTACACCTGAGGTCTATATATATACACATATCAAAACATAAGTCTAACCCCTATATCTTAGTGCCTACTATTTAAGATAACTATCCAACTACTATGTAGACAGACCCAAAACATCATACTATATGTGATATTTGATTCGACTTATTATTCGAATCCACAACTTTACTTCCGAACTAGTATCGATCCCCCGATTTTCTAGTGTGGTCTTTGATCAAACTTTCTGCACAAACCCTTGCTTTCTTTGCATAGCTCTCAACTATGAGAGAGAACTTGAGTCCATAATCGATATCCGAACTAGTATCGATCCCCCAATTTTCTAATGTGGTCTTTGATCAAACTATCTGCACAAACCCTTGCTTTCCTTGCATAGCTCTCAACTATGAGAGAAAACTTGAGTCCATAATCACTATGACGACCCGAAATTTTGGATATTTGAAATGGGAATATTTAATTGATTTTAAATATTCAAAAGTTAATTTTTAACTTGAATTTCAAATATAACTATTTATTGGATAATTTAATTATTGAATTTCATAATTGGAAGTTTGGTAAAATATTGAATCTTCAATTTTAAGCTTGTTAAAAATATATCAAAGGCTTATAAAATTTATATTGATGCTACTGAAGATAATAATAGCTGTAAAATTGAAATTAAAGGTGATTTGTTCAGTTTTGAAAATATATCGTTTAAATTGATATTTAAAAATAGCCTTTCGGGGCACAGTCTCGGATTTTGACGAAACCAGTTCCATTGTATCCGTAATATTGTATTATTATCGCATTTCAATTTTCGTAGCATTTGGAGTTGTCGTTTGGTCGTACGGGTTATAAACGCACTGAAATTTATATCGAAAATTCAATATAATTATTGGGTCCAAAAAGCTATCATCTCCATACGATCGAGTTAGGACTCGAAACCTTTTCCATTGCGTTCGAAACAGGGATATAATATTATAAACGCCTAGCGTCAGGCCTCGATAGGGGTTCGCGATTTTAAGCTACGTAAATCGAGACAACTTGAATTAAATTTTATATATATATATATATATATATTCACATATACTACCCAACATTCAACTGTAATTCTTTCAACATCAAACCTTTTTCCTTCTCAACAGCCTTTGTTTTTTTCAAAATCACTGTAGCTGTCCTTATACACGCCAACATCACTTCGTTTTCTCCCGTTCTTCTTTTAGAAAACGCAAGCAGATAAGAAGATCAGAAAGAGAAATAATAAATGGCAGAACGTTGTCTTCCCCTTCCTCCTGTCAAATTCTTTCATGATTACATAAAAAAAATACACAAGGCCGAACAAAGAAAATAAATGGCCAAACTTAGAGGGAACTCCTTCTCCTCTTCCTCATTTTCTAATTGAAAATCGAAACCAAAACCGTGAATTTCCCTTTCCCTCTGCTCTATTTCATACGAACAGAAAAAAAATCGCATCTCCCATCCTCTTTTCAAAATTCATTCAAAAATCAGATTCAAGCAAAGGGTAATGGCAGCAGTTGATTCCCCACCATCTTCCCCTTCTTCCCTTTATTTACTCGAACAAAAATGAAGGAAATCACGAGCTCGTTTTTGAGCTGCCTTGAATCACGGTCACGGCTAGGGTCGAAGCTTTTTGGGGGTTTGGAATTTCGATCTCGAGTTCGACGGCGAGGGTGCATCCGGTGTTCCAAAGGGTGACTGAGCTCGAGGAAGGCGCGTTTGCGAATCTGGACTTGGGAGGTTGTGTTCGACTGTAGGGATCACGTGTGGCCTTGAGTTTGGTGTGCGAATGTTGGAGGAAGGGGTCTGTTGTGCAACCTTAGGCAGTTTATTAAACTAAACAAATTGAGGTAATTTGATTTTTGGCATGTTTACATTTAATGTTTACTTAAGTCTAAATTGTAATTTAATGGTGATTATTATGATTTCAATTACCAGGAAATTATACAGTAAGCTATACAAAACAATTCTGTTTAATTTAAATGTTCATAAGGTTTAGAACAAAAAATGTATATATACATAAGATTTTGGGATATAAGAGTTTATATAAAAGTTAGATTTTTAAGCCTACATAAATTACTTTAATATGCAATTTAGAAATGGAAAAAATATATATACATATACACATTTTTAAATCTACTAGTTTATTTTAAAGAATGTATATTAGCAATTAATTCGTTTAATAAACTGGTTTAATCTATTTATGATAAAAAAAGGTATTTAAAAGGGAAATTATCAGTTTAAATTAAATTGTTAGTTAATAAATTTATTTAATGCTAATTGATCATTCGATTAGTTCAAATGTTAATAAAACGTATAATGTTTGTACAAGGTCCAAAAATCGTGAAGGAAATAGCCGGTTTGGATTGAATAGGAAAACAAAAATCAAAGGTGAGTTAATCTCACTAAAATTTTATTGCTAGTTAATTTAAATGGTTAAATTTAAATTATTGGATGATTGATTGAATTGATAATTTATTATCAGTCTGGATGTGATATTATATATAGTAGTATATATATATATATATAGATATATATATATATATTGGAGTGATTGATATTCCCGCATTATATAGTGGATGAGACCTTATACTCCCCTCATAATAGCGGATGACCCTATATACCACGATATCCCCCTCGAAGTGGGATTGGTATTTTTATATTATGCTATTTTATATTTTGCGATGTGATTTATTTGATGATCTGTGATGGATTATATTGGGAGATTAAATTATTGAATGAGATGGCTTGGTTGAATATATATATGGGTATTTTGAGATATGAGAAAAATATATAAAGATTGGATTTTTAAAGGAAATAAAAAGGGAAATTTTTAAGTGAAATAATTATAGTGAATTTGGATAAATTAAAGAAAGGCATTTGGAGAAGAATAAAAAGTTTGATTTTGAAACCCTATTAAATAAATCTCGAATATGGGAAAATGGAGATTTTGTATGAATGGAAATAGAAGAATTTGATGACTTAAGTTAAATTGTTTAAAGATAAAAGAATTATTTTAAAAATTCAAGTTTAAATGAGTGGGGAAAAATAAAAGGGGAATTTTGAATAAAGGGTGAAATTGATAATTTAAGTTTTAAATAAGGTTTTAAATCATAATAAAGGTGTGAATATGGAATTAATGGATTTTGGAAAAAAAATTGAGTAAGTCAAGATAAATTTTTAAAATGGAAGTAAGTTAGAGAATCGATTGGGAAATTGATTAAGTGTTTTGAAAACAGTGATTTTAAGGGAAATAAGGGTATGGAAATTATAAACTGGGTTTATAAATAAAGTGAAAATATTTATTAGTGGATAAGTTTGGAAGTATAAATTCATGGTGGGAATTTATAAGGAGATGGTAATTTGTTTTAAAAATAAATAGTGGTTTTATTTTTAAAAGTGTTAAAAGAAATTTACGGGTTTAGGGATGTAAATTAAATTGGGATAAATCGAGAAGGATTTATAAATGGTTAAATGGACTATATTGGAATGGAAAGTGTATTTTCCCGAGAAGCCAAGTATATTTTCAAGGAAAGATTTCTAAGTATAAATTAAAAGTTTTAAAGTTGTTTTAAAGAATGTTTTAGAGAAATTATTATTTAATCGTTTTAACGTTTTTTTTAAGTAAATACTTATTAAGATAATTATAGAAGTGATTATTTTAAAAGGTTTAACTAGTATTATGATTTAAAAAAATTATTATTAAATATTACACTTTATATAATAGTTTTGTTTTAAAGTAGTTTTGGATAAAGTTTTTTCTTTGAAATTATTATAGAATTTCATAACTATTGTTTCGAATAAAGTGACTTAAGTAGTTTTATTTATAATGTTTTAAAGTATATATTTTTGGATAAAGTGATTTAAATTATTTAAAAATCTAAAGTATTAAGACTTGGTGATTTTTAAGGGAAATAAAACAAATGGGTGAATGATTGTTTGAATTGGTAGTTAAATAACCGACTATCAATATTGGCCAATGCGCTGATTGTTTCGAAGAGACCGGGATCGGGTTTAATTACCCGAAAACCAGATCGATCTGGTTTAAACGTTTGTGAATGAATACTGTGAAGACGATGAAGACGGTGATTCGGTTTGTCCAGACCCAGGGCTACTTTTATGGACGAATGTTATCAGACTGTAACGACCCCGAATTTTAATTACATTTAATTGATAATTAAATGAATTTTTGAATTAAAATAGTAAAATAAAACGGTAAATAGATTGCGAGTTTCCCCAGATCTCATCAAATTTTGTATAAATCATTTAAATTTAAAATTATTGTAAAGTAAATAGAACTAGAACAATTTTAACAACATATTAAAATAGAATATCAATTTTATTACAAAGCCATAAGATAAGAAAGTAATCAAACTAAAGCAAATAAAGATAAGTGTAAACACATACAAATATGGGTTAGCTTCCAAAAGCATAACAACAAACCAGACCACACATTTTAAACATATATTTAGTAAACATATAAATGAACAAGTATGCAAACCAACCCTATATCATCTATCAGCCGAAATTAACAAATACAAGATCACTTCACCCATGCCTTAGTACAAACAACATTATAACATATTGTACCAAAGGAGTTAATGCTAATATCTTAGCATGCATAGTACAAATCATATCAGCCGAGATTTATCTCAGCATGGTCAAAACAAAGTAAAAAGGAAATACAACATACCTCAGCCGAGCCAATAATGTAGGCAAGAAGAAAAGAAAAGATAGTATATAAATATATTAAACATGAAACCTGGCAAAAACAAAAGTGTGTGTGTGCTTGCAAAGGAAGGCAGCAGATATATATTTAAGTAGAAACATATGAGACATAAAGTACTTTGCATTTAATGCTAAGCATAAACAAGGTCAACTCGAAATGTATCAGCCACCATAGAAAGAAAATATCACTGCTGTGTTGTACTAAAAGAAGCATTACCCTGTAATTCGTTCACTTTGCATATATCAATCTCCATCATTTTCATCTTCGTTCCATTTCAAACTGAGAAAAATAAAGTAGCATCATCTCAGTTTCTTCCATCAAACTAAGTTAGAATCTGAAGTAAATAAAACTTAGATCAAAACAAATTGATGCAACCAAAGTCTTCAAACCTGGGAAGATATCAAAGCCTAGGAAAACAAGAATAAAAGCCTGTTCATCAGAAAACTCTATTTATCTCTGGAAACAATGGTGAGCAACTCTTCCTTTAAAACCCTGCTCTGTTCTTTCTTCTTGTCCAAGTGAGTAAACGAGAACCTTTAAGTTTTAAAGTTGATCTGTATATATATGTATGTGTTGGTAATCTTATCTAGCATTTGAGATTGTTTTATCATTTTGTTTCATATGAATGCTCTGTAGTTTGAATATGCCAATTTCTTTTAGTTACAGAGTAAATAAATGATCAAGTTACAAAATATCTCTACAACAATCATTTGCAGGCTTGTGATTTAAACACGGTGAGTTGTTTTAAGTATAAATAAAGTTTTTAAAACATGTTTTCAAAGTCTGGGTGGAAAATATCAACAGGGAAGTGTTTTGTAGGCTATCAAAATTTTCTACATTAAATTCAAATATTTTAATTTGTCAATTCAACAATATAGATTGAATCTACATACAAAAGTAGGATTTTTAAAATGAAAATGATGATTTTTAAGCAAGTGTGTGAGATGCAGTTCGAACGTGACGTCTAGAGACACTTTCACGAATTCCAGTCGTTTCAAACAAATTTAAAATCTAAATTTTGGTGAGAAGCAAGCTTGATAGTGTAGCAATACCAGAAAAATGATAGAAATATTTTCGAATGCATAGATTGTGAGTTCTAATCGAAAGTAGGGTTTAAGACCCTGTTCGAGTCGACGAGGTTGTCGAGGCAACTACGTCGACGTAGGCGAACCAGAGGTGACCGGTGGTAGGGGAATCGAAGCGTGAAGGCGTGACGTATCTTTGGACGTGATCGTGTGATGTTCGGTGGTCGGAGATGGCGAGGCGTGGTGGGTTTTGGCGATGGGTTCTGGAGCCTGATGTGGTTCATTTGTTCATTTTTGAATTTACGAAGTGGTTAGTCGACCTTGGTGATCGAGTCGACTCAGAGGCAGATCGTCGACGTGGGGATGGTCGGAACAGTGGTCGGAGGATGTCTGATCGCGTGTGCATGTACACGTGTACACTTTCACGTCTATGGGTTTCGTTGGTTTGGAAATGATGAGTTTTCTCGGGTTAGGCACGAGACATTTGGGAATTTTCTCGAAGGTAAGAGACGACGTGAGTTTGCTTGGGGTTTTTGTTGGTTTAGCTCGAGAATTTGAGTAAATGGCTCGGGTTGGTGATGACTAACCAGGTTTTATAAGATTTAAAAGCAAACGGAAATTTTAATGTGTATTTAAATAAGCTTTATAAAATTAAATGTGTTGACAACTTTTTAATGTTCAAAATAGATTTTAAAGTGTGTTAAATTTTGTTAAGGTAAATTTGGATTTGTCTTGAATATGAGGTGAAATGAAAACTTGATCATTTATAAGAAATATTTTATCCTTAAATAAATGAAACTTAAGGATATGAAAATATTAAGTAAATGTAATTAACTAATTTGATTAATTAATGATTGGATTAATTAATTTAGTAATTAAAGGTTAAATTGGTTAATTAAGGTTTAAGAAAATAAATTGGTAATAAATGGATGATTAAAAATCATTAATTAAATAAGAGTTGAATTTTAATTTATGATTATTAATTAAGTAAGAATAAATTAAGTTATATTGAATACTTAGTTAATTAAATAATTGGGGATTAATTAATGAGTATTAAAGATGAAATAATAATTAAAGGTTAATTTATTAATTATTAATGGTTAGTTAATAAATGATTTAAAGGATAATTAATTATATTGGTTTGTAATTAATTAATGATTAATTAACCCGGATTAGAAATTCATAAGTAATTAATCTAATTTGAATAAATCAGATAATTAACTGACCTTACTTATGAATGTTTGGATTCTATTGAATGACTTGATTGTTTGATATCCCTAATATATGATGCTTTGTGATACATCCTGATTTATGTTGTGATCTGTAGTTTACTTATCTGTGACCTTTATATATCTATGATCTGTGAATGAACGATAAGCGTTGTTCTTATACCGCTTATTGAATTATATTTCTGTATTCTGATATGTGATGATTCATTGTGTTGCACTATTGTGTGAAACCCCCGGACTACACTTTTACACACACAAATATGGATTTCACGTGGAAATCGGTTAAGTCACAGATAATTCAAATCAATGTTTTTGAAATTGAAATTTTAATTTCAATTGATTTTGAAATTAGAAATTCGGGTTTTAAAGTGAAAAGTTTTTGAAATAGAATTTCAAAGATAAAAGTTATTTTGAATAACTTAATCGAGTTTTGAAAATTTAAATAATTTGATTTAAATTTGAATTCAAGTTTGGAATTGAATCCTATGATTTGAAACTAGGGATTAAACATGATATAAATGTGTTTATATAAAGTTAAACCATTTAAAAGTATAATTTTGAGAATTTGGATTTAACCCAAGGATTTCCACTCGTATGAATGAATCAGATTTTCTGAAATGAAACTGTTTGTTTTTAAATGATAAAAGCTTTCAGATAAGAAATGAAATTCCAGTTTAATTAAAGGAATTTCAATATTGAATTGAAAAATGGTTTTCCAAGTTATGAATGAATTGTTTTTGAAAACTATGAATTGAATCTGTTTATCTTTAACAGATTTAAAATAATGATTGGTTTAAATCATTTGAAATGGGATTGTTTTGAAAGCTATAAGTTAAATCTTGATTTAAAGGTTTAACGAGTTAATCAATTTGAAATGGAAATTAATTTGGAAAATCTGTGAATGAATCTTTTGTTTAAAAGATTAAAGTGTGGAAACTGTTTAAACCGTAAAGGTTGAATCTTTTTGTTTAAAGATTTAAAATGGTAATTTGTTAAACCATAAGAAAAATTTTGGGTAAAAAGTTGTGACTTAATTGAAATCCCATATCCATATGTTTTAAATATTTCGCTCACTATTCGGTTTAGCCGGGAGAGGACCTTTGGGTCGTATAACCCATTCTGAATGTGTGATACGACGTATATGGATAGCATTTGAAGACCGGTGTTGAAGACCGGATATTTTTGAAAACGGAAGGATTACCGTCGAGTTACTCTGCATCGGCTGATCCCCGATATAGAGGTTTTATCATCCTTAGTGACGGGAAGTCCGGACGTGATTGGAAATTATCCGGAATTGCAAGGGCTTCGTGAGAAGTGCCTTCGGTTCTGTTCGATCCCGGAACAGACTTGTATGGTTACATGTCTGACATTACACTTTGAGATATAAAGCCGATTTCTTTCAAATACATTTCTGTTGGTGGCGGAGAATTTATTCTCTTAGCTTAACACCCTTCTCTGAGACGTACGAGCTCAGAGGTTATGTAGTTGAAATTTATCAGCGATATATCCCAATTTGGTAATGTGACATGCTGAGTGTTGCTGTGTGATGATCAGTGTTTGATCATTTGCGATATGATCATTTGTTTGATCTTATATCTTTGTGATCATAGGTTGATCATTTGTTTGACCCGAAGCATGGCTTTGTAGAAAGCGTAGCTTTGTGGACGAGACTTCATCGAGCCTCACACCCCGGAAATGGTCGAAACAGGAAGGATGCAGCAAGGTTCTAGGGAGTAGCGCCCCTTAGTGTATGTCATTCCTTCTGGATAAAGGTGGTATCATGGTATGGAGCCCAGATACTTAACCTCTGTGGTTGCTGCAAATTTATTACTTTGTGGTTGTTGGAAATCGGGGATCCTCGGGAAGATCGGTGACGATCGGGGGATGGCATACGCGTGTCAGTAGTTACCTATTTTTGCAGAGGTAACCCGGCCTTGTGTTGGCAGAGATCCGGTTAGATTCTCGGGTCGTCTATTCTAGGGACGTACCCATCGTGGATAGGAAGTTCCTTAGCCTGACCATTTGTTGGAAATCCATCTTCCAATACGAACTTTGTACGGTATTAGTTGTAGAACCTGCCATTTACGTATGGTGGTCACCACTGTTTAGATGGTAGCTATAGTAGGCATACGATACTGGTCGTATGTTGGCTAAGAGTAATATTATACTTTCGAAATGTTTTCTACACTATGAACTAATAATAATATCAAAAAGAATTTGATTTTGTGTAGTAAGCATCTTTGACTATCATAAGAAGAAATCTCCTCCAATTCTGCGTTTGCATTGTGTGTGTGGTGGGAGGTCTTATGGTAGTTTCATTTTCCAAAAAGCATTGCGAATTGACTTTAAAAATCCCTGTTATTTGTTTTTAAAGATAAACTGTTTTTGTTGCTCACACCAGTCCCATGACTGATCCGGAGTTTATTGTTCCCTTCCTAAACTCTGGGTGCTCATAATTTTCCACACGAGCAGTCTAGAGTTGGGTTTCTTTTCAGATATTCAGGTTTAGTAGATTATCTGGAGCTAGTTCATTCATCAGAATTGCTTATCTTGGAGTTGTGGATTCATTCTTGTCTGAAGATCATTTTGGAGTTATCATTTCTATTGATATTGTTCCGCTGCTGTTGTTATCGTTTTCTTTTCCGCTGCTATTTGTTGTATCATATCTCTGATGTATATTGATATTCATTGTATCACTCTGTTGTATCAGATATTATATATCAATGTATTATTCTTTTCTTCCGCTGTGTTATTTACTTAATTGTGTTATAAGCTCCCGAGAACCAGATTCGGCATTTGAATCTACGGCATTTTGAGTACAAGTGAAGTACGGGTGCCGATTTTCGAAGGTCGACTTTTGGGTCTTGACACAGACCATCGTCAGGAGGACGATGAGCATTCTAATTTTTTAAGTGAAATGTGTTCTAATAAAAGGTAACGCGTAGCCTCAAGCCTCATCAACCGGGAATGGCTAAAACATGGGAGGTGCAGCAAGGCTAAGTGGCTAGTAACCAATTAGGGTAAGATTTCCCCAGTCTAGATGTCCCTTTTTATTCGGCTTAGTGGGCGGTTGCTGATCCCAACCGCGGGGTGATCTTATTCAGATTATCCAGTAAGGGGTAGCTTTGGTCTTGTGTTGCAGGGGATCTTTAGTGATCCTAGGTACTCTGATCTACACCAGGTACTGTGACGGGCGGTACCCCAGTAGCCCTGCCATTGTATGGAAACCCAATCTCCAATAAGTGCCTTCGGACTTGTTTGTATACCTATTATGCTGTAATTTAATGAATGTAACAATTTCAGCTATTTGAATAAGTATTTATGCTTAGACGCTATTATAATATCAGAGGATTTGATATAAAATGTTTTGGTTATCGTAAGGTAAAAACCCGGCATGTTTATTTGTGGCGTGGTCTTTCGACATACCTTTGATTTTCAAAAAGATTTTGAAAACTTTAATAATTCAATTGAGTTTGTTTTCTCACGCTGGTTTTCCAGACTTACTCGGGTGTTATTTTATTATAATGCTCGGGTCAGACCGAGTATTACAGATACATGATAGGATGTTGTGGAGCTCAGGAGACGAGTTGGATGGCGAGACGTATCACGCGTACTTGACTTATATTCCGTTGTGCGGTGTAAGCTGTATAGTCAGCTTTTGTGAGGACAAGTTATTATAACTGTCTGGTTGTGTGCTATGGATTGTGTTGTACTCTGATGATTGTAAGTGTAACGACCCCAGATTTAAATTTATTTAAGTTAATAATTTATTGAATTTTTGATTTAAATTGAGTAATTAAATAAATTTTTGGATAAAAATTTGTAAATTTAATTAAAAAAAATTGGAGCGAGTTTCCCCGGATCGTAATTTAAATTGTTAAATCATTTAGATTTAATAATATTGTAAATATTGTACATATATGTGAATATATATGTATTTAGCATATGTGAGTAAATTTGAAATAATATATGTATTTGTACATTTGAGTTGAATTTAAATCTTTATATAAATGGTTTAGAAAAGAAGATATATATAAGATAGATAGATAAAGTGATTACACTACAATAATTCAAACAACAATAAATTTATACACATTTAAACAAAATAATTGAACAAGCAAAAATGTAGATAAGTGTTCAAACATGAAGACAAGTATAAACAAATACACTCAAGTATGAGCTTGCAAGTGAAGACAGTAAAGTATTTTCATACACAAGCAAAAAGATAGGTATGTAGGTTTAGATAACAAGAAGAAAATCTAAATATCTATGTACAATAAATATAAAGATATGTATGTAAACAAATCAAGATTGATGTGAATAATAAAATGAAACATAGCACTAAAGAATGATTTCCCAGCCTCAAAGTGATCCGCATAGCTAAGTAGGCTTGTATAGGTAAGTATGAAAACCTGTTCGAATATGCCTGCAAAACTTAAGAGCAACAATAAGATTAAAAGCAAAGTAAAAATATAAAATAGGCTTGTGGCTTGTAAAGTAAGACTCAGGCAAGAAAAAAATATATAGGATAAGTATAAGATAAAAACATCAAGGACAATGCCATTTAATGCTTGCTAAGATAATATCTCCTCTAGTACAATAGTATACAATCTCGGCCACCAAAATATAAAATTTTCACTGATAATTTGTACAAATGTACACTGTTTGTATAAGATGTTATTACCTGTAGCTTGTATAAACATCACTCTGTAAACTATTTCTCATATCACCTTTTCATTCCATTCGAGCTAAATACAAAACTAATTTGAAAACTCCATTAAAACCAAAACCACATTCTACAATCATCAAGCAACTCAAAAAGGCAGAGAGCAAGATGATTTGGCAGAATGATCAAGGTGGAAACATGTTTCCAGTTTTCAAATTCTAAACAGATTTCAAAAACAAGTCTCTGTTCTTCCTCTTTAAATTGGTGAGTAACACTTTATTTAAATCTGAGTTAAAAAGGCTTGATTGTGATATCCCTAAATTTTAGGCAATATCAATTTAATAATCTGTATTAAAAAAATTAAATTGATTTGATAATTTTGTAATTTAATTTGAATTAATTTAATAATCTTCTTTAATAAATATTTAAATTAGTGAATTTATCTTTTAAAAGCTAAATAAAATGTTTTCTATTTATAATGAATATATATATATTTGTATATATATTGTAATTAGAAATCTTTGGTTTGAATTTTATAAAAAATTAAATAATGTTTTTAAATTCTAATATCTTGGGTAAACTGGGAAATTATGATTTATTTGAAGTTAAAACTTTTCAAAAATATTTTATAAGTAACTATATGGTTTTAAAATACTTAAGGTAAATATTACTAGTTTAAATATCTTTAATTTAGATTTTAAATAAGATTAGCAAAATGATTTGTTTAACATTATTATTTTTATATGATTTGTAAATTATCTATGAAAGTTTAAAATTAAAATATGAAACATTAATCCATTTAAATAATAAGTAATTTATAATCTCTTGTATAAATTATATAAAATTGTCAAGTGAGTTATTTTCAAATAATAAATATATGTATTGTTTTTATATATAAATATAATTGGTTTTACTCTTTAAAGTTATCTATATATATATATATATATCTAAGTATTAAAAACTAATTAATTAAGTTAAAAGCTTTTTATTAACACTTAAATTATAAATACAAATTACTTACAAGACAAGTGTAAACATTTTAGAGCTAAATTAACATGTGTTAAGTAATAAACCATTTAATGTGACAAATGTAAATTATCTTAACAAGTGGCATTTTAAGTTTGGTTTTCTTTTTCTTTTTTTTATAAAATTTCAGCCCATGCAAATATGTCTTTCTTCCTTTCATTTCTTTTGCCATTCTCTTTCAAAAAGCTAAGAAGAAACTCAAAATCAAAACAATCTTCCTAAAACAAATCTGAAACCTTCCTCAAAACTAAAAGAAAAATCAAATCAATTTCCAAATTCTTAAATCATTTTCAAGTTAAAAACCTGTAATCTCTTCATGTCCAAACCTCTTTCCTCAAGCATGAACAGACTTTCATATTTGCAACCTGGAAAAGCATTTCAAGCTTGTAAACAAACCAGTGAACATACTCCTCAAAAATCAAATTCGAGCCTGCATTTTTCCAAAATCATTAACCTGAGATCTGTATTTTTCCAAAAACCTGAGAGCAACAAATATGATAATCTTTCCTCTCAAAAACAATAAGTAATCGAATTCCTCAAAATCAAAACTAAGACCTGTAATTCAGTTTCCAAAATCAGATGGAAGCCTGTAGCCTTCTTCAAAAGCCTGCAATTTCTGTCTCAAACAAAATCTGGAGTTTGTCTTCTGCAATATAGGATCTTGGACCTGCATGCAAGCCTAAAATAACAGCATGCAAGTTTTAAAATCAAACAAAGACTCAAGTTTTAAAAGATTCAAAAGATTTTTCAAAGTGGAGACTCTGCTCTTCATTTCAAAATAAGGTGAGTAAACACTAAATCTTAAAAACAGTTTTCTTTAAAATCTGTTATGATGCATGTGTTGGATGTTGTAGTAGATTGTGTTGTATAATTATATGGATGTTAATGCATGTATATTATGTATATGAAATGTTTGTGTGGTATGCCTATTATTGACTGTGAATACATATATTATAGAAACTCTGTTTCTAAATTCCCAGACTAATATTCTAGTGAAAATGGATGATAGTAATTACCTTGAATGGTTTGAATCTCAAATATGAGATTAGTATTGTGTGATATGGATGTATTGGTTGCATAGTGATAATGAGATGGATTATTTGTTGGTGATAATAATGTTGATTATCTTTTGAGATATTGTGAATTATCTATCTTTGTGTATATAGATAAGAATTGAATTGTTTTAACCTTAAAACAACTTGGCCCTTAAAAGATACGTTTTGGATTTCGATGAGACCGGGATCGGGTTTCCGTATACCGGAATTCCAGGTCTGGAGACCCGAATACCACATCGATCCAAATTAACGATAGGTCGTGAATCTCAAGTGAAGATGAAGATTCAGAGTGCAAGGGTTATTGTCGTTAACTCTGAGGGTGATTCCAAAACGAGTGTAACGAGATAATGCCTTCGGTTTCGTTTGAACCCGGAACGAACTTATATGGATTGAATGCTTTCAGCACATCGTCAGGCGGACGATGAGCATTCTAAGTGATATGTTCTGATTAAAGGTAATCGTAACCTCAAGCCTCATCAACCGGGAATGGCTAAAACAGGGGAGGTGCAGCAAGGTTTCGTGGGTAGCACCCACTGAGAGCAAGATAGATCCCTGTCTAGAGGTCCCTTTTCTTTTATTTGGCTTAGTGTGTGGTTGGTCGCGCCAACTACGGGATTATCTTGTTCGGGATTATCCAGTAAGGGATGGTTCCGGCTTTGTGTTGCAGGGGAGCGGGCGTACTCCTCGGTACGGTGATCTAGGCCACGTACTGTGACGGGCGGTACCCCAGTAGCCCTGCCATTGTATGGAATCCAAACTCCAATAAGTGCCGTACGTATTAGTTGTGCCCAACTATGTTGGAATGTGAGATGTAAGCATTTCAGCTATTTCTGTATTTTACTTGAAAACCCTAGACCCTATTATAATACAATCGGATTTCCTATCAAATGTTTTAGTTAGCGTAAGGTAAAAACTTACCCATGTTTATTTGTGGGAAGTCTTACGTGATACTTTTGTTTTCAAAGGTTTTCAAAGTTAAGCAATCTAACCGTTTACTCACACCAGACCCATGTCTGACCCAAGTGTTTATTTTCTGTTTTATTAAACTCTTGGGTACTCAATATTGTATTGAGTAGTCAAGGGATTCAGGATAGTCTTGACGAATTCTGGAGGAGCTGTGAAGCAGGAGGCTTCAGCGAGTAGATATATAGAGTTTCCGCTGTGTTTGTATTAGTCTGTATTGTACTGATGTACTTGTGTTGTATAATAGACAGAAGTTTATAACTGTCTATTCTGTGATGTATAAGTTGTGTAACTCTGATGTAATATGATACTATGTAATATTTTATGTGATATATTATATTTTATTCGTTCCGCTGTGAGATTCTGATGTGTTGTTCTTTTTTTCTTTCTCTTCTTTCTTCTTCTATCCCTTTCTTTCTTTATGATGATACGACTTTTTGTGGAGAAAAAGTCGGGTTGTCACAGTTGGTATCAGAGCATAGGTTGAGCGAATGCCTAAGCTTTTGGTTAAGTGAATATCAGAACACTAGGTTGAGTGAATACCTAGGTTCGGAAGGATTGTTCATTAGAGATAGGATCTGTAGCAACCTGTTGAGTCTGAGTATATATACGAGAGCGCGTATTTGTTAGTTATATAAAATGGTTTTATATTGTGTTAATTGATCGGTTGAGTGGTATATGGATTCTGGTCAATATGAGTAGCTAACGTTATTGATAGGGATCTCTAAACACTTGACCAGGCCAACGGACACAATATTGTTTTAAAAAGGTAGATGAAATAATTTTACCCAGATATAATTTCTATATAAAAAAAATATCATTTTAAATGTATATGGTATTTATAATGATTGGTTGGGATGATAATAATTTATCATCTAGGATTAGGAGTCTGAGTGTTGAGGTTGGAAGTGTATTTGTCGAGACTGTAGACCTAATACCGTCTCGAGTGAACTTTACAGTTGTGTAAGGATTTCACAATCTCTGAAGGAAACCTGTTAAGGTTCGGAGTTCATCTTAGGAGTTGGATGAGTAGAGTTGGATCTGTCGGAGAACAGAAGCGAGTGATGGTATCTCAGGTAATAGTAGCTGTGTGATGAGATGCAGTGACTATGGATGTTCCCGAAGATGTTTTCTTTGGAACAAGTTAATGAAGTGTGTCTGTTTCGGTGTTGTGGCTGAGTTCAGCATGGTGTTTCTGTTTGGTTTGAGGTTCGAGTTTCTCGAAGAGCTTTGGATTGAGAAGTCTTTGGCATCTGTGGCAGCAGTGCAGCTCGGAGTGTTCTGTGCGTTGGCAGGAAGTTCTTCCGGCTTAGCAGTTTTCTGGAGGTGGAGTTCAGAAGCAACAGAGTGGATCCATTTCTTCAATGGATTGCAGAGGTAACCCGGCCTTGTGTTGGCTGAGATCTAACCGTAATGTTAGGTTATTTCTCGGGTCGTCTATTCCAGGGACGTACCCATCGTGGAAAAGGAAGTTCCTTAGCCTGATCATTTGTTGGAAATCCAAAGAAACAATACGAGCCTTGTACGGTTTTAGTTGTAGAACCTGCCATTTAATATGGTAGCTATAGTAGGCATACTATAATGGTACCTATGCTGGCTAAGATTGATATTCTACTTTCGAAATTACTTTCTGCACTATGCACTAGTAATAATATCAAAAATGATTTGATTTTGCGTAGTAAGCCTCTTTGACTAACATAAGAAGAAATCTCCTCCAAGTCTGCATTTGCATTGTGTGTGTGGTGGGAGGTCTTATGGTAGTTTCATTTTCCAAAAAGCATTGCGAATTGACTTTAAAAATCTCCGCTATTTGTTTTTAAAGATAAACTGTTTTTGTTGCTCACACCAGTCCCATGACTGATCCGGAGTTTATTGTTCCTTTCCTAAACTCTGGGTGCCCACTATTTTCCACACGGGCAGTCTAGAGTTGGGTTTTTCAGATATCCAGATTTGTAGATTATCTGGAGCTAGTTCAGTTCTTGGAGTTCATGGACTGACGTTGCTTATCTTGGAGCATTCTATTGGAGACATTCTATTCCGCTGCTGGTGTTATCGTTTTCTATTCCGCTGCTATTTGTTGTATCATATCTCTGATGTATATTGATATTCATTTTATCATTCTGTTGTATCAGATATTGTATATCAATGTATTATTCTTTTTCTTCCGCTGTGTTGTTATACTTAACTGTGTTATAAGCTCCCGAGAACCAGATTCGGCATTTGAATCTACGGCATTTTGAGTACAAGTGAAGTACGGGTGCCGATTTTCGAAGGTCGACTTTTGGGTCTTGACAAGTGGTATCAGAGCTAAGGTTGAACTTTAGCTCAGGAGTATAACACGTTAAGTAGCTCATTAGAGATAGAGTGAAGTAAACTCTAGAATGAGTATTCTCAGATATCCGTCTGAACGTCTCAGTAAATTCTCTTACTATCCACTGATAGTGAGTATGAGTGCAAGAAGAGGACGAGATAGGGGACAAGGGAATACGACTATAAATGGTCAATACCCTTCAACAGTGGAAACAATCTTTCTCTATCAATATTCTTTGATTCGTCTTTCCAAATTCGTTTCATTTCTTCGTATCAGCTACAAGAAGAAGTTTCGATATGATGATCGAATCGTTGTAGAAAATCCTTACTTCGTATCTTCATCGGTTTCTTATCAGCTTTTCGTTTTTAAACTTTAAGGAAATTGAAAAAATTATGAATTGGAAAATTTAAATTGAGTTAAATTGATTAATAGAATATGAGGATAAAATTGAATTGAATCAATAAAATGATTTTGTTTAAAACCAAATTTGAAATTTTATTGTAATTTCTCGGGTTAATCGAAGTCCGAAGAGGGACAAATTGGTATGTATTCTGAGATATTTCGACTTGAATTCGGAATCCATATCTTGAGTTTGAAGAGTTATAGGAGATCGAATCTATCTATCTTGGTGTTTTCGTGCCTGCGAATTTCGAGGACGAAATTCTTTTAAGGGGGGAAGTTTGTAACGACCCCAGATTTAAATTTATTTAAGTTAATAATTTATTGAATTTTTGATTTAAATTGAGTAATTAAATAAATTTTTGGATAAAAATTTGTAAATTTAATTAAAAAAAATTGGAGCGAGTTTCCCCGGATCGTAATTTAAATTGTTAAATCATTTAGATTTAATAATATTGTAAATATTGTACATATATGTGAATATATATGTATTTAGCATATGTGAGTAAATTTGAAATAATATATGTATTTGTACATTTGAGTTGAATTTAAATCTTTATATAAATGGTTTAGAAAAGAAGATATATATAAGATAGATAGATAAAGTGATTACACTACAATAATTCAAACAACAATAAATTTATACACATTTAAACAAAATAATTGAACAAGCAAAAATGTAGATAAGTGTTCAAACATGAAGACAAGTATAAACAAATACACTCAAGTATGAGCTTGCAAGTGAAGACAGTAAAGTATTTTCATACACAAGCAAAAAGATAGGTATGTAGGTTTAGATAACAAGAAGAAAATCTAAATATCTATGTACAATAAATATAAAGATATGTATGTAAACAAATCAAGATTGATGTGAATAATAAAATGAAACATAGCACTAAAGAATGATTTCCCAGCCTCAAAGTGATCCGCATAGCTAAGTAGGCTTGTATAGGTAAGTATGAAAACCTGTTCGAATATGCCTGCAAAACTTAAGAGCAACAGTAAGATTAAAAGCAAAGTAAAAATATAAAATAGGCTTGTGGCTTGTAAAGTAAGACTCAGGCAAGAAAAAAATATATAGGATA
Source organism: Allium fistulosum (assembly GCA_030737815.1). Lineage (NCBI taxonomy): Eukaryota > Viridiplantae > Streptophyta > Magnoliopsida > Asparagales > Amaryllidaceae > Allium > Allium fistulosum. The sequence goes on from CM060903.1 coordinate 1,061,669,369, forward strand.
AGTATAAGATAAAAACATCAAGGACAATGCCATTTAATGCTTGCTAAGATAATATCTCCTCTAGTACAATAGTATACAATCTCGGCCACCAAAATATAAAATTTTCACTGATAATTTGTACAAATGTACACTGTTTGTATAAGATGTTATTACCTGTAGCTTGTATAAACATCACTCTGTAAACTATTTCTCATATCACCTTTTCATTCCATTCGAGCTAAATACAAAACTAATTTGAAAACTCCATTAAAACCAAAACCACATTCTACAATCATCAAGCAACTCAAAAAGGCAGAGAGCAAGATGATTTGGCAGAATGATCAAGGTGGAAACATGTTTCCAGTTTTCAAATTCAAAACAGATTTCAAAAACAAGTCTCTGTTCTTCCTCTTTAAATTGGTGAGTAACACTTTATTTAAATCTGAGTTAAAAAGGCTTGATTTTCTCTGAATCATATATATTCTTGTATATGTATGTTGTGCCTGTATTTGTGTATATCTGTTTCATATAGACTCTGTTATCTGTTGATTTTCTTTGAATAAATATACAATCAAACCTTCCTCTCTCGTTTTAAAAACTGTTGGATGTAGGATGTAAACAATAATTGTTTGTTTAACTATAATATAAGTAGTAAAGATTTAAACAAGCTGAACCTACTGGTATTTGTCTCTGTAAAACCAAGGAAGCATTTACATCTTTGATTATGACTAAAAACAAACTTCTTTTTTAAAGGGTTCAGGTGTATAGAGTGAAACAACATACTAAAATAGGATTTTTAAAACAAGTTTTATAATTTTTAAGTAAGGGGATGAAGAGCAGTCGAGGTTCGACTGTTTTGAACGTTTTGAAGTGCCGTGGTCGATGTGGTCGACCGGAGATGTTGGGTTTTGGTCGAGAGGTAGAGGAGCGACCAGGGATGTTGGAAAAAATGGAGTCGGGGTCGCCAGATCAACGTGGAGCAGTTGGCAATGTTTTCTTGCCTGTAAACCTAGTTTTTAAGTGCCATAGTTAATTGTCTCGTTTGAAGCCATGGAGTGATCGAGTGTGACGAGCTTTGGGGGTCGTGTACAGGGAAGGTAGGCGAGGCTTTTGCCGGAGTTCGATGATCTCTGGTGATCGGAGGTAGGAGCAGCGACGAAGTTTACAGGTGGTGATGTTTTCTAGTTTGGGTTCCAGGTGAAATCGAACTCGATTTCGACTTTGAACCGGAGTTGATGATCGGAGGTTTGGGGTTGGGTGTCGAGGTGGTCGTCGAGATGTGGAGGTGGCCGGAGCCACGGTGCACGTGCACTGTGCATATTGGAGGGGCTGTCAATTTTGTGGGTTGTGCAGTTTTTGACTCGGGGTAGCTCTCGAGTAGGAGATGCTTTTGACTCGAAGTGGAGTTCGAGTGAGGGGGAAAGAACGACAGTTTTAAACTTAAAAAAAAAAGGAAAAAAGAGAGGAAATTTGAGGAAGAAGAAGTGGCTCGAGGGAAGACTCGGGGAATTCAGCAGTTTGCTCGAGTATACCTTCGAGGACGTGAACGTTAACTTTCCTGTCTTAACTTAAACATAAATATAAGTTCCTTTTAATTCAAATAAAAACAAGTCTTTATAAAATGAATGTTTTAATAACTGATTTCTGAGTTGTACGTTTTAGGTTACTTAACTTATTGAAATAAACTCTTAAGTTAATTTAAACTTGATTTAGAAATGTATTTAAGTGATAAGTAAAAGGACAAAATGTTTTAAAATTTATGTTAATAATGGTTAAGGAATTAATAAAAGATAATGGTTTATCTTATAGAAATTGAGTTAATTAAGTTATAAAAGTAATTAGGGAATAATTAATTTGTTTAATTAATCAATGATTAAGGATAAATAAATAAATAGTTAAGATTAAAGGTTAATTACTTAATGTAAGCAATTAAGGGAAAATCAATTAATGAAAGTAGTTAATGGATAATTACTCAATGATAATTAATTAAAGGATAATTAATTAAGGGATAATTAATTTATATAAGTAATTAAAGGTAATCAATTACTTGAAGATAACTACTTAATTAAAGGCAATTAAATGATTAAAATTAATCAATGAAATGATTAAAGAATAAGTAATCAAAGTAATTTATAATTTATTAACAATTAATTAACCAGGATTATTAATTAATTCATAAGTAATTAATCTAATTTGAATTAATCGGACAATTTAATTGATCTTACTTATGGATGTTTGGATTCTATAGAATGTTGAATTGTTTGATATCCCTGATATATGATGCTTTGTGATACACCCTGATTTATGTTGTGATCTGTAGTTTACTTACCTGTGATATATATCTGTGATCTGTGAATGAACGATAAGCGTTATAGTTTATATCGCTTATCAACTATATCCTGTATTTTGATCTGTGATGATTCATCGTGTTGCACTATTGTGTGTAAAACCCCTAGACCACACTTATACACACACAAATATGGATTTCACGTGGAAATCGGTTAAGTCACAGATAATTTAAATTTGATGTTTTGAAATTGAAATTTTAATTTCAATTGATTTTGAAATTAGAAATTTGGGTTTAAAATAAAAAGCTTTTGAAATGGAATTTCAAAGATAAAAGTTATTTTGAATAACTTAATCGAGTTTTGAAAATTTAAATAATTTGATTTAAATTTGAATTCAGGTTTGAAATTAAATCTATGATTTGGAAACTAGGGATAAAAGATGATATAAATGTGTTTGTATGAATTAAACCATTTTAAAGTATTAATTTGGGAATTTAAATTTAAACCAAGGATTTTAACTCGTATGAATGAATCAGATTTCCAAATTGAAAACTGTTGTTTTCAAATGATAAAAGCTTTTAGATAAGAAAAGAAATTCCAGTTTAAATTAAAGGAATTTCAAGTGAATTGAAAAATGGATTTTCCAAGTTATGAATGAATTCTTTTTGTAAGCTATGAATTAAATATGTTTATTTTTAACAGATTTAAAAGTGATGTTTTGTTTAAACCATTCGAAATGAAATTGTTTTGAAAGCTATGAGTTAAATCTTTGATTTAAAGATTTAACGAGTTAACCAAATTGAAATGGAAATCGATTTGGAAAATCTGTGAATGAATCTTTGTGAAATTAAGTAAACTTTGTGAATTGAATCCTTTTTGTTTAAAAGATTAAAATGGTAATTTGATAAACCATTTGTAAAGAAAGTTTGGGTTTAAGTTGTGACTTAATTGAAATCCCAATATCCGTATGTTTTTAAATATTTTTCTCACTATTCGGGTTAGCCGGGAAAGGACCTTTGGGTCGTATAACTCATTCCGAATAGTGATACGTCGTATATGGATAGCATTTGAAGACCGGTGTTGAAGACCGGATATTTTTCGAAAATGAAAGGACAACCTGTCGAATGTCTCTGCACTGAGTCGCGCCGGTATAGAGATTTATATCACTCTTTTGTGACGGGAAGTCCGGACGTGATTGAAAGTTATCCGAAATTGCAAGGGCTTCGTGAGAAGTGCCTTCGGTTCTGTTCGAACCCGGAACAGACTTGTATGGATACATGTCTGACATTACACTTTGAGATATAAAGCCGATTTCTTTCAAATACATTTCTGTTGGTGGCGGAGAATTTATTCTCTTAGCTTAACACCCTTCTCTGAGACGTACGAGCTCAGAGGTTATGTAGTTGAAATTTATCAGCGATATATCCCAATTTGGTAATGTGGCATGCTGAGTGTTGCTGTGTGATGATCAGTGTTTGATCATTTGTGATATGATCATTTGTTTGATCTTATATCTTTGTGATCATAGGTTGATCATTTGTTTGACCCGAAGCATGGCTTTGTAGAAAGCGTAGCTTTGTGGACGAGACTTCGTCGAGCCTCACACCCCGGAAATGGTCAAAACAGGAAGGATGCGGCAAGGTTCTAGGGAGTAGCGCCCCTTAGTGTATGTCATTCCTTCTAGATAAAGGTGGTATCATGGTATGGAGCCCAGATACTTAACCTCTGTGGTTACTGCATTATTATTATTATGTGGTTGTTGGAAATCGAGGATCCTCGGGAAGATCGGTGACGATCGGGGGATGGCATACGCGTGTCAGTAGTTACCTATTTTTGCAGAGGTAACCCGGCCTTGTGTTGGCAGAGATCTAACCGTAATGTTAGGTTATTTCTCGGGTCGTCTATTCCAGGGACGTACCCATCGTGGAAAAGGAAGTTCCTTAGCCTGATCATTTGTTGGAAATCCAAAGAAACAATACGAGCCTTGTACGGTTTTAGTTGTAGAACCTACCATTTAATATGGTAGCTATAGTAGGCATACTATAATGGTACCTATGCTGGCTAAGATTGATATTCTACTTTCGAAATTACTTTCTGCACTATGCACTAGTAATAATATCAAAAATGATTTGATTTTGCGTAGTAAGCCTCTTTGACTAACATAAGAAGAAATCTCCTCCAAGTCTGCGTTTGCATTGTGTGTGTGGTGGGAGGTCTTATGGTAGTTTCATTTTCCAAAAAGCATTGCGAATTGACTTTAAAAATCTCCGCTATTTGTTTTTAAAGATAAACTGTTTTTGTTGCTCACACCAGTCCCATGACTGATCCGGAGTTTATTGTTCCTTTCCTAAACTCTGGGTGCCCACTATTTTCCACACGGGCAGTCTAGAGTTGGGTTTTTCAGATATCCAGATTTGTAGATTATCTGGAGCTAGTTCAGTTCTTGGAGTTCATGGACTGACGTTGCTTATCTTGGAGCATTCTATTGGAGACATTCTATTCCGCTGCTGGTGTTATCGTTTTCTATTCCGCTGCTATTTGTTGTATCATATCTCTGATGTATATTGATATTCATTTTATCATTCTGTTGTATCAGATATTGTATATCAATGTATTATTCTTTTTCTTCCGCTGTGTTGTTATACTTAACTGTGTTATAAGCTCCCGAGAACCAGATTCGGCATTTGAATCTACGGCATTTTGAGTACAAGTGAAGTACGGGTGCCGATTTTCGAAGGTCGACTTTTGGGTCTTGACAGTAAGTATTATACAGTTACAGATTCTTTTGTATAAAAATCTGTTGTTATATATTATATGTTGTTCCGCTGCGATTGTGAGATTCTGATGTTGTTTTCTATTTTCTCCTTCTACCTCTTTCTTCTTTAACCCTAATGGTTTGTATTTCCGACCACTTTGAGTTGAACTGATGGAGAATATTGTCGACTCAAAGGGGTATGGATTTGCAGGCTGTTACAGTGGTATCAGAGCTGAAGGTTAAGCGAGAACCTTGGCTCTGGTGGGGATTACTCATTAGAGATAGGGTCAGTAGCGCCCTAGAATGAGTTTGAGAGTATTAATAGATATGAGCGCGTATTTGTTGGTGAATATAAAATTTGTTTTATATTGTGTTGATTGGTTTGTTGAGTGGTATATGGATTCTGGTCAATACGAGTAATTAACGTTATTGATAGGGATCTCTAAACATTCGAACAGAACAAATCGACACGGTATTGTTTTAAAATGGGGTAAATGAAATAATTTTGCCCAAAAAATTATTTTTGTATATGAAAGGAATCATTTTTGTAAATTATTATAGTATATATGGTTGCTTGGTTGTTAGGGAATGATAATTTTAAATTGTCATCATTGTTGAGTGGAAAGTGAGTAAGAAATTGATATTATAACCAAAAGTTAAGAAAATAAATTCATATAACAGAATGGGATTTGAAATATGAATTATAAAATAGAATAAAATTCCAGAGTAATATTTGAATATAGATTGAAAGGTTTTGGAATTCGAAAATTTGGAAAATTTAATTTCCTTGGGTTTGAAAATTGTTTTTAATGGTTTTGGAGGAATAATAGTGGTATCTATTCGGAAATATTTTTGAATTTGATATGAAATCTAGTGAGATTTGGAATATTTGAAAATGTTTTAAAGGAGTAAAAGCACTAAACTGACTCAGTCGCTGGAAAATAATTTCGGTGATGACTACAACATCACCGATGTTCATTTTCGAGTTTCCAAGAGAGGAATTGCTGCATGGATATTTGAAGTGGGATTTGTTTGCGAAATTGGGTTTGATTTTGGAATGCAACAGAATCATTCGAGTTGGGTATATATGATTTCAAAATGATTTCAAAAATACTTAAGTGATTGTTTAAAGACTCTGGAGTTGATTTAAAAATGTTGGTAAAATATAAATGAGGTTGGGAACTTATAAAATTTGGAATTTGTGGGAAATAAAATACTTGAAAAGAGTTTTGAGGACTTAGACGATATTATTTAAAAATTAAAGAGATTAGTGAATGGAATTTAAATAAGTGGAAAACTTATAGATGTTTAAAATTTGAATTAAATTGAAATGTAGCTGAATTAACTTTAATAAAAGTGAACTTTGTGGAAATGATTCTAAGCAAGCTAAATGAATGACCATTGAAATAAAATTCATAAAGTTGAAAATAAATTTGTGAATAAACAAACTAATTTAAATTGTAAGTAAATGGGAATGAAACTGAATATTGAAACTCAATTTGAATTGGGTTAAGTAAAGTAAAGTTGTAGAATTAGTTCAGAGTGGACTAAAAATAATAAGAGTTTGGAAATAAAATGGTTTGAGATATGAATAAATTAGTAAATGGAACTAATTCAAAGTAATGATATGGATCAGATATGAATGGAAGATAGTCGATAAAATTCAATATTCAGAATTGGAAGGTAAATTGAATTCAGAATGGAATTGAAAATTTAAGTTAAATGAAAATGGATATAAAAGCTTAAGTGGTGAAGTGAAAATAAATATAAGAAGTGGATAAAATATTTATAATAAACTTAAGAAAGTAAATGGTGAAGTTCTTAAGAAAAATAGGGATTGAGGAAAATACTAAGTAAGTATTTGAATGAAGATTTGATAAAGGTGTGCGAAATGATAAGTGTGGATAAGTGAATAGAAATCAAAATGAATGTGAATAAAAAGAAAATTGATATGGTTAATAATCAATTGAGATAAATACGTAGGATGTACGTATATTATTTTATTCGCATAGCGATTTGATCCAGATTTGAGCACAAATTTCGAATAGTCATATCAATCCGAGTTGGGATTTTTCACTCGATTTCGACGGCGAACCCTAGATATGGATTTTTGATTGATTCTGGAAATTCTCTATCATAGTATATGGCTATGCAAGGAGAATGACGGTTTCTGATCAAGGAACCAGATCTGAGTCCGCACTAGGAAGTCGGGTGGACGATACTAGTTCGGAAGTGAAATTGTGTGATCGAGTGAGCGATCGGATTTGTTATTGCGTACGAATGGTATAGGTATATCGTACGGCTTAAGTAAAGCATATATTGAAAATTTTGAAAAGAAATGAATAAAATGATTTTGAATTCTGTGATTGGATATTATTGCTAAGTAAGATACAGGTATATAAAAGCAAAGGATAAATTGATATTTTTGAGTTCAGAAGGTAAATTTGAATTGCTCGACAAAAAGGTATGTATTTAAATTGTCATATGAAATTTGATGGTTTTCTGATATAGCCACTTGGCTTTTGTTTTCTTCTGAAATTTGGGGCCCGTAGAGGCGTTTTGTAGTTGTTCCGAGCTAGCCGCGCAAAGGAGACGCTGGCGAAATTTTTCCAAAATTTAAGGAGTTCGAAAAAAAAATTAGAAAATTTTGATAACTTTAAATTTGGTTTTAAATTATAATTTGGAATGGTTAAGGAAGTAATATTGTTTGGAACTTATGGATGAGTTCGGAAAGTTAGTAAGAGTGATAGTGTGTCTTTAAATCAAAAGATTGTTTGGGGGAGTTGTTAAAACCGGGTGGTTTTGGGAAAGTAGTTAACGGGTATTGGACCATTCTTCTTAACTAGTAATTTCGGGGACGAAATTCTTTTAAGGGGGGAGGAATGTGACGACCCGGAATTCTGGATATTTGAAATGGGGATATTTAATTGATTTTCAATATTCAAAAGTTAATTTTTAACTTGAATTTCAAATATAACTATTTATTGGATAATTTAATTATTGAATTTAATAATTGGAAGTTGGGTAAAATATTGAATCTTCAATTTTAAGCTTGTTAAAAATATATCAAAGGCTTATAAAATTTATATTGATGATACTGAAGATAATAAAAGCTGAAAAATTTGAAATTAAAGGTGATTTGTTCGGTTTTGAAAATATATCGTTTAAATTGATATTTAAAAATAGCCTTTCGGGGCACAGTCTCAGATTTTGACGAAACCAGTTCCATTGGATCTGTAATATTGTATTATTATCAGATTTTAATTTTCGTAGCGTTTGGAGTTGTCGTTTGGTCGTACGGGTTATAAACGCACTGAAATTTATATCGAAAATTCAATATAATTATTGGGTCCAAAAAGCTATCATCTCCATACGATCAAGTTAGGACTCGAAACCTTTTCCATTGCGTTCGAAATAGGGATATAATATTATAAACGCCTAGCGGCATGCCTCGATAGGGGTTTGCGATTTTAAGCTACGTAAATCGAGACAACTTGAATTCAATTTTATATATATATATATATATATATATATATATATATATATATTCACATATACTACCCAACATTCAGCTGTAATTCTTTCAACATCAAACCTTTTTCCGTCTCAGCAGCCTCTGTTTTTTTCAAATTCACTGTAGTTATCCTTATACACTCCAACATCACTTCATGTTCCCCCGTTCTTCTTTTAAAAAACGCAAGCAGATAAGAAGAACTGAAAGAGAAATAATAAATGGCAGAACGTTGTCTTCCCCTTCCTCTTTTCAAAAACTTTTGTGATTACATAAAAAAAATACACAAGGCCGAACAAAGAAAATAAATGGCCGAACTCAGAGGGAACTCCTTCTCCTCTTCCTCATTTTCTAATTGAAAATCGTAACCAAAACTATGAATTTCCGTTTCCCCCTACTCCATTTCATACGAACAGAAAAAAAATCACGTCTCCCATCCTCTTTTCAAAATTCATTCACGAATCAGATTCAAGCAAAGGGTAATGGCAGCAGTTGAATCCCCACCATCTTCCCCTTCTTCCCTTTATTTACTCAAACAAAAATGAAGGAAATCACGAGCTCGTTTTCGAGCTGCCTTGAATCACGATCACGGTTAGGGTCAAAGCTTTTTGGGGGTTTGGAATTTTGATCTCGAGTTCGACGGCGAGGGTGCAGTCGGCATTCCAGAGGGTGACTGAGCTCGAGGAAGGCGCGTTTGCGAATCTGGACTTAGGAGGTCGTGTTCAACTTTAGGGGTCACGCGTGGCCTTGATTTTGGTGCGAATGTTGGAGGAAGGGGTCTTTTGTGCAACCTTAGGCAGTGTATTAAACTAAACAAATTAAGGTAATTTGATTTTTGGCATGTTTAAATTTAATGTTTACTTAAGTCTAAATTGTAATTTAATGGTGATTATTATGATTTCAATTACCAGGAAATTTTACAGTAAGCTATACAAAACAATTCTGTTTAATTTAAATGTGTATAAGGTTTAGAACAAAAAATGTATATATATACATAAGATTTTGGGATATAAGAGTTTATATAAAAGTTAGATTTTTAAGCCTACATAAATTACTTTTATATGCAATTTAGAAATGGAAAAAATATATATACATATACACATTTTTAAATCTACTAGTTTATTTTAAATAATGTATATTAGCGATTAATTCGTTTAATAAACTTGTTTAGTCTATTTATGATAAATAAAAGGTTTTTAAAAGGGAGATTATCAGTTTAAATTAAATAGTTAGTTAATTAAATTATTTAATGGTAATTGATCATCCGATTAGTTAAAATGTTAATAAAACGTATAATGTTTGTACAAGGTCCAAAAATCGTGAAGGAAATAGCCGGTTTGGATTTAATTGGAAAACAAAAATCAAAGGTAAGCTAATCTCACTCAAATTGGATTGCTAGTTAATTTAAATGGTTAAATTTAAATTATTAGATGATTGATTGAATTGATAATTTATTATCAGTTTGGATGTGATATTATATATAGTAGTATATATATTGGAGTGATTGATATTCTCGCTTTATATAGCGGATGAGACCCTATACGCCCCGCATAGTAGCGGATGACTCTATATACCGCGATATCCCCCTTGAAGTGGGATTGGTATTTTTATATTGTGCTAACATCTGTGGATGCAGGGAAACAGGTTGGAGGGATCCAACTGGATTCCTCAAAACGTTGAATTTATTTTATATTCAGTGATGTGATTTATTTTATGATCCGTGATGGATTATATTGATTATATTGGGAATTGAAATTATTGAATGCGATGGCTTGGTTGAATATATATGGTTATTTTAAGATATGAGAAAAATATATAAATATTGGATTTTTAAAGGAAATAAAAAGGGAAATTTTTAAGTAAAATAATTATAGTGAATTTGGATAAATTGAAGAAATGAATTTGGAGAAGAATAAAAAGTTTGATTTTGAAACCCTATTAAATAAATTTCGAATATGGGAAAATGGAGATTTTGTATGAATGGAAACAAAAGAATTTGACGACTTAAGTTATATTGTTTAAAGATAAAAGAATTTATTTTAAAAACTCAAGTTTAAATGAGTGGGGAAAAATAAAAGGGTAATTTTGAATAAAGGATGAAATTGATAATTTCAGTTTTAAATAAGGTTTTAAATCATAATAAAGGAGTGAATATGGAATTAATGGATTTTGGAATAAAATTTGAGTAAGTCAAGATAAATTTTTAAAATGGAAGTAAGTAAGAGAATCGATTGGGAAATCGATTAAGTGTTTTGAAAACTCTGATTTTAAGGGAAATGAGGGTTTGGAAATTATAAACTGGGTTTATAAATAAATTGAAAATATTTATCAGTGGATAAATTTGGAAGTATAAATTCATGGTGGGAATTTATAAGGAGATGGTAATTTGTTTTAAAAATAAATAGTGGTTTTATTTTTAAAAGTGTTAAAAGAAATTTACGGGTTTGGGGATGTAAATTAAATTGGGATAAATTGAGAAGGATTTATAAATGGTTAAATGGACTATATTGGAATGGAAAGTGTATTTTCCCAAGAAGCCAAGTATATTTTCAAGGAAAGATTTCTAAGTATAAATTAAAAGTTTTAAAGTTGTTTTAAAGAATGTTTTATAGAAATTATTATTTAATCGTTTTAACATTTTTTTAAGTAAATACTTATTAAGATAATTATAGAAGTGATTATTTTAAAAGGTTTAACTAGTATTATGATTTAAAAAGATAATTATTAAATATTACACTTTATATAATACTTTTGTTTTAAAGTAGTTTTGGTTAAAGTTTTTACTTTGAAATTATTATAGAATTTCATAACTATTGTTTCGATTAAATTGACTTAAGTAGTTTTATTTATAATGTTTTAAAGTATATATTTTTGGATAAAGTGATTTAAATTATTTAAAAATCTAAAGTATTAAGACTTGGTGATTTTCAAGGGAAATAAAACAAATGGGTGAATGATTGTTTGAATTGGTAGTTAAATAACCGACTATCAATATTTGCCAATGCACTGATCGTTTTGAAGAGACCGGGATCGGGTTTAATTACCCAAAAACCACATCGATCCGGTTTGAATGTTTGCGAATGAATATCGTGAAGACGATGAAAACGGTGATTCGGTTTGTCCAGACCTAGGGAAACTTATATGAACGAATGCTATCAGACCATCGTCAGGAGGACGATGAGCATTCTAAGTGCAATGTGTTCTAATAAAAGGTAACGCATAGCCTCAAGCCTCATCAACCGGGAATGGCTAAAACATGGGAGGTGCAGCAAGGCTAAGTGGCTAGCAACCAATTAGGGTAAGATTTCTCCTGTCTAAATGTCCCTTTTTATTCGGCTTTGTGGGCGGTTGCTGATCCCAACCACAGGGTGATCTTATTCGGACTATCCAGTAAGGGGTAGCTCCGGTCTTGTGTTGCAGGGGATCGGGAGTGATCCTAGGTACTCTGATCTAGACCAGGTACTGTGATGGGCGGTACCCCAGTAGCCCTGCCATTGTATGGAAACCCAATCTCCAATAAATGCCTTTGGACTTGTTTGTATACCTATTATGCTGGAATTTAATGAATGTAACAATTTCAGCTATTTGAATAAGTATTTGTTCTTAGACACTATTATAATATCAGAGGATTTGATATAAAATGTTTTGGTTATCGTAAGGTCAAAACCTGGCATGTTTATTTGTGGCGTGGTCATACGAGATACCTTTGATTTTCAAAAAGATTTTGAAAACTTTAATAATTCAATTGAGTTTGTTTTCTCACGCTGGTTTTCCAGACTGACTCGGGTGTTATTTTATTATAATGCTCGGGTCAGACCGAGTATTACAGATACATTATAGGATGTTGTGGAGCTCAGGAGACGAGTTGGATGGCGAGACGTATCACACGTACTTGACTTATATTCCGTTGTGCAGTGTAAGCTGTATAGTCAGCTTTTGTGAGGACAAGTTATAATAACTGTCCAGTTGTGTGCTATGGATTGTGTTGTACTCTGATGATTGTAAGTATTATACAGTTACAGATTCTTTTGTATAAAAATCTGTTGTTATATATTATATGTTGTTCCGCTGCGATTGTGAGATTGTGATGTTGTTTTCTATTTTCTTCTTCTACCTCTTTCTTCTTTAACCCTAATGGTTTGTATTTCCGACCACTTTGAGTTGAACTGATGGAGAATATTGTCGACTCAAAGGGGTACGGATTTGCGGGCTGTTACAATCACAAAACCTCATCAATGTTCTCCGTCAAGAATCGAGTGATAAATCCTTTTTCGGATTGGTGTACACACCTTAAAGTTCTGTACTCAAATCTTATATCAAAAATTTATGTGTCGAAATGATCTAAGTATAACTTATGTATTTATTCACATTCATTTTTATCTAATATATTTCTTCAAAATTTCTATTAATCCATGTTTATTTCACGACCATTTACTTTCTACTAAATCCATTATTACTTAATCTTTCAAATATGACTTCAACTTGTATAATATACCTTTACTTCCTAAGAGTATATATACATATTTCCAAACTTCAAACCGTTATTACTTCAATTAGAATGTTTAGCCATTGTGGAATTCTTCTATTATCTCAAATTAATAAGTTATAAAACTTAATCCTTAGTTTTATTTACCTAAGGTCTCAATATAGCTAATATTATTTGTCTTATCTATATATTAATAAGACAACTTTACTAAGTGTACATCTTTTTCTTACTAATTCTATGGTTATCTACTTAACTTATTTACCTATCCATTTCTAAATCAAATTTCTTAACCTTAAATCCATCATGTACCTTACAGTCAAATTATGAAACTTAATTCACATGGTATTTGTTAATTAAACATTTTCATTCGACAATCAACCTACTAACCATATTATTCAAAACTTCCCCTTTTTCGAACCTATCCACTTCCAATCTTACTTTATTTTGAATTAAAAATGTTACTCTAGATATATCACTAATTCAAAGTTTAATATTAGGATGATATTTCTTATATCTCTTATTCCTAAATTTCACTTTGATTTTAACCTAATCATCTTTTCTCCTTTATAATTTATTGAACTTACCCTTTTATATTATATTTACCCAAAGTCTTAATTTTGGCTTATCTATTTCTAGCATATTGATACGATAATTTTCTAAGTATGCATTATCTTCTTACCTTCTCTAATTACAACTTCTAGCTGCAATATTATCATCAAATATCTTATAGTCAAATCGTGAATTTTAATTCATAGGATATTTGTACTTAGCTTTTAAATCAATCAATTTTGATGATCATTAAATCATTATTTCTTAATAACCAAATGTTTAGGGGTATATGATTAATGTTCTGAATTCTAGTTTTCAACTAATTAATTCTTATCTTATAGTTAAATTGTGCAATTCTAATCTTAAGATGTCCTTCATTAACTTATTTTTAATCAATTCAAGTTGCTTATTTATTAACCTATATTTCAAACAACCATTTATTTTCTAACTTTAATATTTTCAAAATATTTCCCTTTTTACTTTCAAAATATATACTTAGGTAAAATTATTTCACTTACCAACTTCTTTAAAACAAAACCATTTTTATAAAATTAACAAATACGCACTCATATATATAATACTCTCATAACTCATTCTTGGGTGTTACTAACCCCGTCTCTAATGAGCTACTCATCCTAGGATATTACTAATCCTACCTTTGATGAGGCTTATCCCTATCAGGCTTCGATGTTCGCTCGACCGAAAGCTTTGATACCAAATGTAATGGCCCGTTTTTCCGTACCCTTTGAATCAACAATAAACCGCACATGTCTAACTCAAATTGCACGAAAAGGTGGATCATTAAAGGTAGAAAGAAAAATATACAGAACGGAATCTCACACGAATGGAATAATATATAATATTGAACAAATATCTTTATAGTGGAAAACTTTTAAAATACATATATCAGAGTCTAACCTAAATTCAGCTTGGACATTTATAAACATCTGTCCTTAAAATTGCTGACAAACGTCAAACAAAAATAAACAGACAATAGCGGATAATAGAATATGTCATACGTAGATGAATATCTCCAGCACTCCTCTAGAGACTCCAACCATCTTTGACTAAACTTGTAACCACTCAGATCTGACCCGAGTATTGAAAATACCCGAATCAGGCTTGATCACGCTATCGTGAGAAAAAACTCAATAATAAATGACAGTGTCATATATCAGCCTTTGAATAAAATCCTTTGAAAAGAAAGAGTATCTCATATGACCACGCCCACACATAAACACGGACGGATTTTGTGACGACCCGGCTTTCCACTCCCGGAAAATCGCATCGACAGTAAGAAAGAAAGGGGTGAGAAGTAGAAAAGAGAAGAAGAGAAAAGAAACAAACACAAATACTCACAGCGGAAACGAACAAAATATATTATATCACATAAATATTACATAGTATCATATACAACACTTATCAGAGTTACACAGATTACACATCATATACTAGACAGTTATAAATATCTGTCTAGTTATTACATCTCAATACAAAACAAAGATCTAAACAAGATCAACACAGCGGAAACTACTATCTATATCTACAACGCTGAAGCCTCCTGCTCCATTGCTCCTCCACAATTCGTCAAGGCTAACCTGAATCCCTTGGCTACTCGTAAAAATTTGAGTACCCAAGAGTTTATAAAACAGAAATAAACAACTTGGGTCAGACATGGGTCTGGTGTGAGTAACAGGTTAAACTTGCTTAACTTCAAAACCTTTTGAAAGAAAAAGTATCACGTAAGACTTCCCACAAATAAACATGGGTAAGTTTTTA
Organism: Allium fistulosum; assembly: GCA_030737815.1. NCBI lineage: Eukaryota > Viridiplantae > Streptophyta > Magnoliopsida > Asparagales > Amaryllidaceae > Allium > Allium fistulosum. Next base: position 1,061,684,716 of record CM060903.1, read on the forward strand.
CCTTACGCTAACCAAAACATTTGATAGGAAATCTGATTTTATTATAATAGGGTCTAGGGTTTTCAAGTAAAATATAGAAATAGCTGAAATGCTTACATCTCACATTTCAACATAGTTGGGCACAACTAATACGTACGGCACTTATTGGAGTTTGGATTCCATACAATGGCAGGGCTACCGGGGTACCGCCCGTCACAGTACGTGGCCTAGATCACCGTACCGAGGATCACTCCCAATCCCCTGCAACACAAGGTCGGAACATCCCTTACTGGATAATTCCCGCACAAGATACCTCACGGTTGGGATCAGCAACCGCACCACTAAGTCGAAAATAGAAAGGGACATCTAGACAGAGGTAACCTTGTCCTACTTGGGTGCTACCCACTAACCTTGCTGCACCTCCCCTGTTTTAGCCATTCCCGGTTTGTGAGGCTTGAGGTCACGATTACCTTTAAATAGAACACATCTATCTTAGAATGCTCATCGTCCACCTGACGATGTGCTGAAAGCATTCAATCCATACAAGTTCGTTCCGGGTTCGAACGAAACCGAAGGCATTATCTCGTTACACTCGTTTTGGAATCACCCTCAGAGTTAACGACAATAACCCTTGCACTCTGAATCTTCATCTTCACTTGATTCACGACCTATCGTTAATTTGGATCGATGTGGTATTCGAGTCTCCAGACCTGGAAATCCGGTATACGGAAACCCGATCCCGGTCTCATCGAAATCCAAAACGTGTCTTTTAAGGGCCAAGTTGTTTTAAAGTTAAAACAATCCAATTCTTATCTATATACACACAGATAGATAACTCAATAGATAATCTACATTATCCCAAACAAATAATTCATATTATCATTTCAATTCAACCAAATCATCTATATCATAGATCAATCATATCTCATTAGAGATATCAACAATGAAAAGCATTCAATATCATTCATCCATTCTTAAGTAATGATTTAACATCTCTAATTAATTTAAAGTGAATTAAATTAATTACTTCATCTTATAAATCCTGCTTACTTAATTAAACCAATTAATTAATCATTACTCTAAGTATTTATTTAATTAATCATTCCTGATTAATTTCTCTTTAATTACTTTAAGTAATTAATACTTAATTAATTTCACAAATTAATTATTTAAACCATTTTAGTAATTAATCCTTAATTACTTCATAATTAATTAACTATACTTAATTACATTAATCTTTAATTAATTATAATTAATTACTTACTTTAATCACTCATTATTGATTTACTAATCTTAATTAATCAATCCTTAATTACATCATTAATTATATTAATTAATGATCCTTAATTACTTTTAATTAGTTATCTTATTTAAATTAATTACATTTAATAATTAATTAGTCACATTTATTAATCACCTTTGATTAATCACATTTAGTAATTAACTACTCTTAATTACTCCACTTCAAAATTAATTACTTCTTAATTAATTATCCTTTAATTAATCCCTGATTAATTATTCAAGTAAATAGACTCAAATCATCTTCAGTTAATTAAATCCACTAATTAACTTTAATTACTTTCCTAAGTAATTACACTTCCTAATTACATTTAAGTAATTATCAAATCACCAAATCATTATCTTAAATTAATTTAACTAATTAATTTAACTTAATCAAATAAATTTAATTAATTACCTTAAGTAATTAATTTCTTTAATTACTTCCATTAAATAAATTATACTTAACCAATTATAATTGATTATCAAAATTAATCCCATTCATAAATTATTTAAAAATCCTTAATTAATGATCCCTCGTTAATTATTTAATAATTCTTTAATGACATCTAAATTAAAGTATTTACCTTTCAACTACTTTAATTATTATTACCCAAGACTTTAAAAGATTTAACTTTAAAATCTTTCTTTTAAATCATTTTAAATTAAAAGATTTAAAATAGATACAATTTAACTTTAACCAATTTAAATCAAATTTATAAAATCTTCTTAAATTCAAATGTTAAGAAACACTAATATTTATAAAAGAATTTTATAAGGTTTTAAATTAATTTATTCATTCAACCCTTTTAAAATATACTTTAAAACATTTTAAAGAGGTTTAAACATAATAAAATAAATTTTTTTTTTCAAACTTATTATCTTAAATATAGAAAACCAGTTTAAACTTGAATCTGTATGAAAACTTGATTTAAACATAATTTAAATTCTGTTTCACCTTTTAAAAACTCATTCAAAATTTAAAACACTGCCAGGCTTAAAACTGCAATCCCCAAAATCTACTCGAGACCAACTAAAATTACCCCGAGACAAACCCTAATAAGCTTCGAGTCACTCACGCGTTTACTCGAGTGCTTTCCTCTGCCAAAACCAACCTCGTCAGTTCGATGCTCCGAGTCGAACACGAAGAAACTTCGAGCCAAACACGTACCCATCTCTTCTTTCCTAACTTCTATTTCTTCCAGATGTACGAAACGTACATGTGCACGTGCACAGGCATAACGATCGCCTCCGACCATCACTCCCAACTCCGGCATGTCGTCTACGACACCCACTCACGCTCCCAATCATCAGAACCACGAACTGCCTCATCAATCGAAATCGAGCAAAACGAACATCACCTGAAACAGACTTCGACCTGGAAACATCTCGAATACACTCCTCCGATCATTGGAGCATCAGCGCCTCCTTCCACGACCTCACCAACATCTCCTCTTCCATCTTCGAGAATATAGTGGAACTCGATCCACTAGGGTAGCCGTGAAGATCTAATTTCCGTCCAACCCATAAACTAGGTTTACAGACAGAATTCCATCGCCGTTGCCACCACGGCGAACTTCAGCGCCTTCCTTTATTTTTCCCTGCCTCTCCGTTCACTATTCCATCACCACAGTGAACCCCGAACGTTCTAGTCTACTCGATCACCAGAAATCGCCTATAACCTCAAAACTCATTCCACTCGAACTGCTCCATCATTTCAATGTTAAAAATTATGATTTTACCTTTAAAAATCAAGTTTCTAGTTAATGATTTAGTTTACATGTCTGAATTTAGAAATTTAAAAGTTCGAATTTTATCAAACTTATGCTTTCCCTGTTCTATTTCGTTTTTTCCAGAGCAAAACCCAACTTTGATTCAATTAAATAAAATTTCAACCTAAGGTCATGATCAAACAGACATGTTTGGTTAAGATACTATATGTAAATAGTAAATAGATTGAGCAGGTTGATTTGTTTAATCCTGAGTTTCAAGTTTTTATCACAGTAATATTTTCCAGAACTATACAATAGACAGGTATTAACATATATAAAGAATTTCACAAGTAGGTTCATACAAACACATTTTTCGCAGACATAAGAACATAGTGATCTTGCTTAAATAGATTAAAAATTTAAGTTACTCACAGATTAAAATGAAGAACAGAACTTATTCTTTGAAACAGAAATGTACAGGTAAACAAGCATGCACACATATATTCATACATATAAATATTCACTGCAAATTTCATAAAATGTATTCATTTCAGATTAAATCATGAAATCAACCTTTTCCTATTTAAATTTTAAAAAGAGGAGTTACTCACCATTAAAATGGAGACAGAGCCTATCTTTTGAAAACTGTTTTGAAGGCTTGAAAATATAAGGCCAAATCTTCTTTGGTTTTGATAAAACTTGTGATATGTTGTTTTAGACTTGCATGCAGACTTGAACAAATCCAGATTCTCTTTTTACTTTTGAATTTAAACTTGCATGTTGCTTCCAGAGATGAAAAATGCAGGCAGTTCTCTGAGTTGATTCCAGATTTAAAATGAATGCAAGCTTTTTGATTTCAGATCTGTAACTTGGTTACAGATCTTATGTTCATTTTGCTTGAGAAATAATTTCTGATTTAGATTAGAGGAAAAGTTGAGAAGTGGTATTGATTTTCAGGTTTTATTATTGGATTGAGGTATTAGATTTGTTCAGATTTGAATTAGAGAGAAAATCTGATTTCTCTTGGCTTTGAAAAAGAGTTTTAGAAAGAATGAATTGAAGAAATGCAAATGTTTACATACATGTATATTTTTGATTTTATAAAATAAAAGAAAATGAAAATAAATAAGGACACTTGTCCTATACATTGATTACTTACATTACACATGTTAAAACAAGGCTTTAGATAAAGACACATGTCTTTTAAGTAATTATTCATATTTTTATTTATTTTAAAAGTAATTAAAAAGTCTTTTTCTTATTTATTAAACACTTATCTATATATATTACTTATTAAAGAAAAACAAAAGCTAATTATACTTATAAATAAAAGTTTATACAAATATTTTAAAATCCAAAACAATTTAAATATATATTCTTTTGAATTTCAAAACTTTAAATTCAAGTTTAAATAAAATTAAATCCTAAGATTCAATTTAAAAGTTAAGTTATATATATTTACATACACTATTTATTCCATTTAAAATAACAATTCCTTTTAGCATTAAAATTCATACATATTAAAAATAATACATTATACTTGTTATTTGAAAATAACATATCTTATAATTTAAACAAGAGATTATATTATCAAGAAATATTTAAAAAGAAATAAAACAAACCAATTTTGTAAATCTTATTTATATTTAAGCTTAAGTAAAAATATCTTAAACCAATTAAATATTTACCTGAAGTATTTTAAAACTATAAAATTACTTATTTAAATATCTTTGAAAAGTCCAGATTAAATTAAATATAAATTTCCAATTTACCAAAGCTTCTATTTACAATATATACAAATAAATATGTATATATTCAAATAGAAAATATCTTATTAACTTTTTAAAAGATAAAATCATCAATTAAATACTAATTTAATCAGATTATTAAATTAAATTCAAATCTTATTATCAAAGATTATCCATATCAATTTAATTATTCAACGGATTATTAAATTGATATTGTTAAAATTTCCGGGATATTACATTCCTCCCCCCTTAAAATAATTTCGTCCCCGAAATTTAAACAAAGGTAATTTAATAATCTTATTAAAGATTTAAATTTAAAACATAAGCATATACTATCATCCATATGCTAACAACCATAGCAGCCAAATCATCCAATCAAACAATTCAAACTATCTAGACTAAATTCTAGATAAAATTCCTCGAGTTTCCCCAAGTATATATATATCCAGGATACTCGTTCTACAAACAATCTAAACTATTAAGCTATAGATCTCCTACACATCTAGATCTACAGAACTAAACAGACTATCAGACTACAAACGAGTCTGACTCAACTACCAAACTTCCCAAAACTGCAGATTCTAAAACCAGAGATAGATCAAATACGTACTCCCTCAGAGATACGTAAAACACAATGAATTCCAGTTATCCAAACTGACAATTCAATTCAGAAGACCAAATACTTATCCAAATCAGAACACAGACGAGATCCAAACACAACTCTACTTCACAACTATCAGTAGATTCCAAACTTACTTCTCCCATCCAGAGATACACTCCAAACTGCTTTCGCTGCTCAATTCTGATATGAGGTAGGACACAAGCACAGACTGGACAACTTATTCCAGAAATAAGGTTCACTGATCCATAAAGAAAACTCAGATACTCCATCAAAACTTGAGCTGCTTCACCAACTCCATCTCTAGGAAACATCCTTCCACTAGACTGAACCACCGATATCACTCCTGGAATCCAGTCGATAAGAAAACTCAACCTTCAGATGCGGACAAATCTCTAACTTCTCTGAAGACATCCAGAAAAATTCTGACAACCCAAGAGAACACTCAGACAATCGCAAGTCACTTTTGCGATCAACCCATCCTAATTCCAAAGAAAACTGTTCCTCTTTTTATCAATCAGAACAGCTCAACTTAACTATCCAATCCATCGAAGAAATGGATCCACTCTGCTGCTTCTGAACTTCACTTCCAGAAAAACTGCTCATCCAGAAAACTTCCTGCCATCACAGAATACTCCGAGCTGCACTGCTGACACTGATGCCAAGGACTTCCTACTCCAAAGATCTTCGAGAAATTCGAACTCCAAACCAAACAGAAACACCGTGCTGAACTCAGCGACAACACCGAAACATTCACACTTCCTTAATCTTGTTCCAAAGAAAACATCTCCGGGAACATCCATCGTCACTGTATCTCATCATACAGCTACTATTACCTGAGGTATCAAGATATCATCACTCGCTTCTGCCTCATTGACAGATCCAACTCTACTCATCCACACTTCAAAGATAAACTCCGAACCATTACAGTTTCCTTCGGAGATCGATGAAATCCTTCACCACAGCAAAGCTTACTCGAGACGGTATTGGGTTTACAGTCTCGATATATACTTCCAACCTCAAACATTCAAACTCCAACTATTGGTAATTGTGTTACACACACTACCACCTTATCTACCTTTATAACTTATATTGGAAAACCCGAACAGGTAACCCAATAAATAGGTAGAAATACATAAATATATATATTTAAAATGATATATTTTTTTTTATATAGAAATTATTTCTGGGTAAAATATTTTCATCTACCTCTTTAAAACAATATTGTGTCCGTTGGCCTGGTTCAAGTGTTTAGAGATCCCTATCAATAACGTTAGCTACTCGTATTGACCAGAATCCATATACCACTCAACCGATCAATTAACACAATATAAAACCATTTTTATATAACTAACAAATACGCGCTCTCGTATATATATATATACTCAGACTCAAATAGGTTGCTACAGATCCTATCTCTAATGAACAATCCTTCTGAACCTAGGTATTCACTCAACCTACTGCTCTGATACCACGTGTGACGACCCGGCTTTCCACTCCCGGAAAATCGCATCGACAGTAAGAAAGAAAGGGGTGAGAAGTAGAAAAGAGAAGAAGAGAAAAGAAACAAACACAAATACTCACAGCGGAAACGAACAAAATATATTATATCACATAAATATTACATAGTATCATATACAACACTTATTAGAGTTACACAGATTACACATCATATACTAGACAGTTATAAATATCTGTCTAGTTATTACATCTCAATACAAAACAAAGATCTAAACAAGATCAACACAGCGGAAACTACTATCTATATCTACAACGCTGAAGCCTCCTGCTCCATTGCTCCTCCACAATTCGTCAAGGCTAACCTGAATCCCTTGGCTACTCGTAAAAATTTGAGTACCCAAGAGTTTATAAAACAGAAATAAACAACTTGGGTCAGACATGGGTCTGGTGTGAGTAACAGGTTAAACTTGCTTAACTTCAAAACCTTTTGAAAGAAAAAGTATCACGTAAGACTTCCCACAAATAAACATGGGTAAGTTTTTACCTTACGCTAACCAAAACATTTGATAGGAAATCTGATTTTATTATAATAGGGTCTAGGGTTTTCAAGTAAAATATAAAAATAGCTGAAATGCTTACATCTCACATTTCAACATAGTTGGGCACAACTAATACGTACGGCACTTATTGGAGTTTGGATTCCATACAATGGCAGGGCTACCGGGGTACCGCCCGTCACAGTACGTGGCCTAGATCACCGTACCGAGGATCACTCCCAATCCCCTGCAACACAAGGTCGGAACATCCCTTACTGGATAATTCCCGCACAAGATACCTCACGGTTGGGATCAGCAACCGCACCACTAAGTCGAAAATAGAAAGGGACATCTAGACAGAGGTAACCTTGTCCTACTTGGGTGCTACCCACTAACCTTGCTGCACCTCCCCTGTTTTAGCCATTCCCGGTTTGTGAGGCTTGAGGTTACGATTACCTTTAAATAGAACACATCTATCTTAGAATGCTCATCGTCCACCTGACGATGTGCTGAAAGCATTCAATCTGGGATGTTCCGACCTTGTGTTACAGGGGATTGGGAGTGATCCTCGGTACGGTGATCTAGGCCACGTACTGTGACGGGCGGTACCCCGGTTTGTGAGGCTTGAGGTCACGATTACCTTTAAATAGAACACATCTATCTTAGAATGCTCATCGTCCACCTGACGATGTGCTGAAAGCATTCAATCCATACAAGTTCATTCCGGGTTCGAACGAAACCGAAGGCATTATCTCGTTACACTCGTTTTGGAATCACCCTCAGAGTTAACGACAATAACCCTTGCACTCTGAATCTTCATCTTCACTTGATTCACGACCTATCGTTAATTTGGATCGATGTGGTATTCGAGTCTCCAGACCTGGAAATCCGGTATACGGAAACCCGATCCCGGTCTCATCGAAATCCAAAACGTGTCTTTTAAGGGCCAAGTTGTTTTAAAGTTAAAACAATCCAATTCTTATCTATATACACACAGATAGATAACTCAATAGATAATCTACATTATCCCAAACAAATAATTCATATTATCATTTCAATTCAACCAAAGCATCTATATCATAGATCAATCATATCTCATTAGAGATATCAACAATGAAAAGCATTCAATATCATTCATCCATTCTTAAGTAATGATTTAACATCTCTAATTAATTTAAAGTGAATTAAATTAATTACTTCATCTTATAAATCCTGCTTACTTAATTAAACCAATTAATTAATCATTACTCTAAGTATTTATTTAATTAATCATTCCTGATTAATTTCTCTTTAATTACTTTAAGTAATTAATACTTAATTAATTTCACAAATTAATTATTTAAACCATTTTAGTAATTAATCCTTAATTACTTCATAATTAATTAACTATACTTAATTACATTAATCTTTAATTAATTATAATTAATTACTTACTTTAATCACTCATTATTGATTTACTAATCTTAATTAATCAATCCTTAATTACATCATTAATTATATTAATTAATGATCCTTAATTACTTTTAATTAGTTATCTTATTTAAATTAATTACATTTAATAATTAATTAGTCACATTTATTAATCACCTTTGATTAATCACATTTAGTAATTAACTACTCTTAATTACTCCACTTCAAAATTAATTACTTCTTAATTAATTATCCTTTAATTAATCCCTGATTAATTATTCAAGTAAATAGACTCAAATCATCTTCAGTTAATTAAATCCACTAATTAACTTTAATTACTTTCCTAAGTAATTACACTTCATAATTACATTTAAGTAATTATCAAATCACCAAATCATTATCTTAAATTAATTTAACTAATTAATTTAACTTAATCAAATAAATTTAATTAATTACCTTAAGTAATTAATTTCTTTAATTACTTCCATTAAATAAATTATACTTAACCAATTATAATTGATTATCAAAATTAATCCCATTCATAAATTATTTAAAAATCCTTAATTAATGATCCCTCGTTAATTATTTAATAATTCTTTAATGACATCTAAATTAAAGTATTTACCTTTCAACTACTTTAATTATTATTACCCAAGACTTTAAAAGATTTAACTTTAAAATCTTTCTTTTAAATCATTTTAAATTAAAAGATTTAAAATAGATACAATTTAACTTTAACCAATTTAAATCAAATTTATAAAATCTTCTTAAATTCAAATGTTAAGAAACACTAATATTTATAAAAGAATTTTATAAGGTTTTAAATTAATTTATTCATTCAACCCTTTTAAAATATACTTTAAAACATTTTAAAGAGGTTTAAACATAATAAAATAAATTTTTTTTTTCAAACTTATTATCTTAAATATAGAAAACCAGTTTAAACTTGAATCTGTATGAAAACTTGATTTAAACATAATTTAAATTCTGTTTCACCTTTTAAAAACTCATTCAAAATTTAAAACACTGCCAGGCTTAAAACTGCAATCCCCAAAATCTACTCGAGACCAACTAAAATTACCCCGAGACAAACCCTAATAAGCTTCGAGTCACTCACGCGTTTACTCGAGTGCTTTCCTCTGCCAAAACCAACCTCGTCAGTTCGATGCTCCGAGTCGAACACGAAGAAACTTCGAGCCAAACACGTACCCATCTCTTCTTTCCTAACTTCTATTTCTTCCAGATGTACGAAACGTACATGTGCACGTGCACAGGCATAACGATCGCCTCCGACCATCACTCCCAACTCCGGCATGTCGTCTACGACACCCACTCACGCTCCCAATCATCAGAACCACGAACTGCCTCATCAATCGAAATCGAGCAAAACGAACATCACCTGAAACAGACTTCGACCTGGAAACATCTCGAATACACTCCTCCGATCACTGGAGCATCAGCGCCTCCTTCCACGACCTCACCAACATCTCCTCTTCCATCTTCGAGAATATAGTGGAACTCGATCCACTAGGGTAGCCGTGAAGATCTAATTTCCGTCCAACCCATAAACTAGGTTTACAGACAGAATTCCATCGCCGTTGCCACCACGGCGAACTTCAGCGCCTTCCTTTATTTTTCCCTGCCTCTCCGTTCACTATTCCATCACCACAGTGAACCCCGAACGTTCTAGTCTACTCGATCACCAGAAATCGCCTATAACCTCAAAACTCATTCCACTCGAACTGCTCCTTCATTTCAATGTTAAAAATTATGATTTTACCTTTAAAAATCAAGTTTCTAGTTAATGATTTAGTTTACATGTCTGAATTTAGAAATTTAAAAGTTCGAATTTTATCAAACTTATGCTTTCCCTGTTCTATTTCGTTTTTTCCAGAGCAAAACCCAACTTTGATTCAATTAAATAAAATTTCAACCTAAGGTCATGATCAAACAGACATGTTTGGTTAAGATACTATATGTAAATAGTAAATAGATTGAGCAGGTTGATTTGTTTAATCCTGAGTTTCAAGTTTTTATCACAGTAATATTTTCCAGAACTATACAATAGACAGGTATTAACATATATAAAGAATTTCACAAGTAGGTTCATACAAACACATTTTTCGCAGACATAAGAACATAGTGATCTTGCTTAAATAGATTAAAAATTTAAGTTACTCACAGATTAAAATGAAGAACAGAACTTATTCTTTGAAACAGAAATGTACAGGTAAACAAGCATGCACACATATATTCATACATATAAATATTCACTGCAAATTTCATAAAATGTATTCATTTCAGATTAAATCATGAAATCAACCTTTTCCTATTTAAATTTTAAAAAGAGGAGTTACTCACCATTAAAATGGAGACAGAGCCTATCTTTTGAAAACTGTTTTGAAGACTTGAAAATATAAGGCCAAATCTTCTTTGCTTTTGATAAAACTTGTGATATGTTGTTTTAGACTTGCATGCAGACTTGAACAAATCCAGATTCTCTTTTTACTTTTGAATTTAAACTTGCATGTTGCTTCCAGAGATGAAAAATGCAGGCAGTTCTCTGAGTTGATTCCAGATTTAAAATGAATGCAAGCTTTTTGATTTCAGATCTGTAACTTGGTTACAGATCTTATGTTTTGAGGAAGATTTCCAGATTTGAATATGAATTCATTTTGCTTGAGAAATAATTTCTGATTTAGATTAGAGGAAAAGTTGAGAAGTGGTATTGATTTTCAGGTTTTATTATTGGATTGAGGTATTAGATTTGTTCAGATTTGAATTAGAGAGAAAATCTGATTTCTCTTGGCTTTGAAAAAGAGTTTTAGAAAGAATGAATTGAAGAAATGCAAATGTTTACATACATGTATATTTTTGATTTTATAAAATAAAAGAAAATGAAAATAAATAAGGACACTTGTCCTATACATTGATTACTTACATTACACATGTTAAAACAAGGCTTTAGATAAAGACACATGTCTTTTAAGTAATTATTCATATTTTTATTTATTTTAAAAGTAATTAAAAAGTCTTTTTCTTATTTATTAAACACTTATCTATATATATTACTTATTAAAGAAAAACAAAAGCTAATTATACTTATAAATAAAAGTTTATACAAATATTTTAAAATCCAAAACAATTTAAATATATATTCTTTTGAATTTCAAAACTTTAAATTCAAGTTTAAATAAAATTAAATCCTAAGATTCAATTTAAAAGTTAAGTTATATATATTTACATACACTATTTATTCCATTTAAAATAACAATTCCTTTTAGCATTAAAATTCATACATATTAAAAATAATACATTATACTTGTTATTTGAAAATAACATATCTTATAATTTAAACAAGAGATTATATTATCAAGAAATATTTAAAAAGAAATAAAACAAACCAATTTTGTAAATCTTATTTATATTTAAGCTTAAGTAAAAATATCTTAAACCAATTAAATATTTACCTGAAGTATTTTAAAACTATAAAATTACTTATTTAAATATCTTTGAAAAGTCCAGATTAAATTAAATATAAATTTCCAATTTACCAAAGCTTCTATTTACAATATATACAAATAAATATGTATATATTCAAATAGAAAATATCTTATTAACTTTTTAAAAGATAAAATCATCAATTAAATACTAATTTAATCAGATTATTAAATTAAATTCAAATCTTATTATCAAAGATTATCCATATCAATTTAATTATTCAACAGATTATTAAATTGATATTGTTAAAATTTCCGGGATATTACAGATTTTTACCTTATGATAACTAAAACACTTTTATATCAAAACATTTGATATTATTTTTAATGAAATTCTTTGAAAACATTTGCAAATAAACTTATTAATCTTAGTCGAAATTGTTACATTGATTAAATTCCGGCATAATAGGTTTACAATCAAGTACGTAGGTTCTTATTGGAGAATGGATTTCCATACAAATGACCAGGTGAAGGTACTACCTTCCGATGGCTACACCTCTAGATGGATGTCTCGAGGAACCATCACAAAGCTCCTATACCAACACGAGACCGGCCTACCTCTATAACTAGATAGTACCGAATATGTCATCCCCGGTCGTTACCGACCTTTAACCAAGCGCTCATTTTCCATACACCACATTAATTTACATCCCCAACGTCATAGCGGAAAGAAATATATCTAGAAGGGAATGATCATATCCTAATTGGAAATGACCCACTTAGCCTTGTCGCATCTAACCCTATTTCGGTCATTTCGGGTTGATGAGGATTGAGGCAACGATTACCTTTTCACATATCACATCATCTTTGAATGCCACATTGCCATTTTCGTTGACTACTAATTTCCTTCCACAAAAATACAACCCTTGAGCTCATACGTCTCAAGGAGGGTGTTAAGCTAAGAGAAGTTGCCCTCCCCGCCACTATAGATGTATGTTTGTAAAAAACAATGTACGTAATCTCAGAAAATGCACTATCAGACATCCATCCATACAAGTTCGTTCTGGGACTGAACGAAACCGAAAGTACTTTCCTCGGCCATTACTAGGCGAGAAGCCCTTGTGTTTCTGAGGTTTTTCAAAACAAAGAGACCACTGCTGCAATAAGTAAATCAGGAGTTTATCCCCAATTAATCAACAAGTAGTCCTTTGTTCTTATTCGTCTCAATATCTCCATCTTCAAACAGCTTCATTCTTTCGAACACGTAAATAGGTTCGAAGTGGTTTTCGGATAGGAATCACCAAAGTCCGACCCCGGTTCCTTCGAAATCCAATTATCGGTAAAAAGTGAATATGAGTACACAGGATTATTAAGTCTCTTTTCACTTTGATTCTTTTTGGATGATTACAAAATCTCTTCTTTTTGTCTTAAAGTAATTCTAAGTTAATTCATTCTTTTGCATTGGATAATATTTCAAATTTCCTTACTTATCATCGATCCAAATTCCTTAACTTTTAGGCGGGTCAAAAACAATATTATTTAAGACATCGTTTACTGTAAACCCTAAAATCAATCTTAGCAAATATTATTGAGTAAATAGGATCATAGAAATCATTCTAATTTTACTCAACATTAATTTCCGTATTCAACAAGTGCTATGGGCGGAATAACGGTGAAATCACCTTTTAAATTCCACAAATAGGACGAGTTTCCACATCGGAATTTAACAACAAGTATAAGAAGATTATCTCTATGCAATCCAAGTTATAGTATATTCAATTTGGAGATTGCTTAAATTTTGGATAATACTAATCTACTTTATTTTATAAAACTTAATATAATCTTTTTAGAGCATCCGGGCTTTCCTTTCAATCTGTTCCACCCCTCGCTTAAGAAGAGAAAATATAGGCCAGGTAAGTTCAGGACACTGGTTGCTCCATTCCTAACCTTAGTTAAACACCTTGTTTTATCTTCTCAAATCTCACAAGCGGGACAAATGTACTAGTCATTTCCGCATACTCAGTTATTAGCTTTTATTTTGGAATTGATTATAAAGATTTCAAATTATCTTTTAAATGCTTAATTTTCCTTTTAAAAACATTCATAATTAATCCTAGGAAAAATCGTTAAGTTTAAACCTCATATTTCAAATTTTATAGAATTCACAGTATAAAAACTACTACGGAAAGTGTTATATAAGCTTATTTGATTTAAACAACTTTTTAATATTTGAAAATTCATATTTTCCATCTCAAATCTCTTCTAAACTATTTAAATAGATTTATCAAATTTATTTCATATTTTCAATAATTAAAAACGTTCATTAAAAAGAATTTCCCGTCATGGTCACTTAACTACACTAGCGCGATTTTTCTACAAATTTGATTTGGACATGATTCAAAATCTACTTAACGAAATTTTGATTTTCTTTCTTCGTTTGGAAGATATGGATATAATAGTCCAGAATTTTCTTATCTCGAAGAATTCCGAGCTATATTCCACTCTATATGCTTGTTTGAACTTTTCCACGCGAAATCGCGAACTACAGTTGGCGACGCGCCTAGTTTTAACTTATTTTTTAACACTTGAAATAATCTATTCAAATTAAATTTTATCACTTATAAAACCATTACAAATCATTTTAAATCAATATTTTCACTTTTTTAAAGTATTTAAAATTTATTTTCACTATTTCCATGTTATAATATTATTTTATTCCTATTATTATATATTAAATTTTTAAATCCAATTTCAATTAAATTTCAATTCTAACTTCAAATTAAACTCTATTAAAACTTCAATTTCAAATTTGATTTCAAATCTATCTTTAATTTCAAATCAAATTTCAACTTCAAATTAATTTTCAATTTCAATTTCAAAATCAATTTCAATTTCACTTTCGATTTTAAATCCAATTTCACTTTTAAAATCAAATTCTACTTTATTTTAACTTTAATTTCAATTTCACTTAAAAGAGACTTATTTTTCCAAAGTATCTCATATCACCAAAATTAGGTCTTATTTAACAAAGGTGATTACTTGGGTGAAATAAACATAATCACTATTTATAATTACCACTACCACATCCAAATCAACCAATCACATCACATAATCACTAACATAAACACTTGCTACAATTCAAACATAACACAAACATAACCAAACATCCATGACACCTATGACGACCCGCCTTTCATTCCACAGAAAGACGCATCATCACAGGTGGTATTAGAGCAATTAGTCATATTCCAGAAAAAGAACATTTATGCAAACATAATTCAACATTTCCATATAGATTTATCACATGCAATTGATTAAAGGGGTGTATACTTGCATATGTCATAAGATGATTATTATAACAAAATCAAAATACGATCTTTTAAAAGCGGTGAGAATTTTCTCACCTTTATTTCCACTCCGACAATCTTTTTTTTACACTATGCGCCTCTTGAACTATTTCCAAGCGTCTCAAATTTTTGTCGTTTTCTTTCCTGTTTTTTCTTTTTTTATTGCGTGAGCTTTGAGAGGGGGTATGGATCTTCGGTGCTCGGGTAGGCATGTGGAGGCGGTTGGCCGTGAGTGTGGGGTTTGGGTGGGGATTAGGGTGTGGCTATGGGTGCTTAGGTGGTGGGTGTGTTAACCCTGAATTATCCACGACCTAAGAAGTATACGTCTCAAGATTTAACGAGTTAAGGATTGCGAGACTTAACAAGTTGCCTTAGATGATCTACGACTCAGTAGGCTCCGATCTAAGGAATGGTCCTACTCAGCGACCTACGAGTTAAAAGGTTAGCGACCTGAGACATGGTGGGACTTAACAGTTTATAAGTTAACAAGTTTACGACTCAGTGGATGTACGACTTGAGGGCTTGACGACTCAGCGAGTTAAGCGACCTACGACTTAAGAAGTTAAGAAGTCTCCGACTTAACTACTCAACGAGTTAAAGTCTATACGACTTAAGAAGGTTTCGACTTAACATGCTACGACTCATCAGGCTTACGACTCAAGAGGATCTTACGACTCACAAGGTCTGTACGACTCATCAAGTTAACTCTTCTACGACTTAAGAGACTCAGCGACTTAACTTGCCCAACGACCTAACTATCTTGAAGGACCTTACGACCTAAGGACATGGCGACCTAACTATCTTGAAGGACCTTACGACCTAAGGACATGGCGACCTAACCTCTAAAGGGACATCGCGACCTAGCAATGTTGCGACCTAAAAACCTACGACATAAGGGATACGTGTCTTAGGAGTAAGTCGTATACGGGTTAAGGACTTAAGTCATCTACGACTCATGGCTTGCTATAAGTCGCCTACGACTTACCACTTGGAGGAAACGACATAACTTCATCACTGCATCTCCTAAGTCGCTCGCGACCTAGCTTAGGTCGTACGCGACCTAGGACTTAGCATATTTTCTGCCCAGAACTCAGAGCTGCTCCTATAAATACCCCATCACTTCCAACATGTAGGGGACTTTTGGCCATTCATTTCTTCAAGGGCCGTTATGCTGCTGAACTCTCAACTCACTCCAAACTCAAGAAGCTCCACACATCAAAGAGGCTACAACAAGTTCAATCGAGATCCTACACATCCGACATGGATTCGTCAGATCTCACCGTCAAAGTTTGAGTCATTGATTCGGAGCATTTGAGTGATCAAAGTGAATTGTATCGAGAGTGTATTGTATCAGATTGTAATCATATCAGCAATAAAAGACTATAAAGTGGATGTAGGCTTAATTACGAGCCGAACCACTATAAACCTGTTGTTCATTTACTGCTTTACTGCTTTACTGCTGTTTTCTGCTCATATTCTGTTCCCGTACCAACGGGTGGTGTTTTCACAATTCAACCTCACACACCGGGTGTTAGCGTTCACTTTTTATCGTTAACATTTTGGTGCTTTCACTGAGAACCCAACTCAGGCGATCATCCACCATTGCTTCGAAAAGATTCATAAAAAGAACCTCTCTTAAAAACCAGATCCAAAATAATGGCTCCTGGAAGAAGAGGTAGACCTTTCAAATCCAGAAATGCTCACGAAGGGACTTCCGCTTCCCCAACAACAGACCAAGCAACTCCAACCGTTGGAGTCACCAGGGCTGAATTGGACGATGCAGTTTCTGGATTATACCAACAAATTGAAACTCAAAACGCTTTGATGATGGATAGATTAACTGCTTTGCTCGGGGCAAATTGTCAACCAGAAAACCATCAAACTACTCTTCCTGAAATGCCACCTTTCCAAGCCGATGGTTCTATGCCGCAACCAACTTGTCATGAACATATGCCCGGGCAAACTTCCGAGGGAAGAACGGATGCTTGCCCGGGGCTATCTTTGAATAATAAAGAGTACCTGTCTGAAATGGTTGGCCGCATCATGAAAGAGAGCATGCAAAGGGAAGAGGATGAGAACGACTGGGGATTTGCACCAAGCAGAACTCCGTTTACTGAAAGGATCCTAAAAGCGGAGTTTCCAAGGAAATTTGCACCTCCTACTATCCAAGCCTATAGGGGAACCAGTGACCCTAATCATTTCCTCTACAAGTACGATTGGCATATGACCGGTGCAAGAGCATCAGACGAGATCAAGTGTCGGTACTTTCCAGTATACTTGGAAGGTGTGGCTTTACTTTGGTTTACAAAGCTCCCGGATCGGTGTGTAGATAAGTTCTCCGACTTAACGCAAAAGTTCAAAGAACAGTTCAGATTGTATGCTTCAAAAGCTAAGGATATAATGTCACTATCTAACCTTGAACAAGCGCCCGGAGAATCAATCAAATCTTTCTTGAGCCGTTTCAATATAGCTTTAGCTGAAGTAGAAAATGCGGAGCCACACATGATCCTGACTTATTTGATGCGAGCCATTGATAAATCGAGTAAATTTGGAATATGGCTAAAGATGAAGGAACCGAACTCACTTGATAAATTTTATAAAAAGGCCGACGAGTTCATTCGCCTTGAAAGCCTTTCTGCAACATCGAAAGTGGTTGCTGCCCAAACTGATAATAACAATGTCCCATCTAAGAAAAGAGAATCTGAAAGTCAGAAAAGGGAGAGTGAAGGAGGAAAGAGCCAGGGAAATGAAAAGAAACCTCGCCGCTTTAATCCTTCGGACTTTACTCCTTTAACTGATACACCAAGAAATATCTTTTTTGCAACAAAGGACGTTGTCAGGTATCCTAAGCCACCTGAGATGACGAGAGGTGCAAAGCGTAATGGAAAATTCTGCCAATTTCACAATCAACCTGGCCATGACACTGACCAATGTCGCCAATTAAAGAATGTGATTGAAGAATTGCTAGAGCAGGGTAAACTCCAACAATACGTTAAAAGAAGCGGAGTCGATCCAACCTCATCCACTCGGGATCAACAACGTCCTACCCATCAATCTGATTCTCTCGACAACACTGCAGTGCAAGATTCAGGAAAGCTTGTCATTAATGCTGTCACAGGAGGACCATACCCAGCAAGCAGAAGTTGGGGCGACTACTAATTACCCACAAAACTGCGGCTGGGGCATCTCTCGCTTTCTCTGGCATAAAAATCCAAAAGCTATGAATCAAGCACAAATGGAAGTCCAGCTTGGAGATTCCGAAACAACAATAACTAGCATTCATTTTTACTTAACAGCATTGCTTGAATTTGTAAAGATAATGATGGATGTGTAACTTCTGCATTGTAAACTGCTGAGAAATCAGTGCGACTCAATAATGAAAAACTATGCATTCTGTGTTTTCTATTATAAAATGCCTGTTATATTTCGATGTGTAAATACTCTAAATGTATTGCTAAAATGTCGATCTAATATTGCAGGTCATTAAAGCAAAGCTCACCCATCGCAAAGCTAAGCGAGCCTTACAAATCATTTATTAAAGCAAATTTCAAGCAACAAAAATTCCAAACTCAAATCCCATATAAGAGGAACTTCACATAAAAAGTTGACAGCTCCACTGTGTCAAGCCCTCGTTAACTGGTTGCGATCGTTGATATAAAAAGGCATCCAACCAAATAACTTGCGTTTACTCTGCGGAGTCATTCAACAGTGAAGTCTACTTCTTCGGATAAAGCAGTTTACTTGCAAAAGAAAGGAAGACGCGCTTGGAAACGATGATAAAGGATCGCAGATTGGCAGATGATGATACAACATGAGCGGGCAAACATGGAAGCAGCCAAAGGGAGGTATGCCTCTCAACAGGAAAGCCGGTAGATCCACTAAAGGGATACCTTCCCAAGCAGAAGGAATAAGACCCTCGCTAACTGATTGTGATGCATCCGATCAGGCAGCTTGTGTCCATCCCGTGGATCTACTTGCCCCTAAGATGCAACCTTCCTGGCACACCAACCAAAGCCCTCTAACGAGGCACGCTAATAAATGGGAGTGCTTTCCTCAATCAAAAAGATTGGTAGGACCACCGAAGGGGCACCTTGTTAATTGATTGCGATCGTTTGTACAAACGAACATCCAATCAAGCAACTTACGCCTGTCCCGTGGACCCCTCCGACCATGAGAAAGTAACTTCCAGGCAATCACAAGCCCTCTTCGGAGGCACAAGCCCTCTTCGGAGGCACTAGCCATCTTCGGAGGCAAAAGCCCTTTTCGGAGGCACATTTCACCCGTGTAGAAGTGCAAAATGGTTCTCTTCGGAGACCCACTTCACCAGTGATGAAATACTAAAAAGCCCTTTTCGGAGGCACATTTCACCCGTGTAGAAGTGCAAAATGCTTCTCTTCGGAGACCCACTTCACCAGAGCTGAAATGCCAAAATTGCTTCTCTTCGGAGACCAAAAATGCTTCTCTTCGGAGACCAAAAATGCTTCTCTTCGGAGACCAAAAATGCTTCTCTTCGGAGACCAAAAATGCTTCTCTTCGGAGACCAAAATTGCTTCTCTTCGGAGACCAAAATTGCTTCTCTTCGGAGACCAAAAATGCTTCTCTTCAGAGACCAAAATTGCTTCTCTTCGGAGACCAAAATTGCTTCTCTTCAGAGACCAAAATTGCTTCTCTTCAGAGACCAAAAGACCTCTGCAGAGGCGTACTTCACCTTGCTTGAAGTACCAAAAATGAACCCTTTACTGGGGCACAAAAATCAAAACCTTCTTCAGAGGCTCATTTCACTATGCAGGACAATTCATTTTTAAACAAATAAAAGTGATCATTCCCAAAAGTCGAAGTGTTCTTCTGACAGAAAGAGAAAGTAAAAATTTCTCCGAAAAACGAGATATACTCTATTAAAAACAGAATGATTCCTGCCTCAAAAATGGAGTAGTTATTCTCTAATATAAGAGTATCAGTCTTGTAAAAGCGAGAAATATTGCAATGCACTTGTAGTATGGGGGCAACATTATACAATTCAGTTACATTAATAAAAGTAATATACAAGCGACACACCACAAGTTCATTGCAGTATCACATAAAGAAGATGTGGGATAAATGCGTTCTTGAAACACAAACAAAAGTTTGTACAAGTAAAAAAAATCGTTTACTCTACACTTCAAATGAGAAACAGATATATTCCTACATACACAAGAATTTGTACAAGTAAAATAGTCATTTTATTCAATACTATGGAAACTTTTTACATTGTGCAGATTACAAAAAGGAGCGGAGACCGGTATCCGCACAATCTCCGGCCAATGCATGCAAAAAGCAGAAAAGACAAAATCAAACTCATTTCTCCTTCTTCCCACCCTTGGAGCCTTTACCCGGCCTGGTAATTAGTTTCGTAGGCCGTATCGGAGAAGAAGGAGAAAGAGACTCAGCCGGATCGATCTCTGCTTCATCCCCAGCAGCAGAAGAACTCTTCTTTCCTTTCTTCGAAACCGCACGTTTTCCCTTCTTCTTGGAAGAAGACTCACTCCCCGGAGCAAGAAATGTAGAAAGCTTTGTGTCGTAGTCAAAAGACCGCTCCGGGGTCTTCTCGCTATCTTCCAGACCTTCTGCCTTCTGCTATTCGGAAGCAGGTGGTTCGTCCAAACCTTGAAGGGCTGCTATTGGTTCTTCCTATGAACCTGGTTGAGAAGCTGGAAGAGGAATAACTTGAGAAGGAGGAGGAACGGCAGCTGAAGAAGGTAGAATTGGGGCAGTTTCCGGCACGTCTGCTGCATAATAAGAGAAATCAAAATTAGTATTCTCCGAGAAAAAAGAAGACCGTGAATCGTCAAAGTTACCTGGAGAAGCCGGTTTAGCGAGATCAATCTCAAATTCCCGAGCTTGGAAATCCTTCATTGCCTCTTCCTCTGTAGGGGTGGTTACAGTTTCTTTGTCAACCTTAGCGGGAGGCGTGGAATGAGAACTAGAGCCAGTAATATCCGCGTAAGCTAAAGCCGAAGTATAAGCAGGAGCAATAGGAGGTATTTCTTTCTCAGGAAGCTTCTCTCCCGTCGCTTCGGCCCGCACTCGGACAAGCTGCTCTTTTCCTTTGGCAAGGGCAGCGCGGTCGCTCTCGCCTAAGTAGGTAGTTTGAAGATCTGCTTCAGCGTAACCGGCACCGCCAAACAAGTCAATGATTGCCTCCCATACTTTCGCCAAGGTGACTTCATATTCTGGTCCCAAAAATGAAAGGCTCCCACGCCCCAGGACACAATGCATATAAAAGTCAAATAGAGTCGCGTCAATGGTGGCTATGGTTGCCTTATGGGATTCTTCGGCTGCGGCTTTACCAGAAAGAGCTTCATCACGTTCTCTTTCAGCCTTCAGTAGCTGAGATTGCAGTCTTATAATTTCTAAGTCTTGAGAGCTGACTCTCTCTCGAAGCTGAACAGCATCATTGCGGTATTTTCTCGTAACCTGCTGTTCTGCTTCGAGTTTCACCTCAATATCTCTCTGAGCAGCATGGGCGTCTCGAACTTGTTTTTGAAGCATTTCTTCTTTCTGAGAATAAGAAGTGGAAGAAGTAGCAAGCTCATATTTAAGTCTTTCAACTTCAGCTTCGAGCTTCCCATAACCATCGCTAATTCTTTTCATCTCCGCGTCATGCTGCTTACGCCATTTGTCCCACTCTGATTTATCATTCTCCATGGTCATCATCGCCTCGAGGTTCATATGGTTGACCCTTTGAAGTTCATCAACCAGCTTCTGCCATCCAGACATTCTTTCGATGTCAAGCTTTACAGCATCGACATTTTTCAGCATCGCCTGCTTATCAATGGGGACCAAATCCAAATCAAAACGCACTCCTTTCAGACACCAATTCGGAAATCGGCTCTGGAGTGTGGGAGGACCATCTCCAGCTTGGTACTGTGGCCTATTAATGATTGTCTGGATGTCAGACTCCTTAAGGGCAGGAGAACCGGAAGATGTATTAGGAGGAATAGAAGCGGTAGTCTTTTCCGAGATATTAGATGTATCTTTCTCGCCAAGTCTGATCCGTTTGCTGGAATCATCGGAAGTATGACTCTTCCCCTTGTCATCGTAAGATTTCCTCTTGTAAGGATCGTCGCTTCTGCGGGAAGAGTCGCGTCGCTCGTCCCTACTCCCATAGTATTCCTCATCTTCTCTCCGGCGACGCTCTTCATGAGCTCGCCTCTCATGAGCCTTTCTGGCAGCCCTCTCCTCATCAGTTTCTTCCACGGCACCGATATAACTCCTAAAGTCATAAGCCTCACGGCTTCCGTAACGCTGGAATTTGTTGAAGTAAGAGCCGCTTCGCCCCATCAGAGAACCTGAAATGGAAGAAAATGACCAGTTTTAGAAATCCTAAAATTGAAGAAGCTAAGTGCATATAGGTGCCAAAATCCTAAGTGTGTGTGATGTGCAAACTACGCGCGCCAGACTACAAACCACTTTTGGGTGTAGAAATGGCAATAAGTTGTGTGGAAGGCGTTGTGGTTTGTTGCAAAGAAGAAGTTGCTTCGATAACAGGAGGGACCACTTTAGAAACATCATCTTTAAAGAGCTCCTGAGAGGTTATCATGATGTCGCTCAGACTGTCAAAAGTATCATCGCCATGGTGCATGGGAGAATTATCTTTTTCAACTTCCACCTCAGCCGTCTTTTCAAGAGTGTGAAGATTTTCCTCCTCTTCAACAACCGGGGCAAGTGCTAACTTACTGGACGATCCAGCAATGTCGGTAGGAGTAGAACACTTTACGAATGAAGTCTCAATGGTAAGTTCTTTCGAGGAAAGTTCCTTAGCAGGAGCGGGGGCATCTGACTCCGTATCTGGAGAATCAGGGACTTCATGCAGTTGAGTAGAGCGAGAAGGATGTAAGAGTCCGAATTGATGAAGAAACTCATCTTTCAATAAAAACTGAACACTTCTTTCTTCAACTGGCACGGACACAAGCCTCTCGAAAGTTGTTTTATGACTAGAGTTCCTAGAAGGAGGAGGGAACGCTGAAAAAGCAGAAAAAGAAGTTAATGCTTGACAATTCGGGTTTCGAAGAATTCAGAAAAAATAAGGAGCGAAGACAAAAGGTCGTACTTCCCACTCTCCAGATGGCGTAAAATTCCGAGGGACAACGGACATAGAAAAACTGGCTCAAGAACCCGGGAACGCTTTCGGGAAGACCAGTAATCAATCTACGATTCCTGGCACTCCTTACAAGTGTGATAGAGGGATGGTCTTTGTTTTTTGCAAATGAACACAAGAAGCGAATTTCTCCAAAGCTGGGAAAGCGGTCAAGCGTTCTCCTGAAAAGCACACACAACCCTAACAAGATGGCGTAGCCATTAGGATGTAGTTGAAAGGGGGAAATAGATAATCGAAGGAGAAGTTCTCGGATACAGTCATTAAACGGGGGGATAGCTCCACTCAAGCACATGTGGCGGTTAACTGCGGCAAATCCACGAGGCGGCCTATCAGCAGTGTCATTTACTCCAGGGAACAAAGCATCGGTTTCGGCAATGCCAAACTGGATGCATAACTGACAAAAGACTTTATGACTCAGAGTGGTGGAAGTCCTTTCTGGAGGGTCATCCAGTGGAGTAGCAATTGGGAAGGCTTCTCCAGCTAGTTCCGAGTCCTCTTGTTGAGACGCCATTCTACACAATCAACTGACGATCAAATATTAAGGTGCACGTTTCCTAGAAAGTGTGAAGTGTTGTGCAAAGCCAATAAAATAACAAGTAAAAGCCACTGGAATTAAACTAGTCGACGATAGATCGATTATAAGGTTTCAGGACTTGTTAATATTTAAAATACAGTGTTAATGCAAATAAACTAGTTTTGGTTGATTATTCAATTTTGCCCTAATACTTCACTTGAATTGGTTATTGTACAACATTTCGTTCATGGAGTTCTAATTTAATTTTCTCTTTATCGACTAATCTGTCATCTGATGCGGGCAGTCAGTGGCAGTATATTCGTCCCAGTTTTCTGTAAATGTTTTAACAGGTAATTAGAATTATTGACAATCTATAAAAGAATGCAACAAAGTTCAACAGTCCAAAGTTCAAACAACTCAAGTCTTAACATTCAAGGCAGTGCAAAATTTGCTCAAGTTCTAACTCATTCTCGACTTAGCATGGGTCAGATTTTTCTCAAGTTCTAGCTCGGTCACGGACTAAAAGATATGCTATGAATCAAGTTGAGTTGTAACTCTCCAATCGTACCACATTCAAGCAAAGTCTGAAGTGTTAAGTCGCAAAACGACTCAAATGGTTCCTGCGAGCTAGGGTCAATTATTCTCTAAGTCGTAAGTCGTGGGGTTTAAAAGGGGACTTCAATTCTCTAAGTCGTAAGTCGTAACTCGGCTACGACTCAAAGCTTAGGTTGCTGTAAGTGATAAGTCGATCCAGAATTTAGTCCATCTAACTCCTGACTCGTTTGATCCCTAACTCGTTAACCATATATCCATCCAGCTCCTAACCCTAAACTATCCAACCCGTTAACCCATTCACCGGTTAGCTTCTTCATCAACCCTATTTCTAAACCACCATAGATCACAAATCATTACAAGCCATATCAAGCCACCTTAATTCCATGAATATCCTACATAGCAGTATTCGCAAGGACCGAGGGAAGAATTCATGGAGAAAGGTCGATAGCAATGGTCAGCAATTGGGAAAAGGGAGAAGACGCTTACGTGATGTAACTAGAAGTGGTTGGAGGTAGATCGAGTCGAAATCGCCTTTGGAAGCTTGAGATCTTGTTAATGGCAGATACGACTTAAAGCGCGAGTGATAGGAAGAAGAAGATAAGAGGTACGACCTAAGCGTTTTATACCTCAGGTCGAAGGAATTGGAATCGACTCACACGAGCTAAAATGAATCGAAACACACGACCTACGACTTAGGCGTGTATTTCGAGGGGCAAATGTTAACCCTGAATTATCCACGACCTAAGAAGTATACGTCTCAAGATTTAACGAGTTAAGGATTGCGAGACTTAACAAGTTGCCTTAGATGATCTATGACTCAGTAGGCTCCGATCTAAGGAATGGTCCTACTCAGCGACCTACGAGTTAAAAGGTTAGCGACCTAAGACATGGTGGGACTTAACAGTTTACGAGTTAACAAGTTTACGACTCAGTGGATGTACGACTTGAGGGCTTGACGACTCAGCGAGTTAAGCGACCTACGACTTAAGAAGTTAAGAAGTCTCCGACTTAACTACTCAACGAGTTAAAGTCTATACGACTTAAGAAGGTTTCGACTTAACATGCTACGACTCATCAGGCTTACGACTCAAGAGGATCTTACGACTCACAAGGTCTGTACGACTCATCAAGTTAACTCTTCTACGACTTAAGAGACTCAGCGACTTAACTTGCCCAACGACCTAACTATCTTGAAGGACCTTACGACCTAAGGACATGGCGACCTAACTATCTTGAAGGACCTTACGACCTAAGGACATGGCGACCTAACCTCTAAAGGGACATCGCGACCTAGCAATGTTGCGACCTAAAAACCTACGACATAAGGGATACGTGTCTTAGGAGTAAGTCGTATACGGGTTAAGGACTTAAGTCATCTACGACTCATGGCTTGCTATAAGTCGCCTACGACTTACCACTTGGAGGAAACGACATAACTTCATCACTGCATCTCCTAAGTCGCTCGCGACCTAGCTTAGGTCGTACGCGACCTAGGACTTAGCATATTTTCTGCCCAGAACTCAGAGCTGCTCCTATAAATACCCCATCACTTCCAACATGAAGGGGACTTTTGGCCATTCATTTCTTCAAGGGTCGTTATGCTGCTGAACTCTCAACTCACTCCAAACTCAAGAAGCTCCACACATCAAAGAGGCTACAACAAGTTCAATCGAGATCCTACACATCCGACATGGATTCGTCAGATCTCACCGTCAAAGTTTGAGTCATTGATTCGGAGCATTTGAGTGATCAAAGTGAATTGTATCGAGAGTGTATTGTATCAGATTGTAATCATATCAGCAATAAAAGACTATAAAGTGGATGTAGGCTTAATTACGAGCCGAACCACTATAAACTTGTTGTTCATTTACTGCTTTACTGCTTTACTGCTGTTTTCTGCTCATATTCTGTTCCCGTACCAACGGGTGGTGCTTTCACAATTCAACCTCACACACCGGGTGTTAGCGTTCACTTTTTATCGTTAACAGGGTGCATGGAGAGTGTGGGGTTTTGAGGTGGGTAGGTGGGGTATGGCTCTCAGATGTGGGCTTTGGATAGGCGGGTAGGTGGGTTTGAGGGCTCGACGACCGTGGGTTTAGGGGTGGCGTAGGGTCGATATGAGTGCTTAGGTGGCCGGTTGGGCTTTGGCCATGGGTAGATCTAGGGTACAGGGTAGTGGAGCTCGGGTATGGGTTGTAGAAGCGGGATTTGGGTGTGTAGGAGCTTGGTTAAGGTGGAGGAAGTTATGGAAGTGGAAGAAAAGTTGGATGCCATGGAAATGGAGGTAAATAAGATGGAGAAAGGGAAGAAGGAAGGTAAAGAATGAAGTGTGCAAAAATGAAAGGAGTGCATGCTTATTTATACTTGAGTTTGGAAAGGTAAATGACTTAAATACCCTTATCTTACTTTATGACTTTTGCTTAAGCATGATGTGAAGTGCATTAATGGTGGAAAGGATGATAAGACGCGATTGGTACTTAAGAAGTGATGTTTGCCTTATTTTCTTAAACTTTAAAATGTTGAACTAACTTTTGCTCCTTTTCCATGCATATCCATTCCATCTTATTAATGAGATGAGAGAGATTAATTCCTTTTATAATGATTATGTTTAATAATTTAATTTTAAATATAAATTGTCAAATCATGTTACCTTTTGAATTATTTGTAAATGTTGACTTTTCAAAATGAATTTGTATTTAAATGGAAATCTAAAGTGTGCATAGTTTGTAAAGTTGTGTATATGTGTTAGAAAACATATCATGTTTTATAGTCAAAATTTGACGTTTTTGTTAAACTATTTATTCAAGTAAACCAAACTTAAAAATAAACTTTTTACTTCTTTTAAATAAATTAAAACATGTCTATTCATATTTTAAAATCATATTTAAATAATATCAAAATCTCTATTTTTACAATGTATGTAAAACTGACAAAATGCGATAAAATTTGAATATATTTGTAAAACGGTTATTAATATACTTTTAAATCTTTTAATATACTTTTATTATCTTTATTAGATGTTTTTAATAAGATTTATCTATTAAAATAAATATTTAAACCTGTTATTTAAGCCTTTATTTATTTTTAACAAAATTTAACTTTTGCTGATTTGTGACAAAATCCAAACTTATACCTTTTTAAATTATTAACTATAAGAATAAATAATTTCTCTATTATTATTTATTATATATAACATAATTATTTAAGTTTTAAACCTTTTTAAATTTAAAAATAAACAAAATCTCTTATTTTCGAAGTAGCGAAATTACGGGTTGTTATATACTAGTCCGAGACATTCGGACACAGTGTTTTGGGAAATAATAGTTTTTTAGTAATAATATTTAGTATATATATTTTATTTCCGTAACGAAGATAGAATTTTGAAATAAGTTAAACATTATGCAAAATAAAGTGGATAATTCAGAAAAGGAGTTGTAATTAAAATGATAAAATATTTTGGAATGAATGGAATTCAAATTTGAATTAGTTTCAAGTAGAAAATAATGGGATTTCAAATAAAAAATTGGATTTAAAATACGATAGGAATAATTTTATTTGAATTTGAAATAGAAAAGCTTCTTATGAAATAAATATTTGAATTAATATTTAAACCATAAATGATAGATGGTTTAAACATATCAGCTTTTCGAAGAGAATTTTCAAGTATCATTGAATTATTACCGATTATATTTTATATAAATGAACTTGAGATTCATTTATTATATAAATACAAATTTATGATTTGGATTTTAATACCAAATGATATTGATTAATACTTGGTTAAATTTGAAAGGATTTTTGCATATGATATTTTCCCATGTACTAAAAAAATCCCTGTAAAGATGATAAGAGTTGGTTGAATCTATGTTTTTAATTTTATATTAATTAATCACAAATGTGTGACATTTCAATCGATTCTGATGTTAATCAAAATCAAATAACAAGTAGAATGATTTCTTTAAGTGTTCTTAAACACAAAGCCTCATTTTCATGCTTTCATGTTGGAATTTATTTTCATAAACATTTTTGTTTGCTGAGCACATTTTTATAATTAATGTTTTTAGTTATGGAATATTAGTTAATGCTATTAGGTTTATTAATATGTACATACCATCATATTAGACTAATATAACTTTTAAGTGCTAAAATATGTACTCAAACTATCACTTATATATATGTACATAAACAAGTGCAAACCAAATTGATACATGTACATATTACAATGGAACATAGGGCTCTGAGTTAGATTATAGTTTAGTTTCAATTCCTTCATATGCAAATTTATGCAAGCTGCTAAACAATAAGCTGTGTTTTATATGTCATTAAGTTCTCATTTTGAAGAGCGAAATTTCAAATAATCGGATCAGATTTTTCTCCTTTAAAATAGAAAAGGAATCAAAATGCAACTCAGAATTTCAGACTCAGCTATACTTGATATTGGAGTGATTTGTTATCAATAAGAAATTTATTTTGTTTCCATTTATTCTTTTGGTTTGGTAGATATAATTTATTAAATACAGTTTATTATTAAATGTTACTTAAACGGATGGTGACAGAACCATTAACAATAAAATGAAAACCAGCTCTTTAGTGTCGATCGAAGGAAGCTCAGATAAGCAACGACTTATAACAACAACAAATATTACACAATATATACATATATGTAAAAGAAAATAAACAAATTTAGAATGCTCTAAAACACCAAAGACTTGAAAGTACGATAAAGCATTTGTTTCTTCTCTTTACAAATGAACTTACAGGCTGCTGCTGAACTAGTTTAGTAAGTTTTATGGTTTATTCAAAGTATGCTTAAATTTTTATGAGCATCTAAAGTTTTGCACAAATGACTGCTGCCACAGAGCAAAGGCATATTGAAAAAAAAACCTTTTTAATATGTTAGGGGCATTTGATATCACTTTGCGTACATATATAAATAAGTACTTGCATGTATATGTTACTAACGTTGTACCTACTTCTATTAGTAGCCTAGCTTTGTATAAGAATATAATGACCCGATTTTTCATACCCGAAAAATTGAACCATCAGGATTAAAGAAGAAAGAGGTAGAAGAAGAAAATAGAAAATCAACATCAGAATCTCACAATCGCAGCGGAATAATATATAATAGTTAATAACTGATCTTTACCAAAAGCAAATCTGTTTATACATTACATCATCAGAGTACACATAACACACAACTGGACAGTAATCACAACATGTCCTCACAAAACTGATTACACAGCTAGTCAACACAGTAGAATATTTAAAACAAGTACAGAAGTACGTATCGCCATCCAGCTCGTCTCCTGAGCTCCACAGCATCCTTTCTTGTAATCTATAATACTCGGTCTGACCCGAGCATTATAATAAAATAACACCCGAGTCAATCTGGAAAACCATCGTGAGAAAACACACTCAATTGGATTATTAAAGTTTTCCAAACCCTTTGAAATCAAAAGGCATCTCGTAAGACCACGCCACAAATAAACATGTCGGGTTTTTACCTTACGATAGCCAAAACACTTTTTATCAAATCCATCTGATATTATAATAGTGTCTATATACAAATACTTATTCAAATAGCTAAAATTGTTACATGATTAAATTCCAGCATACTAGCCACAAAGTGGGTTATACAAACAAAATTCGTAAAAGGCGCGTAGGGAGAATGGATTTTCAACTAATGACTAGGCACTGGGGTACCACCTGTCACAGTACCTGGTCTAGATCAGCGTACCGAGGACCACGCCCGATCCCCTGCAACACAAGACCGGAACTACCCCATACTGGATAATTCCGAGTAAGATCACCCCACGGTTGGGATTAGCAACCGCACCACTAAGCCGAAATAAAAGGGACATCTAGACAGGGATGACCTCACCCTAATGGGTGCGACCCACATAGCCTTGCTGCATAACCCCTGATTTTCAGTCATTCCCAGTTGATGAGGCTCGAGGCTAAGCGTTACCTTTTTAGAACATATCCCTTGGAATGCTCATCGTCCACCTGACGATGTTCTAAAAGCATTCATCCATACAAGTCCGTCCCGGGTTCGAACGGAACCGAAGGCACTACTCCTGCTACATCCATTTTGGAATTACCCTCAGGATTAGTAGCGATTAGCCCTTGCACTTCACTGCTCCATCTTCGACTCCAAACTCGTCTTTCCCACGAAAACGTACAAACCGGATCGAAGTGGTTTTCGGAAAATAAATCCCGGTCTCTTCGAAACGATCAGCGCATTGGCCAATATTGATAGTCGGTTATTTAACTATCAATTAACATTCACAAACATCAATCAAACAATAAATAATTTTCCAAATTATTTATTTATCTCAAAATATCTTCGCAAGACATATTTCCACTTTTCAACCCTTTGAAAACAGTTTCAAACCATCCTTCTCTCATGGAATAAATTTCCCAAATATTTCTATTTCCACTGAAATCACCAAGTACAAACACATTAGATTTTAAAAATAATTTAGAAACACTTTATTATAAAATATACTTTAAATTAAAAACTACTTTAATACTTTATTCAAAAATTTATACTTTAAGAATATTTTAAATAAAGCTACTTTAGAAAACTAAATTTTCATCTTTTCAAAACATAATACCAAGTCACCTTTAAATAATTACTACTAAAATAAATTTGAAAAAATACTTACTTTAAACTTAAACATTTTAAAATAATAAATTTCTAAAACATATTTTTACAACAACTTTTAACACATTTCACTTGTACTTAAAAATTTGCTTTGAAAACGTACTTGGCTGTCCAGGGAAATACACCTCTCTTCCACATCTTTTAAAAATAAATCACTATTTATTTTTAACCAAATTTACCCATTCCCGTAATAAATTCCCATTGTGAATTTATATTTTCAAATATCCACTGATATATTACTTCACCTTTATAAACCCAGTTTATAAATTCCATAATCTCATCTTCCTTTTAAAATCCCAGTTTCATACACTTAATCAATTTTCAAATTGATTTCCAAAATTTACTCGACTTTAAAACAAATCCCTTTACATACTCAAATTTTATTTCAAAACTTATTAATTCCAAGTTTAACTTCCTTAAGATGGTTTAAAATCTTCCTTTAACTGAGAATACAAATTTTCATATTTATTCCAAAATTCTTCCTTTACTCCTTCCTTAACCATTAAAGATCCTGAATTTTTAGGAATAATCTATTTTTCCTTTAATTAACAACACTTAGGTTTTAAAATTCATTTATTCCCGTTTACTCAAAAATCTTCTCTTCCATACTTTGGAATTTTAAAGAAATCAACCTTTATCTTTTCTAAATCATTCTTTAATTTATCCGAAATCTCTATAATTACTTTACTTAAAAATTCTATCTTATATTTTTTATCAAAAATCCAATTCTATATATTTTGATAACTCAATATACCGAAAGGTATATTCAATCAAACACAACATCCAACATTTCAATTATCAATATAATTCATCACAGAATATCAAATAATCATATCATAGAATTATTAGAACAATCTAAATAATTTTGAGGAATCCAGTTGGATCCCTCCAACCTGTTTCCCTGCATCCACAGATGTTAGCACAATACCAATTCCACTTCAAGGTGGAATATCGCGGTATATGGGTTTAATATAATATCATCCGCTATTATGCGGCGCATAGGGTCTCATTCGCTATATAATGCGGGAAATCAATCACTCCAATATATATATATACTACTATATATAATATCACATCCAGTCAATTCAATCATTCAACCAATAATTTAAATTAAACTATTTAAATTTAAATGGAATTCCAAATGAGTGAGATTAATTCACCTTTGATTTTTGTTTTGCAATCTGATCCAAACCGGCTACTCCCTTCACTATTTTGGACCTTGTATAGACATTATATGGTTTATTATTATTTGAAATAATCAAACAATCAATTACCATTTAATTTAATTAATTGATAGTTAAATTTAAACTAATTTTTCTTTAATAAATTTCTTTAAGTGACTAAAATAATTTAATAAGTAAATTTAACGAATTAATCTCCATAACACATTATTTTAAAATTAACTAGTAAGTTTAGAATGGGTATATGTATATATATATATATATATATATTATTTCCCATTTAGAAACTATATATATATATTTATAAAAAAATCCATATAGATTTTTAAAAATCAAATCTATAAATTCCTATATTTTTCAAAACTTTATCTATAAATAATAATTTTTCTATATTAAAATATGTGTGGGTATTTGTATACATATATTTTTATTTTCTGGTTTCCTATACTTTCTATTATTATATTTTTTTCTGTGCATATGTATATATATAAAAAAAAATATTAAAAAAATCTTATACCTAACTGCCGAAGCCATCAGATTGCAGCCCTACCATCGAACGCCACCACACGCTCCTCGACGCATGCCACTGCCTCCGACAAATTCTCCAAAGCCTCTGTTATTGAAAATCAACTTCGAGCCCTCCAAGAACCCTAAATCACAGTCGACTTCCCTAATCAAATACGAGCCTTAGCCCCTATTGCGACTCCACCTAATGCTGCGGCTTTCCCCTAAACTCCAACGCGGTCCCTACAACCTCCATATCCCCAGCACGACCATGCTCGACGATGCTAACACGCGATTCGCGTTTGCATGATTCCCTTTTTTTTGACAGCGTTCGATCTGCTTTTATTTCGAGAGTGGAGAAGAACATATGTGAACTCGATTTTGATTTTGAGGCATTAATTTGGATTTGAATTCGTGAATTACTGAAGGTGAAAAAGGGGAAAACATTTGTTTGCGATTTCGTTCTGGCCAGTATTTTTCTTCGTTTGCCTATTATTTTTCTTAAAGAATATGCGTGTTGAACCAAGGACATGTGTTGGCTGTTGTTAAATATTTGCCTAGGTTAAATCAATATATCTATATAAATATTATTTAAATTTTAAATTCAAATTTAAATTGTCTTGAAATCGTAGCTTAAAATTTTTACGTCCTATCGAGGCGTGCCGCTAGGCATTTATAATGTTAAACCCCTATTCCGAACATAATGGAAAAGGTTTCTAGTCCTAATTCGATTGTATGGAGAAGATAGCTCTTTGGACCCAGTTATTATATTAAATTTTCGATATAGATTTCAGCGCGATTATATATCGTACGCTCACACAACAAGTCCAATCACTACGAAAATTGAAATCCGATAATAATACAATATTACTGATCCAATGGAACTGGTTTCGTCGAAATCCGAGACAGTCCCTCGGAAGGCTATTTTTAAATATCAATTTAAACAATATATTTCAAACTGAACAAAATAGTTTTAATTTCAACTTTTAAAAGTTCTATTATCTCCAGTATTATCAATATAAATTTTACAAGCCTTCAAATTATTTTTAACAGACTTAGAACTGAAGATTCAATATTTATTCAACTTCCAATTTATTAATTCAATAGTTTATTTGTCAACCAAATAGTGATATTTGAAATTCAAGTTGAAAATTAACTTTTGAATAATGAAAATCAATTAAATATTCTGATTTCAAATATCCAAAAATTCCGGGTTGTCACAAAGAAGATATAATTTTCGAAATTTCCTCTGTACATGTTCTTATTAGTACATACTTATAGTACTCTTGACTTGTTATTACATAATTTTCTAAATTGCCTATACCACTATGTACAACAAGTGTGTATGTTAGTCATGTGCTTTGCTTAATTAAGTGTTAACTTTGTTAATTTTCCTACTGCTATTCCATATATAAATCCTAGAAATTAGTCAACAATATACTATTAAACAACCTTTAATTCTTAGGACAATGTATTACCAATCAAGAATAGATTAATTGTAACGACCCAGAATTTTGGATATTTGAAATTGAAATATGTAATTGATTTTAAATATTTAAAGGTTAATTTTTAACTTGAATTTCAAATATCACTATTTACTAGATAATTTAATTATTGAATTTAATAATTGGAAATTGGGTAAAATATGAAATCTTGGTTTTTAAGCTTGTTAAAAATAATTTAAAGGCGTATAAAATTTATATTGATAATACTAAAGATAATAAAAAAATTTAAAATTTGAATTTAAAAGTGGTTTGTTCAGTTTTAAAAATATATCAATTAAATTGACATTTAAAAATAGCCTTCCGAGGCACAGTCTCGGATTTCGACGAAACCGGTTCCATTGGATCTGTAATAGTGTATTACTATCGGATTTCAAATTTTATAACGTTTGGAGTTATCGTTTGGCCGTACGGAATATAAACACACTGAATTTATATCGAAAATTCAATATAATAACTGGGTCCAAAAAGCTATCTTCTCCATACGATCGAATTAGGACTCGAAAACTTTTCCATTGTATTCGAAATAGGGGTATAACATTATAAACGCCTAGTGGCACACCTCGATAGGAGGTCAAGATTTTAAGCTACGGTTTCGAGATGATTTAAAAATTTAAATAATATATATTTATGTTAACCAGTCAGAAACAAAATCACATCAGCCGTTTCCCTCAAAATTCAAATCATTGTACCATACCCATCCCAACACACAAGCATTTTCAAAACATGTTTCCTCCGTCTTTTTATATAGTAGGCTGAGCATAACAGAAAAACAAAAGAAATAAAGAAAATCGAGACTTTGAAAAATTAATTTCTTCAAATCTACTTAGCCTAAAATCACGAAACTTGTTTTAAAAATCTTGTTTTCTTCGAAGCTTTGATCTGGTATGATTTTTGGTGGGGGCGACATTGATTTGGAGGTTCTTGAATTTTCGGCAAAGCAACTCGTATAAGCTAGGGTTTCGATTGTTAGGAGTTTTGGTCGACGATTTTTGTCGTGAAGGGGATTTTGGGTTGTAGATCGACGAAAAGCTTCGAAGGGATGAATTTGGTGGTGTGCGGCGGTTTGGGAAGGGTCGCGACTTGACAGGGGAAAGGGGCGAATGTGGCAATATCG
The DNA here is from genome assembly GCA_030737815.1 of Allium fistulosum. Lineage (NCBI taxonomy): Eukaryota > Viridiplantae > Streptophyta > Magnoliopsida > Asparagales > Amaryllidaceae > Allium > Allium fistulosum. Next base: position 1,061,720,423 of record CM060903.1, read on the forward strand.
CGATGTTTTTGGATGGCTCGGAGGGATGGGGCGGTGGTGCAGTTTGACGAGGAAGGAGAGGCGGTCGTAGTGATGTTTTCGAACTGGCCGCCGAGGGCTTTGGGGGTTCGTGCAAGTGCATATGGGCGTGTGTGCTTATGGGTTACAGGCAGTTCGTTTTTTTTTTGGGGAAGAAGATGAAGAGCGGGCCGGGTTGGATGATGGTATGGGGTTATTTTGAATTTAATTAAATTTGTGTTTAGTTAAATTAAAATTACATTCAAACTTATTAAATCTATATCTCATGCATACGAGGTCCGTTTTAGACGATCCAAGTTACGTTGGGGTCGTATTGTTGGCGTCTACGCATAGGAATCAGTTTGGGTGGATTTGGAGCTTTTGATAATTTCAGACAATTTAAAACGCGTCCGGATTCAATTGAAAATGGAGTGCGAAAATGACTGAAAATCAAGGTGAGTTTATCTCACTCAGTTTTGGATTACAGCAATTAATTTTAAATAGTTAAAATAAATTATTGGTTGATTGTTGAGTTGATATCTTTTATCAAATTGATGTGTTATTATATATAGTAGTATATATATTAAAGTGATTGATATTCCCGCATTATATAGCGGATGAGACCCTATGCGCCCCCCATAATAGCGGATGACCCTATATACCACGATATCCCCCTCGAAGTGGGATTGGTATTTTTATATTGTTTTCAACATCTGTGGATGCAGGGTAACAGGTTGGAGGGATCCAACGGGATTCCTCAAAATGTTGAAATTATTTTTATATTCAGTTATATGATTTATTTGATTAATCTGTGATAGATTATATTGGAAATTGAAGTTATTGGATGCTATGGTATTGCTGGACATATTTTTGGCATTTTAAAAATATCAAAAATATGAATATTGAACTTTTAAAGGAAAATAAAAGGGAAATTTAAAGTAAAATATTATAGTAAAGTTGGATAAATTAAAAAGTAATGAATTTGGGTAAAATAAATAGTTTGATTTTAAAATCCTATTTAATAATTGCGAAAAATGAAAAAAAATAGAGATTTTGAATAAATGTGAATTAAAGGGTTTTTAAGTAAGAACTTAGGTGATATTGTCATAAGTATAAAAGAATATATTTTTAAAAAATTAAAATTTAAATGGCTTTGGAAAATAAAAAGGGAATTTGAAATAAAATATGAAATTGATGTTTCAGATTTAAATAAGTTTTTAAACCATAAAGGGAAGTGAGATTCGAATTTTATGGGCTTTGGTATATAATGGGAAATTAATTTTAAAATGGAATTTAATTTTGAAAATCGATTTAGAATCGATTTAATGTTGTGAAACGGTGTTAAACGGGAAATGAGACTATGGGATTTAGAAACGAAGTTTATAATATAAAGTGAAGTAAATTATCAGTGGATAATTTAAAATTATAAATTCACGGTGGGAATTTATAAGAAGATGGGTAAATCATTTTAAAATAAATAGTAGTTTTTTTAAAAAAATTGTAAAAAGGGAATTTACGGAATTGGACATAAATTAAGCTGGAAATAAATCGAGAGGGATTTATAAAATAATTGGGCTGGCTATATTGGGGTTGAAAATATATTTTCTGAAAAAGTTAAGTATATTTTTAAAAGAAAGAATTTTAAGTATTAATTAGAAAATGTAAAAGTGTTTAAAAGAATGTTTTAGAAAAATGTATTATTTAGTTGTTTAAAAATTTGTTAAAGTAAATATTAATTGAGTAGCTATAGTAGTTAATTATTATTAAAGGTTAAATCGGTATTATTATTTTAAAAGGATAATTATTCAATATTAATATTTTATATAATAGATTTTATTTAAAAGTAGTTTTTGTCTAAAGTAACTTGGAATTTTTTTATAGAAATTCCATAAGTATTATTTTCAAAAATTTGTAAATAAAGTTTCGGAGAGTATTGGTATAATCTCTCATGGCGAAATCGGAGGCAGTGAGTGCCTGCAGTTAGGACTTGGATTTCTCTGGGATAGGGACGTAACCATTGAACTATGATCCATGGTTTGATACCGCGGTGGTACTTTCCAAATTATTTTTTTTAAAGGGTTTCAAATATTTTTGAAAGACAGTTTGTAATTTTCCTAAATCCGGTAAGATAAGTAAGTATAACTTGGATAAAAGAGATTAATGTATTTAAATTTAAATTAAAAAGAGATTTAATGTTTTCAGTGGAAAATGAAGTGTTTGGTTGAATTGATTGTTTATTTGATAGTTAAATAACCGACTATCAAACCTAGACCCAAATAAAACTTTGGAAATATCTAGAAGAAGTACGGGAATTATATGGTATAGTTAACGTTCGAGGTGTTATACTGTACGTATAAACTCGTTCATTCTTCTAGGATGTTTTTAAGGAATCCGTCCACTAACAGTTAGGAGATGATCTTCGATCTTATTTTTGTCTGCTTATTTCCTAAAGAACCGGGGTTGAGTTTACCGGGTAATATCGAACGTTTTTCGAAGAGACCAGAATCAGATTTGTGATCCGAAAACCACTTCGATCCAACGAGTACGTTTTCTTAATGAAGACAAGAGCATAAAGTCGAAGATGGAGCAGTGAAGTGCAAGGGCTAATCGCTACTAATCCTGAGGGTGATTCCAAAACGGATGTAGTAGGAGTAATGCCTTCGGTTCCGTTCGGACCGGGAACAGACTCATATGGATTAATGTTATCAGCACATTGTTATTGGAGGACAATGAGCATTCTAAGTGAATATTCCTAAAAAGGTCATGCTTAGCCTCGAGCCTCATCAACCGGGAATGACTGAAAATTAGGCGAGATGCAGCAAGGCTAAGTGGATCGCACCCAAGTAGGGTAAGGTTACCCCTATCTAGAGTCCCTTTTTATTCGGCTGTGTGGCGGTTGCTGATCCCAACCGTAGGGTAATCTTATTCGGACTATCCAGGTTAGGGGTAGTCCGGTCTTGTATAGCAGGGGATCCCGGAGTGGTCCTCGGTACGCTGTTCTAGACGGGATTGTGATAGGTAGTAACCCAGTGCCTAGTCATTTAGATGGAATCCATTCTCCAATACGTGCCTTTACGGTTTTGATTGTAGAGCCCTAGTATTGCTAGAATTTAATTAATGTAACAATTTCAGCTATTTGAATAAATATTTGTACTTAGACACTATTATAATATCAGAGGATTTGATATGAAATGTTTTGGTTATCGTAAGGTAAAAACCCGTCGTGTTTATTTGTGGCGTGGTCTTACGAGATACTTTTGATTTTCAAAAGGATTATGAAACTTTAATAATTCAAATTGAGTGTGTTTTCTCATGCTGGTTTTCCAAACTGACTCGGGTGTTATTTTATTATAATGCTCGGGTCAGACCGAATATTACATGTACAAGATAGGATGCTATGGAGCTCAGGAGGCGAGCTGGATGACGAAGACGTATTATACGTATTTGATTTTACTCCGCTGTGTATGTTAGGCTGTATATTCAGCTTTTGTGAGGACAAGTTATTATAACTGTCCATTGTGTTATTGATGTATTGTACTCTGATGATATAATGTATAAAAATAGTTATAGTTTTTTTGTATAAAGACCAGTTATTATCTATTATATATTGTTCCACTGCGATTGAGAAATTCTGTGTTGTTATTTCTATTTTCTTCTTCTACCTCTTTCTTCTTTACCCTAACGATCTGGTGTTTCCGGCATTCGAATGATCGGCATGTAATACAGTGGACGTATTGATGTCGATTTTTGAACGTCGAAAATCCCGACCGTGACATTAATTCATTCAATATTTTATTTTCTTATCTTAATTTATTTGAAAATATATTTCGGAATGTAAATTTGCATAGGACAGATTAGGTACACGGGTTCTCTTTTCTTTGAGCGGTGTCCATACTGCAGTCTCTTTCGGAAGGCTTCCTTTCTATGTAGCGGGCCTCTTTCGGTAGATTTCATGTCACTGTATTAAACTGATAGACGACTACCATTATTATTTCATTATTGATGATTATTTCTTCAGAGATTTTTAGTATGTATATTTTGTATCCTTTTTGGCTCTAAGGAATTTTGAATTGATTATCACCATATTTTGAGATGATAGTCTATTGAGACTTGATATGTATTTGTGAAATGGTGATTTGTTAAATATGCCTTATTTGAATATTTGTTTTGGGCATATTTTATTTATGACTTATTTAGTTATTTTTAAGTCAGAATTTTGAGATCTATATTTATTGGTTTGATATGCCTTTTTGAATTTTTGGGTTTTAGGCATATTTTGGAATGATTTATTCTAGACTTAAGTCATTTATGGATTTATAAAATAGTGAATTTAATTAATATGCCTTATTATGATTGTTTATTTGGCATATTTTATATGGCGTACTATTTTAAGTCATAAAGTTACGATAGCAGTATCTCACCTTTTATTTAGATATAGTGTGACCCGTTTATTATTTTAATACTCGGTTCAGGCCGAGACTTTACAGGTACAGGGATCCAATGTCCTTTGGATTTTGGGCTGGCATCACTACAACAAAAAGACCGTATTACAACTTTATTTTTACAACTGTCAAAAAATGGCAGTTGTAATAAAAGTTTTTTACAACTCTTTTTTGTAGAAAGTTATAATAAACTTATTTTCAACAACTCTTTTATTTTGCTAGTTGCAATAGATGCCTATTACAACCTTTCTTTTCTGCCAGTTGTAATAGATGCTTATTTTTAACAACTCTTTTGTTTTTCCAGTTGTAATAGATGCCTATTACAATCTTTTTTCGTTTGCTAGTTATAACATATGCCAATTTTTAACAACTCTACTTTTTTGGTAGTTGTAACAGATGCTTACTACAACATTCTTCGTTTGTTCGTTGTAATAATACGTTAATAATTTTAATTAAATAATAATACTTAATTACAAATAATCAAATAATTAATAAAAATTATTGAAAATTAATAATTACTATTAAATATAATAATAATTAATAATTAATTTGAAAATAGGAAACAATTAATATTCAAAAATTAATAATTAATATAATAATTATCATTAAATAATTAACAAATAAGATTTTCTTTTTGGTAATGAGTAATTAATAACAATAATTAATAATTAAGAAGTAATAATTAAGATGTATAAGAAGTAATATTTAATATTTGGTAATTAACTTTTGATAATTAAAAAAAATCAATAATAAATAAATATTTTAATAATTAATAAATACTAAATATTAGTATATAATAATTAATAATTATTATTAAATAATAATAATTAATAATCAATTTGAAATACGAAATAATTCTTACTAACGATTGTAATTAATAATTATAAATAAATAAAGAAGTAATTAATAAATTAATAATTGATAAATAATAAATAATAAATATTTAATTGATAAATAATTTGTAAAAATAATTACCTTTAAATAATAGTAACTAATATTAATATATAATAAATTCTTATAATAAATAATAATTAATTAAATAATAATTAAAAGTCAATATTAAATAATAATAATAATAATTAATAATAAGTAAAAAAAATTAATATTAAACACATAACATTTAAATAATAATATTTAATAACTACCATTTTATAACAAAAACTAATAATTGATATAAAATATGAAATAAATCCTATTAATAATTAGTAATTGATAATTAATAAATTTTAAATTTAGTGCGAAAAATAGACCCTATTAGAACTATTAAATATAATAATTAATAACTACTATTAATATTTAAAAATTAATAATTGGTAATATATATATATAATAATTAAATTTCAATAATTCATATTCAATTGTAATTAAGAAGTGATAATTAATAATAAAGAAGTAATAATTAATTTTAATTAATTAATAATTAATTTTTAATAATTCAGAAGTACTATTTATAATGTTTAAAAAAAATTCAGGTAATATTATAGTTAATATAAATTTTCACCCGTTCATTCTAATTTTTAATACTTGTCTTTAGCAAAATTTGATTAACATTTAGCAAAGATGCACAAAATTTTAGCAGCCACCCGCGAAAAACTAGCGGGAAATACTTGAAATTTAGGCGGGAAGTGCCAAAAAATTAGCTCCAAGATTGCTAAATCAAGTTATAATCTTCCCCTCCCAAACTCAATTCTCACGCTGTAAATCCCAAATCCCAAACTATGGGCAACATTCTCTGCAAGCAAAATCAGGGACTCTAAATCAACTATGAGGCGACAAATTAGATGCAACACTAGTAGGTCATGGGTAGCTCCGATGACTTTAGAACGGTGGCAAACTATTTCGCTAAAACTTCATCATCTTTTCAAGCATAAAAAAAGGCGCTTGCTTCAGCCACCAAAGCATTCGATGCAACAACCACTTTTTTTTGCAAATCGAGCACGCGCCTATACAGTGACTAACTGCAGCAAAAGGTCGCCAAAGGTTGAAATTTATTGCAGCCTTGAAAACTAAATGATCGCCATTAAGTAAGAGAGGGGTTGTGTGGAGATGATAGGTATGCTTGGGTGGTGGAGATGTGGAGCGGGTTTGGGTTGTTTTGGTTAAAGTGGGGCAGCGATGGATGTCGGGTTCAAGTCTGTTGAGGGAAAGGTGGGGTTTGAGAAAGGAGATGATTGCGGCTTGGTTCTGGTTGGACGAAGGCACTGATGGAGACCATTTCCATAGTGCTCACTCACTTCAATGACTGGTCGTTATATGTTGGAGTTGTCAATAGCCGGTGGTGTTTACAGCCTATCAATTTGCAAGTGGGCACTTGCAGCATTTCAATGGGTAAACATATACATTTTGATTATTATCATACATCCATTACATTTCATTTATTATACAAACATTGGACTTATTATGATAATAAATACATGACCACCAGGCTAGATTTTCCTTAGCATTACAGAGGTTAGTTTGATATCCTAAATCATGACGACTGCGACAAAACTCAGTTTTGAGAGCTAATGCGCATAGAAAATATATTAAATGCATGCCATTCTCTTATTTAGTGCACAGTCTGATTTTCTTGAGAAGGAACTATAAATTATTGGAAGCATTTGTTAGTATACAAGATGCTTTGTAGACTGATGTTACCTTAAAAATGGTTTATTATGTAGAACGTTGGTATACCTATAATTCGAGTGTAATGGAGATTCTTGCACTACTCATAAGGTGTGCATTAAGATTTACTTTTTGTTAATAGTATTTATATATTCCAAAATACTGTTTTTAATGAACATTGACAGTTTTGTTAACAGTGACATTTTTATAAGAGCAACAATTGCTTTAGTTGCTTGTTTATACAGTTTTATATAGAGCTGAAAAACTTGGTTTTCCTGTAAATAGGATAACCAATTGTTTGAGCCTGCATATTGATACCTTTATGCTTAATGATGTGCATTTTTGTGAAGGAAAACAAACATATATTGATGCACGGGTATATTTATGGGTGCCATAATAGTCTAGGATCAACATAGGTGACCTCATGCATGAATTTCTCTGTTAGTTTGTAAACACGTAAAGTATACCAATTTGTTAGGAGCACTACTACCTCATTGAAGTTTAGATTGTAATTGTTTAATTTATCCAAGTTATACGCAGTTTAGCATGCAACTGCATTTTCTCAACAACATTAGAATTATGATCCAATAGAAGCAATGAAGTTACATTTGCTATATGTAGCACAAGTTTCCTTTTTATTTAATATCCAAGTTGAAATGCATGGTATCATTCTTAGTGTAATTTACCGATACAAGGTGTAAATGCATGGTGTCATTTTTCATATATGTTCGGAGAACCAATATGCTCAGAGAATCGAAATGACAACATGAGCAAGATGTCAAAAGATGTCAATTGGTCTTTGATTTGACTATCAACGATGCTTACACCATAGTTTTGTATTGACTTCATTTTGATCATTGCAGTTGTTGGTTGGAGGTTGAGAGGATGTGACATTTGAAATGACACGGACGACATTGTAGACCTAATCTGGTTTTTACTGCAAGTTCCAGTCTGCCTTGCAACCGCGTCAAATTTTCTATTTTCTGATTGTGTTTCAATCCTTAGCGAGTCTTGAGTTTCAGATTATTCACATATTAATATATCAGAGTTGTTTGTTGGATCAGGTAGTTGTTTGCTATGCTTATGAATTAAATTGGACTGTTTATGAATTTGAACTGTCATTGCATCATTATTTATTTTTGAATTACATTAAGATGTACCAGATTATGTAATAATGTTATGTAACGATCCTAAATTTTTATTTAATTTAAATTAATAATTTATTAAATTTTTGAATAAAAATTGTAAAATTAATTATCAATGAAAGCGAGTTTCCCCGAGAACGAAATAAATTCTGTATAAATCGTAAAAATATAAAGTAAGATAAAAATAGAAGTTTACATATTTATAAAGTAATAATTAATACTTAAGCTATGAATAGAAATAAAAGCATAGTCAACAAGCAAAATAAATAAATACACATAGTTCAAATTCAAACAATATGTTGATAAATTTTATAAATTAATATCATAGCTAAATTTTAACAAATTTAACAGATTTATACAATACTAGAAACAAAAGAAGTAATAAAACTTATACCAAATAAAGTCAAATAAGAAATAGAAACAAATGTAGTAATACAATTAGGATAAGTTTGTAAGCAAGATATCTAGGTGCACAACATATTTACATCAGCCGAGTTAAAAGAAATGCAAGTAAAAGAATAAATAAAGGAAAAATAAAAGTAAACATATGTACTAATAAGAATAGAATAAGGTAAGTAGGGGAGGAAGTATGGCAAAGGATCAAAGGACTAAAGCATTTAATGTAAGCCTCAACATATCTTTGCAGCAACACTTTGAAATAGAAAATCTCTAAGCATATTAATAAAAAGAAGAAGATCTTGCACCTGTTGTACAAGAATATCACCCTGTCAATCTTCAGCCATACCTTTTGTACAAAACCATATTATATCCTGTAAGCTTCATTTTCTTATACATCAACTGCCACAACTTACTTCGTTCATTTAAACTGAAGTGATATCATTTTTTTTTAAAACCTTAAACAAAACTCAACTAAAAAAATAAAAATAAAATAAAAATCAACACAATCAATTCAACCAGAGGATCAAGGAAAGAAGTTTCAGCAAGCATGTTCAAAGTTGTTTCAAGATAAAAGCTTCTCTGTTCACTTCTTAAACAACAGTGAGTAAACAATCTTATGATACTCAAGTATTATTTAGTCTTTATATAGATATATAGTGATTTCTGAGAATAAGCTTTGTTTTCTGAAAATTTGTTACAGATTTCATTTTCTTGTTCAAACACTCAAACTTTTCTTGTTTAAATCATTTTGTAAGCTTTTATTCTCCACAAACAAGTTGTTAAACAAAAAAAATAATAATAATAAGATTTTTAAAAGTTGATTTAAACCATGGCTATAATTATCATCACTGTAAACATTGTTTACAGGTGTTCAACTAAAATTGATAAAAATTAATTGTTGTAAAATATTCATTCAAGATTTTAATCTGAATCTATACTTCAAATTATGATTTTTAAAACTTGAATGAAGATTTTTAGCTCAGTAATTCAAGAGCAGTTCGCATTTGAATAAAAATGGAATTTTACCAATTTCTCGTGATTGAATCAATAGTAAATGCTTAAACTTGAATGGAAGCTAGTGTAAACATCAGAGATATCGCGAAAATTGTTAAAAAAATTATCCATTGTATAAATTGTTGGGTAGAGGTGAGTTTAGGGTTTAAGCACGAGTTTTGGACGTGGTCGGAGATAAGGGGATTGTGTCCTCCCTGATCGATCGAGCTGCACGAAATTTAGGTGAGGAGTAGCGTAGAGGATGGACGAGGTGAGGCCGGAGTGGTGGATTTTCTGGTGGCCAGTTTCGCTTGGACGAGGCGGTTTAGATGAAGAGGGAAGTTTGAATTTTCGAGCTGGAAGCTCGTTTCCACCAGGGGTTTGATCGTGTCGAATCGAACTTTGATATCGAGTATAGTTTCGTTTCGCGACTTGTTGAGTGTAGCGTGGTTCGTCAGAGCACCAGCGCCGCCGTGTGCACGTGCACAGCAAGAAATGGGTATCAGCGTTTTCGAAATGAGAGAGAGAGAGCTGGGAAGTGACTCGGGGAAACAGAGGAAACGACTCGAGTTCGAGCTCGAGATTTTGTACGTTGGCTTCGGGAAGAAACTCGCGTACGCGGGTATACTTTTGGCTATCTTAGTTTAAATATTCAAACTGGAAAGGAAAGAAAAAAAAACAGGGACGAGGGGAGGAGAGAAAAGTCTCGGGTTTGCTGTTATTTTGGGTTAGGCCCAAACGAAATTTCGAATTAGCAATGTTTTGAAATTTAATTTAACCTTTTTATTCAATATTTAAATTAAAAATAAAAACTGAAATTAATTTACATTAAAACTTTTAATGTAACAATAAATTAATTTTTTTTAAGTGTAAAGCAGATTTTTGAACGATTATAAGAAAATAGAAAATTTGTTAATAGAATAATTGGGCTAAATTAATTTAACTATTAGGAAATTAATTATTAGATTAGTTCAAATTTAAGGTGTTAATCAATTTAATCCATTGAAAAGAAATTGTTATTCTATTATTTCGAATATTGATAAATTGTATTAAATGTTTATACAAGGTCAAATAAAGTCGAGAAAACAAACTGGAATGGAAATGGATGGCAAATTAAAAGCTAAGGTGAGATTTTTCTCACTCAAAATGAAAGTGGAATTTACAGTTATTGATTGATGATTTGATTGCTATTGGATGTGATATTAGATATAGTAGGATATATCTATATATATATATATATAGCAATATATACATATTGGCATATGTATATATTGGATTGATGATTTCCCGCCTCGTATAGCGGATGAGACCCTATTGCGCCGTTAGTAAGCGGATATTTTTATAAAACCCATATACCGTGATATTCCACCTCGAAGTGGAATTGGTATTGTGCTAACGTCTTTGGATGCAGGGAAACAGGTTGGAGGGATCCAACTGCATTCCTCAACTGTATTTACTTATTTACAGATATTGATATATATTCTGTGATCATATTGATATATGATATTGACTGTTGTGATGGACTAATTGATGATGTTGCGCATCTTTATTGATAGTTAAATAACCGACTATCAATAATTACCTTGAGTAGGTATTTGTTGTGAATTGGATGAATTTGAATGCCACACTTATTTTTAAATAATCGCTCACTATTCGGGTTAGCCGGGAAAGGACCATGGGGTCGTATAACCCATTCCGAATATGTGATACGTCGTTATGAATTGCATTCGAAGACCGGTGTTGAAGACCAGATATTTTTGAAAATGGAAGGATTACCGTCGAGTTACTCTACATCGGTTGATCTCCGGTTTAGAGGTTTTATCACCCTTAGTGACGGGAAGTCCAGACGTGATTAGAAATTTATCCGGATATGCAAGGGCTTCGTGAGAAGTGCCTTCGGTTCTGTTCGATCCCGGAACAGACTTGTATGGATTGTGTGTCTGACGTTACACTTTGAGATATAAAGCTGATTCCTTTCAAATACATATCTGTTGGTGGCGGAGAATTTATTCTCTTAGCTTAACACCCTTCTCTGAGACGTACGAGCTCAGAGGTTATGTAGTTGAAATTTATCAGCGATATATCCCAATTTGGTAACGTGGCATACTGAGTGTTGATGTGAAATGATCAGTGTTTGATCATTTGTGATATGATCATTTGTTTGATCTTATATCTTTGTGATCATAGGTTGATCATTTGTTTGACCCGAAGCATGGCTTTGTAGAAAGCGTAGCTTTGTGGACGAGACTTCGTCGAGCCTCACACCCCGGAAATGGTCGAAACAGGAAGGATGCAGCAAGGTTCTAGGGAGTAGCGCCCCTTAGTGTATGTCATTCCTTCTGGATAAAGGTGGTATCATGGTATGGAGCCCAGATACTTAACCTCTGTGGTTGCTGCAAATGTATTACTTTGTGGTTGTTGCGAATCGGGGATCCTCGGGAAGATCGGTGACGATCGGGGGATGGCATACGCGTGTCAGTAGTTACCTATTTTTGCAGAGGTAACCCGGCCTTGTGTTGGCAGAGATCTAACCGTAACATTAGGTTCTCGGGTCGTCTATTCCAGGGACGTACCCATCGTGGATAGGAAGTTCCTTAGCCTGACCATTTGTTGGAAATCCAAAGAAACAATACGACACTTGTACGGTTTTAATTGTAGAATCTATCATTCACTTATGGTGGCGCCCCACTGTTTGGATGGTAGCTATAGTAGGCATAGTTCGAAATGTCTATGCTGGCTAAGATTTATATTATACTTTCGAAATGTTTTCTACACTATGCACTAATAATAATATAAAAAATGATTTGATTTTGCGTAGTAAGCATCTTTGACTATCATAAGAAGAAATCTCCTCCAATTCTGCGTTTGCATTGTGTGTGTGGTGGGAGGTCTTATGGTAGTTTCATTTTCAAAAAGCATTTCGAATTGACTTTAAAATTTTCCTGTTGTGTTTTAAAGAATAACTGTTTTACGATCTCACACCAGTCACTATGACTGACTCGGAGTTTATTGTTCCCTTCTAAACTCTGGGTGCCCACCATTTTCCACACGAGCAGTCTAGAGTTATGTTATCAGGATATTCTGGATATTCTGGAGCTTGGAGATAAGCTGGATGACGAGACGTAGTATTTGTATCTGATAGTATTTATTCCGCTGTGTATTCTGTATGAGGACAAGTTATATAACTGTCCATTGTGGTATATTGATTCTGATGATTGATGTATGTATAAAAGGCTATAGTTCTTTGTTTTAAAGATTATTAATTTATCTATTATATGTTGTTCCGCTGCGATATGTGAGATTCTGATGTTGTTTCTGTTTCTGATATTGTTCTTCTCTATTTTCTCCTTTCTTCTTCTTCTTTCTTCTTCTTCTGCCTTTTTCTTCTTTTTAAAAACCCTCACTATTGGAGTTTCCGGCACTCTATTTCTCGGCAGTCGATAAAGTGAGTATCGATGTCGAATTTTCGAAAGTCGAAAATTTCGGTATGTGACAGAGTGGTATCAGAGCATATGGTTAAGCGACAACCCTGCTCTGTTGGGTGTTACTCATTAGAGATAGAGTCAGTAGTACTCTAGAATGAGTTGAGTGTAATAATAGATATGAGCGCGTATTTGTTAGTTAATATAAAAAAAATTGTTTTATATTGTGATGATTGATTTATTGAGTGGCATATGAACCTTCGTCGGCACAGTCTGCGCAACTGGATCGAAGGGGTTTCTAAACACTTGAATAGAACAATTCGGCACAATATTGTTTTAAAAAAGGGTGAATGAAATAATTTTGCCCAAAACTATTTTTGTATATAAAAGAAATGATTTTCTATAAATTATTACAGTATATGGTTGCATGGATGTTAGGAAGTAATAATAGTGAATTATCATCACTGAAATTGAATAAGAAATTGAAATCGTAACTCCAAAGTTAAGAAATAAATTCACATGCAGCTAAAATTGTGAATATAAATTATAAATGTGATTTGTAATTTGAAACGGAATTCCAGAGAAGTTTTTGGAAAGGTTTTGAAAAGAAATTGAAAATTTTGGAGATTTGGAAAGTTTAAATCTTTTTGATTTGAAAATGAATTTCAAAGGTTTTGGAAAAGTATTTTGGAGAGATGAAAGCTCTAAACTCTTTTCGGTCGCTGGAAAATAATCCTGAGGATGATGGCCACATCATTAGAATTCATTTTCGGGTTTCCAAAAGAGAAATTGCTGCCAAATCTGTTTCAAATGGTAGTTGTTTGAAAATTTGGGTTTTGTTTTAGAAATTCAAAGGATGATTTGAATTGTTTTCAAATGGCTTTGAAATGTTGGTAAGACTTTGGAATACTATATAAAAATATTTATGAAATATTATGAAATTGATAACTTATAAAATATTGAAATTGAATTAAAGTAATAACCAAAGGTTGAAGATAAATTCATTTAACAAGTGAAATTTATAAATGTGAATTGGAAGATATTTGAAAATAAAATTCATATCATAAGTTTGAGGAATTATAGGAGATCGAATCTGTCTATCTATGTTGTTTTCGTGCCTGCGAATTTCGAGGACGAAATTCTTTTAAGGGGGGAAGTTTGTAACGATCCTAAATTTTTATTTAATTTAAATTAATAATTTATTAAATTTTTGAATAAAAATTGTAAAATTAATTATCAATGAAAGCGAGTTTCCCCGAGAACGAAATAAATTCTGTATAAATCGTAAAAATATAAAGTAAGATAAAAATAGAAGTTTACATATTTATAAAATAATAATTAATACTTAAGCTATGAATAGAAATAAAAGCATAGTCAACAAGCAAAATAAATAAATACACATAGTTCAAATTCAAACAATATGTTGATAAATTTTATAAATTAATATCATAGCTAAATTTTAACAAATTTAACAGATTTATACAATACTAGAAACAAAAGAAGTAATAAAACTTATACCAAATAAAGTCAAATAAGAAACAGAAACAAATGTAGTAATACAATTAGGATAAGTTTGTAAGCAAGATATCTAGGTGCACAACATATTTACATCAGCCGAGTTAAAAGAAATGCAAGTAAAAGAATAAATAAAGGAAAAATAAAAGTAAACATATGTACTAATAAGAATAGAATAAGGTAAGTAGGGGATGAAGTATGGCAAAGGATCAAAGGACTAAAGCATTTAATGTAAGCCTCAACATATCTTTGCAGCAACACTTTGAAATAGGAAATCTCTAAGCATATTAATAAAAAGAAGAAGATCTTGCACCTGTTGTACAAGAATATCACCCTGTCAATCTTCAGCCATACCTTTTGTACAAAACCATATTATATCCTGTAAGCTTCATTTTCTTATACATCAACTGCCACAACTTACTTCGTTCATTTAAACTGAAGTGATATCATTTTTTTTTTAAAACCTTAAACAAAACTCAACTAAAAAAATAAAAATAAAATAAAAATCAACACAATCAATTCAACCAGAGGATCAAGGAAAGAAGTTTCAGCAAGCATGTTCAAAGTTGTTTCAAGATAAAAGCTTCTCTGTTCACTTCTTAAACAACAGTGAGTAAACAATCTTATGATACTCAAGTATTATTTAGTCTTTATATAGATATATAGTGATTTCTGAGAATAAGCTTTGTTCTCTGAAAATTTGTTACAGATTTCATTTTCTTGTTCAAACACTCAAACTTTTCTTGTTTAAATCATTTTGTAAGCTTTTATTCTCCACAAACAAGTTGTTAAACAAAAATAATAATAATAATAAGATTTTTAAAAGTTGATTTAAACCATGGCTATAATTATCATCACTGTAAACATTGTTTACAGGTGTTCAACTAAAATTGATAAAAATTAATTGTTGTAAAATATTCATTCAAGATTTTAATCTGAATCTATACTTCAAATTATGATTTTTAAAACTTGAATGAAGATTTTTAGCTCAGTAATTCAAGAGCAGTTCGCATTTGAATAAAAAATGGAATTTTACCAATTTCTCGTGATTGAATCAATAGTAAATGCTTAAACTTGAATGGAAGCTAGTGTAAACATCAGAGATATCGCGAAAATTGTTAAAAAAATTATCCATTGTATAAATTGTTGGGTAGAGGCGAGTTTAGGGTTTAAGCACGAGTTTTGGACATGGTCGGAGATAAGGGGATTGTGTCCTCCCTGATCGATCGAGCTGCACGAAATTTAGGTGAGGAGTAGCGTAGAGGATGGACGAGGTGAGGCCGGAGTGGTGGATTTTCTGGTGGCCAGTTTCGCTTGGACGAGGCGGTTTAGATGAAGAGGGAAGTTTGAATTTTCGAGCTGGAAGCTCGTTTCCACCAGGGGTTTGATCGTGTCGAATCGAACTTTGATATCGAGTATAGTTTCGTTTCGCGACTTGTTGAGTGTAGCGTGGTTCGTCAGAGCACCAGCGCCGCCGTGTGCACGTGCACGGCAAGAAATGGGTATCAGCGTTTTCGAAACGAGAGAGAGAGAGAGCTGGGAAGTGACTCGGGGAAACAGAGGAAACGACTCGAGTTCGAGCTCGAGAGTTTGTACGTTGGCTTCGGGAAGAAACTCGCGTACGCGAGTATACTTTTGGCTATCTTAGTTTAAATATTCAAACTGGAAAGGAAAGAAAAAAAAAACAGGGACGAGGGGAGGAGAGAAAAGTCTCGGGTTTGCTGTTATTTTGGGTTAGGCCCAAACGAAATTTCGAATTAGCAATGTTTTGAAATTTAATTTAACCTTTTTATTCAATATTTAAATTAAAAATAAAAACTGAAATTAATTTACATTAAAACTTTTAATGTAACAATAAATTAATTTTTTTAAGTGTAAAGCAGATTTTTGAACGATTATAAGAAAATAGAAAATTTGTTAATAGAATAATTGGGCTAAATTAATTTAACTAATAGGAAATTAATTATTAGATTAGTTCAAATTTAAGGTGTTAATCAATTTAATCCATTGAAAAGAAATTGTTATTCTATTATTTCGAATATTGATAAATTGTATTAAATGTTTATACAAGGTCAAATAAAGTCGAGAAAACAAACTGGAATGGAAATGGATGGCAAATTAAAAGCTAAGGTGAGATTTTTCTCACTCAAAATGAAAGTGGAATTTACAGTTATTGATTGATGATTTGATTGCTATTGGATGTGATATTAGATATAGTAGGATATATCTATATATATATAGCAATATATACATATTGGCATATGTATATATTGGATTGATGATTTCCCACCTCGTATAGCGGATGAGACCCTATTGCGCCGTTAGTAAGCGGATATTTTTATAAAACCCATATACCGCGATATTCCACCTCGAAGTGGAATTGGTATTGTGCTAACGTCTTTGGATGCAGGGAAACAGGTTGGAGGGATCCAACTGGATTCCTCAACTGTATTTACTTATTTACAGATATTGATATATATTATATGATCATATTGATATATGATATTGACTGTTGTGATGGACTAATTGATGATGTTGCGCATCTTTATTGATAGTTAAATAACCGACTATCAGTAATTACCTTGAGTAGGTATTTGTTGTGAATTGGATGAATTTGAATGCCACACTTATTTTTAAATAATCGCTCACTATTCGGGTTAGCCGGAAAAGGACCATGGGGTCGTATAACCCATTCCGAATATGTGATACGTCGTTATGAATTGCATTCGAAGACCGGTGTTGAAGACCGGATATTTTTGAAAACGGAAGGATTACCGTCGAGTTACTCTACATCAGCTGATCTCCGGTTTAGAGGTTTTATCACCCTTAGTGACGGGAAGTCCAGACGTGATTAGAAATTTATCCGGATATGCAAGGGCTTCGTGAGAAGTGCCTTCGGTTCTGTTCGATCCCGAAACAGACTTGTATGGATTGTGTGTCTGACGTTACACTTTGAGATATAAAGCTGATTCCTTTCAAATACATATCTGTTGGTGGTGGAGAATTTATTCTCTTAGCTTAACACCCTTCTTTGAGACGTACGAGCTCAGAGGTTATGTAGTTGAAATTTATCAGCGATATATCCCAATTTGGTAACGTGGCATACTGAGTGTTGATGTGAAATGATCAGTGTTTGATCATTTGTGATATGATCATTTGTTTGATCTTATATCTTTGTGATCATAGGTTGATCATTTGTTTGACCCGAAGCATGGCTTTGTAGAAAGCGTAGCTTTGTGGACGAGACTTCGTCGAGCCTCACACCCCGGAAATGGTCGAAACAGGAAGGATGCAGCAAGGTTCTAGGGAGTAGCGCCCCTTAGTGTATGTCATTCCTTCTGGATAAAGGTGGTATCATGGTATGGAGCCCAGATACTTAACCTCTGTGGTTGCTGCAAATGTATTACTTTGTGGTTGTTGCGAATCGGGGATCCTCGGGAAGATCGGTGACGATCGGGGGATGGCATACGCGTGTCAGTAGTTACCTATTTTTGCAGAGGTAACCCGGCCTTGTGTTGGCAGAGATCTAACCGTAACGTTAGGTTCTCGGGTCGTCTATTCCAGGGACGTACCCATCGTGGATAGGAAGTTCCTTAGCCTGACCATTTGTTGGAAATCCAAAGAAACAATACGACACTTGTACGGTTTTAGTTGTAGAACCTATCATTCACTTATGGTGGCACCCCACTGTTTGGATGGTAGCTATAGTAGGCATAGTTCGAAATGTCTATGCTGGCTAAGATTTATATTATACTTTCGAAATGTTTTCTACACTATGCACTAATAATAATATAAAAAATGATTTGATTTTGCGTAGTAAGCATCTTTGACTATCATAAGAAGAAATCTCCTCCAATTCTGCGTTTGCATTGTGTGTGTGGCGGGAGGTCTTATGGTAGTTTAATTTTCCAAAAGCATTTCGAATTGACTTTAAAATTTTCCTGTTGTGTTTTAAAGAATAACTGTTTTACGATCTCACACCAGTCACCATGACTGACTCGGAGTTTATTGTTCCCTTCTAAACTCTGGGTGCCCACCATTTTCCACACGGGCAGTCTAGAGTTATGTTATCAGGATATTCTGGATATTCTAGAGCTTGGAGATAAGCTGGATGACGAGACGTAGTATTTGTATCTGATAGTATTTATTCCGCTGTGTATTCTGTATGAGGACAAGTTATATAACTGTCCATTGTGGTATATTGATTCTGATGATTGATGTATGTATAAAAGGCTATAGTTCTTTGTTTTAAAGATTATTAATTTATCTATTATATGTTGTTCCGCTGCGATATGTGAGATTCTGATGTTGTTTCTGTTTCTGATATTGTTCTTCTCTATTTTCTCCTTTCTTCTTCTTCTTTCTTCTTCTTCTGCCTTTTTCTTCTTTTTAAAAACCCTCACTATTGGAGTTTCCGGCACTCTATTTCTCGGCAGTCGATAAAGTGAGTATCGATGTCGAATTTTCGAAAGTCGAAAATTTCGGTATGTGACATGTTATCTTGTTAAATTGTGTTTATATTTGATTCCTGACCTATGCAGTTGTCATTTTGGTTATCCAAATGTATTTCTATTAAGCAGAATAGTTGGTATTTTGTTTAGATTTTTTTTTGAAATTTTGCATTTTTTAACAATGGACAAAAACAGTTGTAGTAGACTTTATCACAACTGTTAAAAGTAGTTGTAAAAAAGCCTTTTGCAACTGCTAAAAACAGTTGTACGAAATTCTTTTACTACTACGAAAAGCAGTTGTAAAAGAACTTTTTACAACTGTTTGAGACAATTGTAAAAAAACCCGACTCTATTACAACTTCGGATGTAACGACTGTCAGGAGTCCGTTGTAATAGACCTATTACAACTGTTTTGGACAGTTGTGAAAGGGTATTTTTGTTGTAGTGCATTGAAGTAGACTAATTTGATAGTTTTAGTTTACTTCATACTTATATATATTAACAGTTAGGAGTTTATGTCTTTTATATTAAATAATAGTGATTTTGTACCTGATACAAGATTTTGGATATGATATATATATTTATGGGTCTAGTACCGATATTTTGTAGACTCACATTCTATTACGTATATGATGATGTATATTATTCCGTTGTGATCTGTGATTCTGATTCTATTTATCTATAGTATATACTATTCTGAATATTTTTAATCGGTGTGTTTATTACCTTGTATTAATATTGTACACATCTAAATTTTTGTTCAGGTCCTCAAAAAGGTAAATAAGCCGTGTCAGTGTTAGTATAAAGATATATTCACATTCGATCGGCCTTAACCAACCGTATTGTCCGGATTAGTAGACGACATTTCTTGTAATGTTCTTTGCTAAACTGGACATAGCGATGAGGTTGTTCCATTAGCCCAATAGAATATTCACATGGGATCATCCACTACCGTCTCATGCTCCATATTATCAGACGTTATTACATAGTAATACTCTTTGGTAGTATGTGTATAGAGATTGGGCGTTACACCAGTTCTAGTTCATTTTAAGAAAAATTCATAATATGTGGAAGAAAATTATATTATATTTTTCAACTCTTGTAAATTTTGATATAAGTAGTTTTAATGTTATAGTCCAAACCGCAAACAAATCAATAAAAACAAATTTGATCTAAAATCCAAGTTTTCTTAAAGTCTACGACTTTTAGTTGAAATTAACTTGCATAAATTTCAAGTTGCTAATTAACTTACACTACTAGAAAGGCTTCGTATAGCGGCGGAGCCTAGCGACGGCTAAAAAAAGCGGCCGTCGCTAGCCGTTGCTATATGCAGTATACAGATCTGGCCGAGAGCAACAGCTCCTTCATTCTTTCTTCCCCAAATCCCCTTCCTTCTTCCCCCTCCGACGCCCTCCGTCACCATAGTCGCCGCCCTAGCTTTCAACGTCTCCAAATCACCCAAATTTACGTCGGTATGCTTCTAATCTCTTGTTTGAATGTAAATTTGATGTTTTTATGTTTAATTTAAACCCTAAGTCAATTATGATTTGTTGTTAAATTGGATATTAGTAGTGTTGTTAAATTAGGTATTAGTAGTGTTGTATGTTGATTTGATAGATTAATTAGTTTATTATCATGAACTTGAATTATTTCGTATTACATTAACTAGTTTATCATGATCAAGTTGAATAAATGGTTGATGTAGATGATTAGTGTTGGCGATTAACATGGTAAGTTGTTTTAGGTGAAAAAATAGTGTATATTAATGATTAACTTGGTTATTGATAAATTTACATGAAAGTATTTCATAGTTTATGAAATTGATAAATTCCAAATTTAAGTTGTTAAAATCTAAATTATGCAAATATGAGTATTACAAATTACAGTATTGTACAAAATAAAGTTTATATAGTATTGTACAAATTTAAGTTTGATAAATTACAAATTACAGTATTGTACAAAAATAAAGTTTATATAGAAAATTAAAAAATGAATATGAGAGCCTTAAAAATTCTACAAATATCTAATTTTTTTTTAAAAAAATTAGGAAATGACTTTAAAAACAACTGATATTGTACTAAAATCTAGTTTGTAATGAAATTAAGAAATGAATATAACAACAACAAAGATTACGCTAAAATCTATGTCGTAAAATAAAGAAATGAATATTGAACTAAAATTGTTGATTGAATGTTGAACTAAAATTTAAATATACAAATTTATTAAATAAAATTTAAATAGTTGAAACATTGTCAAAATTTGAAAAGAACAACAATATTTGATAAAGTTTAAAGAAATTTTTTTATCTCTTAGATTGGCTTTGGCCCCGTCTAGCAAGTGTTGTATATGATGGATGTTCGTTTTGGTAACGGAACGGACATTTATATTCATCTGATACAATATTTGTCGGATTTGTCCCTGTATTGGACAAGTTACAAACACAATAAAGTAATTACATATTATAAATCATTTCATTTTAAACGGTTACAAAATTTCGATAGCGCTTCCTTTACGTTCCCTGTGTACACGCATTTGTGTACGATACAGGGAACAGAAGGGAAGTGCTGCCGAAATTTTGTTGAACCGTTTAATCTGAAATAATTTATAAAATGTAAGTACATTATTGTGTTTGTAATGGGAAGTAGGATGACTGACCACCGAAGTGAAAACCAAAATACTAAAAAATTAAAAAATAAAGTGAAGTTTTTATTTTGAATTTTCTGCAATGGTGAACTGATTACAATGGAGAATGGTTGAAAATTAATGATTTAAACTGTCTAACATACATTTTCAAATCAGGAAAAATGTTCAATTATTTTCTCGACCGTACTTGGATGTATGAAGTCAGAACTGGAAAGAAGGGGTCAATAAAGCAACATTTCTACAACGGTGTACACGAATTTATTAGATTTGCTAAATCTAATAACCGAAACAACACAGAAATTCGTTGCCCGTGTAGTAAGTGCCAACATTTGAAGCATTGGAAACCAGATATAGTTGAAGTACATTTGTATCAATATGGTTTCGTGCCTGATTATTATTTCTGGGATCGTCATGGAGAACTTGTTGAACCTACACCTAATACTGAACTATTAGAGGACGGTAATATGATGACGAATCCGATAGAATTTATGGTGGATGATGCAGCACGATCAATGTTTCCTACAACTGAAGCTGTCGATGAAGACGAAAATGTCGAAGAAGAACCGACCGCGGGAGCTAAAAAAATATACGATTTGTTGGATTCTGCTAAGAGGCCGTTGTGGGACGGATGTAATAGCGGAACCGAACTTTCAGTAACCGCCGAATCCATAACTATGAAATCAAAATTCAACCTTATGGAAGCTGCATTTATAGCAGTTGTACAAGCTGCAAAACGATACATGCCACCCAATAAGCTGATGTGCGATAGTCATTATAAAGTAAAAAAATTAATGTCCGCTTTCGGTCTACCGTACGAGAAGATAATGCATGTGTGAAAGGTTGCATGTTGTATTGGAAAGACGACGTTGACCTCAGAAAATGCAAAATATGTAACGAAGAAAGATACAAACCAAGAAAGAAGAAAGGGAAAGAAGTCCCGTACAAGAGAATGCATTATTTACCCATCACTCCTAGACTTCAAAGATTATATGCATCTTCTGCTACGGCCTGTCATATGCGATGGCATAGTGTGAGAACAGCGGAAGAAGGAACTTTGATACATCCATCCGACGGAGAAGCATGGAAACATTTTGATAAGACTTATCCCGCATTTGCTGCGGAAAGCCGTAATGTCAGACTTGGTTTATGTACGGATGGTTTTTCACCATTTTCACAGTTTGATAGTAAATATTCATCCTGGCCAATTATCGTTACTCCGTATAATTTACCTCCATGGATGTGTATGAAGACACCATATATGTTTCTCACCACTGTTGTTCCCGGCCCTCATGATCCAACCCAAGGAATTGATGTTTATTTACAACCATTGATCGAAGAGTTGAAGAAACTGTGGTATGAACGAGTCGAAACTTACGATGTATCAAGGAAAAAAAAATTCGTATGTTCGCTTCTTTGTTATGGACTATTAATGATTTTCCTGCATACGGGATGCTTTCTGGTTGGAGTACGGCCGGTCGTCTAGCATGCCCTTATTGTATGGAAGAAACACGAGCATTTTCGTTACGATATGGGAAGAAAGTTTCATGGTTTGATTGTCATCGGTGTTTTCTTCATCCCAATCATACTTTTAGAAGAGATAAGAAAATTTTCATAGCTAACAGAGAAGAGAATCTGAAACCACCCAAGGTTTGGTCAGGCGAGGAAATATACGAAATTGTAAGGGACTATCCAAAGATACATGAAACTGGAGTCCAGACTGAAATCCCAGGAAAGTCAGGCATTCATAATTGGTGCAAACAAAGTATATTTTGGGAGTTACCATATTGGAAAGATCTCTTACTCCGACATAATATTAACGTGATGCACAACGAAAAGAACGTGTTTGATAATCTGTTTAATACAATTTTGAATGTAAAGGGCAAAACCAAGGACGATTTGAATTCAAGGCTTGATATAGCAAACTATTGTAAGCGGCCGGAACTTCATATGAAGCCTAATGACAATAAAAAACCGAAAGCGTGCTATGAGCTAGACAATAAGCAAGTAAAACTCGTGCTAAAATGGGTGGAACATTTAAGATTTCCTGATGGGATTTCTTCCAATCTTCGTAGATGTGTTGACTTCAAAAATAGTAAACTGAGTGGGATGAAAAGTCACGATTGTCATATCATGATGGAATATTTACTACCCGTGGCTTTCAAAGAACTGTTGCCCGTAAAAGTATGGAACGTCATAACAGAGTTATGTTTGTTTTATAAACAGCTTTGTTCGACAACATTAAAGGTGGATCGTATACGTAAACTTGAAGTAGAAATACCCATACTGCTATGCAAACTGGAGAAAATACTTCCGCCTTGTTTCTTTAACGTAATGGAGCATTTACCTATTCATCTTCCATCCGAAGCACTTCTTCGAGGTCCTGTGCAATATGGATGGATGTATCCGTTTGAGAGGTAAAACATGTGCAATGTTCATGTCAATTTCAAATTCAAATTTGTATATCTAAATATGTAATAAATATCTTAATAGGTACTTGAATCATCTGAAGAAGAAGATTCGACAAAAAGCCCAAGTTGAGGGTTCGATATGCAAATCGTATCTTGAAGAAGAAGCCTCATTTTTTTTCTCTCACTACTTCAAGGACGATGTGAACTTATCGTTTGTAATTGTTCCTCGAAATGAGGAAGTCGTTGAACAAAATTCTTCTCAAACAATGTTATCTGTTTTTAGACAACATGGTAGACCTGGTGGAAAATGTGTAGAAATATGGTTGGACGATAGAGACCACCATGTAGCGCACACGTATGTTCTTTTAAATTGTGTCGAAGTCGCACCATTTGTCAGGTAATAATTAATTCACTTGTAATTTACTTGTACGTACATAATAATAATAACACATATTACATATATGCAGTATCTACGAATCATAGTATCCATCTGGCGATCTCAGTAAAGAATTTGCCAAATGGTTTTTGAACTATGTTTATGAGCCAAGAAACTGTGTCATTGATGAAGGCTTAAGACATCTTGCGATTGGACCGAAAAGAAATGTGAAGACTTATCCAATATTCTTCGTCAATGGGTTTAAGTTCAACACGAAAGATTACGGTGCTGAAAAATTAACATATAACAGCGGGGTATTTGTCAAAGGCAGTGATGATCCAGATGAGCATTTAAAATATTTTTACGGCGTCTTAACACAGATTGTAGAGTTGACATATTATGTTGAACCTTTAGAAAAGGTTTTTTTATTTAAGTGCAATTGGTTCAGTAATGTTCCTGGTTCCGGAATCAACGTGCATAAAGAGTACAAACTTATTAAAATAAGGCTTACATCACACTACTATAAGTACGATCCTTTTGTATTAGCCAAGCAAGCGTTTCAAGTTTATTTTGCTCCGTATCCATCTTTGAAAAGAGATAAAGCGGATTGGTCCGCTGTTTTCAAAACGAAACCAAGGTTTACGTTTGATGGAAATAATATTCCAGATGAAGCAGCATATCAAGCCGATCTTGAAACAAATACAGAAATAATAATAACTGATGATATTGATGTAGGGCCTTTGAATGATGAATCGAACGTTCTATTTGATGCATTCGAAAGTACCAAAGAAAATGAGATAGAATACGAGACTGAGTCTGAATCAGAAAATGATGAAGACTGATCGTTATTGATATAATTGTTATGTGATAGTGATTGAAACATGCGATGTAATAGTAAATTTCTGTAATTGTTCTGTGATGATCATTTAGTTAATTTTTATCCATGTTTTGTACTAGTAAATGTTTATAATTGTTCTGTGAAACTGATTGAAACATGCTATGTAGTACTGAATTTCTATAATTGTTCTGTGATGATATTGTTTTTCTATAGTAGATATGTCTGGCAAGAGACGAAGTATGATAGGCACGCCATCCCCATCTCCCGGTGCAGGTGGCAGTGGCACTGCACCGGACTTACGTCCGATTGCAGAAGTTGTTCCTAAAAGTGCTGGGTAAGTATCAATTTTATTTAAAGTATAATTTTTAAAATGCACTAAACATGTATATCATAACTTTTGCAGTGCCTTTGAGGTGGAACCATCGGATTATATTTTACAGGTTTCGAGAAAGGCATTTCAGAGCCGCATGGATGGTTGTTGTCCTCGCTGGGACGACATCCCCCCACACGTCAAAAACGCAATACAGGCGGATTTACTTGTAAGTAGTAGTTTGAATTTCAGTTGTAAATTAATATAATGTATATAACTTAAAATAATTTTAATTTACAGGCTGCAGTCCACGTTGACCCTGACGACTTGGACATTTTTTTAAATCACTGGAACAAACGAATGAGAAAAAATTACAGGGATACATTGTCTAAGGCTAAGAATGCAGGGAAAAAGCTGAACTGGATGGGTGAGAATGTATGGAATGAATTTCTTCGGCTTTGGGACAGTCCGGTAGTAAAAGTAAGTAAAATATGTTTTCTTTATTATTTAAATCTAATATAAATCTCGCAAGATATATACGTGATAATTTATCTTAATTTGTAGGAGTTATCTGTGCGGAACCGGGAAAACAGGAATAAAAATCCTGCATTGCACCGTGGTGGCTCCAAATCCTTTCAGGAGCACAAGAGGGAGCTGGTAATTAAATTTATAAACTGTGTTTACATTTTATTACAATTTTTTATAATCAGATTAGAAATAATATTTATATATTTTCAGGCTGCGAGATATAACCGCGAGCCCACTATGGCGGAGCTGTTCAAGGCCACGCATGTCGTGGAGAGGACTAACGAAGAGGGCAATGTTTCGTACGAGTGGACGGATGACAAATCACAATCCGTAATGGTAAATTAATTTATTGTTAATAACAATATTTTGTCTTATTTTATTTTCAAAAATTTGAAGTTAGGTTTTTATCGTGTAAAACAATTGTTTGTAATCGCAGGAGAGGTACGAAGCAAAGCGGGCTCGTGTAGCACAGTCCACTGGTCGGGAAGAGCTTACGTTAGAGGAGGAGAACCATATTTGGGATGCTATTATTGACCCGCCTTCTCGGACCAGTCGACGGTATAGCTATGGAAATGTGGAGGTAAATTTTGACATGTACTAATATATAAATTTACTCATGCATATGAATAGTTAAATAATTTTAATAATATTATATATATACTAATATATAAATAATTATGAACTATTTTACAGGCGATGAGAATGCAGAGTGCATACAGGAGGTCGTAGCAAGATGCGGAGATTGCTCAGTTGAGGGCGACGGTGGAAGAAATAAATGACTGGAGGAAGAGTTTCTTTGAGCAACAGCTGGATGAGCGGATTGCGGCTTATTTGCAACAGCATGGGACGATGCCTGGAGAGGACGACAGCGATGGCGAGGAGTAGGTATGTTTGTTTGCTCGTGTTATAGTTTGGTATATACACATTTTGGTTGGTTTGGTGTATATATATTTCAGGATATTATGTACATATTTTGATAACTTCTAGTTGATGGATTTGGTTGGTTATTATGTATATATATGTCAGGATAACTATGTACATATTCTGGTTAATGGATTTGGTTGGATGTTATATTGTTTGATTTGGTTGGATTTGAAAATGAGATTTGGTTGGATTTTATATTGTTTGAATGTATAGTGATATTATATGATGGATATATGATGGCTACAATTGATGAATATAGTGTATATTGGCTGTGATGATGTTATATGATGGTTGTTGTTTGAAGTGGGGAAGTGCTCTGGAAATACAAAAAATTTGCTTCAGATTAGCGACGGCTCGCGACGGCTAGCGACGGCCGGCGACAGCTAAAAGCCGTCGCTATCTGCTGCCGTCCTTGTAGTGTTATAATTAATTTAGAAGTTGATAAACATTAAAGAGTTTTACATACAATTAATGCTTGAATTGATTAACACTAAACAATTAAATGATTCTTTAGTCTTAGTTGTTACAAGAGTTAATTGTTATTAATCTCTAGTTACTTCGAAATATAGCAAAGTAAATTGATTTCATAACATTTAATTATTTTATTAATTAATCTTAGCATTGGCGTTTATTTTTGTTAAAAGAGCATAACAAATATACTTCACCTGTTTTTCATACAATACGTAGGAATGCATATTTACTCTAGAATTTCTATATAAATTTCAAGGTGCTAATCAACATATAATTAATTTAGAAATTGATAAAATTTAAAGAGTTTTACATACAATTAATGCTTGAATTGATTAACACACTAAACAATTAAATGATCTGTTAGGTTTAGTTGTTACAAGAGTTAATTGTTATTAATCTCTAGTTACTTTGAAATATAACAGATTAAATTGATTTCATAACATTTAATAGTTAATCTTAGGTAGTAAAATTTTAACATTGGTGTTTATTTTTTGTTAAAAAAGCATAACAAATATACTTCACCAGATTTTCATACAATACATTGCATATTTACTCTAGAATTTTTATATAATATAAACTAAAAATTAAAGTTAGCTATTTGAATGATACAGCTATTAATTTTATCGACGTCGCATATTAGTACTTTAATATATACATTGTTACATTCTAATAATAATAACATCCTAGAAAAAAATTGGGGCTCTCAAAACATCTCAATTTGATGTGTTGAAAATCAACATTATAATTCACATCTATTAGATTTCACGGGTTTTACAAATAAGACGGCGTAGATATTATTATTTTGATATGAGACGTTAGATTCTAATAATGATAACATGCCATAAAACTTTAGATTGGCTCAAAGTATATTAAGTTAGATGGATTTAAAATTACCATTAAAATTACCATTTATTTGTTTTTACCTATTTTATAACCATAATTAAAAAGAAACTTCCAAGCACATGCTATAAATACCCACTAAACACGGAGTCTTTCAAAATGGTAACTGGCATTAAAATCCGGCCTTTATATTTTCTTCTGCAGCAATCGTATAAATAGAGTATTATCGTTTTTTTTATGACTTAAGCAAATTAATAGGTTTAATTCTGATAGTTTATTGAACAATGGCTGCAAATAGTTCATCCATGCCGCCTTTCAAAAATTACGATCGCCAAAATTTAAGCCTTTATCGAAGTGGGTCTGAGCCTCCTCCTGTAGAGGGGTCACTGAACTCCATTACCGAATTGAATTCCAGTGGAGTTGGCAGTAATCCCGATTACTTGTCTTATTATTACAACTCTGTCACCCGAAACCCTAGAGTGCCACCGCCTATTTTGTCCAAAGAAGATTGGGGGTCGAGGCAGAGACTAGGTCATGATGTAAATCACTGTTCTGAAACTCAGTTTCTTCTAAACCCTAATAATAGTTATCATACCTCAGATTTAGTTGATTCTGATAACCTAGTGGCTGCTTTAAGAGGATTGAATCTATGTAATGATGTTTCTGATATCAATGCTCAACAATCCTTTTCACGTGAATCCAGGAGTTTAAATCCAGCTCATTCATACAAATCCCCCTTTTTAGTATCGTCACCTTCTTCTAGGTTATTTCCCGATCTTATACCAACAGGAAACTTGTCACCTCTGCTGGAAAATGCTGTTAATGCTTCTTCTTGTTCTTCTTTTGCTTCTATGTCAGACCCCCTTTATGTTGAATGTTTGAAAAAGTTGGAATATGCTAACTTGATTGAACAATCATATGTTGATAAGCTTTGGAAGATGAGACAATTTAGTTCACAGTTTTATGGAAACAATGGCTATAATTTGAACCTGGCTCACCCTTTAAAGTCAGTTAAATGCAGTGATGGTTTAAAAGAGGGTTTTCATTCTAAGCTATCGAAGGTGTTCATTAAAAACATGGTTAAACGTGATTTGGCGCTTTCTGATATCGCTGGATATGTTGTTGATTTCAGGTATATTTTAGCTTGTTACTGTTAGTTACTTATTGTATATTTTTGATTGAATGATAACGAGTAAAAGTGTTTTGACATATTCTGAATTTTAAGTTAAAATAAATTAATGTTGATTTTTGGTTTATACGACTGCTAGGAATTGTTTTTATGCCAAACTACATAATAATCATGTATCTAAAGCTGAGATTTAATGCAAGCATCAACCAACATAGGTATTTTTAGCTATGTATAATTGCATATATTGATCTGTAAATTACACAAAACTATGTATATAAGCAAAACTTGATTCACTGGATGATAAAAAAGGGTCACTGTCCGATTAAAGACTGATTATATTACATGAATTAATTAATTTTTGCTGAATATATAATTATTTGGGCAAAGAGCAATAAAAACCCAGAAATTCGTGATAAGTACGTACGAATTAAAAATATGACTTCTGACAAATACTATTAATCTTGCAGGAAATGTCTACATAATTATCTTTATGAAATTATATCACAGGTGTAAAAAATCTGTATAAACTTACGCAAGTAAAATAAATATATTTAGGCAAGTTCTAACAAATAATATTAATCTTGTACAAAATGGCTGCATTATCTTAATGATGTCATATCATATGCGTAACAATTTTGTAAGCTTATGCAAGTAAAATAATACATTTTGTAAAATCTGGGGCCAGTTTGAAAATGGGGCTCGAGATAGTGGTTTTCCTAGCCCCCTCAGCTTTAGGGTTAGGATAATCAAAATTGTTAGAAGTCAAAAATAGTTGCTTGTTATATTTTACCTTATAAATAACATGAATTTCCAATATATCAAAATACAAGCAATGTTTTAGCTATTTAAAAGAAATTTGCAAATGGGTCTTAGTTACGTTGTCCCAAATTTCACTTTCTGTTCTAGTTGAATTTAAATTCTTCTCTACTGTAAATACGAAGTGCATGCTTTTATTTACACCCAAATCAGTAATATGTGTGCAAAATCAGCTAAAAATACTTGGGGCTTTAGAAGAACATTAAATTTAATGGCTAATTACTAATTTTACAAATTTGGTTGCCTGTTTAGTGTGGATAAGTTTGGAAGCCGCTTTGTACAACGGAAACTTGAAACTGCTTCTATTCAAGAAATAAACATGGTATTCGAGGAGATAATGCCTCAAGCTTTATCATTAACGACCAATATGTTTGGGAACTTCGTCATCCAAAAGGTTTTTGAGTGTGGAAGTTCACAACAAATAAGAGAATTGACAAGTATGCTCTACTCTAATGTGCTGCATTTGAGCTTACAGATGCATGGCTGTTATATCATCCAAAAGGTGTGTGTGTGTACATACATACATACACTTTCTTCACATGATACATAATACAAATGTTTTCATAGCAATAATTGATTTACTACTATATGGCAGGCAATAGAAGTTGTAGATCTTGATCAGAAGGTTAAACTGGCTGCTGAGCTCGATGGGCATATTATGGGTTGTGTAAAAGATCAAAATGGAAATCATGTTATCCAGAAATGCATTGAGTGCATTCCTGAAGAAGCAATTCAGTTTATTATTTCTTATTTCCATGATAAAATTATCGCATTATCTACACATAAATATGGATTCCGAATCGTACGGAGGATACTTGAACACTGCATTGATCCTAATACACATAAGATTGTCATTGATGAGGTTATGAAACATGTTCGAATGCTGGCTAGGAATCAGTATGGAAACTTTGTTTTGCAGCATGTAGTGGAGCATGGAAAACCTGAAGAGCGATCGGCGATCATTAAGCAATTGACTGGGAAGATAGTTTGGATGAGTCGGCAGAAGTATGCTTCAATTGTGGTGGAAAAATGCTTGACTTTTGGTAGCTTGGAAGAACGTGAAATGCTGGTGAAAGAGATGATTGGTAACACCTGTGGTAATGAACCACTACAGGCGATGATGAAAGATCGATTTGGGAAGTATGTTGTCCGAAAAGTCTTGGAAACATGTAGTGATCAGCAGTTTCAACTGGTTCTTTCTCGAATGAAGGCTCATTTAAGAGCTGTGAAGAAAGATAAACATGCAAAAGAGGCGGTTTCTCGCGCAGAAAATCTCGTACCTGCTGCGGAGAGAAGAAATGCATTTCAGTCGACGTAAAAAAAATAAA
The DNA here is from genome assembly GCA_030737815.1 of Allium fistulosum. Classification (NCBI taxonomy): domain Eukaryota; kingdom Viridiplantae; phylum Streptophyta; class Magnoliopsida; order Asparagales; family Amaryllidaceae; genus Allium; species Allium fistulosum. Next base: position 1,061,752,002 of record CM060903.1, read on the forward strand.
CATCTTTTTATTAGTTAGTCTTTGCATAGTTTTTTTTAACACAAGTACTCGGTGTAATCTGTTATATTTTATCAAAAATGGTGTTTATCCTAGGATAAACAGCAAAGTCCTTATTTCATCAACTCTTTAATTAGTTTCGAAGGTGTAAAATGATATTATCTAGAGATAAAATTTTCAAATCTTTGTCGTTTTACTTTTCTTTTCACACCTACATTTTTATTTAATTTGATCAAATGTAGTCAAAATCTCCTTCAAACATAGAATTGTGGGTTTGGTTAAACCGCTCTTTGAAAATTGGAGAAGAAGGGGAAATTTCAACAATTGAGTGGAGTTAAAATTTATATTGAACTTACGAGGTTACATATAAAACTGATTGTTGAAGGCAGTCAGACCATTAATTGCCGTTTTTTAGAGCAACTGAAACTTCGACTGTTTTGAATATTGACTAACTGTCTCAAATGAAATTTTGAGGATGATGCAAACTTAAACCATAGATAACTTTTTTTAGGGCAACATAACCTTCGACTCTCTTGAATGTTGCTAATTGTCTCAAATGAAATTTTGAGGATGATGCAAATTTAAACCATAGATAACTACATTTTGCGAATTATAATCCTAACTAATGGTCACTAGTCCCTTTTCAATTAATAAAATCTTCCATAATTATCAAACCCACCTTCTTCGAACAAGAATTCAAAACACATAGAAGATTATAGAGAAGAGAGCAATCACGGTTAGTAAAAAGAATTAAAGGAAACGTATACATAACCACTGCATTTAGTTTTGCAACCTTTAACATGCTATTTTACTTGCATAATAGAAGTCTAGAAGGATTAAACATCCCAAAAGCACAGAGAGTAGAGCATTAAACATTGAATCCAACATTTTGAGTACCTTGGGCTAACATTTAGTATGCTCTGGGATTTATTTAAACTATCTTGGGACAAAGTATTGAAACATAGCATTGAAACCTGACTTTCCTCAGACCTTGGAACAATGTAAATATACTAGAACTATCTACCTAGATTTTCAGGCTATCACTAATGGAACATATCATACAGTAGACACATCAGAAAACTATGCGTGGTCTATAGTGCAAAATTTTAATGAATTTGCACTAGTACCAAACCATTGTGGAGCAATTAGACCTATGCTCGGAAGCAATCAAAATGGATCTAGCTTATCTATT